>WBMV01004888.1:740380-1380150 GCA_013396655.1 Campylorhamphus procurvoides | reverse complement strand
GGATTTTTTTTTGGTCCCAAGTACAAAAAAAAAAAAAAAAAAAAAAAAGCGTGTGTGCGTGGGGAGAGAAAAAGAAAAAGGAAGAAAAAAAGAGAAAGAAATGGGCCAAAATAAGCCACAGAAAATGGAATTCTCACTAGAAAAATTAGAGAGAAACTCCAGCACACCTTGTGCGTTGTACATGCTGACAGAAGGGTTGTTATAGACCGCCGATTCCCCGAGCAATGTATTATAAGGGTTGTTAGTGCCATGAGGACGAAGCAGAGCATTGGTTATAAGATGATTAGCCATGGCTCCTGGAGCAGCCCGATAGAAAGACAGAGAAAAAAAACAACAAAAAAGGTCAATCAGGCAAATGTGGTATTAAAAAAAACGGAAAAAGAACATTCAGAATGACAACAGTTGAAATAGTCCTGATTACAAGCAGCCAGCTAATTAGACTCGGAAAACTGTATGCCACTAAAGCAGAACAGATGTTACTGACGATGCACAAATCCAAACCAATGCAAAAGAAAATGTATCAGAAAGCAGATAAGCTACATTTATGGTGGTTCCCCAGTCGCTCGGAGTGTAAGCAAGGCTGCGCCCACATGCTTGCTACAAAGAAAGAAAGGAAGATGGCAGCCTACACAATGTCGGGGGGGGGGGGAAACTCTCCAGAAAGTGCCAAATGAATAAAAAAATATATTTAATGACTAACAGACAACAGCACATTCAACTCCCACTGTGTGCTAGAATCTCTTTTACCAGTCCTTCGCAACACATCTAAAAATCAAAAAAGCAGAATTAAAGAGAAAGGATGGAGAATGCAGCCCCTCTGAAGGCTCTCAGCATTTATCAGAGAGCAGCTGTTTCTCGTGTCTAAGAGGGCAAGTTTCACTTCAGCTACTTCTCTGACACCACCATCAAGAACATCCACAACCACCCAAAACCATCCTTGAAGGGGAGAGCACTGCAGCTCCATCAGGCATTTCTATCAAGAGTGAGAGTGGCCAGAGATGAACATTTCAAGGCTCTCTGAGTGCCCCACAAACACTTGTTTCCTCATTCTCAAACATCTTTGCTGCTGTTTCCAAGCTCTCAGAAGCAGTTGTCCTCTGCTCTTTGGTTTATCCCTAGGAGACGCAGCCTCTGGACTTGAGCTTTTGAGGTTCATCGTGGCTTGGCAGGCACCTGCCAAGACCTACCTCAATTCCTATTGCAGGCATCAACCCATGAAGCAAAGTCTCCTCCTTACCTTTTAGCTGACTTATAGGATGAAAAAAAAGTTAAGCCCTCACTTTGAATCTCTTCTAGTATCCAAAGAGACAACTGAATTCAAAAACTTGCCCTCAGGGCCATTTCCACTGCCATCAGTAGAGATCTAGAACAGGAATACTCAAGGACAACCCTTGTTTTCAGCCTCCAGGGCTAAACTGTTAAGACAAAACACAAGGAAAGTAAGTAATTGATGGGGCAAATAGAGCTAGCTAGGATGGGACTGCCAGAGGGTTCAGGTGACCTGGCTGTCACTAACATCTGATAGCCTTAACCCAATTAAGTTCCCAACAAGCCAATCCTCAAGCCCAGTGACCCTGACAGGAACTCTTTTGCCATGTCTGGGGCATGGAGACCCTATTTGCCTCTTTTAGGTGTGGAGGAGGTGGCCCCGTGCCGTGCTTGCAAAGAAGGCTGTCTTTGCAAGGCATGTGGAGCACTGGGTACAATCTCGTCTCTGCAACTGACTTTTCTTTCCTTTGCTTTTTTTCCTTTTTTTTTTTTTTTTTTTGGATGGAGTTGCTGAGGACATACAAACCTCAAGGCTCCCTTAGCAAGTGCTTCGAAAGCTGACACGTACTAATTGTTGGCCAAATCTAAGGCTAAGTGGAGGCCTCCAGAGCTGCCTCCTGCAGTGCTTGTATGCAGGCCTGGCATGGCATTTCTCTGTGTCTGTGCAGGTAGAGGAGAGAGCAGACTGCACTCTTGCCTCCCTCATCATCCCCAGCCCTTCCTAGCCCCCAGCATATGGCATTAGCAGATCACTTAATCAGTCTTTTGAGCACAGGACAAAGTAGAAGGCGGCGCTGTATGAGGGCTGCATGCCAGGGAGGCTCCTCGACACATGCAGCTGGAAAAAAAAGACTTGTTTTCTCTCACCTGATATTTTTGTCTATGCTGATGGAAAGCAAGATGAGCTGCTGTGTTTGGAAATAAGGAAACAAAGCTGTCTCCTGTAAGAAAACATTATATGAATGCTTAACTAAGGAATCTTGAATGTTAACTAATAGGTAAAGAGTCAAGTTTTTCTTTAGGGTAATGTGTTTCCTATCAATCTCACATACATCTGGGATGAGGGGCTGTAGGAACCATTTCTTTTCTTGCACTAGTTTTATACCAGTGAGTACTAAGTCCATTAAAATTGTTTCTGCTTTCATCCCACTTTTAATCAAGCTGGGCTATAAAAGATTCAAAAAGCGTCTCACTTTTATACAGGTAATGAGAATGTCCGGAGTTAACATCAGCCGTAAACTCAGAAGTGATATAATCCTCCCATCTGAGATTTAATCCAGTCTCCAACTCACTCTCGATGAGATTTGATATGAAGGATATACCCGCAGTGGGGTTTGGAGCACTTTAGCTTGAGGCGTGTTTAAATGCCAACTGCCAGAAAGAGCATTTCACTCAATATATCTGTGGCCTGATCTGGTCTAGTGAACCCAAGCAGGCAGGAACAAGCTGATCCCACCATGGCTGGGCAGGTCAAGCTGTTTTGCATCGGGGATGCTCTTCGCCTGTGACAAGAGAGAAGGCATCAACCTGTGTCAGTACTTAACGCTTCTCTCACCTACATTTGCCAGCGTGGTGGACTCTGAAGTGAGCTGAATTCATACAATTATGGGCTCTTTTGGGCTGTCAAAAACTAGATAGCTTCTGGCAACTCTTAATACAGATGCATGATTCTGACTATGAACTTGGCAAAAAAAGTTGGAAATACAGAAGTAGGCAATTTTTGCTCTCTCCTGTGTGTAAAAGACAAGGCACGAGGCTTGGTACAACAGCCTGTATGCAGCTACTGAGCAATAGTACTGCACCTTCTGCCTTCCTCTCTCTTGATTGCATTAAGATTTTTTAATTTACTGATCAAAAAACCACCTTTAATGGCAGTGCTGAGTAGTTCTCCTGTAATTCACCCGGTACAAATCCAAAGCAAACCTGCTGCTAATGTGTTCAGCTACCTTTCAATACTTTCATAAACCAAACTGAGCCCTAAGCACTCTGCAGTAGGTTCCCATCATGGTGGGCTGGCAAACTTCATACTCTCTGAACGTCACAACAAATGTAACTTTGGCATCTTAAAACCAAAATTATATGTACTCCGTATCCATAAGTTTGAGCTCATTTCTCCATAATTGCTTTTGAGCCTCAACATTCCCAGCCTAAAAGGATACTGAGAGAGAAGGAATGCATCCAGGTTCCAAGAAGCCTACAGTTAAAGCTTTAGATAAAACAATAACCAAATAACAACAAAAAAAATCTTCATTATCTGTTTTTTCTTTCCCAGAAGGGAGAAAGAAAAAGGTAACACCAGCTATAGATTTAAGTATCATTCTCCCTTTTTCATAACACTTTATCATTGCTATAGCAACCAAAGATTATTAGGAAGAGCACATTAGGTCTGCAGATGAGGCACATGCAGAAGGAGCAAGTAGACTAGCAAACTATGACCTCATTTGCATGAAAATGGTCTTGGTAATAGAAAGCCAACAAAAGCCCAATAAAGCAAGCACGGGATCATAGTGGCATGCTCTCCCAAAACACCATGAGAGAAAGCAAGGAGGTTTCCTCTGCAGTCCTGTGTGTGGGTGTGCAGCAATGGTTGGGTGCTGGGACTGCAATTGCAAAGGTCAGTGCATGTCCAGGAACCCAAAAAAACAGAAAGGTCAGGGCTGTGAGTGTCTGTTGACCACCCTGAGTCTTCTCCCTGGCAGAGTGTTCTTGGGATGTGACCCTTGGCAGCTGCCTGTCTCAGTGCTGGCGATGTGCCTAATATCCTCAGCAGGCAGCACTTATCATTATTTATTTTTATTTTTCCACTTATGGCTGGATTCTTAGCTCTCTGCATCTGTGGTGCAAAACAGATCTTTCCCAGCAAATCCCAAAGCCCTGTGTCACCCTTGTTTTCCTACATTTGAGCAGTAACTCTCCCTGTGCAAATCCCTCCTTTGCCATTCCTGAAGCACCTGAGCCCAGCGCACAGGCATCACTCTTTATTTGCCTTAGTTAGGGAACTGCCTTCAACTCAGCTGTGCTGAAACACCTTCAGTTCTGCTAGTCAAAGGTATCCTACTGAAAAAAGATGTATTCTGTTTCCAAACCCCTATCATGCTGTGTACGTATGGGAGCATAAACTTGGGTCTGAGAAAAAGATGGGACTTCAAACCCTCAGGTTCACCTGGACATCCATCTCCTTTTTCAGTAAGATGAGATCACCATGACCAGCAAACATTTAACAGCAGAACTCACACCTCTACAAAAACATTTCCTACAATCACCTGTCCAACTACTACAGCCTCAAGTCTCCTTGGTTCCACTGAAATTCAATCAAAGCTCAGTGCAAAACACAGCTACCAAGCCAGCTCTGATATCCAAAATTACATTCAAATTCAGGTTTCTGGAAATATCAGTGCTCAGTTCAAGACTTCCTGTTGCTGGATTTATTCAAGTGAAGGATTTATAGGCTGTGATCACATGGAAAAAGGAACAATGCTCTTTCAGAAGGCAAGTATTGGCTGGGTAACACACAGATGCTTCTGTGCCTCTCACAGCATAAGTGATCCTCGTGATTCAGGTATTGCAGATCCAGCCCTACTGGGTAAAAAAAGCCATGAGAAGGCATAGCCTGTGCTCAGGGTGCAGGGGGAGATCTGGAGGGTTGCACTTTTGAGTGGCAGACTGAGAAAAACTGTTAGGAAAGCCTACCAAGACAGAGAAAACAAAAATCCCACGATTTTTATCATCACTGTAACCACACACAAAGGATTCAGATAGTTACAGTTAGGTGCTCTCTCTGCCTATGAAAGCAGGTATTATTTTAATGACAGTATGCAACCAAAGAGTATCTTTTCCTTTCCTTTTGCAGGTAGAAATTGATGTCCTTGGTGCAGGACACAACAGTGAATATAGCAATAATTTTTTGGAAGAGATAGGTGTGATGACTGTATGGGAAAACTGCATCTTGTTAAACACAACTATGGTTTATCCCCTCACTGAAAGCAAAGGAGAAAGATTATGATGACAAGCACACACTGCCAGACTCTAGACTGCATCATTCAGGGACAAAATTCAAATAATTTCTTGTGGGCAGCTACCTGACAAAGCCACACAAAGACATTTAAGTTACCTGGAATCATCTGCATGGTCTACCTAATTAGAAGGGAAATGGATCCCACTGTCCCTCCCAACTTTCTGAAAAATACTGTCATTCAGCATGGCTCTGCCTGGCTGAAAGGGCTTGAGGAGTGCTGCTTTAGCTGGAATCATCTGTCTGCACAGGTAACACCACCATCACATATCTTCTTTGACTTCTGGTCTTTACAACTGCATGCCAAAATCAGCTCTATCCTTGTTATGTGCATTTTAGCAGGGCATGAAGAGATTTCCCCCATTGCCCAGCAGACGTGACAGAGATGCAGTTTCGCTGAGAAAGGAGACTATACCAGTCTACAGATTTCATCGCACAAACTAGTAAATCAAAGGAATGCTTAAAAAATGTCCATATAAAATCACTATTTTCCAAATTAAATGTTTTCACTTGTTTTTCCAAAAGAATGGCTTGTATGAAAGCTGACTTTGTTTTGTATTATGTTGTCTTTTTATTAGAGTAGGAATAAAAACTGTTTAGAAAAGGCACATCTGAGTCATAACAAAATGTTTCATTGCCTCTGACCCAGCAATCTCAAAATGTAGATTTTCTTGGGCATTTTTGCTTGTTTCAGAAGAAAACATATGTACTATTTTTGGTTAACCTCAATCCCATTTAAATAATCTCTCTGCACTGATTTCAGTTTGTAAATTCTGTCTGGTTCTCTACATCACTTAGCATCAACTTACTTATTCCACTTTACTCCCAGGGAAACAAAATACATTCAAAGTAGGTTTGTAGGAGTCAAAGCTCTAGTTTTCCTTATGGCTTTCCTTCCTAGCATTCCATAGTGTCCTTTTCTTCATTACAGGTGCAGTTTTCAAGTATTTAAAGAATCCTGGCCTTCAACGTGTTTGCAATTTTTTCCAACAATGAATGCAATTATGAAAAGTAAAATCGCACATATTTGCTGGAGGACAACAGGTATTTCAGCATTTTTCCTAGTTCCCTTTCACAAACACTCTGTTGTTTAGATTTATCGATCTGTGTTCTTATAATAGCCAACAGGATTCAGTTAATAAACTTCAATAAACTTCCCTATTAAATTTCTCTCAAATAGGTTTGTTGTCACTTGCAGCATCTAATC
The DNA here is from genome assembly GCA_013396655.1 of Campylorhamphus procurvoides. NCBI lineage: Eukaryota > Metazoa > Chordata > Aves > Passeriformes > Dendrocolaptidae > Campylorhamphus > Campylorhamphus procurvoides. Next base: position 1,373,662 of record WBMV01004888.1, on the reverse strand, counting down.
TATTCATTGTGAAGCTATTAATACTGACTGCAGTGAAATGGAGTTTCAGCAAACGAGGTTGTTAAGCTCTGGGCCATCTTCTGCTAAACGAAACATCCCATGCTTTTATGCAGAGACAGGAGAGCAAAAGTATTTCTTTGCCCCTTTTTTCCTTCCTTTCTTCTGCAATGATTTCAGATGACAAATATTCGCTGGATTATAATCTGCAGGCCATGTTCAAAACACACAGCTAGTGTACATCGATTTATAAATATTTGCTCGCTTACTGCTTCCTTCTCAACTGCCTGGAGCAAAAACACTGTCCCAGGATGAGACATTTCTTTATACCACCAACACCCCTTCCATGGGTTTGTACCTTATTGTGTCTTGACTATACAACCACGCTTGATGCCTAATTGTTTTTTGTTTATGACTATTTATCACTGAACCTGAGGCTCTTACCCAATGCGCAGAGAGCTCTGCCTATGGTGGATATTAGACCATGGTTACAGGAATCTACATAAGCAGCTGTGCTTTCTTCTTTCCTCCTTCACAGTCATCATATTAAGATTGCTCTGCAGAAATACTCTGCAAAATCTAATACTCCCCAAAGCCTGCTCTGATTTCAGAAATTGCCTTGCCCTTACTTTTCCTCTTTAAAACTGATCCACCTAATGACTGAACTTCCAATTATATGGCTGTCAATCCTAAAATCAAAGCCAGTTCATAATATCTCCCAAAGGAAGAATGTCATGTCACTCACTGAAATCACTGCAACAAATCTCAGTTAACTCAGTCCCAGGCATCAGAGAGGCAAAATAAACCTGAAGAATATCGACAATGGGATTAATTTTGCACGTAGGCAGAAATAGGAGTTAAATTCCCTAAGTTTTGATCCTTGATGCAGAAAATCACAATTTTCCTAGCAAAAAATGTACAGCTGTCTGAAAAAAAAAAATAGCAGAGGCATTTTGCTAGTCCAAAAGGCGGATGAGTTTCCCTTACAAACAGAAAATACTCCTCTGTTGTCATCTAGATGGAATCTCTCTTTACTTCATATGTGATTATCAGAATGGGTCATTTTGAGGCCATTTTGCTGACATTTAGCCAAACCAACGGTTGCTTAACAGGGTTGCAGAGATTTATGGTTTGCAAATAGCAATCCCTCATGACTGATTTGGTGCAATGGCACGTGGACTACTCTATCCAAATATGCCCTCCATCTGGGCAATGGACCCCAGGAAGGGGTATCCATGGGGTCAGAGGTGCATGACTGTGTCTGTAAGAGCCACAAAAGGGAACAGGAGAAACAGAAAGACATGGGGGAAGAAAACAAAGAGCTTCATTAGGAAAATACCAGGGATAGTAAGAGGGGAGATAAAGGAACAGCCTCCTATACTGGGTAAAAAAAAAGTTTTAAAGTCCTGACACAAATCGACTATGCTACTTCTTTTGCAGTCTCTCCCTGATGTTCTGAGCACTAATCCAAGTGTCAATGGCTCTGGGACAGCAAGAACCCTTGAACCTGCAGAAGTTGCGCCATTCAAGCAACTGTGGTGGGATGAGATGCTAGAAAACAGCCTGTAGGCTCACTCTGGTTTAGCAGAGAAGTGACACTAGGGAGTCGCACCCTGCTTCTTAGTCCTTGATTTCCACATAACAGCCAGAAGACACTTACACACCTCCAAAAATGCCCTTCTCACGTGGAAAACTGGACTGAAAGGGAATAGAAACTGAACTTCTAACCGTATTCCAGAGGGGTGAAGAGAGTGGCATTGCTGTTGCTGTTTTGTTGAAATCAGGAGCTTTCAGGTTCCAGGACTGATGGATGAATCAATTGAAGCAGAGAATACATTTCCCAGGACTGCGGGCTTTGCAGTTTGCAGGGAGATGCTCAAGGGCAAGGAATTCTGCATCCCTCAGGTTCATACAGCACCTTGCCCCTGTCAACTTGGCAATGGTGAGCAAGGACAGTGTTAAGCACTGACATCTCTCAGTGCTCTGCACAAAGGGACAGGTTCTTGGCAAAAGTGTTCTGTCCTAGATTTAAAGGTTTACAGAAATTAGATTTGCGCATTGGCTAGATGATCATCCTAGATGATGGTCTCTGGTCACTGAGGCCATCCCAGGTTCAACTTTGAGAAGTCCTCTACACTTACATGCATCAAACCCTGAGCATCACTGTAAACAGAGCATTCAAAGCACCTCGAGGGGGAGTTCAGATTTAAACAGACACACCTCTTGCTCGACACCACATCCCCAGTTGCGCAGTGATGGTACTCACAAGACCAAAGTGCCTGCAGAAGACAGACACTTCTCTTTAGTTCAATTGGTTTTGAACAGTTTAATGCTCACAAACCAAAAATAATGCAAAGTATTTTTATATCCATGAATATTTCGGTGAGTTCCCTCTAGGTATCTGCAGACATCCTCATGAACAAGGCAAGCAAACACAGGCAGGAACAAGAATAAATGGGAAAAAAGTCATCACTAATCTTGCCTGCCAACATGCATGTTTGTATAACTGCAACTCACTAATTTAAAATGAAAGCGTCCCGACACTGTAAAATAATCTCTCTGAAAGACAGGACATGAAAGCTGACTGGCTTCACAAGAGAAATGAGTGCATTGTTTGCTGCCAACTTTGAAATGAAAACAAACGGAAAGAAAACCGAGAATGTATTCACTCTAATATCTTTAAGCCATGAGAAGACCCATAGTTGTTACTCAGAGCAGGTAAGAAGTGTTCAGATAGACTGTGATAGATCAGTTGATGGTGTTCTCTGAATATCCTATCAAGCTGAGGGGAGGCACTTCCACTCCTCCCAGAGCTTGGCTGCTTGGTATTTGTTTTATACGCAACATAAATTCAACAGAAATCTGACTGTCATGCCGGTCATATCAATCCATCAAGGAATGAACAAGCATCTTGAGAAAGACTGACATGTGACAACAGCAGTGCTTCCACAGTCCAAATTTCCATCCTCTCTCCACTTTATCTAAGCACTAGCAGCAAAGGGTCAACATGACAAATGGGTTAAAATGAGGTGCAACTGTTCTTTGAAGTGTACCAGGGACGGGGTTTGAGATCCCTGAAGGAATCAATTTCTGCTCCTTCTTTTTCTTCCTTTTTTTTTTTCCCTTCCCCTCTGCTTCTCAGTGCTTTTAATCACACCAAGCTCTACCCTGTTTTCACTGCTGTATTGCCAAGTTATGTCCAGACCACAACACCCACCACCCCCACAGTCAGCTAAACTGAAGCAGATTCATATTCCAACACTGAGACACATGCAGCAGCCCTCATCTCTCTGAAGAGAGGGCAGATTTGGGGAGAGTGACCCAAACCTGACTCACTGCACTGTCTCAGTGCTAAACTTCAGCTTCCATCTTCTGGAGGGACAGCCTCCTACCCAAGGAATTCAACCTTCTACTCATGTTTTCTAAATAAGTGCTTCCTAAAAATGAAGGATAATATGGCCACCTGAAGATAATTTAAAACTTCACCCACACTCCCTGAAACACACACATTCATCCCTGCTGAGTTCACAGTGCAGATACAATTTCAGCCTGGAAATCACAGCTTAATTATATTTTTGGGTGGGTGGAAGGAATTTGATGGGAGATTTCATTTAGGAAACAATCAGGTCTCGGTTGGGTTAGAAATCAGGATATTAATGGTCTTCATTTTAATTTTCCTCTCTGACTCAGATTCCCACTGTTTGAATTTGAGCTCAATTTGTTCTGTTCATTATGAAGAAATCCACATGAATTTGACATTAAACTGATTACCTCTGAAAACAGTAGCAATAATTTCCCTTTTTCCTGTGTGTGTTTCAGATTAAGTCTTTGTGGCTGATATAAAAACGCAGGGGAGAAATAATAAAGCAAAGGGAAATCAAGTATTTATTCTGGAACGCTACTTAGAAGAGGAAACATGCAATGACACTTATGCACTTGGGAAGAAAAGCAAGGGGTAGGGACAAACTATACTCTCAATCCCATTTCCCATTTCAGCCCATTTGCATGGGAATAAACAGGATGAATACCGCTTCCTTCGCCAGGAATAATATCTGGTGTGCCAATAATGGGGATTTTCGGGCTTTGTGATGACTCTTTGATGGGTTTTGCTGGCTCCCTCACAAACAGACCCTTAGGGCCACAAGGAATTTGTATTTAAGACTCACCATCCTTTGGTAAGAGCTGCCAGAGGCCCTGGGCTCCATTCTGCAATAGATGTTGGGGTCCTTATGACCCCCACAGGCCTTAGTGATCTTGGTGAGAACCACCATGGACCCACACCCCTGCTCGGCAATGGGCACCCAGTCCTTGCCTTGTGCCTGTCTCCCGGCTGGACCTTGGATCTGGGTTGCAGCTCAGTCTTGTCTTTGTCAAGATCTCCTTCTGGTCTGGGCTGAACCCTGGACCTTGTTCATTCCCTCATCTTGTCCAGGGCTGTCAGCTCTGCCTCCTGGTTTAAGCTCCTGTGGCACCATGCCCCACCAGTGAGGCTTTGGCTTGTTCTTGACAGCTCTCAGCTCCCAGCTCTTCTCCATTCTGAAACAGTCCTGTTCTTACAGCTCCCTGCTGTTTCTTGTCTTTCAGACAAGTGGAGCAACAATGTAAACCACCAAGAAGTCCCTCCAGGAGACCTGCATGGATGAGGATGGCAGGGACGGTGTTCAGTGCTTTGGGGGTGGGTGGACGTGAAGAATATATGCACATAGCCAAAAGACAAGAGGTGCAGATACTCCTGTTTGTATAGCAAGACTTCGATTGGAACAAACTATTAACCTTCCTGTCTAGTTTGCAAACCAAGTCTCAGAGCATTACAGTGTGAGCACTTGACCCAACACAACAGACTTCTGGAGTAGTTTCTGTTTCCTGTGAAATCTGGTGGCTCTACCCCTAGCCCATTTATTTCCCTGAAGAGGGAAAACTATTAAGATACACTAAATGTTTACCATGAATGAAGATACAGTTCCCCTTATCTGCAAATTTGAATGAATATACTAACTCCATTAGTGCATTTTCTTATAACAAAGCATTGCCTTGTACCAGTGACAAAGTCCTTTGTTTCTGCTGCTCTCAGAAGCCTCGCCAAAACAAGGAACATTCCTTTCTTTAAAAGATAACTTCTATTTTGATTCTGGGGGGAAAAAAAGTCATCCCCCATCCAACTTGAAAACCTGAAGGGCAACAGATTACCATATAGTTCATGACGGTATTTTTTCTCTCTCACTTTCCCCATATCCAAAGAGAGACGGTAATTACTGTATTGTCTCTCACCTAAGACATGGATAAAAATAGACTGGTGTCACACTGCTGTTTCATGCTATGATTGCTAGTTTGCAAGCCTGGCTGAGCTATCCAAGTACTTTCTGACAGTAACACTCCAAAGCTGCAAACAGACCCATCCTTCACAATCCTGAGGTGGCCAAATGGATGTCCCCAAAGCTTGGGCCGATGCTGCACTATCAGGGCTCAGCAGTGCTCGTGCTTACAGCAGTCCCCCGCTCCTCTTGCCATCTGTGCCATGCTGACAGATACCCCAATTTCCCTTACAGGCTCCATCTGTGGGCCCAGCACAGGCCCATGATTAGATAACAAAATACAAGTACAGCAGAATTGGAATAACAGTGATGCTGTTAATTGCTTTTAATCTGTAGCTCTTTTTAGAAACTGTCCTTAGCTCAAGAACCAAAAAATCTGCTGTTACAACCAAGCACTCATCTGCTCCACTTTCTCCTCATGAACTTAACACAAAGGAGAATGGTCTGTTGTTTTCCTTCATACATTCCACTTTTCAGCCTTCAAAGTAATAAGCTCTAGCAAACAATCCATCCTACATGCATCCCTTTTGTTCTAGTTTTTCAGCATTGCATCCAAGTGCCTGTATTAAAACCACACGCCAGACACCCTACAAGGCAAAGGGAAACTTCTTTATTTCTACTCACGAGGTAATCAGCTTGGTTCAGCTTTTGCACACCTGAAGTTTTCAGCACTGGGAAAAGAAATGCAGAGCAAAGGTTGAATGTGAAATAGATGGCACAAATATCCAGCCAGAGCCATGGTGTGAAAAACTGGGCAAGGTTGCAGAGTGAGAGTGCAAGGAGCAGGAATCTGTCTGGATCCTGAAACTGAGACCATGATCATGTGGTGGACAGGCATGCTCTTCATTCAACAGTTGAAGAAGAAATCCATGGCCAGTTTCTGTTCCCTTTCTCCTGATTTTAGTGGTATAACAACCCCAAATCCACACCACTAGTAAACCATAATGAGCAGCAAGGGGAAATAAAGCCACATGTATTTTTTACTAATCCATAATTAGATGTTATCTTCAGGAAATATCGGAAATAGTCATGTATGCTGCCTTAGGATAAAGTGAGTATAGTTTTCATTAAAGAACACATTACATCAGGCAAGTTTGGGGTTATGCCTGACATTCCTTGTATGATAATTGAGAATAAGAAAAATAACATTATGGCTAATTACTTGGAGGGGTGTGGGTGGATGGGAATAGCAGATAAAAGAGGATATGAAGCTGAAAAGAACCATAAGCAGCGTGGTTCTCCTAAATCAGAAAAAAACATAACTATATGTCTAAAGGAGGGATGCACTAACACAGACACCATATTCCAGACTGATGCCCAGGAATTTCAGGAAGGAAGAAGAATGGATGTGATGTCACATAGAGATACTGGTCATCATACAGGAATATGGATAGCTAGAGCAGGCTTGCCTGGAACATTATCATATAGCACAAAGCTGCGAATATGGTGAATCGTATGAGGGAAAAATGATGTTTAAATGATAAAGTACCCTAGCTGGAGGATGTCTCACTACTCTCTGCTCCCACAATAGAAACATGAAAACTTGGTGTTGGCCCAGTACATGGAGAAGTGGAGTTGGGCCAGGACCTGGACAATAGGGTGATTCTGGGAAGAAAGGATCATTTTCTCCCTGTTTTAGAACTGAGGTTGCTGTCTGAAGGCTCTAGGAAAAATACCAGCACACAGAGAATGTTTAACTTGGGATAATACAGATACTTTCATGAAAAAGGTGTCTACGCTGGGAGGGCCAGAGAGGGATTTTTGAACAGGTATGTGAGCCTGTTGTATCAGCCTCAGGCAGGGAGAGTTCTGACCATACAATTCAAGGCTCACACTACAATTCTCTGAGCTTTTATTGCATGCTTGTAAATAAAACATTAATGAAATAGCTCCTTTAAAGATGGATATATATTTAAATATTAAGAGAAAGACAAGAACGGTGAAAGCTGCATTTCCCCACTGCTCTGTTCAGCCTGCAGCCCTCTGGAGAGTTTGCTCTGTGCAAAACCCGATGACCACAAATGTTGCTTTTCAGCTGAAATAAACACCATAAAGACAGAAATACTTGGAGCCCCATGCAGCTGGGATTACTGTTGATGTCAGGTGTATTTTCCATATGGAACTGACCACCTGCTGCTTTGGACAAGCTATTTCCCAAAGAAATGTTTTTAATCTCCACTTTGCAAATATTTCTGTCTTCCAGAAAAGAAAAAAAAAACACCCCCACCAACAAATATTGTGCCTGTCTGCCTGAAAAAGAGGGAGGATGACCCTGTATAATAGTACAACTTATTCAAGTCACTTCAGTGTTCCACTTAAAAGGCTTCCCTTCCAAGATAGTTATCAGGTTGCTTCTGTAGTCAGCAGAGAGATTCAGGCCCTTTGGGTGATTCATCTTATCCAACAGTACACAAGGAAACTAGCTGCATGAAATCTGCTTTGAAGATGCCTCCCCTGGCAGTTCATTTCCCAACTGACCTTTAAATAACAGGCACATCTAGTAACAGGCTCTCACCATACTGGGATGAAGATTGCCCACTTGAAACCTCCTCACGGTTTTCCCAGTTTATGGTCATACTTCCTTCTTTGCACAGAAAAAAAAAAGTACAACTGAAGAAGGAGAGATACCTTTCTTTTGCTGACAAGTTCAGAAGATCCTTTTACTAAGGCATATCCCTTGGTAGTCTCAGTTGCATCAGACAGCAAGTCAACTTCTGCGCTAACTAAAGGAGCAAACATTTAATGCGTAACACATTTGGGTTTGCCACTGAGATGGAGCGCTGGATGGCTGAAGGAAACAGTGGCTCTTACTGTAACCTTTGTATGACAACTGATTCCCTTCTATGTTAGAGTCAGAGAAGCCGGGCTGCTGCTCTCCAGTCTTCAATGCAAAGAGAGAGATGTGAAGGCAGTATATATGAATAAATCAGGCATTTGCAGTAATAGCAACTTTATTAATGCAAAGTGAAATTATCCTGGGACAAAAACCACCAGTGATCTGAAGTACAGTACATCTCCCATGTTAACTACACTGCCTTCCCCTTTGCCCTGATTTGGGCAACATGTATAATGTTCAGAGAACAGAAATGCATACCCTAGTTCTCCAGTACTCAGTATCAACTACTACTAACAGCACAGTCAAAATCCTTCAAGCTATCCTCAGGCAAAACTCACCCTAAAATCAGTGAGAATTCTGTGTGAATTCAGACTGAATAAGAACCAGAGTCCCAACTCAATTCTCAGTTGAGCTTTGCAGATCAACCATCAGAACTGGAAATATGTTTGATTTTCATCGTCATGAGAGAACAGCTGGGCCAAGTAATCCCAATTCTACCCACTCTTAATTCCAGCATCACCTGGGCAGATACACAGAAAAGAGTTTGGCATCTCGTTGCTCAAGGTTAATTCATAATGTAATTGTACTGGAAAGGAAAGAAAGCAATCTCTGAGGCTCTTTTTCTGGTATTCTCTTACCATTACTTTCCCCCAACTCCCTGAAAAAGACTTGGTTTAAAAAAGCTGTTCAGATTTCCTCCTGTGCCAGACGCCACATTTTGTTTGGCATATACATTTCTGATAGCCTTTCCTTCACAGATGTCTGAAAAGTTCACATCAGTCAGTTCTTCAAACTAAGTATATTAACACCAATAGAGACAATTTTGTTCCAAGCACAGTTTTTCCTTACGTCTATGTTCTGCTGTTCATTTTTGCTTCTGTAAAGATGACAGTATTGCTAGATATCCAGGACAATCAGGACTCTTGTGATGCTTAACACAGGCTGTACAGGCTGTAATGGCCCATTTTCACTGTCAGTAATGAGGCCTGACACATCAGCAGCTTCTGGCACTAGTAGTTTGCTGAGGAAGAGGGTAGATTTCAACTTCATTTTTCTTTTTTGCTTTTCCTAACTTCCTTCCAGAAATGACAATTCTTGAAAATGCGCGTGTAGAAATATAGAAAGAAAAGGAACAAAAAGCAACAACCACCATAAAACCTCCACCCAGTTATCACTGTGGCATTTCTTAGGTTGGAGAATAGGGTCCAATGACATTTGAGGAAAGGAGGAAAAGGCAGAGGGAAAAAGGGGCAACACATTTGAGACTCCTTCAAGCCATCACAAGAATTAGAGATATGAAAAATAGTTTATAATTACCTCTGTTGAGTGAAGCTGAACTGTTTATATCTCCAGTAATAAAGGAAGACTCGGACTGCTTTCGAACTGTGTCATTCCACATCCTACGAATCCGGCTCTGAAGGGGGATTGAACCACAGCAGATAATGAATTTTTAGCAGCTGCAGAGAGGTTTCTTTCTGCCTCACTAAAGGTGGCTATTGGCATGTATAACTCAGGATGAGACTTGTTTCTAGGCAGCCATAACCAAGTGGTTGCTGTTTCGCCATGACCTGCCTCACCCATGCCAGACCCTGTCTGCCTAACTTTGTAACGCAAATGTATAGCTCAAAAAAAAAGTGCATAATTGAATTGCTTACATCTTAATTAAAAAAAAAATCATGCATATGAGTCCAGGTTTACCAATCCAGCACCAAATAATGGAAAAATAATATATACACAGAAGAACACGTGTGTTTCTTATTTTTTGTGAAGTGTAACAGAAGATTTGTTCCGTGTCTTGGTGCTCCTGAAGGAACAGAAATTTTATATAGCTATTTCCCATCTAGGGGATATTGAGAGGAAAAAAATTCCCCACAAATGAATGACTTCTGTTCCCCTGCTGAAAATTCTGTGATGGTTTTGCCATCTATTGTATAGCTTCTACTGTTGGTGAAAGTGTCCCGAGTATGTTTGGCTTCTGTTTAGTTTCTCAAATAGACTGTGAAGTACCTGCCTCTGTGGCTTTTACATCACTGTCTTGCTCCATCCCAACTTGACCTTGCAAAAGATCAAAAAATCAGCCTTGCTTCATGTTTCAGAGTATGATGGACATATCCCATGGCTGGGTGAAAGTGGTGCGTTAGGTAGTCTGAGGGATTGGGATGCCTCGTTCCCACTGTGACAGGCCACACTCTTCCGAAGTGCTAAAATCCAGCACCTCCCACAGTGAGAGCTTAGCCATGAGAGATTTTTCAGGGCTTTATCATGTGGTACCAGCTGAAAAGTCCCAGTCTACTCATTAACTATGTAGTAACAGCATCTCCTAATCACGCATTAGCCCTCTATAAAAGGAAGTACAATGTGACATAGGTCCATGTACTTTTGCAGTAATTATTTTTTACCTGGACATTTAATCTATTGTATTTCTCTGACATGACCCCTTGTGCATTAATTATTCTGTTTTCTATGTGCTTATGAGAGTAAAAAGGAATCTTAAGGGTTTTCCTCCATATGTCTTTATTTAAAGTTAGGAGTCAGATGCTTTCCACAACTCAGATTGATCTCCATCCACTCTCCATCACTTGTGAGGTTTCTCCTGCCCATAATAGGTTTCAGGTACTTCTATCCTTCCAAGAACAAGCTTTTGCAGGAAAAATAATCCTCCTTTGTACCTCAAACCTTGTCTGCCACGAGGAACTGCTGCCAGGAGACTCAGGTCAGCCACAAAAGGACTTGCTTTCTTGTGCTGAGACTGACAAGAGGGAGGGCCCATTAAAGTCAACACTTCCTGGAAATGAGGGCACCAGTAGCTAAGTTATGTAAAACCAAAGGCTTTCAAATCAGCCACCTAGCTGTTGCTGGATATAGTAAGTTTTGGACATTATTGATTTCTGTGGGATTTCATGGCCTGCTGGAGAGAGGTTCTATATTCTATTGCTTTTATTTGCTCTGCTTATCTTCCAGACCTACAAAAATGCCAAAGTGGAGCTCTTGGATGACATCTTGGAAACCACTGCAAATAAATAATATTTTGCTCGAAGACATAAATTGCAAATTAGGTTTTCCTGGGAAGTTATAAACTGTTACTCGCTGCATGTCTTTCATAATTTAATAGTGGAACTGCCATGTATAATTACTTCCATTACTAATAATGAATAAATTTGTGTTTGGTTTCTATTGATTAAGAAGTAAGCTTCTCCATTTTATATGAACTGTTCATCCATAAATCTGCATCTCTACATACAAGTTAGTTTCATAATTGCTAAGTGGACAAACAAAACGAAGTCTTGAATTTTCAGATGACCAAAGCATAACAAATCCGGTAATTTAGTAAAATAATCTGACCCCAATGGATTCTCCTAAAAGGTCTCCAAAATAAGGCAAATTGATCAAACTGCTGAATGCCAGAAAGCAAATCCTTTCACTGTGAAGCCTATAGCAAGACTCTTGTAGTCTTTTTTTTTTGGGCAAGAAAAATACTTGGTTTTTGTAGCATGATTCCAGTACATGTTAATAGTGGTGACAACCTTCATCTCGTGATTAAAGGATGTACTGGAATGTAGCACAACTGACAAAATGCTCCCAGCTCCTGGTGCCCATGGAAAGTGGGCAGGACACCTCAGGTTCTGACCATCCACCTGACCCTCGAAGGCAAGTTTGGACCTTTTATTCCCAAGACAAGTATGCAGAAGGTTCTTGGAGAGGCACTAAGAGCCATCACATGTCAAGGGAAGCCACTGTGTTGAATTCCAGTCCAGAAGGGAAGGCAATCTCTGCAGGCTGACTGGGCAGAGCTCTAAGGCAGCTCCTTTGGTGCTGAAAGGAGCTTTCCTCCCAGAACAGCTGACAAGGGTATTGGTGTGGCAGTGCAAATCACTGGGGCACGAACAAGAAGTGTGGGTTACCTGTGAGCCTGTGGAGTATCTTCCAGGTGTCCTTGACCCCGAGGTTTTTCCTGAGCCAATAGAACTCTCTGTACTTTTCCCACTACAGCAATGCGTGCGCAGGCATTTTCCATACTCTTTACGAACCTAGCCAAGGAAAGCACAATGGTGGTTAGCAGGCAGCTCTTCCTCCAAACCACTGCCTTCTGATTTTCAACACAGCCTCTGATGTTTCCTCAGTGGTTCATTAAAGCAATAGTTGCTACAGTACATGGAGGAAAAGCCTATTACACCTTGCAGCTGAATGCTCTCAAGGCACGAGCTCACGGTTTACGATGGCGTAAGCAACTGCTTCTGTGCAGCAAAGTTGCTCATTGACACCAGCTGGTTGCAGCTTCCTCTGAGGTGCATCAAAGGAGTATGGGAGAAAGTACAGACACACTATTTATGACTTAAAATTAATATCCTCATAGATTTGATATAAAATAGCATGTTGGCTCATCAAGGTATTAAAAGTTATTGCATCTGGCAGGGGACTGAGAAAAAAATTCTAAGAGAAACATATGAGAGATATTGATTTCTTTTTGGGAAAAAAAATGTTCCTTGCTGTCAAATTGAAATTCAAGCAAACTGTAGAGGCAGCAGCCCTAGAGATTATATTCACAGTGCTTGGGGTGGCTGGAGTCTGCTTTTCCACAGCACTGTGCAAGCCACTCATGTTTTAAATGGGCATTGCAGTCAAACCTGTGCCACCTTCTTTGCTTCAGGGGAACTACACTAACTTGTGTCAGGACAGGATCTAAGTTTTGACTGAGTTTCAGGTGTGACTTTTTATGGGCAGCAATACCCAGAAACCAGATGGGGCAAGGCTGAAAATGAGCAGACTGTATTGAAGAACCAAATGAGGATCATGTTGCCCATTGACACAAAAGAGCCCCCCCAAAACCCCATACATGTCCAAAACACCAGTTGAGAATTCTTGGAGCACATGGTCACACGTAAAATTTTGCCAAGCTGCCTATGAACATTTCATAACTCTGTGAAACAACTGTTTAAATAGCAAATTACAGCTTTTTCATTAGGCTCTTCCTTAAGCGCTTGAGACAAACACAATACCACAAGTGCCCAATATGCTCGAGTGCCTAATCAATCCTTTGCAGAGAGAAAATAATTCAATTGCTTTAATTAGCCACCCACTGCTTGCCTCTCTGCAGCATTTTTCTGATTTTCTAGTTCATGATAGATAGGAAAGGAAAGGATTCTTTTTTCTCCTCTTAAATACCTCCCTCAGCTCTTATGTCAGAGATGCATCCACCCCACAGCAAGGCACCAGCTGCATTCTGTTTCCCTCTATGCTGCCATAAATTGTAAGCCATTCCACAGTCATCACTGATGGCTTAAGAACATAGATTGTCTTAACACAGAAAAGAGAATGGTTCTTTCATGCTGAGTGAGAACCCCAAGGAAGCTGCGGTGATGTGCTGGGATGCTGGATTAGGAACTGACCCTTTGCAAGGTGCACTGGAGGTGAGAGGATGTACTAGCGGGAATGGTGCAGAAATTCAAACTCCTCATCAGAAAGGCACCTGCAGGTTTAATTAGCAACAGTGATGCTTCCTACCTTCTTACTATCATCTTGCCTTGAAACTTTCTTGCTGAGAGATTTGGAATCATCAGCAGGCAGCTACATCTAGATAAGGCTTTTAAGCTTAAGATGCACAAATTTGAGGTGCAATGATAAAGACAAAACTCTGAACCCCAAAAGTCATCCTTTGGTTTCAAGAATGACATTTTCACACAGCTCTGCAGTTTGTCCAGAGGCATCACTGGAAGAGCTCACTTATTATGATGAATTTTGGTTATCATAGAATCATAAATTCATAGAATATTAAGGGGTTGGAGTGATCATCTAGTCCCAACTCCTCTGCCATATGCAGGGACACCTACCACTACACCAGGTTTCTCAAGACTTTATCCAACATGACTTTGAACACTGCTGGGGATGGGGCATCCACAGCCTTCCTGGGCAACCTGTTCCAGTGTCTAACCACTCTTTCTAATATCTAACTTAAATTTCCCCTCTTTCAATTTGTATCTATAATGCCTTGTCCTATCACTACAGTTCCTGACAAAGAGCTCCTCTCTGGCTTCTCAGTAGCTCTAACTCAGATACTGGCAGGTTGCTATGAAGTCTCCATGCAACTCTTCTCCAAGCCGAACAGCCTCAACTTTCTCAGCCTGTCTTTGTAGAGGAGGTGCCCATCCTCTTATCAATTTTGTGGCCCTTCCTGAACTTCCTCCAACAGCTCCATGTCCTTCTTATGCTGGGGACACCAAAACTCTGCACAGTACTCCAGCTAGGGTCTCACAAGAGCAGGGGTGGAATCACCCCCTTCAACCTGCTGGCCATGCTCCTTTTCAAGCAATTCAGGACTCCATTGCCTTTCTGGGCTGCAAGTGCACTCTGCCAGCTTGAGCTTTTCATCAACCATCACCCCCAGGTGTTTCCCTGCGGGGCTGCTCTTACTCACTTCTCCACCCAACCTGTAGGTGTATCTGGGGTGGCCTCGATCCAGGTGCAGGGCTTTGCACTTTGTTTTGTTGAACTTCATGAGGTTCAGACAGGCCCATCTCTCAAGCCTGTCCAGGTTCCTCTGGATGGCATCGCTTCCTTTCAGCATGTCAACTGCACCACACAGCCTGGTGTCTTTGGCAATCTTGCCGAGGGTGCCCTTGATCCCACTGTTCGTGTCACCAACAAAGATGTTGAAAAGTATCAGTCCTAGTATCAACCCCTGAGGGACACCACTCGTCACTGGTTTCCATGTGGCCAATGAGCCACTGACCACAACTCTGTGTGCAGTCATCCAGTCAAATCTTTATTCACCAAGCAGTCCATCCATCAAATCCATGCCTCTCCAATCTGGAGACAAGGATGTCATGACAGACAGCATGAAATGCTTTGCATAAGACCAGGCAGATGATGTCAGCTGCTTTGCCCCTATGTTTTCATAGGTCAGATCTCCCTTTGCCGTATTATAGGAACATGTGAATAACAGAGGAACAAGCCTGGGGCTTCCAGATGGAGAACAGATCTCAACATGGCCCTGACTTTACTCAGTAAGCCATTTCACCAAAAGACACTGGTTACACTGAGAAAGTGGGACCAGTGTATCTACATATAAACCCTTTCCTATATTTATACTGGTTAAAGAAACTGCCCTTTGAAACTAAGACATACATAAAAAAGTTATTCAGCAGACATGCACAGAATTTGAGAGCTTTGTACTACTACATTCCAGTAGAGAAAAAAAGCTTCTTAAAAATATTTATTACTGATTGTCAGAGGCTGTAAGTCTGATCTACATATACACACAGAGATTTTTATTACGGTTTTTTTTTCCCCTCTAGAGTTTACATAAGTTACTCCACTGTTATCTTGCAAATGTTAATTGAGGCATACTTCAAGTTCCACCAAGAAGCACTTGCTGTGCTCTTTGAGGAAGATTTCCAAAAGCCCACATCAGGCCCATGCAATACAAAAGCTAATGAACTGTTGCAGAGCACACATCCTTTAAAAAAGCAGGGGAAGCAGCCCTTATTACACACCCTCAACCCATATATGCTGCTATAGAAAGGGGTAATTTCATGTAGGGACTGCCAACAAGGACGTAAAGCTCCATTTTGCTGTGAGCACTGAGCCACAGGAACATTTTCCGGATGCCCATGGATTCATTCCCGTCTCACACTGGCACACAGGAAAGGGGAATCTGGTTGACAGCAGGCAAGTCCTGGTACAGGTTCGCTCGTGCAGAGCCCTGCAAACTGACAGCTGCCTTTTCCGTTGCCTCTGACACATTTGTCGCCAGCACCCTGGCTGCTGAAATGCCACTGCCACATATCTTTGTTATCATCTCATCCCCCTGCATCTTGCTGGTTTCCAGCCTAAATACCATCCTTATTAGATGCACAGAGATAAATTTGCGTGAGACGAATTCAGGGCACACAGATGATTCTATGCTGTGGTTGTTAGGCAACAAAACACCCCATTACCACTTCTCTTGCCACTGGGAACCATCTGTCTTACCTTTTTCTGGAGGACACAATGGAAAATGAATATAAACATTCCCTGCAGAGAATTGAATATGGTGAAGAGATACGCCATGATGACTGTGCTTTCATTAATATACATGAGTCCAAATGCCCAGGTCAGTCCTAATAGGCAGAGTAGGGCTATTGCACCTATAACCCAGGACCTGTTAGGAGAAACAAAAACAAAATAAAAAGGGATTGGTTTTTTATCTACATGAAAGAAGGCACATGTCTACAGGCAGGAAGACTTTGCCCCTGTTCTTAGCAAAAAGAAATAGCGTATCAAATTAAATCATGAGAGCTTTGTCTTCAAGCTGGATGTAGTTTACAAATCTTCAAGCTTGAGGAAATATAAGGAAATGGAAGTGTTATGGGCATAGAAATTTATCATAAACAAAGCACAATGTCTCTTTTTTTAACATGTAAAAGCAGTGTGCATGTAAATGACACGTAGATGTTACTTCTGCAAATGGAGGAAATGAAAACAAGCTGAATGAAACAACAACTCTAAACGTCACTTTTTTAGTGTCCATTTGTTTCACAGGACTGCCAGTTGGATTAGCTTCTTTACACTTAACAGCAAGATACATGTATTACTGCATTTTAGCTAGTCTCCATATGCCTGTAAGCCAGATAAAGAACTACAGGCAGGTGTGCAAGCCCTCACCACTTGCCAGATCAGCTCCACACAAGGATGTTCTTTGCAATGCTGCTTCACACTTCTTCCACCCTGCAGTGAGGAGAACTGTATGCACGTATAGGTGCTCACACACTACATTTGCTAAAATGGTAGCTGCCGTCACACTTTTGCTTGGAGAAAGGAGGGGCAATCCTTCTTCACATCAGCTGCAAAAATAAGATTACCATTTGCTCCACCTCAGGAGGGGAGCAGGAGTAGAGGTGTAGCCACTGCTTGGCGCCAAATGTTCAATCAAGTATGGGTAGTAGGCATTTTCTGTTTGCTTTCTCTCACTAACTTTGTCCTTGGACAGACAGCTTGGGGATGTGGGATGACTACTGCATGTTAAGTTTTTTTGTGTGTGCTTTCAGGAAAGCTGGAAGCTCTGCTGGGATGTCAGAAGTATTCCATGTTACTCTGCTAAATAACATTTAGTCATCTGCTAAATTACCTTCTCAGAGACTGATCTTCCAACCTCAGAACCAGAGACAAAGCGTGACAAGCAGTATAGGAACTCAGTCCTACTCCTAGCCACTTCCCTTGTTTCCACATGCTGTATTACCTACAACTTCAAAGGAACTGCTGCTATACAGAAGGGGAAGTCAACTTCTAGCTGGGAAGCAAGCAGCACCATGACCATCCATTTGCCTTTTACCTCAAGGCTTTGATTTTCTTCTGTTGTCACCCGGTATCATTAGGTGTAGCATCACAAAAATTAATGCACTGATACCCAATCTTTGTCCCTCTACCTTACCATTTAACCCTTTTGTTTCCCAAACCAGACAAGGCTGCAGTTGGCCAGCACCTCTGCTTCCTTGTCTGCTCCAAAGCAGCCTGAGGTGCTGCAGAACAGCTACCAGGGACAAAGACTTGCCTTATGTTTCAAAGCCACTTCAGCCTTGTTTGACTGGGTTTGGGCATATTTGGGCTTCCATCTGCTAAGCAGAGCATAGGGCAAGGGGGAGAAAGATGAAGCAGCAGCAACTGGGGGGAAAATCAGTCCTGCAGAGGTCAGGCAGTCAATCTCCACTACGGAGATGCCATGGCAACTACAACCTTGAATCCTTTTTATTTTTGCACAGCTTGTCACAAACAGAAGCACACCAATGTTGTAGTCATGTTGTCTGTTGGTTTTTTTTTTCTCTTTAGGTATTAGAATGAAAATGCAGCATTAAGTCTTTCACTGAAGTTTATAAAATATGTATTATTTAACCACACAACCAGAAGAGCTCCCTAAGGTAATTGCTTATTAAGACAGTTCTTTAAAAATCACTATTATGTATCTAGTAGACCAGAACAGCTCCTTTGAAGCATTTCCAGTCAATCCTGCTAATAAATATTTAGCACGATGCAAATTGAAAACACACTCTCACAATCCTTCAGAAAGGTAGCCCCTAGATAAAGTTTACATCTTTAGTCATTTGGGATATTTTACTCCCTGAGATTCCACCACCAGTGAGAGCACACTATCATCCTAACTGCACGCCAATTAAAAAAAATAAAACCAATTTTTTTCTTTAAAAAAAGAACGAATGAAACGGAAAACGCTTTTCTCCCCCTTCTCTTCTCATCCCCAATTAGAAGGCTCCTGCACTTACAGAGCCTTTTAAAAATTATTCCCCAGATATCAGAAAAGTATTCTGCTCTGAAGCAGAGCCAATTCTTGAACCTGATTAAAGAGCCTTTGGCTGCAGAGGTGTGCAGGAATGAAACAGTTATTTAGTGAAAATATGCTACCTTCAGTGATGGAAAGGAATCTGTGGGTTAGAAGACCCCCAACAGTGCAAACTGCAAGCATTACAGTGTTGTGCTTCAGAAAACAAGACCTGGAGATAAAGAGGGCGTGAAGATTACTATGAATAGCTCCATCCCATATCCGCAGAAAAAAAACGAACCAAGTGATGAAAGAGAACATGGGAATGGTGCTGAAAGAATGAACACAAAGGACTCTTCACCAGAAGAACAAACTGAAAGTCTACTGCAAAGTTGATTTGCTTTTATTTCATGCTATTGCACATCATTTTCAGGTTGCAGGAGAAAGAGCCTGGATGCCCTAAGGTATGTAATTTCTAGGCATTTTTGACTTTCTACACAGGGTTGGTTTGTTTGGGTTTTTTTATGCAGCTTGAGGTTTTTGTCTTGCTCTTTGTACAGACTTGCTGTTGGTTTTCCATAGTTTTTCTTTTCTGTAGTAAATTTTATTGCAATAAAGAAAGAAAAAAAATCCATGTTTTGGTGTAATTGAAAATTGGCAATTTACAATTAAGGACAATTAGGTACTCCAATGAGTAAGGAGACTCCAATGCACCAGTGCATACAGATTTGTTTGCACTCCTCCCATTAACTAGAAAGGGAATAATGGGGAATAGCACCCAAGCATCTTTCTGAAAATTTACTTCTGCATTTATATTACCATAAAGCTCTCCCAGTGACAGAGCACAGTGGACCAGAGGGCTTCTATTGGGATAACAAGTCTGTACTACACAGAATTAACTTGGGAACTTTCACCTTGAATTCAAGTAATGCCCAATTAAAGAATATAAAGCAAATAAGGTGACAACTGGTTGACAATACATATGCAGCACATTTACTCTGCACTTTAGCTGTATGCCTGACTGTTTTCCTGCACAGTTTGCTCTTCTGCCTCAAAAGCGAATGACAGAAGCTTTAATGATTTTTCAATATTGATCTGACAACTGGCTCATGAGACCACACTGATAAATGAAATTTATCAGCCATTCAGGTCATTCTTACTTGATGAAGGGTCTGTTATCCTCATAGCTAAAGAATGCATAGACATAAAGACAAGAACACAAACATTAGAAATATAATGACATAGAGAATATAGTTTACTGCTAGTTCCCCTCCCTTCTCCCACCAGCTATCACCAAAACCAAAGGTGGACCAGCATCAGTGTGCCTGGAATACACCAGCCAGTCTGACTTGCTTCCCCAGGGAATTGAAACATGATCGAGGTCACTGGTTTCATGAACAGAAGTGGACATCACTAGCTGTGAGCTGCAGCTGCCCCTCCTGGCTTCCATCATGCAGCTGTCAATTGACTCTGAAATCTCTTTTAGAAATCATGGCTGTCCCTGGAGAAGACAAATTGTGAAACCACAGCACAGCCATCACAGAAGGCTTTCATGTGTTCAGGTGGCAAAACTTCACCATGCCTCCATCACTCTCTGCCCGTGGGGCTGCAGCATATTACAGGGATCTCTGAATTGCTCTTTACTTTTTCAAAGTGGTAATCCCAAGTTGCCACGTTATGAGTCAGGCTACAGCATCAGGATCTTCTAATGTCCTGGGTGACAGAAAGCATTGAGCTATTCACTCCCATTTCATGAGGAAGGACATTAAGGCCTCTTTCTGCCAGGCAAGAGTACAGGCAAGCTGGCTGCAGTGATGAAGAAGCCAAGATGGATCACTCAAAACCAGCTTTTATCACTGTGGGGACACAAGATTATGTTACAGCCATTTTTCTAGGGGAGTCTCCCTGACCTTCTGGGACTGACTGCATGCATAACTCTGCTTGTGTGATGGGTGATGTACAACATGTGGAGAGGGCAGGCCATCTCCTCTCCCCACTGACATGGAGCTCTTGAACCTTGCAGAAACCACCATGGGTTCCAGAGATGGAGGGGGACTCAATATGTTCATCTGATCACCCCTGGCAACATAACCAGGGCCAGTCCATCCTTTGGTCAATACTGGCAACCTGCAGCTCTCCTACAATGCAATTCAATGAAATTAAGACATGAGACAATCTGGAGCTGTCAGGCCAGCAATGTGGGCAGGAGCAGAGCCTGGATTTCTATTACTGTGTTCATAAGCACTCAGGTTTTCTGGTAACGACTTTATATTGAAAAGTCACCAGCAACAGATTATAAAAATAGAGAATTAGGACATTTTTTATGCTTTTGCTGCTATCCAGAACCTCACAAAGTTTTTCAGCAATCCATAAGAGCTTTTCTTCAAGGCAGCTGAAGGCTCCATTTCATCTTTGTACAGACAAAACGCTAAATTGTTATACTTGGATTCCCTTTAAGCTTAAGGCTAACACTTCAAAGCAGCTCAGGAGAAAACCATCTAAAAGACCTTGGCAGTTTTTACCCCATTTCCAGTGTGAATGTGTGTAGGACCCACTGCCCAAAGCAAACAGGTGGCTAAAGAAGTGAGATTTTCAAAGATGCCTAACTTCCAAATGGTTTAATTCTGTACACACAGGCCTACAGAACTTAGTCTCTTATACCCTCATGAAATACAATCCTTTTCATTTTAACAACTCCAGTGTTGTAAGAAGCTTAAGTCTTGTGTTAGCAACTATTTCTGACAAAAATTACTCCAGAATGTTTTCTTTTTTTACCCCTGGTAAAGACTGTGCTGCAGTAATACTGTGTCATTATCTGCAATACATAAAACGCATCACTTAGACAAGAGAAAAGCCTTGGAAGAGCTTTAGTTCCCAGAAAAATGGAGCTGCTAACTGGAAAACTGAGATTATATTCACTAGTAGTAAAAGCAAGTAAAATTTGATGCAGAAATAATTGGAAAACTTAGCCTAGCACAGCTTGAGATGCTACATCAAAAGTGCTTCTCCAGATTTGGATAAATTTGTCCAATACCTGGCAGTAAGGGATATAGCCTATTAAATTTAAACTACATGACTCTGATCCCTCCCTAGTTAATGGGAGACTGATATCCCCAAAAAGGAATTTATCCCCTAGAAGAACAGGTATTTAAGGTAGGCCAGGCTTCACCATTCCCTGATAAAATACTTTACTGACTGCAGAGGAAAGCTGAATGATGGTTTAGGTGGGGGCTTCACTTTCAAATACCTGAAGGCAAAAAGCTGGTCTTTAGTGGTTGCATTATTCATTTAACCTGCAAAATCTTACCTCACCTCCCTTGTGTTTCTTTGCAGCCCAGATGATGGATAGCGGATGGTCTAACAATCCATATAAATACCTAATTCATTTTCTAATCTTAAAAAAGCCCTGACTTTACCTTGGGGCAAAGACTTCCTAAGGTTAATTACACATCATGTAAAACTCTTTCAAAATCTTATTTAAGTTAGATGTCTTTCAATTTCCCAGAGTAACTTTTCCTTCAACGATGAGAAAGGATTGTTCATATTACTTTCTCTACTCCTGTGATAATTCCAGACAAATACTTTTTAAAAACGCTGCTAAAATTTTACAGTTCAAAGTATTTTCCCGTCTCTAGGACAGCAGGAAAAGGCTCAGTAAGCACATGGACTGAAAGCTCTGGCCCCAAAATAACTGTTTGTCTAGCAAGCAAAAACTCCAAAGTGAGTACACAGGACCTTTAGTAGCTGTTAAGGGTGATGAAACCCAAATAAAAATAGATGGATGATCTGCCCCTTCACAAGCATTCAGAAAGACCCATGGAATTCATTTTAATATGGTGCAAATAAAGCAGAGAGACAGACATTTCCTGCAGGCATGCAGGAGGGAAACACAAAATAAAGTGTGCTATTGTGTCTCCCCGCTGCCTGCTGGTATGAGGTAGCAGGGATGTTTTGCTTTCTTTTTCGTATTTTTTTTTTCATTTCAAGGATTAGAACAGATTGATTTATTGAACTGCTGAAGATCTACAGGAAGAAGTTGGAAAGTCCAGCACTCCCCTCATAAAGCAAACGGGTTCATCATTAATTAGTGAAGGAGCATCTTCATCGTGAGAAAAATCAATAGCAAGCAATAAAAGAGTGCTTAAAGGATTTTGCCTTCGAGTTTCATGACAAAGTTACCACCATGATGGCATGAAGCCAAACAGCTTCCTAATCTCCTTCCTTATGCTGCTGGTGTTCATCACACAGCTTTCCAAGTCATCATTTCCAAGTCTCACGTTCTGGCTCCTGCACTGGTCCCTGAAAACACCTGTAACTATCTTGGGGGTCAGTGAGCCCGTCAACTTCATTTGCAGGAGAAACGCTTGACTTTACGTGGCTTGGAGACCTGTAAAGTTTGGGCCCTACCTCCTGGCATAAGGGTAATTTTATATAAATTTAAAGCCACATCTGGCTTCCACCAGTAGATCTAAAATTTTATTCAGACACATGAGGCCAAACCTTTCTTGGTCCCATGTGATGCCCAAGCCTAGGCTTTGCGACAACCAATGGCTGTGTTTTTCTGCTAAAGACAAAGCATCATCCCTCTCCCCTCAACTCACCCAGGGAAGTCACAGTATGCTTTCTGAGATTTGTTCTTAATTATTGCAATTGGAAAGAGCAATTCTGTTAAGCTCATCTCATTTTCTGTAAGTAATTAATTACCCTCAGAATTGCTTACCCTGTTTATTTCCTTCCTCCTAACTTTGCAAAGGCATGGTATGATTATTCAAGCCACACTGATGTGTAACCACATACCTAATTGTTTCCACACTATATGGATTCAACAAAAGCCTTTAGACACATTTGTATTATCCAAATAGCACCAGCAGGTCTTGCTGACAAAGTGCTTAAAATGTATGGCCTTTTAAAACAATAACCATGATTTATGGGTTCACAGAAAGACTGTAGGGATTTAATATCTTCTAGGACACTCTCTCAAATCAATAACCACTGATTGATATTTTTTTTTTAAATTCAGAAAGGAGGACACCTGTCAGTGGGGAGATTAGTGCTTTACAATCACCATTCAACATTAACACAGCCATCACAAAACCCTAGGTAAACAAGCAAAACCCCAAACCAAAACAATCAGATATTAACCAAATCCTTCCATGAAAACCTCAAACAGCAGCAGATTGCGACAAACAAAATCAGATGCTGCCATCAACATCACTGGGGGAAAAAGGCACCCAGACAAAAGCAGACTCAGATGTTTTTCCAGTACAGTTTTTGCCTCTGATGTGCTCCCAAACTTTGCACTCCGGCAAAATATTAATGTGCCGTATTTTTGCTTGGTAGGAAGCTTGCAAATAACCCATTTTGTGCCAATTCTGAGTGATTTTTTTGCGTTTGCTTTAGGCTGCCTGTAAGTTTGCTCATGCAGAGATGCACGTGAAGGCTGTATAGAGCAGCAATGAGTTAACCAGGGGATTAGGAAGCATGGTGCTTTCTTACACAGAATCCAAGGGAATGTGAGATGAGGCTTGTTCAGCCTAAAAAAGAGGGGACTGAGGGGACACTTCATTGCAGTTACAACTTTCTCATGAGAGGAAAGGGAGGGGTGGGCACTGATCTCTTCTCTCTGGCAACCAGGGACAGGACCTGAGGGAATAGCCTGAAGCTGTGTTAGGGGAGGTTTAGGTTAGATAATTATGAAAGTGTTCATCACTCAGAGGTTCATTGGGCACTGGAACAGGCACCCCAGGGATGGTCACAGCACCAACACTGACGGAGTTCAAGAAGCATTTGAACAATGCTCTCAGACACATGGTGTGATTCTTGGAGTGCTCCTGGCTAAGAGTTGGACTTTAATGGTCCTCCGAGTATTCTATAAATCTGTGATTCTACGGCCATCAGGCTTGTGAAGGCATGGTACTCTCTCTCAAGGCCAGATGAAACACACAGATTGTAGTCTGACATCCAGTACAAAGAAAGTGAGGGAGGCAGTTTCTAATGCCCAGCTCAGTACTCTGTGGCTAACATCTACACTTTGCAGAGGGGGAGATTTTCCAAGGGAGAGAAAAAGCTATTCCTCATTTTCTGAAGTGCCCAGATCATTTGGTCATCCTTGCAAAACACTCCTGTTAAGACTTCTGGCGACAGAGAATGCCCTGTCTGCACATCCTAAGCACTCTTAAAACACATTCCACTTCTCATCCAAGTTTATCCAGGCCTAAACACTGGCTCAGAGGCTCTTTTTGTTCCCTAGAATCAAATTATCTTCTCCAAAAGGCAGCCCTGGAGCTGCTGTGCTCTGAGCCTGCAGTCCCCAGAAGTCAGTGGAGTTCAAAAATGCTGCACATAGCACAGCTAGCTGGGAAGGAGAGATTTTCAACACCCTATTCCCGAACAACCCACTCAGTTCATCTTTCTATTTTGAGAGTGGGGCTGTATGAAAGCCTTTAAAGAGAGCTCGCTCTGTACAGGCATTGATGTTTTATTTGACATTATAAGTTATAGGAAATGTCAGGATTTGGGGTCATATTTAACAGAGGTTCACTGTGGCTCCTGTAAGAATTTGCATTCACTAGCTTGTGTTTCAAACCCTCTGCACCTCCATTTCACCACTCGCACCACCACACACACCTCCTCAAAGTTGTATGGATGCTTGAAACTTCCTCCCCCTGCTTGCTGCTCCAGAGAGGGAGTCTCCATGTTGCCAGACCCTCAGCCCTTTCTTCACTGGAAACTGAGAACTCTGAAAGTAATGGAATGGATCTTTTGCACCCTGATGCTGTGCTGGGCAAGCTCCCAAGAGCTGGACCCCTTCACTGTACCGTGTCCTCCCTGTGCACTCCCAAGCAACCACAAACCTAGAGGCAATGAAGGATTAAAGTGCTGCTGTTCTGCAAGTCCAGTCCCCTGGGTGAACCCAGTGCAATATTCAATTTCAGACTCTGTGGCATTACAAACTATTCCCAAGTTGTAGCATTTTATGATTAAACAAAAAAGATCTGGAAACCAATAGATGAGATTAAATCTCAATAGAAAAAGCAGAAATAACCCTTACTGTCTCCCTACTTTGTCTTGTTTCAAAAATGGCTAGAATAAAGTACAAATTAATCTTCCTTTTGTAAGAGTATACCTGCTACAAATTATTGTTCTGCATTGGTAATATAAGCTCTTCATATCAAAGGAGAAAAAAAAATCTTGCATTTTCAGAAGTCTAACTCATTCCTCACTGCACCAAACCCAGGATGTTTACTTTTTCTGTGTTTCAATCAGCTGAGTAAATAAAACTAGACTGGTAAACCTTTATTCTTGCCAGCACAATACTGCTGTGTTAAATCAAGGATTTAATTCAAACATTTCTGCAGATGATTTTTGGAAGTTCTATTTAACCTTTGTTTTCAATTTTCTACCTAACTCAGGATTTTTTTATGACTTCAGCAAACCCACAGGACTGAAATAACAGGCTAATCTGGGGGCTGGGATTAGTCATGTCTCTTTAAATAAAATACATATGTTGAAGCACGAAAATGAGCAGATAATCACTTACGCCCATACAACATATGGGGAGAGCGGGCTATGGCAACGGTTTTAAAAGAAGCGTATCTTCAAAAGGGGCTTCTGAGTTTTGTGCCTGATGCTCCTCGTCCCCCACCTCCCCCAGCCTGGGCCAGACTCCCTGAAAGAGCCCAGACTGAGCTTTGCAAGGTTTTTATATAGTAATAATCAAGGTTGAGTCTTTGCATTTGGCTCCTACTTTTGGCTGTTAGGTTGTGCATTCTTAGATTTATTTCAGCAAGCCTTTGAGCAAGACACTCCTATGGAAAAAAAACCAAAACAAAATAAAGGAGCACGTTGTGAATTTTGTTTCAAGTCAGAAACTTGGGAGAACATATACTTTTTTATTCACCCTTTAAATCAGGGCTGTGTACCTTTAGCCGTGGACCATTTGAAGCTTCCACACCAGCCAGCAAGCTGAGGAGCACTCATTTTGGTCATTTGAGGATTGATTTCTGAAGGCTGCAGTGCAGGACATTTCCGCTTCACCCCCATTAATGGGATTTCAGCATGTGTTCTTGCAAATGTAGTCACAATGCCTAAAAGCATTATCTCCTGCATGCGTGGAATAAATATATGTTTTTCCAGGGAATTTCATGCTTTTGATATAGTGCTTATTCTTTTGTTGCAGAAGATGGGATGGGTGCAGGTTTTCACAAAACGAAAGAAACTGCAAGAGAACTACAGTGATTAATGCCAGGATTAAACTATCTCAAGGACCGTAATTAATAGTGCTTCTTCAGCAACAAAAAATGCTCCCAGCTAAGACCCTGGGTCTCTCTATCTGAAATAAAGAAAATTAAATTTCCAGAATGACTTTCAGATGAGTTTGTATTCCAATGGGCTTTTCAAACAAACCCAGGACTACAGTCTGACACTCTCCTCTTTGAAGAGGCCCCCACAAGTTGTGCTTTCTAAAAAGCATCCAGGTGGCCTATGGCACAAGTCAAGTTATACCCTGGCCAAAACAATAACAGTAATAAAATGGGACAAAAAGAAACCAGCTGACAAAGCCCTTTGCCTCTTGCCTTCTTTCTAGTGGGTCTGCAACTGCACTTGGCAGCTATGACCAACGTGTTGCTCTTCCAAAGTAAACAAAATAAAATCTTGTTGCCACATACTACAGCACAGAAGAATGTCAGGAAGCCTGGTATGGCCGGGGGAAATGCTAACAAACTAAACTGCAGCCAGGCAGCACTAGGGGAGAGGGCATAGGGTGCCTGTGAGAAATTCAAAGGAAAGGTTACATCTGTAAGGAAAAGGATGGCTTCTGGTCACTGCTAGAAGAAAGGAGGTTTCACCCTCTCCCCTCCAGCCATGTGAAGATGCCCAGTGTAACTTCAGGTGAAGCAACTGCTTTGCTCTATTGATGAACCCTCTCAATCCACTTGCAGGACTTGCTTTTCGTTAGGTAAATGCTTTCCTCATCCAATTTTCTACCAGTTTTCCATGTCAGTAACTAATACACCCGCACACTGTGTACAATGAGAGCATATAGCAAAGACAAGACCTCAGATTTCACTATATATGTTGAAGGGCACATCTGGATTACCATCAGTGTTGCTCCTCTTTTTTTCCCTCTACTAGTACCATGATGACTCAAATGAACAGTGTTTAAATGTCTGCAGAACAAACACTGCGCTGCCACATGAGGCACAAAGGCATTGGAGGAGAGGGTTCATCTGAAACCCTGTTTTGCACAGAGAATGGGGGTTAAGCATCTGGAAATACGTGGATGGTTTGTTGTGCTGCAGCATCTGGCATGGGTTGGATGAAAACCTGGTGTGCAAGGACCACGGGCTGACAAAGTACATGCCTGATCACCTGGAAAGCAGCTGATGGATGGAAAATGGAAGAACCATGCTGGACTATTCACATGTAATGTATTTTCCCTTGCCATATTTCCCTTGAATATAAAAAAGATGCAGTGTACTCCTGTCTGTGACAGTCTGAGACATTTTGCACATCTAACATCTACCCAGCACAATGGAAAAGCATGACGGAGAAACTTTGAGCCAGCCACTCAGCTCCAGAAATCACTTCACACGGCAGCAACTTCTGGTAAAACAGCCTCACAGCTGCTCTAAAGAATTCCAGCTGGTAACACATCCTCATGAGGAGCCATCTGCTAGCAGGAGTGCATCAATACCACACTGATACGCCCACAGTCTCCACCTCATAGGCTATAGGTGCAAGCTGCACAGCAGGCTTTTGCTATCTAAGTAGTCCCTGGCTTGAAAGATCTGTCTTCCCTGCAAGCTCGTAAGGACTGGGGGAATCAATCTTTCAAAACAATGCCTTCCCGGGTACAGTTGTTGACAGTGAATCAGTTTGTGCTCATGAGCCTTTTGTGCACCCTTTACATCCCACTTATACTCTCAGATGGCCCATAAGTGAGATAACATGATGTAGGCAGAGCTACCAAGGACTAATCAATGCGCCCCACTGCTCATCTACGTTTGACAGTAAGCCACAAAGAGATGAAAGAGCAATGGCCACAGTGGACTTTGAGTGCTCAGAAACAGTCATTATAAAAGGCTGGGGAGGAAAATCCCCTCCAACTCTGGGTTTGGGAGGCATGGGCAGAACCTACACACCCCACCAAGAGGCAGCTGTTTGGGCGTCCTTGTCAGTGTCACTTCATACTAAAGAGATCTTTAAAAGGCAGAAGAGAGCCCCACTCTGGATGAACTCTTAAAATTTCTATGTAAATATACTGAAGGAAGACATCAAAGAGGACTTTTCCAAAACGGCCTAGATAAAAGCATGCTACTCTTGATGATGATACCTCTTGTAAAATGGGAGCTAGTGTCCTCCTAGCATCAGTGGCAGGCATCAAAACTCTTGCAACTCCAAACAACATATACCACATACAGAAGCTCACATCTTTTCCTGGCTACGTGTCTCAAAAGCAGGACTAGAGCATGAATCTTGCTGTCTCAGAGGGCAAAACCCATTGACTCAACTCAGTACCAACCTGCCACGTAAGAAGGGTGCTCTCGGCACAGGGGGAAGGACCCACATCTGTGGTAAACCTGTTTCCCTCTTGAAAGTACTGGAGTAAGCCAGAAAAGTTAACAAGGATAAAAACTAAAGCAGCTCTGTATTCATCAAATATCTTGCTGGGTAACCCCTGGGTAACCAGTGCCCCACCGCAGGAATGTCAGAATCTCCCATGCTGGCACAATAATCCAGGGACTGTTCTTGAAGGTTAGGAAAGTTTATTTTTACAACTTTGCACAGTGCCTACAAATCTATCAGCCACACAGCATCTGGTTCAGGCACTGCCCTTTGAATGGCTTTTCTGTTGGTGCAGTAATTAAAGGTATCCCAGGTGACACCTGATCCCTTATCAAGTTCATTAATTTAAGTGGAGTTATTTGGCTCTTTATTTTCTATACTTCATAATGTATTTCTAACCTTTAAAGTGACATAGGCAAGGACCAGATTGCAGGGGCGCTTATTAACAGCCTATTAAAATATTTTACAGCCTTTATTTTTACGTTGCCATAGGGAATCAAGTATTTTGCTGTTGTTAAACAGGCTCAGGATTTATGTTGCGAGAGCTTCACCACAGCCTAACACAGAGTAGGGCTAGGAAATGAACTTGGAGAACAAACTCTCATTCAGCTCTCCATGTGCTGTAAAGCTGTCATATGCAGATGGGAGCAAGGGGCCCTCTAATGCAGGCCCTTGGTTTGGCTTGATTTTTTCCAATATAAACCAATACAAGAAGATGCAAGGCTCTGGGACCTGGATGTCTTTTTAGCAACCCTATAGACCCACAGAGGGAAGCTCAGAAACGATGTTCATGGTCTCCTGTGAAATAATGTGATTTGTGGCTTTTTATTTCAGAGCTACTGTAACACATGGACATTTTGCAACTGAATTAGAGCCAATGGTTTTGGAAGACCACGATCTTACCTGAAAACAAGACTATGATTTTATCTAGAAGACAACTATGATCTTAGTGAAAAGTCTAGAGATGGCAAGCCCCTTGCTTCCCTAGAAAACCTCCCTCAAAGGCGAATTATTTCCTTCTCTATTATAAATCTGCACCTCCTCCTAAATCAAGCACATGCAACACTGAGACAACATGTCTTGAATTTAGAGACTTTATGCTGTCCTGCTTAGGTATTCAGAAATTACAATCAATCCCCTTCTGAAATTGTTGCTTTGATAAACTTCCTAAGGTAAGCCTGGGATCTTCCCGAGTTTATACTACGTTTCTCTTATTTTCTCAAGCATAAAATGTAATTTGTAATGAAGCAACACATTTGGAAGAGTATCAGCAACATACTTAAAAGTATTTTAATTGCTTGTGTTTTCAAAACATTTTAATGAAGTCAAATCAGGAATAGACACTCATCTGCCAAATAACCTATAAAATATTTTACAATGACATTATAATTGATGTAACTGGTTGCTCAACCAGCATTTTAAACAAAGATACTAGAGATTAGCACAAGAAGATTATTCAGTAGACAATTATTAGTTTTGTTTTAATTATAAGGGCTTTAGGATTTTTTTCTGCCCAGTTTTTAATTTAAATGTCATACTGCAAGGCTTTCTAGACAGATTTTGTGTGGGTAATCTCAGAGACTATTCTCAGCAAGCAATTCCATAGCACTATTGCATGACAAGTAGCCGTATTAATAAATGTTATTAAATGTACCATTCCTTTAATGGCTCATCCAAGACCGAATGAAAGACTACCTTGCTGGGATTGGTCTTGGACATCCAGGAGGGACTGCTCTTCCAATTTCATTCCATAGCTGAGTGATGTCAGGAGAAACAGAGGCACACCACAGAGCAGCCTGCCCACAACCTGGGGGAACGAGCACCCTGCAGGTTTCTGAGCTCACTGAGGCCTCCTGCATGTACGGCCCTCTTTCCTCACAACCCTCATGGAAGAAGATGTGCCTAAGAAATTGAAACTTCACCAAAGGACCATGCCAGGTTGTGGCCTGCCAATGGCATTGCAAGCCTTGCCTGGTGAGAAAGTTTGCAGGAGGAGGATTGACCTGGTTTAAATTAAAGCTGCATCTGCAAGAGCTGCTCAGCAGTAAAAACAATAACCTTGCTGAGAACTGCCTTGCAACTGTGCAATTCAGTCATCTCCTAACGAGCTCCCCTCATGCCTCTTCTCCCACTCCTACCACAAAACAGAGCAAAGAACCCACTTCCAGCCGTGTTGCACAACACTCTCCTTTCCTGGGTAGGCAGTAAAGTGCTGACTCCCAACAATTTCCTCCTCCTGAACCTCATTAGATGGTTTTATTAATTAGCAGGATCCCAATCTTATCATACTCTGCACCTGAAATCCCGCTTGTATTTTTGAAGAGAGTAATTAAAGCCAGAAGTACCTGAATAAACAAGCACTGACAGAGACTAATATTCTATCAATATAATGAAGCAGCTTGCTAGACAGTAAAATGCTCAGATTTACTGGGAATTCAGATGTTAACCCAGTCCAAGGGCGAAACATGCCTTGGCTGGAAAGCACATCTGCTGATGTGAGCACCCCTAGATAAATCTGCAATAACTCTGCTGAAAGCAATCAGATTCTGGGGAGAATTTGGGTCATGAAATCTGTCAGGGGCCAAAACAAACAGAAAATAAGTAAGGCTGCTGCCCTCAGTGTACAGAGAAATAGTAATAATCAACAGTTTCAACACCTTCCCTGTAGAGACTGAAATAATTAGCTGGTAATTATTGGGCACTCTACACAGAGTGACTAGGGGGTTACCTGCTTCAAGGACTGAAAATGTAGCTTTGCCTCCTTCATGCAAAATTGAATGGAAAATGCCACCACTGGCAGCCAAATCCCAATAAGACAGTACTTCACCATCAGCCACTTCTTGGTACCTATTAGAAACCACTCTGCAGTGCCATAACCCAGTGTATTATCTATCCCTGGTTATCACTGCTGCTGGCAGAGCTGGTTCCCCTGTTATGCTCCTCAGAGAGGAATGGAGGAATAAAGAGCAAAACATAGAAACAGAGAGAAAGAAAAAAACCCCAACCACTTACTTGATATTGTCAAGACATCCAGATTCGGGTTTCAATATGGCAGTATGATGAAACATTTTATAGAGAGCAATCCCAAGGAAGATGACATTAAGCTGTAATGGGGGGAAGGGAAAAAAAAGGATTATGTGACACAGCACAACATGATGAGGAGAAAGGCAGCTTCTTCTCTGTAACAGATGGGTTACTGTAGGAAATCAGCTCTCACTACAGTTTTATAGTGACTGAATAACAGAAAATTTCCAAGCATTTTATGAGTTGAGCTGGCCTGTAGACTGCAGGACTGGTGATGCTACAGCCTTACCAAAGCCGTGCCACTGCCTATGTTACTAACACGAGACTGGTTCTAACCTCAACTGTAGTGCTTCAGTGGTGTTATGGAAAATTAAAAATACTTGCTGTAATGGTTTTTCTGTGTCTGAGAAGTGTACAGGCATGAAAAGTCACTCCAAGCATGTTGCTTAAGCCAATTCCATTGTAATGAAATCTAAAGACATCTTTTTCTGTGAATACACTTTTTAGATCTGGTATAATGGGGCAGATGGGCAGGAAAATCACAACTGCTGAAGATGCTTTGCACAACGCAAAGTTGAAAAACCAAAAGGAAAAGGAACTTGGTTTGTTCTGTAAAAGATGTGATAGTGTTTCAATGCCTCAGTGTTAACAAGGCTGCCAATTCCTGGAAAGCCGTTCCTTCAAAAGCCCAGTGTAGAGTTTGAGACATAATCAAAAAAAGGTAAGATACCTTTTTTATGAATTAATTGCCTAAGGGGAAAAAACCCCAACAGTTGTAGCTGTAGTGTGCCCCCCTTTTTGATGGGGAAGGCTGCTGAAATGGCCCTCAGTTGCAGGAGAAGCAGAAGAAGCAGAGACAATGTCTGCATTGAAGTGAGAGTGCCTGGTTTTCTGTGCTAGCCAAACTGTAGTTAGTCAAAACAAAGGATGGTTTATTTAAGCCATACTGTAGCAATTAAAATATAAGAAAACTCCAGCTGTCTCTAAAGTTGGGTTCTCTACCTTGTTGCTGTGTTAGCTGATATGCTGGCAGTGTGCTAAACATGAAGTCACATGAGCTTCGACTTCTGCTGGGAAGAAAAATCCCTCATCAAACTTCTCTTCTAGTTTGGACTTTATTTCATCCCCCCCATCCCATATTTTGCCTTTTTTTTTTAATCAATGCAAAGCTTTGCTCTGGAATTCAAAAAGTAGGTGAGCAGTGAGTGGCATTGAAATAGAGTTTGGCATTCCTAAATGTCCAGTGGTAGTAACCAAACTCTGCAAGTGCCTGTTCTAGAGCTCCCCAGCCCATTTTGATCAAGTATTTTGCAATGCCAAGAGCTTCTCATAATGAGGGTCTAATTGCTTGTGCCATATGGGGTCAAAGAAGAACATGCCTTTCTCAAATTAATTCGTGTAAATTAAAGATAAAGAGTAAAGGGACAGCAAAAGTTTTATTTCTTGACCTGAGAGATGGAGTAGTTAATTAGGAGTTCTTACCATAATTATCAAGGTCGCCGGTCCTATAAAGCTCCAAATGAAGTAGGTGTCAAGTCGGAGCCAACATCTGTAATGAAACACAGGGGAAAGAAGGCATTCAAGGACTGCACTCAGGACATACATCAAGAGTGAGCAAGTGACAGAGAAGAATGTGAGCTGCAAAACACGCCGGTGGGAGACAGGAAATATTACATTGCTTGTTCATTTAAATGCTGAATTATGTGCCCAATTTCTGACAGCGCTATTGATGGAGTAAGATAATTACCTCTAGAGGAAGCAGGGAGAAAATGGCACGAGGCCTATTTGCTAAGGCTTTCTGCATCTGTCAGAAAAAATCCTTAAACTGAGGGGGTTTTTTTAAGGAAGGGGTCTGATGAACATCCATAGAACTGCTTCTTTGCTTTATGCTCCTCGTTGCTCTGTAGCTCTGATGCAGTGCAAGCTGTCTGTCATCTGTCAAGTGAGATGACATTTCTCCAACAATCAGATCAGAGTACATTTGGTGCAAATAGGAAGCATGAATTGGATAACAGGAGGCGGAGGTTTAATTAGGTTCAGCAACTTCCTCTTTAAAGTGTTTTATTTCCCTGAACCTTCAGTGTGTTTTGTTTTCACTAATGTTTCCAGGGTTGCATATGGTCTGTCCTATCACAAGAAGCTGATTCATGGCCTAAAACTAAATTATTAATCGCTTAATTTCAACCGCATTTAATACTCCCCACATTTTTTAAGGCCCTTGGGAAATTACATTTCCATTCCTAGTTCATTCCAGGCGACAGGAAGATAAAATGGAAGTGACTGGTTACAAGACAGACGAATGTAAATTCCAAGGAAGTTTCACATGATGTTTAAAATAATAATATCTTGTCATGTTTGCAAGGCTGCAAATCACAGCTCCGTTTATACACAACGGACTGAGAAAGCATAAAACCACTCTTACACTAAACATCCAATGGAATTTCATAATTAGGCAAGTGACGAGAACTGTATGTATGAATTTATCATGGTGGAAGAGATAGCAGTTCTCACAAATGACAGCTCTAGTGTATGTGCTTAATGTTTTTTCCCTTCCAATGGACTTTGCAACAGGCTGAAAGGTCTGTGCCAGCAGCTCTGCGTGAGATGATCAGCAGGAGACGCCTGCAGAGAGAATAATATAACATACCCTGAACCTCTATGACTGGGAGAAGCCAAGACATGAATAAATTCAAAAATGCAGAGAAAGCTTCTCACTTCCCTCCATGACCATATAAATTTCAGGTCTCATCACTGTTGAAGATGTATCAAGATATATATATATAGTCATCCCTCTATTTGTCACAAATTAAAATACCATCACTTCTGTGACTGTCATTCCTGAGCTGCCTCTGCAGCTGCTCATCCAGAATCTTCATGTGATAGAATCAAAATCTTAATGCAAGAGGCAAACAGAGACTTTCAGGGCAATTGCAGGGAAATCTTGTTTCCTCTGTGGCTGTTGAAGTTCAAGGTGATTTAGATGCAGCTTGTAATGGAACAACATGAGTGACTTAAAACTACTCAAGTCTGATTCCCTATAGGAAAGGGTTTATGTGATCATGACATCTGTGTATCACCCATAATAACAGCTGAACTGTCACCCAATTGCAACTACATTTGACAAAGGAATAGAGGTTTCAAGGATAATGAAGTCCCTGTAAAAAGTCCTTCCCCTCATCCCTGAACAAAGATGCCTGCAAAGCAGCAGCTCACATATTACATGGCATTTCAGACTCTACCTACTCCATCCCCCCTAGGAAAAAAGTGTAACTAGTGTTTATGCCTCAGCTGCCCTACATAAATCAGAGAATATGCAGCACCATCACTTTTTTCTACTGATAATGAGTGCTGGTGTGTGGGAGAGGACTCAGAGGGTTGTGGTTTTTCAGGCGGTTTTTTTGGTGGTTCTTTTTTTTTTAATGGAAATATTTTGAATTTTTTTTTCCC
Organism: Campylorhamphus procurvoides; assembly: GCA_013396655.1. Classification (NCBI taxonomy): domain Eukaryota; kingdom Metazoa; phylum Chordata; class Aves; order Passeriformes; family Dendrocolaptidae; genus Campylorhamphus; species Campylorhamphus procurvoides. The sequence continues at coordinate 1,338,231 of WBMV01004888.1, read as the reverse complement.
AGTTTAACATCCAAAACAATCCCCAGTCCCTGCCGCCCAGGAGTTTGGAACACTGTATTTTAGTTGCCATCAACTTGGTTTTACTTCAGCATAAAGAGTGAGTTGGCTCTTGGAAAGTCCATGGAAAAGGAAACACGTAAACCCTCCCTTTACCTCTTCAAGCGTAATGGTTAGCCCTATGGTCACATCTGGTGCAGCTGGTTTTGAATGCATGTAGATTGGGACACAGGGAAAATCAGTGGAAGCTGAAATACACACTGAGTGAAAACCTGTGCCAGGATGAGGAACGAAGCACAAAGCTACTGGTTTCCTTTCCAGACAGTAAAATGGATGAAATCTTCCACTCTGTTCCCCTAAAAAAACAATCTGTCTCTTCAGTTGTGGGGAACAACTGAGTGACAAGAGATGGATACTGTGGATGGGAAACAGGAAAGGAGCCAGGTCCTGCCCTCAGGATAGGAAGGGGCCAGGCATGGAGCAAAAGAAGCCCTTCCAATGAGAGAGAGCTTCACCTAAGCCAGAGTACAGCTTGAAACAGAGAAATCTTTTCTCCACCTCTCTGCACACTCCAAAGAATGTGATGTCATTTTCTATTTGTTTGAAGAGAAAAATCTCCTTTCTATGAAACCATGTATGATTCTCAGTCTTGGACGACCGAGCGAAAAGCTGCAGGACTGATCTGCAGAGGGACTTGAAAAAGCTGAGGAGCTTGGTGGTCATCAGGAAGAGACACAACTTTGAACCTGTTTAAGTCATACCTCATTAAAAATGCAAATGGAGACCAAAACATCAAAACACAGGCATCCCGCCAATTATGTTGTGGAGCTGTAAATTGCTAATCAGACAAGTACCACACTGAGCTTTTCTTCCCTTAAAACACAAAAACCCACATGCACAATGAGCTGCATAAATGAGCTCCTCAAAACAAGGAAGCAATCAGGCAACTCACTTCCCAAAGTTGCTAATCTTGGGATGCCGAGTTACTTCTGACCCTCCACACGCAGCTGCACTGTGAGCACAGACTTGATACATTAAAAGTTTAGACTTTGCTGCCATTAAGGAAACGAGCTGCTTCAGGGCTCAGAACAAGGCAGAGCGGATTATCAGAAAATGTGCAGATGCAGGGAACACTGCTCAAAACTCCATTGCTTCTTCCAAGACTCACACCAACGTATTCAGTTCTCGTAACGAGCTCCGTGGCACTGCTTTCCCTTACTTTTTAATTTCCTCCCTTTCCACAGTGACAACTCACAGTATTCACCTAAAGCTTTTCCCAAGTAATAAAGACTACAAAGAGTTTACTCTATTTTCTGCATGAAGAGAAATCAAATACTAAACTATCCCTGGTGTGTATTAAATATAACCAATAAACAATCATTAGCTGCCATTGGACCATAAAATTTGAAGAGCCCTAAAACATATCATGTTGTTCATGGGAGCTCAGTGGTTTGTTTCACGTGGCTATACAGCCTTCTTGTCAGAGTGCAGTAATGGGATATGTATGCACCAGACATGCCTTTCAAGGGTGCAATATAGGTTCTGCTTAATGGAGTTCAGCGTCCACATTGCTCATGCTTCTTCCTCCAAATACTGGCAACAACCCTGCAAATAAAACAAGTTCAGTGGAGCCACCCAAGACAGACTGCATTGTTAGAAGCTATTTTCTGAGCTACATTTACATGCATGAAATGTCAGCAGCTGGCTGATGGACTTGGAGGCTGTGTACATACACAGGGCTTTCATTTTGCTTTCTGACAGCTGGATTGCTTACCATGTATATCCTGCTTTATAGCATTCCAAAAGAGGGGAGAAGGAGGAGGAAACAATTGAGAGAATCCTGCCACGATGAATTTGATCACAAGTGGATGAATATACCTACAAGTATGTTTCCTAAAATATATTGAACCATTCAAAGCACAGCTCCTTTCCTCTGCAATTTAGTAAGACTTTGATACGAAACCCAGGAAAGTATGGGAATATGGAACAGCTTCTTGCTGTTGATTTTAGATGGCCTGCTTCTACAATGAGTCCTCTCAAAGGGAAGCTTCTAAAGTCTTAATTGACCTTTTACTGAATTCGAGACAAGTTATTTTCAAACACTAACAACTGTTGCAAATGCTGTTTTCCCTCTGCATTTTGCAGCACTGCCCACCACAATCCTTGACAGCAAATCTGGCCAGGAGATGGATGGATTTTGTTTACACAGAGGACAAGGCACATGATGAACGTTTTTAAACTGCAATCCCAGTATCTTCTTTCTTTTGCAGCAAAATTTAAGCTGTGGCCATTTAAGACCCAGCAGCTGAAGACCTGACCTCTAAGAAACAGTCACTTGGAAGTTCATGTGAGCACTGCCAGAATCACTTTGGCAATGTGGGGGAAACACAATGTCTGCAGTGTAGCTCCCTGCTTTTCATATTTACTTTAGAAATTACCATCAGAATAAAGCGAGATGCAACATTTCTGAAAGGACCAAACACAGTCCAGCTTGTTAACAATGAATAGTCCCTGCTGGTCTGAATGGGGTGATGTTTTAATGGAATCACTAAGTTGCTACTTGGTTATAAAAGCAAACTAATCTAATATAAGTTCGAACTGTTCTTAAACAAAAAAAAATATTAAAAGAAAAATGTTTAATCCCAATTTTTGGAATAATTAGGTGTAAAGGAGTATCTTTGTACAGCAGCTACTCTAAAATGCCAATATGAATACTAAAGCACAGGACACTTCAGAAAATCACAAGCACCAAGTCATCAGCAAATCAACAGGGAGAGGAACAACTGCCTGTTCCTGGCTAGGTAATCTGAGCATATGTTACAGGAGGGTTGGACTTAGAAAGGCAAATGAAATCAAGAAAACCTACACTGGGTGTCTAAGCAAATAATTCTGAGGTGTATGAATGGTGGCACCGAATGCCAGGCAAAAAACAAATAACACTAACAGCTCCATAAGTTCTGCTTAAACAAATGCAGTAAATAATGGAGGGAGGCAAGTAATATATTCCAGAGGATGTTTTACAAAACCTGGCAAAACCAAGCAACTTCTTGCAATCAAATTATGTATGCCTGGCATATAGTTCACTACAAATTCTAATCAGTTCTACCCTTCTAATAACATTATACTGAAAAATACATCATCATCCATCAACCAGATGGAGCATGATAGTTATACAAAACATATTGTATGTTTTTTTATTTTCCTCTATGAGAACATGATAAAATTGTGCATTCTGGAATTAAAAATCATAAATAAATATTTTAGGCTTTGCAAATATGTGTAAATGCTTATTTGCAAAATATTATATATACATGTTTAATCATTAAAAATACTACTTTATGCTGTGGGGAGGGAGACACATTTTACTGGCACACACATAGGATTGCTGCCTGCTCAATGTCAAAACACTGAAGTTTTGTTGTTTGCCTTCAGTAAATTTCAGCCAAATTTTCTGCCTGTACCTCCCATGCCATGAAAACATTTGGGCACCCAAGACCTGTTGGGAAAAGGCAGGGTATCCCATGGAATAGGTTTATTTTGCTGTGCTTCGGAACGGTCCATTATGAATCTAACAGAAGCAGAAACATTTCAGCAATGCAAAGCTGCCGCGGTGCTTTATAAAAGGAGCTGTGGTTAAGGGCCACGTATTCCCAGGCTCTACAGCCAGCCTGCTGTGTGCTGCTAACTCCCACAACCTACACAGGTACTCTGGTCAGCCCTACAGCGCGTCAGAAAGGACTTTGCAAAGATGAGGGTGGATGCAAATCAACGGCTGTCTTACATCCAAAGCCCTGCCCTGGACTTAGGGATGTTCTTTCACTGTGAGGGAACAAAGGAAGACATTTTCAGCACCCAACAGTCACAGTGCACTGTAAGAGAACACAGTTGGTGCTTGCTCCAAACTAGCTGCAATGCCGGGTTTTCCTGGCAGCAGCTCAAAATGTTGAGAGAGAAGTCAAAAGGATCGCTTTGGTGCTCCAAACCCTGTGACAGTGATGCTGCAGAGGTCATAGGGTGAGCAGTGTGGAAAGCAGCCACTGAATACCAGACTGCAAAGTGGACTGGTGAGGACAGAGCTCCAGCAATGGCAAATGTGTGGGAACTGGCTTTCTAGACAGCTGGACTCTTGGCCCTTTGGCTGTAACATGTTTGAGGCTCAATGTGCCACATATAGGCCTCTGTGAAGATACCAGTCCTCCACAGAAACAGCACAGTAAGAAAAAATTTATCTAAAGAGACAAGGCAAAATGTTTCCTATACCTGATGCAATAGGTGCTTATATATGGCTCAATAGGGGATGTGAATAGAAGAGGTGGTTGGGTCAGAAAGCAGATGGCAGCTGATGGAAAGTCATCTCCAAAAATGTTGATCAGTTGTTGTGTTACTTATTCTTTGCCCTCTAGGCCTGTCCAAGTCGGTCAAACTACTTTGGATAAATTGGTAGAGATCCCTGAAAACTTCTACACTCCTACCTTTATCTGTGTGGGCCACTTCTTTCCCACAAAGCATGACACTTAAAAAAATCAGGTTTCTATTCTCCTACTCATGGGAGGAACACAACACAAATATCCATCTGGGATCCAAATCTACCTGCTGGCATGGTAATGGATCATGAGCAGCTCCACTGCTCTACAAATCTGCTTTTTCAAGAAATCAGGTTCATATATACTAATAAGGTTTCAGGTAAAAAATGTGCAGTTGAACTTAATAGAATATCAACTGCTGCCATGGTCTGACACAACCTATGCTGAAATAAAGCTTTACAAACACCACCAGCTCATTGATATGTACACCTGCATAATGGGCCCTTAACTCAGTTAAACTGACATAGGAAAGGCAGCCTGACAAGGGAAGTAAAAATAAAAAAAAAATAAGGTCAATAAAAATACTTTGTTAATGCTACTGTAGCAAAGATAGCAAAGAGAATCAAAGGCTCAATTTTCCCTTTGTCTTCCATTAGACAGTGGTGCACAATAATCTAAACAGGGCTTTGATACTAGCTTCAGCAATACTGAAAACACTTAAGAATATTTATAATGATAAATGATATGGCTGTTCCAATTTGCAAAGAGCCTAATGCACTCCACTGTCATCACCTATTTTGCCTGCAGGCCCTGTTAATTTGATAGAACAATTTAAAAAAAAAAAAAAAAGAGAGGAAGAAAGTATTTCTTCATCCAAATAAGAAATACTCTTTGATTAGAGAAGGATGACCTTGCTGATAAGAGTATCAAACCGAGACTTGGGACAGCCACCTCTGTTGATGTTATGCAATGCTGTGATAAAATTTTCCTCAACTGCCTTCCCTGGAAAATACATTTGCAAATAATTTGCTAGTGAGGAATTCATCCTGTGTCATCACAGACTGCATTGGAGACACAGAGATGAGGCAAGGCATGTCTCCTGGCTGAGCTCTGCCTGCACAAGCCCTCTGGGCTCCTCACATCCCTTCCTTGCCCCCACTCCCACCTCTCCTGACCAGGTCCAAGCAATGCCAAGATCACTCACACTTTGTCTGTGCCATAGCTCCGGTAATCCACCGCTGCTGATACGGCCACAATCAGTGCAGGCATGCCATAGCCCACCAAATAGAAGTACTTCCTTCGGGAGTGTTCACTCTCAAAAACCTCCACCAGCATGATGTAGAGCTGCACCCCCTCCAGGAACATCCAGGTGAAAGCTGCCAGGAAGAAGAAGTGCAGGAGGGCAGCAAAGACGGCACAGGCAATCTGTGTGTGGATTGAAAAGAGCAAGGAAAGATGTTTGTACCATGTTTAATTAATGCAACGGCCAAGACTACTCCTACTCAGAAGTTTAATAAAAATGAGGGAGTTCTTACCTTCCCTCCTCAAAGGAAGAACCTTTTTTCACTTGGAAAATGTGTGTCAATTATTTTAAAATAGGTACATTTTTGCATAAATAAATTATATTAAAAGATACAAAGGTAAATATGCAATCTGGTAAATCAATAAACATATAAAGATGTACATAGTATAAGCACATTTTTACAACCTGTTTATTTAACACACATACAGCCTCTGTATCAGCATGTGACTCCCAGTTAACAACCGGGGGCCCAACCCTGTGAGGACAGTGCTGGAACGTATCTCACTGCATGGTCAAACGCTGTACTTGCATTGAGACAAGAGCCTGGGAGAGAAGCAGAAAGTGCTTTGTTTCTTACCGGCTGATCAGTCCGGTTAATGCCGATGAGGAAGAGGAGTTCTGCCACAAAGAGGCTGATGCACAAGTTCTTGTGAATTGTGTTGCGGTCGCTCTGCAGCCCACGGAAGAAGCAGAAGGTGAAGATGCAGATCAGGAGGCAGACCAGTGAGAGCAGGATGCCAACCCATGTGATGAAGTCCAGGAGCAGGTCATGGACTGCATCGCTGTGCTGAAGATAAAACCAAAAAATCCCATCATTGCATGACTTCTAATTCATCCCAGACACCAGGTGAGGTTGTCAGAGACCCTTCCCCAAATATTTGTACCTACTCAGTAGTAGGGATCACTATCAAAAAGCTTAAATGGACCTAAACTTGAATCACACAGCAAGAAAGCTGCAACCTGAAACACAGACTCCAAAGCATCTTGCAAACTGCAGGTGCCCTGAACAGATCCAGATCCCAAAAAATCTCAGAAACAACGATGCTGCTACTGAAAATACTGAGATGTCGTAGCTACTCCTGTGTGCAGCTCCATCTTCCACAAACATGGCAGAAGAGCATCTGGACACACAGCACAAAGAACCATCCAACACAGTGACTCAAGTGTAAAAAAGTGTTTCATGCTAACAACATCGTGCCCAACAACCACAAATCCATTACAACCATTTACCAACAGTGAAAAAAGACTCTCTTTCAATGTTCACAGAGATGTATGAGCTTGGAGGCTTCGGACAGAAAGCGATTGCTTAAATGTCTTTTTTTTTTTCCCACAGAGGAAGGAGAAAAGAAGTTTGATTTTTCTTTTTCAAACCCTGGAGTTTTATTTCAAAACTCCTGGGCAGTCACATTGATTTCTAGAATGCTCCCCAGGAAAAAAAAAAAAAAAGAAAAAGACAGACCTTTGATTTTAAACTAACAAAACGGTGACTTTAGGACAGCCTGGAAAGTGAGTGATTCCCTGTGATGAACTATGGTTTTATTCCACAGCCATACAAACAAGGCCATGTGCAGTGGCAAAGTTAGGCAACAAAGTTTTAAGAGGAGTAGGACAGGTGTGTCTTGGTTCTGAGGATAAAACACTGCTGCACTGCTCCTGAGCTTACACTCACAGAAAAAAGAGGGGAGTGATAGGACCCTCCTGGTAAGAGTATCCTATCACCTTATACCTTATTCAGGCTGTAAAACTCACCCGTAACTCCCCAAGCTTCCATGAGATGCAGTGAAATTAGAGATATCATTACTTAGTAAAACGTAAATAAAAAGTGAGAAATACACCGTGAGTCAGGAGATGGCTGCTTGGGGCTAAGTGGTTAGAGTCAATGAGCTGAGGCAAAGACTGGCTGGAAATCTCTGGGGGCTTTTCAGAAAGACCAGAGCAGCTTGAAAACCAGCTTTGTGGTTCACCAGGCTATGTTATAAATGGTAATCACATTTCCCACCACTTCTGGCATTTTGATGACTTAGGCATCATGTAGGCTGGCAAATACAATAGTGTCACACTTCAAAAAGCCAGGGCAAACTGGAAACATTTTTCTCTACATAGGATAAAAGCTTATGACAGATGGAGGAAAAAGGTGATCAATTTATCCATTTTCTTTGCCTGCTTGCCAATGATAAAGCCACATCAAATCTCAGGCCTTTCTTAATACACACTCTGCTATGTCAGCACCTGCGAGAAACAATTCAAACCTTTCAGCTCTTTGGCTTTATCAGCATGAGTGATAGGCATCAAAAGATAATGAAAGATGGGGAGTGGCTCTCTGCTCCATCTCTTCCAGGCTCCATCTCTTCCAGGTTTTCTCTCCAGGAAGACTTGGAGGTAGAGAGATGGGCTCCTTTGTTCTAAGGTTCCTGTAGCTATTCCTGAGTGTTTGCAGTATCTAAGGAACTAGAGGTCACAAGTGCAACAGGGAGATAAGAAATCATTGTGGGCTTTCTGTAGATCATGACAGAAATGCCTATTCCAGCCAGCTCATCCAGTAGCGCTCAGAAAACTGACAAGATGAAGCACATCATTTTCCTGGCGACTGTGCATTGCTTTATCTCAGTGTCGTTCCAGCTCATCCATCCCTCTTAACTCTGCAAAAAAATGTTAATGCAAACCTTGCACCTTGCAAATCATTCTTTCTTTTGTCTGAGGCTGCTGGAGAATGTCAGGAGAACATCTCCCTGAACAAGCCCTCATCTGATTAGGTTGCTCTGCCAGGCTGAATTGACCAAGAGCTCTTGGGCTAGGTGAGCAGGACAAGGCAGCTAATGTAGGTGGATGCAAGGAGAAAGAAACCAGGCAGGCCTTGGCCAGGTGCACCCACCCCACTCAAATGCAGCCAACAGTACAGATTCATTTGTTGCAAAGAAATTTAGCTTGGTGCAGGGAAAATTCTCAGAGGGCTCTTTACCCCAAACGGCGAGATGAATCTCAAAGGTCTCAGCTCCTGCATCTCTTACCACAAAACAACAATTCTGCTGACTTTAAGACATGATACAGGAATTATGGGTGTTTTTGCTCCTGGAGAGGATCCTACTATCTAGGTTCATGGTCTTCCTCAGGGAATGGCTGCTTGCTCAAGAAGCTTACCATGCTTAGCAATAAACATGCTTCATTATTGTATTATTATTATTATCACTCTTACTACTCTTCTTTTTAATATTAATCGTAAAGATAATACTGACTTTATGTACATAACACTCATCCCTGGAGTGCTGGCAAACAAACATAAAAACAACTTCTCCATAATTACAAACTCACTCCCAAAACTCAACAAACTCACAAAAGAACAAGCAAAAAGGAATAATAACAACAAACTGGGAACGAGAGCAATTTAAAAACACCTCAGGGGAAAAAAATATGAATTTGTAGCTTTTCTAGTAAAGTCCAAGAGAAAAAGTGAGTTGAATTTTAAAGGCTGGGTACACTCCTTCCTCTTTGGGATGCCCAATTTCAGGTGCTACTGCAGAGCCAATGGGTCAGGGAAGATTTGATAAGCACTGGCATCCTTCCCAGGGCAGTGTCAACTGCCCTCAGGGCAGGCACATCCAGAGCTTTTACACCAGCAAGTACAACAAAATGGAACTTGCCTTTGGCTGGAGACTGAAACTTGTAAATTGTCACAGGCCACAAAGCAGAATAATACGGGAAAAGAAGGAATAGTGATAATCACTCCCAGTGCCATGAGCTTATCCTTGCCATCTCTCAATCACTGTGGGACAAGCAAGGGAGCAATGTACCCAGCTTACACACGTGGTATATGGAGTTCCAGGGTTAAATATGATATACAGCACATTAAGATTTTGTATTTGGATTTTAGTCTCTGAGCGTGGCCCCTTAATGGCAGAAAAATGTAAGAGGAGCAAATCTTCTCTTTACCCTGTCCAGCACTGTTCAGACACTTCTTGACTGAGGATAAAATACCTTTGATGTGCGTGCTAATCACTGAATCACAGAATGGTTAAGGCTGGAAGGGACCACTAGTAGGGTCATCTGGTCCAATCTCCCTGCTCAGGTCCAACTCTATGCTTCTGATCATGACCCGCAGGGTTTTGCCCTTCTCCAAAGATCCCTAATGACATCCTTCCTGCACAATGCAAGCCCTAGGACCAGTAAAGCAGGCAAATTACATCTGAAACCACCAGTGTATTGATAAGAGTGAACTCTTGCTTCTCAATGATCTCCCCAAATACCTGGGCAACCAGAAGAGCCCATGAGAGATATGAGACATCAGTCCAAGAGACAATTTCCTGACAGCATCAAACACCTCCTTGCCCCAATGTACCACGACTAACAAGACTGATGCTACATGGCACAAAATGCAAAACACTGAGTTTTGTTACCGCTAAGCTATACTAGCTTTACAGGCAAGCTGACATGTAGATTATTTTCACCACAGGAACAACTTACTGAGTAATTGAGAGAGAAAATAATCCACTTCTGTTAGAGTTTCTATGCTAAGTATGTTTTACATTTATGATTTAGGTATCAGCCTGACTCAAACCCAGTGAAAGGAGGTGTCTCTGGCTTTGGAATAAAGCTCTGTTTTTGCTCCAGTGCAGCCAAGAGCAGCAGGAAGAGAGTGCTGATGGAAACTTGTGCAGGAGGAGTTACATGAGCACTGGTAGCAACCCCAGCAGGGTGAGCAGGCAGCCTAGATATTATCCAGGCTGGGAAAATCAATGAGAAGCTCTGGCAGTGCCTGTACACCAGAGCTGAGCTAATAAAAACAAATCCCAGGGAATGTCAGCTTATGACAGAATGGCTCTTTCTGAGATGAACAGCCATTTCCTCCCTTATTAAAAACATCAGCAGAAGAAAACTGCAGCCAAACCAAGCTGCCAGAAGCAAAGGACACATTCCTTTGCCTAATCTGTCCCTCCAGGAATGGAAGAAGTAATATCTTTGGGGGGGTGGAGGAATAAGCAAGCAGTAAATAAAAACACAATGTCATCAACTAGCTCAGATATGACCACTTGGCGCCTGGTGGGAGCTGGCAGTGTGCTGGGCTGGGCAGAGACCCAAGTGGGACAGGTTTGAACTTCTGTGCATTGCTGATACTGCTCCTTGGATTTGTAGCTGTTTGGGGCCGTGTATGATCCCTCTGCACTTTTTCCCCCATTGCTGGTGGTGAGACAGGACTACTGCTATGACCTGGCTGTAATGATTTGGCTATGTGCAAAGGGCTACTCAAGAAGCAGACAGGTTTGTAATTGTGACAAAAGCATCAGCTGGGGTACATGGACGGGGAGGTAACCCCAAAGACTCCTGCAGTGCATCTGGGCTGGCTAAGGGCATCACCTGCCATGGCTACACAGGCATGAGAGGTTTTGGGGGAGCTTTTTTCCTTCTGTGGTCAAGAGGAATATGTGCGAAGGGGATCCCTTTTCTTTAGCACCCATCTGCTCCATCTTCCACAAGGATTCACTGAGGGAGGTAGGCAGCTCTGCTCCACAGCAAACAGCGTACTCGTGGATCTGGTACGTAACCCCTCCATGCTCTGCAAAGGCGATGCTGTCACTGGCACCATCAGGTCCTAACCCAGGAATAAAGAGAGCCTAATTCTCACCTGAAGCCCCTGTGCAACATTACTGTCTTCTGACTATGGCCTTTCATAATAAGGCTCAGACCTCCATGCACTCCTTCAAGGTGGTTTAGTCATCTTTCCTCTCCTTGCCTTACTCCACAAAGCTGCCTTCATATTCTGCATGGGCTACACAGACCATCTTCCTCCTCTTCTGCCTTCCTCAGCAAGATGAAGGCCTCCAAGCCGAACTCCTTCCCACAAACTTCTTCCCAAAATACAACAGCCTTCCAGTGACTGCCAAAAGCAGCAGCTAGCACAAGTCAGAGAAATCTTCATAGCCAGAATAAAGCTAATATGGGGGCAGGTGTGCACACAGAAACAGGTACAGATGTCACCTCATCATGTGTTACAAACACTATTGTCAATACAGCATGTGGCACAATGAGTGTTAAACTAAGAGTAAGGAACTCAATGAACACCCTGGAGTGACTTGTTAACCATCTAAACTAGACAAAAAGTTGAAGGACTGCTACCAGGTACAACTCTAAATTGACCCCATAGGCATAGATTACCTAATAGGTATATTTGAACTAATCAAACGTGCAGTTTACAACTCCTTGTTCTTGGGGTTCACTGAGGTCACAGATTTCTGTTCCTAACACAGACTCAAATATTGCTGTATTTTGAATTTTAAAATCTCTCTGAAGACAAACATATTTAATAATTTTTCCACTTAATTAAAATAGTTATTAATAACACATTAGAAGTAACTTTTTGCAACATGTAATATATATATATATATTTATAGAATTAACCCCTTTCATGGTACAAAATGATTTGTCTTGCAAAATTCATTATATAGAGGTTTCAGTAATTTAATTCTACAGTTAGGGTGGTTTTGCAATCCTGTACCCACTTCTGCTTTAATTCACTTCTGTTCAATCCCACAAGTGTTAATATATGGATAAACCAGCTTGCAGTAACTTCAGCTTGCTCTTTATATCTGAAATGGCTGTACTGCTTTAGGCAATGGACCACTTCATTTCATTTAGACATCATATATTTTTATTCCTTTCTCTCCTTAGTTTGCCTTATAATAATTAGCATGGTGTAATGTGTCTGTGATACAGAAAAACACCTGAAAGCGTCCTATTAATTGCAACAGTTAAAACAGCTTTCTTTTTTCCCCTCCTTTTCTCTTTTTTTTTAAAAAAGAAGAGTAAGACCTGGCATTCACTACATACTGAAAAGCAGTGTTTATCTACCCTGAGGTACCTTTGCTTATTCTGTTTTGGGTGGGTTTTTTAATTTTTTTAATTGCATTTTCCCATCAGCTCTGAACTTGTTTTCTGGCTGCATAATTTTCCCATGATACATTTAAGATGCATCTGCTATAATTAATATGAAGAAAAGCACAAGCTTATATGAAAAACAGCTTATAAATGTTGAATAATTCTGCAGGAGTTACATAGGTAGAATGGCTTATTTAACAATGGGCTTTGTTCCATAGCATGGGAGCCACCACATTTTTATAGATTTTTTTTTTATGGGCCATAACATCCTACCGATTCAAGCAATAGATAGATATTAACATAGATCTGATCTATGTTAAACATATACTATAATTTAACCAAGTATATATGAGACTATAATAATTTTCTCATAACATAGGTCAAATGAACTTCCTGGATAGTGAAAACACTGATTTGTTTCCAAGTCTTAAAACCTCTCTCCAAAGGGAGGTTCTCATTTTTTTTCCTGGTAAATTGTCTGGCAGGGCAATGAACACTGCATGTCTGTGTAAGGTCATCCCTTACCAGGAGGATTCTTCAGTGAGATCCAGCTTACAACTCGTTATACAGTCCTACTGTCATACCCCTATGCTAGCTGGGACTCTGGCCATGCCTGGAGAAGTACCTGAAGATGAGGGTCCATCACTGTTCCCAGCAGCTGTGCATCTTACCTGTGAGCACAGCCAGCTTTTGGTCTTGGGCACTGTTGTTTTACCCCACTGAAATGTATTGGGTGAATAAGAAACTCTAGGCCCAACTAATTTTAATAGGCAGAAAGTATCTTCAAATTAAATTCTCTTCTTAATCAGGTACTGTCCGACAAAGACCAGAATTGATCCCACCAACTCCTACTCTTGAAGCACACTAATAAATCCCTGCTGCCATGGTCAGCCAGTGTCATTTTCTGCCCCTTCGGACAAAGACATATTGCTTTTTCATGCTAGAGAGCTGGAAGGCCATCAATCACCTCTCTCAGCAGCACTACCTTCCAGCTCCACCTTGCCACATACTCTCTGCTAATAATTAAATCGTAGCCTGCAGCTTGCAGAGCAGCCACTGAGGTCTCCTCTGGAGAACATGCTCTTTTGCCATGTTACCAGGGAGGGATATCATTCATGACCAGATGCGACACTTGTCAAACTGGTGCTGGTTTTTCATTAAGGAGCAGGGCTGTGATGTCTGGTCCCCATGATGCCCAATGTTCAGTCAAATTAAGTAGGGTGCTGTATTCACTAATTACACCAAAGGATGCTCCCTATGGATTCAAAAATTCACACAAGTGAATACAGTAAACTAGAAATCTGAATTACTGGAGAAAATTGTTTCTGCCGCAAAACTCCCAGAATATTATTAATTATTGTATATACAACAGTCCTCTTTAGGGATCCTAGTCACTGGCCAGAACACTGCTCTAAGAGGTCCTGCACAAGCATGCAACATCATTTCCCCAGGGATCATTCCACCTCCAAGAGGACTAACAGGTCTTTGAGGCAAGGAATGGCTTTTTGTACAAGCCACGAGATTAACAAAATGGCTCAAGAGCAAGCCTGTGAGCAGTGAGTGCAAGTCAATGAATGATAGCAAGCCCCATACATTTTTAAATCTCCATTCTTCCAAAACAGCAAGTATTCTGCTGCCAAGACTTTAAAATCAACTCATTGCAATAGCATAAGGAATGTCATACAAGCCACCTCCCAGATTTGCCAAGAGCCATGGTCAGCTCCACCAGCAGACTTGAGAGAGACAGCATCACCAGAAAGAGCCAGGTGAGAAGCGGCTTGAGTGACAAGTTGCAAATGTCTGCAGGGTGCACACCTGCTTTTGCCCTCAGACTGGGATCATCATTAAAGTGGATATGCCAGAAAGCTGCCTGGATGCATCAGAGTCAACAAAGTGGAGCCAATTTGGCTCTTACAGCAGTGATACTTCAGCTGCAGCCAAATGATAAAACATGACCTGAAAGACTTGAGGGCACTTGTTAACACCCAGGAACAGCCAGCAGTTATAAGCACACTGGCTTGGCACTCAGGAAGCTTCCAGCTGTAGCTCTTTCCAACTTGTTGGCTGACCATGGGTGAGGAAGGGTCTTACATCCTTCTTCTGCAAGATGAGATAACACCAGCTCTACTTGCCTAATGAGGTTTGGATGAAATGTGCAGACAAGGCTGACCTATTTGCAGTTGGAGAAGAGGCTTGTTCAGCACTAGCCTGTATCTGCAGAATGCAGTAGGGATCACCCTCATTCACACCAGTGGAGTGGAAAGCTATCTGTATTTCCCAGGTGCAACTTCTGACTTCAGTGATTCAGGTATATCTGTTAATTCCAGGCAGGTGATAACAAGCCAAGCACACATTTCTTATGAAAATTCAAGCAGTTGTAGGAAACTGGCAAAACCAGACCTCGACTGCAGAATGCCATGAACCTGTAAATATATGCTCTGAATAGGCCATTTCTTTAGACATGTCCCAGGACAATGCCACAGTCATTTAATGGTATGTTTCTCGACTAGGACAGACTCCTGCAGCAGCAACAAACCTATCCTGTCCCTCTCAGCTGGACCAAGCTCTTGTAGCAAATGTGCTCCCAGGCTCTCATTTCTTTTTTTGCAGAGCTTTGGTCATGCCTGATGGTTGTTTAATATATATTTTATTGCAGCTCTTCACTTTCCTCTTCAGATTATTAAGCGGAACAAAAATATAAAGCAATGACACTGGGAGACTATTTGAGAAAATGTCTCTTAAAACCATAATAGCATTTGTGGTTATACAGTCATGGATGTGGTTCAGATCTGGCATGGAAGATGCCAGATCCATATCTAGCTCAGAGCCATGGGTTCTGCTGCAGTGCCAGGCACATGAAATGAAGACACTGTAACACAGAAAATGACTAGGCCAAAATCTTTTGGGCTTCAGGCCCTTCTCCTTTTCTTTCTACAGCAGCTGAGACTGCTCTCAACCAAAGACACCCAAGACAGCTTAGGAAATAGAGGACTATCTCAACCATTCTCCTGTACTTGAATAAAATCCCAAACACGTGCTTCACTCCCAAATTCACTGCAGCCACAGGGAACATCTACTGACAGAAGTAACTATTTAGCTCCAGTGGGGATAATCATGTGGAAAGCCAGAATTACACCACGGATCTAAATGCAGGTGAGAGAACTAGTTTATCATGTGCTGGCCTCAGGTAGATACACCATCTATATAAGATGGCATAAGAAGCTTCCCTTTTATATGTAGCTCACTGTCACACACTGAGATGCAGAGAATGCAACTTTTTCCCCCTAAATGGAAGCAGGAAAACACTTTTGGCTCCACACATGCACCTTACACAAACGTGTGGCAGTGCATCTGCAGCTGCTGCAAGCAGGACACACAACTTGTACCCCACAAGGCAGACTGCATGCTTCTGTCCCATCACCCAGGGTGTTGCTACTCCCTGATATGAGGACCCTGTGAGCAAGAACCCAGCCAGATGTTCTGCACCAGTTACCAAAGGATATGGTAACAGCTAAGCCTGCTCACTCATCACTCTCAGCTCAGAACTGCCCATGCCAGGAGCTTAAGACAAACTTTGCACTGATGTGACTGTCTCCTGTTTCACCATAGAGCAGAAGGAAGATTTACACCAGATGGTTTCTACTTTTAGAGTTCCTGTCATACAGCAACTTCCCTGCTTAGCTCCATTTGCACTAAGAAAATGGTATTACACACTGACCACTTTTCCTGCCCTGTGAACTGGCAGCCTGTGAATCTGCAATGCCTACCTTAACTTCCACATGTGCCATCAGGACTGCAAAGTTGGTTAGGTGATTGCAGGAGCACGTGGTGTGTGTCTTGTTAGTTGTCAGAAGGCGACAGCCCTGGGTCGACCAATACCCTGTCATTGTACGCTTCGTGTAGCTCCAGAACGAACAATTCGGGTTGAAATTTTCTTCTGACTGCTGCAGGGTAGAAATTAATAAATGCAATAAAAATGACAGGCTCTCAGAGATTTCTGAATGCACTATTGAGGCCCTTCATAACTCTCACCCTTTAATTTTAGATAAATAATCAGCAGTGGTTTATATGTCAAGTATTATATGCCAGTACTAGAGAAAGTTAGATTGGTCCTGCTCTCTTTCCTAATGCAAACTTAGTTCTTTGTTCTTGATTAATTTCAGACATTTACTAAATCCAGCTCTTCAAATCAGACTTCTTCATTTGCATTGCAGAGCAGAGAAATTAATTGCTTTAAGCAATCAACTTTTGCAATGACTGTGCTTGGCTAACAGGAGGACTAGCTGTCCTCTTTCACTGTAATTCCACTTTCCTCTAACATTCCCTGCCACCATGATAAAATAATATTATGGTCTCCTCTAATATATTGGTAGTTTTTAATTACAGAACGACATGTGTCAGCAACTGAGCAATGGGCATCAGCTCAAAGGAGACACTTTCTTTACTTCTATTAATGCAACGTAAAAGAGACCTTCTCCATAAATAACACAAAGTGCAAAGGAACAAAAGTATAATTCAAAATCTAATCAAGGACTGCTGGGGGCCTCACAGCAGCCAACTTTTGCATCACTTCATTTCAGAAACTGAACAAGAGATGTGCTTTTCAGACACACACCTTGATGTGCTTGACAGTAAACACCACAGGATCAGCCAGGTAAACCTTATTGCTGAACTCTTTGTTTATTGCTGCAGTGATGACAGGGGAGTTGACAATGACGGAGTGATTAGTCGACATTGCTTCCGTTCCCAGCTTCATGCTGGCATTCTCCGTGGAGAGATAGGTGCCCAGGTTGTTGTACAGTACAAAAGCCACCCTGATTTCACCTAGAAGAGCAGTAAGAGGTTAGATATCCAAGTCAACTCACTGGGGTGGTGTTTTTCTAGATGACAAATCTCTTCTCCGAACCAATTTCAAAACTTCCCTGAAAAAATGTAAAATGACCAACATAGCTTAGGAAAACCCACCTTCTGCCAATCTCAGTGAGCACCAAGAGATGCAACAAGCAGTCCACAGATAAGAAGGGCAGAGCTTCTTCTTCCAAAACAAACTTTTATATGCAAACAGATCAGCGGAAGACAGACAGAGAAGGTGGGCTTATTTTTGGCATCAGTAGGTGTAACTGGCTCCAGGAAAATGGGGCCAGGTGGTCAATTTCCCACCTGACATCCTCCAGGCTATGCTTGGGAAGCATGTTCTATGCTGGCCTGTCACACAGATGCAGTATAAAAACTATAATTTAGTCTGTTAATAAATTAAGAGTATCTCAGAAAAGTGTAAGGACAAATCTGGAAGAAGAAATCAAAACCTTTCCAACACAGTTCCAATTTCACATGACAGGTAAAACAAAACTCCAGAGATTTCATTTAAAAATGTATTTATTTTTTTAATTTGCCAATCAGATAACTAGAAAAACACCATTAGGGAGCCTGCAGAAAACCCAGGCTACCAGCCAACTGGTTTTAAGTGAAACCATCCAGTTTGCTTTCTGTTTTGCACATTATTTCACAGGCTACAAATAAGAATGGAATGCAATTAGTTTGCCTTTATTTGTATTACTTGTGGAAAGGTATGTTTTTGCTTCCACAGGAATCACCACAGCTTCTGAGGAAGGTGAAGCAATGATGGCTCCAAAGGTCCCTCCCAACCTCAATCCTTCTATGATAATTTATTTCTAGCTCTTCGGTGACCTCCAGGCATGTGCCAAATTGGTGAAAATTGATGGGGTTCTCCTGATTTGACCAAAACTCCAGTGATACTATGTTTAGAAACACAGACTTCCCCTTCATTGTTGCCAGCAGAGTTTCTCTTTCCCTACAAATCTCCAAAGCTTGATAGTGGAGTGAAACTCCTACCCCTAAGGAGTTTGCTACATAACTTGAGTTTTGCACTGTCTCTGAAAGAAATACTTCTCTGTAAATCCTACATTCAAAGGTTCTAAATGCCATCAAGGAAGCCAATGGCAAAACATTTTTTCTGAACCTGGTGGTTCAGAAAGACCAAACCTTTCTCTCAAGAGTTGCCTGAAAATGTTGGAAGTTTTAACACCTCTGGGCTGGCTGTAATAATGTCCTATCATTTCATGTTCTTCATTCTTCACTCAGAGAGGGGCAAGGCACTGGAACAGGTTCCCCAGAGAAGCTGTGGATGCCCCATACACGGAAGTTTTCAGGACCAGGTTGGATGGGGCTTTGAGCAACCTGGTCTAGTGAGTGACATCCATGCCCATAGCGGGTGCGTTGGAACTAAATGGTTTCAAAGGTCCCATCCAACCCAAGCCATTCTGTGATGATATGTTTTTCCTGCAGTGATTGAAGCCCATACTAGAGTGCAGGAAACAGGAGCATGTTAGGCCTATCAGTAGAAGCTTAGGAGTTTGAAGTTGGTCTGCAGCAGCGCTATAGAGATCAACAGAAGCGTCCGCTCAAACTCCTGATCTGGAAATAAATGGCTTGTCAGGATGAAGACCATTTACATGTAACATCATCTATAATTTATGCTGTTTCAGGAGGTTTGTAAGATATAGAGAGAAAGGCACTAAAGATTTAGACTCATAACAGTTAATCAACTTTTCCTGCCATGTTGCCTCATTATTAATATTTGCTATTGTTTCTTCTCTCGCCTTCTTCAGATAGTCCCCCGCCGAGAAGCAGTTTACTCAAACAAGCCACTTATGCCATCTGAAGCCTCCTACTGCTGACAACAGCAGCTAAAGCACTTCCCTGGACTCAGCATTGTGCCCCAGCAACCACATAATTTAAGGATCTGATGTATTTTTACTATCACAAAATACTTTTGAAGGCTCTGAATCATTTAGCAACATAATGTGTTCCCAGGCAGCCAACTTAGCTCGCAGTCAAGGGCACAAGCAAGTGACACTGCCATTAATTTAAATATTAACATAGTGATTAATACCATACTTGCAATGGTTAAACACAAAACAATGCCTAAGGCATGACTGACTCATGAGGCTGGCATGGTCTGAGGTGCTAGACCTACCATTTCGACCGTTTTGCTTCAAGGTATTTGCTGACAGCTGAATGGCGCTCCCGTGGCCCATGTTCTGGGGAAACTTCAGATCTTCCAGATTCCCATCTGTGCTTAGTCTCGCAACTTCCAGCTCTGTTTGCAAGAGAGACTGACACTAAGAAAAATCTCTACTGAAATAATCTTCAACACGGTATTTCAAAGCTACAAAATGGTGTTCCAGACCATCTGAGAGCAGGGGAATCAACTTACAATGCTTCATGCTAGAATGTGTTTGGGCTCCTATTTCTTCTTAAATCTTTGCCCTGAAGAAGTTTTAAATTTAATTTAAAAAAAAAAGCAAATAAATTCTACTCTCTGTGGAAGACAAAAGACAACCAGTTCTTGTAAACAAGAACCTCAGGATATTAAGGACAATGGTTAAAATGAAAATCTGAAAATACTAGTTCTTTGCCACTGGCAATTGATAGTTTCTGTAAATATTATCAGTGCTCAGGATCTGTATTCATAGAAATAGAAAGAAGAGTTGTTCTCATTTTACATATGCACAGTGGGAGTGCTGGTGCTTTCCATCATGCTTGTTTTTTAATTAAAATCAACAATCAACTGAATAAAGACACAAATTTGTATGAAATGAAACACAATTGCATTATGATGAACAATCTCCCTGTGAAGCAGTGCTCTCATTGCTTGAGCACAGATTATACCCTCAAAGGCAGGAGTAATAAAGGAAGGTCAGGTGCTCATTTTCCATGGGATTTCAAGGGTAGAGAGCTGCCTTATTCCTTTAGGCTCTTTTGGAAAGAACTTTGAAGTTCTTCAGACAAAGGGCCAAGACAGCTCTAACAAATCACTCTCCAATTAATCTAGGGGTCAAGACCAAAGCCAAGTTACACTGCTTTTCCCTCTCCCACTGACTGCTCTTGATATTTATGGGGAGCTGTCTCTTACGGATGTTGTCAGTGTTTTCCCGGACAATGTCTGTCTTCAGCAGGTTATCAGCCAGCACAAAGGCACTGTCCTCCACGGTGTCGAGTAACTTGGTGGCTGCACGCTGCTGTTCGCTTGCATTCAGGTCCCTCCATGCATTTAGAGCCTGTGGCTGCAGGAGGTTGTTCACCGTCTCCACCATGGCCTGAAAGGGAGAGGGGGAAGGAGTGAGAAAAGGTTCTAGCAAACTTTAATCATCGTTGAGACCTCTGACATGCTTAGTCCCATCCTCCACACACATCAGTTTATAGGGTGATGACAGCACCTCCTTTCCCCACCCATTGGGGCAGCCTGCAATGGAGCTAGGCAACATTTATCCTATCAGATGGGAAAGCGAGGAAATCCTGATTGTACTCTAAATGCAGGCTCAGAATAGTGCTTTTCTGCTTCTGTAATCAGCAGCTCTGGGCTGGGAAAAAGAAGGAATAAGGGTGGGTGGGGAGAGAGGGGCAGGAGGAAGATAAGGATTAAGGAACCATGCAGGAAAATAGATTTCAAAACCCATCGTGAAGCAGGTTGCTGTTACCTGCAGCACTAGAATTCAAAAGTAGGGCTGGGGCAATCAGGGAAGGTATTTAATATCTGCAAGGTCTACACTCCTCAGAATGCTTTCCACCACATAACCTCTGGCAGGTAGTCATGAAGACACAGAGATAGCTGAGTTACACCATTTCATCCAGAGAAGCAGCAGGTGCCCACAGAAATTTAGATAAGACATCACATTTCAAATCACTCAATTCAGGAGGGAGTCAGCCCTGGGTAACAGCTTTAGTCCCTCCTACAGTGCACCTTCTGCCCTGGGCTGTCACACACAAAGACCTCTCCCACGGATAACTTTCCACAGGTTAATCTGGATGCACACCCAGGATCACATGAAACAATACTGGACTCATAATTGCAAAATTACAGCAGTAGAGCCTACCCAACCTGAAGGTTTTTCTCAGCCTAAAACCCCCACTTTGTTACTAACCAGATCTGACTCAACCACCTTCCAGCTAACAGTTTTTAATGAGACCAGCTGTACCAGTTGCTAGAACTGATCGTGCAGAGGAAAAGGGAAAAAAAGGTACTTTGATCATGCTTTCTTCAGTGGGTTAACGTCTACCCACCAGGCAGGCCTGCCCCACAAAGAAACAGCTTCACTGTCAGCAAATGCTGGCTGCAGAAACAAACCTTCCTTCTGAGATGAACCTGCTATTCTTCCTCAGCTGTTCTTAATAATTTTCTGTATTCTGAACATGTAGGCATAAAACCCACACCTCTGTTCTGCAAGCCAATGATGGTCCCACGGGATTCCAACATTTTGCAAGCCTAAAGTGTTCCCCATGGGCTCACTTTCATGGAACTACTTCAGTATTTACTCCTGATACTGTTTCTAAACCCACCGATGAAAAGAAGATACAGCATAGCCCATTCTCCAGCAGAGCCCTTAGGAGGAGGATTGTTACAACAGCAACAGGTGGCACAGGGAGTGCAGAGCATCTTAACTCAGTCACCAGTCATGGTCAGGTACAAATGAGCAATGGGAGAATATGATCACATCCAAGTAGAACTTGATTTTATTGCTAAACCTTAAAAAAGGTGACCTTAAAAAACGTTTCAATTGCAACAAGGTTCAAGAAGAAGCAGAGACAGCTAGAATTGCCACTGCTGGTGCTCGAGTTTGGAAGGTTTCTCATTTCATCGTGTTTCCTATCAGGAGACTGCACCTCCAACGGCTCAAAGCTCCTACTCTCCGAGCTACATTTATTCACGATCAATTAACACAATTGTTCTTACGCCACACCTCTCCTGTACCTTACACAGATCTTCCCTTCCCTTTGTATCTACTGTCCTAGTTTCTTGATTAACATTTCTCCTGAGCCTCAAAGACTGGTTTTCCAAAATATGCAGTAACCCATGCTTCAACTACTGAAATGGCTGAAAATCTCCTCTACTGCTACTGTTGCCAAGCCTTTACAATCCAGGACTGGAATCCCTTACTCATTTGCTCTTAAGTGGAACTTATAAACATAAATCAATTTTTTAAACAGAATATTAAACTGATTTTCCTAAATAGTCTAAAAATCATCCTAACACATTTACTATGTACACACAATAAGCTGGTTGACATTAATAGTCAAGAGGAAATACTAAAAAGCCATACCATTTAAGTGTGTTTTTTTCAGTGTTTTAAAATCTAGAAGCCTGATCTCTGCAGCTCTTAATAAAGTTCTGTAGTATACTTTGCTAGCTTATCTTTCCACAGGCAAAAAAGAGGTAGTATTCTTTTTCAGTGACCAAAAAGCTTGGCTATTTTGTGCTGCAGGTTCTATACAACATGGTATTTTTGTGTACAAACCTTTTATGTATGGAAAGCAGAAAATGAGGATTTTTCTTCCCTTTCAATGTTATCACAGACCACAGTTTGCCTTACTTCCATGTAGCTTAGCTACTAATGGTGTCTTTAAATCTCTGCTAAAACAACATCCTGGATACTTTTATCAATATCTGAATAGTGGAAACAGTCTTTGCAGCAGATCCAGCTCCTGGCTCTGGATGGAAAGGTAATGCCTATTCATCAAAACATGAAACAGATGCTGAAATACTTGTGTTACTGTGAAACATCTGCTGCAAAGATTTTTCTTCAGAAAAAAACTTATTCTATCCAATGCATTTTTTATTTTGTTTTCAATGTGCATGTTTGTGTGCATACAAAGTTTGAGAGAGAACACCTATTAAACCTAATGTGCTGCTTCCTGCACAGTGGGCACTCCCCACCCAATGGACTGGTGAGCATCCATCCTCTTGAAGTGACTAACCTGAAACCAGTCACTTCATATCACTTTGGGTCTAGGGTATAACACAAAAGCTCCAGAAAGATTTCCAAGGACTCTGGATCAGGACCTTAGTGTGTAACTGAACAAAGCTGGTAGACTGTCTTTGCTGGCATTTCCTCCGAGAATAATTTAGTCCGGAGCTCTTCCCAGAGGGTCACTCCCGTCACCTGTCTCAGTGCATTAATCAAGTGTTCCCCACCTTATATTTCTGAGTGCAGCACTTCATTATGGCCGAGTGCTGTGAGCTGAAGCCAAGGAGATGAGGTGCTAATGAAATGTTTGCATTCTGGATAGGAGCTGAGGTAGGTGTTTAAATGAAACAAAACAGCTGTTAAAGCAACACTGTCTTGTGAGACCGAGATGCCAAGGGGGAAAAGCTGGGCAGGGGAGAGGGAACTGTGGGAAGG
The DNA here is from genome assembly GCA_013396655.1 of Campylorhamphus procurvoides. Classification (NCBI taxonomy): domain Eukaryota; kingdom Metazoa; phylum Chordata; class Aves; order Passeriformes; family Dendrocolaptidae; genus Campylorhamphus; species Campylorhamphus procurvoides. The sequence continues at coordinate 1,314,559 of WBMV01004888.1, read as the reverse complement.
CAGGCACACATGACAAGGATAAGCCCATGTCTTTGCACTTAAGCTGAGTGCTCGTGTTTTAGGTGGGTTTGGCACCTGGTGCAATGACTTTGTGATCTGATGAAGCTCCAACATATAAGAAACAGCTGTGCCAAAATCCCAGGTTGGCCTCTCAGTGACCAGCTGCAGGAGGACAGAGGACCTTTAAAATGCAGAAGGCATGAGATAAGTGTGCTTGGGAACTGATGGCTTGATAGCTTTTACCTCAGACCCCTGGTGACCCTGATAAAGGTGGGAACTTCCAGAGGAAGATAGGAAAGTTCTGACCTAGTTTCAGTCCACCTTATTTCAAGTCTTTAACACGCAGCCAAGCAGAGAGCCCAGATACTCTCTAGTTTGTCTCTCCACTGAAAGTAGAGAACACTGCAGCAACTATTACCCACATTTTGGTGCCCAAAGTCACATGAGATCATACCTATCTGTAGAGAACCCAACATGTATTAAAGGATTATTCAAGACTACTTCACTGAAGACCCTGTCCTTGTTTCCCAAGCTAGATTTCCTCTGCTGAGGTTTTCTTCTCTTCCCCTGTCTGACCATTCTTCCAAATGCAGCTCAGCTGTGAGCCGCATGAAAAATAAAAATGTGGGGCTTGGAGACCAAACACACCTGAAAGTCACGCAAAAATGGCACCAAACCAATGCTGTGGTTGCTTGGCATTACGCACACAAGCACACAGCTGCCCCAGAAGAAAGACACAACTCAAATGACATCAGGGGAAAGCTTTCACAAGGCATAGCTTGCTTGTTTGTAGCCTAAGATCAAATGAGGCAAGAAGGGCATGGCAGAAGGGAGCCAAGAAGAAAGAAATCCATCTTTCTATCCTGAGATACGTGGGTGTAGCTGTATTCTATGATGTCAGTGCTCAACCCACTAATTACAAGCCTGTAATGAGTAACCATTCTGGATCAGAGAATATGAGATACAGCAGACCTTTCATGTCTCCAGTAGTAGCTACAATTGGACACTGACAGAACAAGAACCCGCCAAACACAGAGGACAAATCCCACGATGGTGATCCCTTTCATTATGTGGTTATATAGCACTGCTGATTGTATGTTCAATGCAAATAAATGTTAATAAATTGCAGAGGGAGATTTTTTCCCAAATAAGGGCATATGCTCATGGTTTCTTGATTCTGTCCTAAGGTTACAACACAGAAACAAAATGTAAACTTTCCTTCTCAGACACTTATAAATTGGTATTAAAAGATGTATTGTAAACCTGCAACTAATTAGGAGCCCTACAGTAATTATACATTACTAAAAGGCCAATTGTACATATCCCATTGATTTCCTTTGTGACAGCTACTTCATTTTGTAAAACTGAATTTTGCTTGTTCGTTTATTTTTCTCTTCTCCCACTCTAGAAATGCCTGGTGAGAGTGTCTGGCTTAAACCTAAGGTGTGAGTATACATGCAGTAATACTACATCCATTTATTTATCTATCACTGTACCAACATCCAAGGCACAGTTCTTTAACAAAAGCAATGCAAAATCTGTTTTAAATGGGAGACAACACTGAAAATCACTAAGAGATGTTAGATGTACTAAGCCCACTACCAAATTCGGGATCAGACTGCATTGTGCTATGGTGTTTAACCCTAACCTTAGAAAACCAGAAGCTGTCTTAGAGACAGGACCTCTTTAATCCTTTATTGTTCATTTTGGCGTCTTGCTGAACTGCTGATGGAGGATAAAACACTCAACAAACTTATAATTGGAGAAAATATTGCTTCATGGCAGGTGAATACCAGCAGGTATTGGCTGAATTCTTCTGCTAAATAATTTTCAAATTTGCAGTTTGTTCTTCCTTGCAAAGGAGCACCTCCTTAAGAGGAAACTGAAAACACTGCACAGCATTTTGCATGGAACCTGCATCAAGGTCTTACCTCCTACAGCAGCCTTGGGAGAATGAAGATAGTGGCACAAGGCATTAAAGCACCACTTTTCTAATGATATCTCTAATTAAAATATCTGCATTTTATAACTTTTAAAGCCCTGTCTCATATTGCTAACACTTCCCTGATCTCATAGGAATATCTCATGCAATGCACTTTCAAAAATTAGGACAGAAGGAGCTGCAGCAAGAAGCTTTGCATAGGTAGACTAAAATAATGGGTGGTGCATGAAGCAAGCAGTGCTTGTACAGCTGTCCCCTCTACCAAAGTTGTTTGCCCACACTTTCTCATAAAAAATGGCTTGTCTACGCTTTCTGAGAACAGCAGTGCTCAGACTATAGTGTGTAATCACACAGGCACAGCCTCAGGCTGTGCTTATGGTCTGAGGTACCGGCCATGCCTGAGGTCTCTGGGTACTGCTCCAAAACAAGTGTATCATTGCCTTTATTTAAAGAATGCAAAAACATTACCAGCCCACTTTCTAATAGCCTGAGGTTTTATGGCAAATTAGCAGAAAAAAAAAACCCACAAAACTCCTTCAGGTTCACACAGCACAATGCAAATGAAAAGCCTCCCAGAGAGCAGATCCACTGAAATGTTGTTATGATACAACGATCACAACATTATGCTCTTTTTTTCCCCTTTTTCCTACTGAAAAGCAGTGGTACTATAAAAAAACCTTTTCTTCCTCCTTGCTCAATAGCCGGTTTTGCTCTGTATTTGTATTAAACACCCAGTGCTAAAACAAACCCTTTCCTTAAGCTATCAATATTTGCAAGCCTCCAAACTAATTGAGTTAAAGGCACAATCAATGCCATTGATGGCAGGTTCTGCTGGCAAGTTCTGCTGGAAGTTGTTCGATTCTTGCCTCTGGCCAGAAAAAGCGCCAGTACAAGAGAAATTCACATTAACTCTGAATGTACCTGGTCCAGTCAGAATGGGCCCTTTGGAGGAGAGGGCCAGCATTAAAGTATGGATCTGAGCAGACAAGGGGCTGCTTCTGGCAAGGTTATTGCATTGGATGGGACCAGCTCAGGATATTATGTGTCATTTTAGAGTGGGAAATGAATAGCACCCCAATCCCACTACACAGGGGTCATCGATCAAAGGGAAACAGTCATCCACTGTGCAGGACAAAAAGAGATGCACATACACTTTTTCTTCAGCTTCCTAAACCAGGAAAACGTCATTTTGGCTAAATGATGGCATTAAATCCTACTTCTTAGCTGAGAAACGCCTTCAAATCTGTCTGAGAGGGCTCTTCACTCCTGGAAGGCCTTCTAGCCTTGTCATTTGTTCTTTTAATTCAAAATCAAAATTTGTCACTGGGCAAAATATCGGTAAGCACATTGGAGACAATTCTTACAGGGAAGCCCAGTCACTATCTAAGGTTTTTTAAAAAGCAATAAAGTCATCACACAATGGCAATCACATTTTTAAACTGAAACTATCTGAACCACGCTGAGTGCTTAAAAATAAAAAATAATTAGAATATCTCCTGCTAATCTCCACTTTTGCCTTCAAAGCTAAGCCAGAAGCACTGGCCTACATCTAGTGGTGATCATGAGAATGGTGATCAGCAACTGATCATATCAATTTTGGTGAAGTGAGACAAAACCTACTACTAGTCACAGCAAAGACAAGAAGACAACTTCCCATGACCTTTCAGAGGAACTTCCAAAATTACTCCACAGATTGAGAGCAAAGGCTCTCAAGAAAGAGCATGCAACCTTCTCTCTTCAACTATACAGCAAATGTTTATGCTGTGGTTACAGGAACTGCACTGACTCAGAAATGGTCTGAATTTCAGCAGTGCTGATAACTCACTGCAGTGAGAAGAAAGGCACTGACCTTTATTAAAATTAGGCCATCTACAAAATGCTTAACTATGAAAATAATGGTGTTTCACTAGGCATCCAAAATTTGCAATCTTGGCCTTGTACTACCAATAATCTCCTAATGGGAGCACACAAAAAGAATAGGAGATCTGACAAATAAAACAAGGTTACAAATTACAGGTTATGGTTTTGCTTTACTTACTATATAAGGAAGAATATTTAAAGGTCAGAAGGCATCTGTAGGACTGAAATAAAATGAATTGATTGGGAAGAAGGAAATAACATACAATCTATTTCATCTAATGAGATCTTTCCCACAGAATAAGCTGAGAACTGCATTTATGAATCATCTGTATTTGCTGCCCTACTGTTTGGGATTTGAAACTATACAAGCAACTGCTAGAGAAATTACACTGGGGAAGGGAGCAAAGCTGTAGCAATAAAGGAAAATGGGCCACAAACAAGAAATGTCTTTTTGACAGAATATCCATAGCCTTCAAGGAAACTCCTAGGGAATCTGTGAGACTCATCCTTTACTCCAATGGTTGAAATCAAAGGAACATCCCCCACTGAACCCTATGGCAATCCATACTGAGACTTTTTACCAGTGCCACCAGATACCAGGACTGACTCAGCCTAAAGAACAGAGAGTAAGCACAGAGCAATACTGAAAACACTAGACTCTTTTTCTCAGTCCTGCTGTGCTGAATGTGGGCACACAACCATAGGTATAGCTCCACTGGTAGGTGGATGAACACATGGTCACCTTCCTTTTTAACATTTATGTGAAGAATTTTGGAGTCTGGTGACAAACCCCAGGCTGCTGCTTTGATCTTCTTCTCCCCTAACAATGAGCTCACTGCAGCCGAAACACACAGGGCGAGGATTTCTAGTTTCACTCTTGCTGACACAAATCAAGTGCAGGTTTCTCAAGCTGTGAAGTATATTAAGTTCACAGAGTTTTAACAAAGGACTACTAAACCACAGAATCACGCTGCGAGTCTCACTTCTTTCAGATGTTCTTTTAATTATATTAAATAAAAGTTTTAGGCACTTTGATGCTGATGGGCAAACATCTCGATCTCTTGAAAAAGCTGCTAAAAGTACTCCCTGTAGCTATGGTTAATATACAACATTGTATGCACACTGCTGGCCAATTTATTCCAGCCACTTTAACAATGATACCTTGCCTGACAGGCTGTGCAGAATAGCATCAGGAGTCAAGCAATGCACAAATCATTAGAGGACTCAGAAAGTTGTTTGACACACACTGCAGAGCTCTTTGTCATACAGCCAATTAAGTGACCAAACAAGGAACTTGAAAACCTTCATTAATTTGCCCCTTTTTATCTAAATGGAGGTTAGAATCTTTCTTGTCACAGGCACAACAACAACACAAGCAAATACAGCATAATTCAATTTGTGCTCCCTCTCAGAGCTGTAAGTTTCCTTCATTTAGTCTTCATGAAAGTTTGGACCAGTCATGCAAGTAAGAGAGAAGTGGGACAAACAGAATTAATCCACTTTAAATAGTACTGGCTAAGTCCCAGATGCACCTTTTATCTGCTGAGAACTACTAGGTTAGCAAAGGAAAAAAAGACTCTTCTACTCAGCTCTAAACTTAATGCCTTGAATACTCTGAGGAAAGCCTTTCATTTTTTGTTTAGTACAGCAATTCGAACAGCTCATGTTTCAAGCGTGAAGTGTTCAGAAAAATTCCAGGAGAATCAGAAGGACAACTCTGACTGCAACCACCCACCACTGTCTGCTACCTGGAGCCTGCCAGCACCTCAGTGCCAGCTTCATGAGTGGCTCTAAAGACACCTGCACCCAGAAACTCTTGTGATTATCACAGAGCCGGTGGCACCTCCATAATCTTTGTTACTTGCTGTGCAGAGCAGCGCAGAAATACAAACAGGGCAAACTGATTTACAGGACAACTCGGAGGATGCCAGGAACCAGAGCAGCAAAAACCACTAGACAAGGAAAATGCTGCAAAAGCAATCCTCTGCTGCCTCTTTCCACCATTTCCACAAAGCTGCCACTCACACTATTGTGTTCATTAGCCTCTAGAAGACAGTGAGACTGACATTGTAAAATAAAAAAAAAACCCAAACCCTCAAACAAGTAAAAGAATGGGAACCCTGTGAAGTTTCGGTCTTCCAAAACTCTCATCCCAAATGCAGCATGCAATTTCACACGGGAAGAGAGGCCTCTGGCTGACACCACAGGGCGAATCATTGGCCTCATGATGCCCCAGCACCGCAGCCCACAAATAATCCAAGTGAAACAAGGTGAGCTGAGATTTTGCAATCAGATGAATGTATGTCATAAAAAGACTGCAAGCACAGGTGTGGTATGAGTCTTCATTAAAACCTGTGTTTCCAGATACTAAATATGACATCAAAGTTCTCTATTATTTTCCACCATGTTTAAGTTTTCTGCGTTAACATGGCCTCACTTACTGCATTATGTGAGTACTCAATCCTTTTTTTTCCTTCACTACCCCACCTCCATTCCTAGAGGCCAGGAGGATTACACCCATGGCATTTTAAGTTCGAGAGTTGAGAAATAGTGAGCATGTGACATTTGCTGAGGGACATGGAAGAAATCTGTGACACCAAAGCCAGTTTCACAATGCCCAAAAGACAAATAATTTCTGTTTTCTACAACTCCAGTGCTTCAGTTTAAGGAGAAATCCCTTTGGAAAACACAAATTCTGAAAAAAATTACAGAAAATTCATACCAGCTTACATCACACACCAGCCACCAAACTAAGCTATGCTAATCAAATGTGTCACTTGTCGTGACTCATTCTCCCACGTGATGACTTTTCCATCCCTTTCCCAAAATAGAGTGGAAAAACAGTGCACTGTGGAAAGGTGGGCCTGAGAGATGTAGATCTCTTCTCTCCAAAAAGCCATGCTCTTAGGTAACGAAGCACTTTTCCAAGGCCACTCTGCCATCTTGGATATCTACCTTGATCAGTTCAGCCTAAGCTGACTACTAATTAGTACAATAAATTAAAACCCATGTGGCAGTTTCTTAAACATCACTGTGACTGAAAAATCTTCCAGCAATTGCCTGGACATTATATTAATATGTATTTATCATGTCACCTGCTGAGCTGGTTCTTGCTGGATTTTTGAAACAAAAAGAGATCATTTACCACACTTGAAACTAAAGAAGCAGCATTTATAACCTCTGTCTCCAGTAAACAAAATCTCTGAGCTTTCAAATCAACCAGTACAGTGAAACTGAACAAATTAAATCAATATTTGTTTTAAATATAAACGTACCCGATAAGATGAGATGATAATCTGATAATGCGTTCCCAGTCTCATATTTGAATAACTCACAAAGTTTTTCAACCTGTTTGGCATATTTATTTACAGTCATTTATTTTGGGCTTAAGAGGACTTTATACCCAAATCACTACAAGGGCTCTGTCATGGCTACCTAAATTTTCATCCCAAAAAAACCAGTAAGACAGATACTACCAATTATTGTCTTCTCAAGTCACCCTCCTCCTCCCCCAAATCCACTTTTTTGATATTTGCAATTCCTGGACATAAACTTTGTACTGCACTTTCCTTTGTCTAGGGAGCACAGAACAGAAGGTACACTTCCAGCCCCGTGGGCTGAATTCAGCCATGGATGCTCTTCACAATAATGGGATCAGCACAAGAAGATCATGTTAGCAAAGTTGAACATTCTATTTCTCTGCCGCTATTGGCATATGTCCCAGTGATTTCCCATCTCCCACTGACTTTACAAAGTCCAGGGTTTCATCATTTAAGATTTGTTGAAAAATCCCTGCTAAATTCCCTTAGCCAGCCCAGACATTTCACCACCTGGTAAAGGATAAGTAACAGGAGTATCTTCAGTCACATTTAATTGCTATTACAGACAACCTCGCCTTCACAAGATACTTCGATGATTTTAGCTACACAATTTTCCAAATGGAAGCATACTGTATGAACATATGTCCAGATACATTACTTTACCTCCATATAGTACAAAGCAGAGCTGGAAAGGTTCAATTAGGTCATCGAATTCATTCTTCAAGCCCTCTGTTACAGGACTGTCCTCTTCAATACATGTACCAGATTTGTCCCTATTTATACTAAACAGCTCAAGCAATGAGCTTTCCTCAGTTTTTGTCTACTAAAGAAGTACGTGCATGATTAATGTTTAAATACACACACTACCTTTCCAAGTGAAAGGGAAGGAGTCCTTGAAATTAAAAGTAAGCTGGAGTTTGTGCAGAATATTCAGGCTTTACTCCATCAAGGCCAAGTTTCCTGTAGAGTATATTAAACTCACCAATCACTACTGTTTGAAAAGAGACAGAAAGACCTGGAGCATGCATTGACTCTGTAGAGTATGACTGTGTAGCCATTGGAAAGGATGACTGTGGGTCAGGTAGCACCAAAATTCCCAGGAGGCTTGTGTAGTGCACAGTCAAATCAGCCTCACCATGTTTCCAGTGGTAGCAGCAGACAAGATCTCTAACTTGAGTGAGCACTGCACTGTGAACTTTCGTAAATTCCTTCAAATGCTTGCTACTTGCTTTCTCTGGCATCCCAGTCAAGGGATGTGTAACTCCACAACTCATCTTTATCCATTAATGCATATGGAAGGGAAAAGGTGACTTTCTCTTGTGACATTTTCCAAAGGGAAGACAGCCTACCAGCTCAGAGGCGTGCTGTTTTATTTCTAGTGTTCTAGAAATCTAGGCCACGCAATCCCACATGCTAAATGAAATACATGCTCACAAAATAAAGTCAGTAAAGACTGAAGGAAGTTGAATTTTGCAGGAAAGCTCAGACTGTTCCCTCCAGAAACATTGGGTTCATTTTTACACCTCTGTGCATTACACATACACATATAAATAATGATCAACCACCCATAAGTACAATATCAATGTTCACAAGCATAAGACAGAAATTAGAAGGTAAAACATTCACATTTCTTAAAGCAGCATTAACTCACCCACAGTATACAAAAAGGTTTATATAAAAGTCACTGGAGCAACGTTATAAGGCAAGGTGACAGGATTAAAAAAATAACCCAAGGTCCCACCTTGAAAAGCCTACAGGCAGGTCTTCCCACAATGGTGGGGCTTGACTTTGCGCATATAAAACATGATATAAGCCTACAAAAATTGAGCCAGACCTGGATGAATTTCATGGGATGTTATGTTCCTAAGTCTGTACTTACTTCACAGCCTTCTACTCCTTCCTACATTCCCCTGTGAGACACTCTGCATTTCATTATGATCCTACCTCCTCCCTCATGCCAAGTGTTGCCATTTTGAATTGTTTCTAAATCTGAAAGTGTAACAGGGGAAGAAAGAAAACTAAGGAAATGCAGGTGGCAGTTACATGAGTGACATGCTGTAAGCAAAATCCCGCTGGTCTGGAGACACCTCCATGAGCAGCAGCTTTGCATTCTTAACTTGCACACATCTATACTGTCCTGCTTATTCAGATGGCTAGATGAGACTTTTCAGATCTCTCCTTGTTTCTTTCTACTTTCTGGTTCAGACATTTTGTCCCAAATTTTGGTCAAGTCTGAGAGCAACGAGGCAGGTGGGGTGAGGTGAAAAATGACATTATTATCCTGTAACCTTAACCTTAGAACTTGCTGCCACAAAGGTGGTAGTAATCAGATTATTCACGGAGACAAGACTCACTTCACAGTCATTCAGTCAAACAACTGGACACGTGTATTAAAAACACAAGAAATACCTGGACATAGGCCCTGCAAGAGCGCTCCCTTTTCTGAAGCTGAGTCCATAAAGAGAGCAGATTAAAGACGGAATAGAAAAAACAAGTTAGTGACAGAACAAGGGAAAAAAATTGAAGAAAATGCCTATGAAAAAAACTCTCATTTCTCTCTTAAACAGGTTCTGAAAACCAAACAAACCAAAGGAGTGACTATGTGTTAGGCAGCAGTGGAAGACTGGAAGGACTGGTTCCAGAAATATGGGTTAGTCCTTTTTCAGGGAAGTAAAGCACAGACTGGCAACTTTGCAAGAGCAGCTGTTAGATGGCAGAAGACACTGAAGTCTAGTAGAGATACTCAAGACATGAAGTTTTCATTGCAGATTGGAGATCACACATGACATTTTCATGTCAAACAAGGCTGAAAAGAATGAGGCTGATGGCTATTTATCTAAGAGGAATGTGGGCTCTGCAATCAGGCAGCACTGATGGCGCAGTGCAAGCTTGAGATGAGCAGGACCAATTCCAGGGAGCAAGATGTGGGCAGGACTGCATCCTGATACAGGATGAACCTGTATGGATGCATCCTGACAGACCTGCTCAGGTCTCTGTCTCAAGACAAAACCTGTAACATTTCAGCTTCACTGCTGTGGGCTTATGCAAAGCCAGTTCAGGCACATGTCTAGTGTGATAACATATTGCATTGAAGGAGAGAGCATCACCCAGATCTCCTGATAGTGTACGGGCCACTGAAGAGGACATATCAATTAAATGGGAATTCAATTTAATATTTCCAGTTGAGGCCATTCTCTCACCTTTAGATTAAACTACTTCTCCAGGAATACACTATCCATTCCTTTCATGCCAAGTTGCGTTTTCCTTTGTAATTCCTGGGCCTAAATGCTTTCTATGCTGAAAAGCTTTTCCACAAAGAATCCCATCTTTTCCATAGGAGCCACATTTAGGACTGTACTTTGATGTGCACTCACATTTCTCCTGCCTGATAACTGCAACTTTATCTATCTTGAATTCAAACAGGTACCTCTTTACCTCCATAGGGCTTTGCAGGCATTCTGCAGCAGTGAGCTAGGATTGGTGAACTCTGCATCACTGCAATGAAATCTCACAAAATCAGGCTGCTCAGAGCCACTGGCTTGGCTGGGCTTGTTTTTGCTGATGTGTCTGCTTGGGAATTGCACATCAACAGATTCAGGGCAACTTGTACTCTCAACACACAGCAGTGCAATCCCATTAGTACAGCTGAGAGCCAAATTTGTCCCCAAGAGTTTTGAGGCTCTGAAATAAACAAAATACACCCAGGTATCATGCAATGCCTAATTTCAATTTCTAATTCATCAATTTGCAACAGTATAAATCTTCCTCTGGGTAAATCTGGCCAGTGCTAAGACTTTACAAAAACAAATGGAGATCAAAGAAAACCTTGCTGAAAATTACAGAGCTATCCACTCAGGGGTCTTCCCAGTCCGTGATGGAACAATTATTACCTTAATTAAGCCTGATCCAGTGGAAAGCATAAAGCTTTTAGTGACAGGAAAGTGGCTTCTGAAAGATGACAGCTTTTAAAAACTCTGATTATGATAGTTAATTTCAATTCATTGTACATTAGCTTGTAAAAAAAAAAAGCCACCAGTATAAAACAGCACAGGTGATTACTTTCAGATCCTCAGCACATTTCCTTTAATGATTAAAAGAATATTTAATGGTTAGTGCTTACTTTATTTCTTCCTTCTGACTAAACAGCACTAAACAAAACTCTTCGCAAATTACTTTTTTCCTTCTTTTTTTTTAAATACTCTTGATCAGTGAAGGGGAAAATGAAGCAGTAACTCTGCTGCCTTTTGTTTGCCCAATACTACTTCCAAGTTGAATTCACGCATTCTTAAATGAACACGAGCAGTTGCTCTTCTAAAGAATTAAGTGGGGAATGAGAGCAAGTAAATTACTGAACCTGTCATTTGGATCACTGACTCGCATCGCTGTTTTGCAGGACTCCACGTGGTCCAGAATTTTAATGTGGAGTGCAATTGATTTGTATGAGTTGCTTGTGCAAAGCTGATGGCAGGGGGAAGAAACCTGCAATGGGGACCTCAGGAGTGACAGCTGAGCCAAGAAGCTCTGCCTTGTTCAGTCTTCTCCTCCCCTCAGTAACTCATACCTGCTCCTGGGATACAACTCCTTTTCATGTAATTGAAAAAATATCATGAGGTGAGATGTAAAAAAATGAAAAACGTGCTTGCAAAGCTGCAGTGACAAAATGTTGGGTGTGGCTTGGACACATTCAGAAGAGCAAACAGATTACAACTATGAAATCTGTTAGTAGGTGACATTAATTGCGGTTTTACCTGACATTGTCAGACATCACCATCATTTCAACAAAGAACCATGGTATGATTATAACAACTAATGTTATGCTGATGTTAATAAAATTATTACCAAAATTGTTAAAAAAAAGCTGGAAGCAGCACTAATTAAAAGCATTGGGATAACCCAATTTACAGTACATGCAAAGCACATGAGATGCGGGACTTCAGTTCCCGTGAGACTGAAATCTTAAACAATCCCGAAGCACTCTGCATTTAAAATAGCATCAGTCTACAACAATAACTTACAAGAAAAAAGACAATGTTACTTCTCTGAAAAGCATTTATCTTCATAAGACACAGAAGAAATTTTGTGTTTAGCTGGGATAATTTATTCCCCCTATAACCTTTGGGACTAAGTTCTGTTCACGCTTACATGAATGCCAGAACTGTCAGAGCCTGATACGCAGCTGGGAACAAAATTCTGTGTCTTCTTTTAACTGTGTGGCCAATATAACCATATGCTCCTAATCACAGGGTTCAGCTGCAATTTGTTCTGATAACCAGGCCCGGACAATTCACTGTCAGGATCCTAGATAAGTCCTATCCCAGATGTTTACATGAGATTCAGTGATGAAGAGGGTCTTTGACTAAGGAAAACCTCAGCTTTAAATATATTCTTACAGACTCCACAGTTCGTATTTCCTCCCACAATTGGCAACTCCTAGGACCTTTACTGCTATGTAGCAATTCCACTTACTTCTGAAAATGACAAAAGGACTAATAATTCTTCTTAAACTGGGGCACAGAAACCACACTGTTGTTATGCAGTAAGGTTGTCATGGTTTATCACTAAAAGGGCCTTCTAATACTAAAGCATCCTAAAACCTTAAATGTAAATACGATGGTGACTTATGTGCCTTTTGTAAATGTATCTCCAGCATAAATTAATCCTTCTGTCTGCCACTGTTTATATTATGCATAGAAGTGTACATTTGACTTTCACATCAGCCTCCCGTCCCTCCCTGGGCCCCTTTGTTTTTACCTTATTTAAGCTGCGTGCAGCACTGTCCTTCCCGCCCGGAGTCAGGTTTCGGAGCTGCACGTCGAGCAAGTTCACCAGCTGGACCATGGCGGACACAGAGTATGCAATGTCACCAGCGTACAAGTGGTTTTTTGTGTGCTCCGCGAGCTCCCGGGCAATGTTGGCAGCCATCTCTCCTGACTTCATCTGCAATTGAGAAAGCAGAGGAAAAGGTTGTCCCTGGCTGTTCGTGTGATGTTACTCCAGGTTCTTCCAACCCCACAGTGTTAAGCAAGTCAACTCCCCTCAAGAAGAAGAAGAAAAGAGTGGAAGAAGAGGAGAAGAAAAGAGGAAAAAGAATTTCCCAAGAAGTAAACTATAGCAAGAGTCTTCATCATTTGATCATAAACAGTGTTTTGAGTATGGTTCTACGTGTATTTTTTCCTGCTATGGTCAACCACGTTGGCTTCAATAATTTCTTCTCCTAAGGCATTGTTTTCCATGGGATGCCCATGCTGAGGAGGGATTTAATTAGCTGGTCCCTCTGCCTTACCTATGCCACTTGAAAAAAACCCAAACCATTTATATAATCTCTCCTGTCAAGGAAGAGCAGTTTCTGATTCCAGAAGGTTATCTGATGATAAGCGAAGAGATGATTTTTCTTATAGCTCCTGCACAAAAATGTTCCTTGGAAAAGGAACAAAAATAGGTGACATAATCCAGATCAACCAGAGAAAAAAGTTCACAATTCCCATCTTATGGATTTAAGAATCAGGTGCTAATTTATCACTTAGCATTTGCACACAGGAGATGTGCTCCTTACCACACAGGCCACTACTTCTCTAAAGGGTCTAGTGACTCTCAGCACATATAAAAAACATACTAACTCGGGAGCAAAAGGCTTAAGGCTTCAAGGAGAGGCCCACTGGAAGGGAAAACCCAGCAGGCTGTTTGGATGAATCTTCTATTAAAATACTTATAGTGTGTAGATGAGTCACAAAACTCACAAATCACCTGCAGTCAAATTCACTGTATAATTATTTAGGAAACTCTCACTTCTTCCCCTGTGGCTTTTCCCCTTTTCTTGCTCTGTTTTGCTCGCCCTATCTGGTACCCATTTGCTCTTTTGTGCTGTGGGGATTTGGACAGGGCAGCTGGTCCCATCTCCTTTTTATGACCTGTCCATTACAAAAATACTATTGCAAGTTTTTTTATTATATACCAGTCTGTGACCTGGAATGCATATCCATGTGGAATATGCCAGGCATAAGGAGAAATTACATAAGATGACACTTAAATCAAGTTCCCCCTTCTCTGTTAGGCTCAACGACTAGCTCTGCTGGGTTCTTCACATAAATTTTCAATTGTCTTATCTTCCAAGAGCTAGAAATCAGATATTTCTCTTGGTCCCTGCATTTCTGGTGCTTATAATAAAAGCAAGATTCTAGGGAAAGATTACAGGCTGAGCTTCTACCTCTCTGTAAATCAATTAGCTGAGTTATAAATGAATAACTTACTTCCATCAATTTGACAGCAACAGCCCATCTGATTTAATGAAATCTAACTGAAGATGTTCATATGCTCATCTTCAGAGAATTAAAGCATATGATGACAGAGAAGATAAATAAAGGAGATATGTTGTTCTTCCCATTAGAGCAATGATAACATATATTCAAAAACTGAATTATTTCTTCTCTGTTACACAGAAGGCTAATGCCATAGAAACCAGATCCTATTCTTACAGCTGCCTGCTCTCCTAAGCAGCTGAAGAAAGCCACACATCAGCACAGAGGCTGAATCTTGACCTCTTCTGTTGGCTCTCGGAACTTTGAAGAATGACTGCATCAAATCCCTTTACATAAAGAAATCAATTTCAGCATTCTCCTGCAGTTCATTGCTGGAGCTTAGCATGTATCATGACACACTGTGTTTCTGTAAGCTTTGTAGAAAATTGCAGGAATTCAAGACTTTTTTTACAGATGTATTAGAAAAAAAACCCCAAAACATTACCCAATATTTGATGTTCACATTTTCTCTTGGACCACACACCTATGCAAACTGGCACACTCAGAGAAAACTGCTCAGCTGCTACAAAGGCAAACACAACAGTTTTCTTTCCCTGCAGGTTGCTGTTGTTCCTATATGTCTGCAGAAGTGGTGTGGGCTGGTCACTAATAAACCCTTTTCCTTTTCTCTTGGACTGGCCCTAAAAACTGCAAATCTGAGGAATTTTACTGTGAATAAATAAACAACACAAAAAATAGGTAACGGTGGAAGAAATGTCGGAGAAGAAAGGCAGACAGGGTCAAAGCTCATAATCTGTGAACTCTTGGTGTGCAGAAGTATTTACTCAAACTTACTCAGAGACCCAGGTTTCCTGAAAACAGACATGTGCCATTCCCTTGGGACAATACTTTTGGTTGAAAGGTAACGAAGTTATTTCCCAGCACTGACAACTCTGAACCTATAGGAAAAGCAGCTACAAGTCATTACAGCAGGGCTGAGACTCTTTTTCCGTTCTGGCTGTGCACATGAGAGTGGTGTCCAAAATGATGGCTGTGTGACATGCTAATGCTGATTTCCCCAATTCTTTTGAGCATTTTCCATTGAAACTGAAGTGTCTCCTATGCAATCCTGTCAAACCCAACTTCAGTTACCAGTCCCAAATGTTGGCTGAATATTCCAGAGCTAAGATTTATATATGGTCCCTTATAACAGGACTGAGCCCCCTTTTTTGTTAATTCTGCATAATGCTCAGCAAAGCTTACCGCTACCCAAGAGGGTGCTTTGTTAACTTACTTCCCCTCTACAAAGCACTTCTCCACATCCTTCTCTTCATTACTGCTGCACGGAAAACAAGCTCTACATGAGTTATTTCTTCCAAAACATGTAATATGCTTTAATCCAAATGCTAATATTGTTATATAGGAACATGGGAACAACCTGAGATGTTTTCCAGGGATCAGGCTGTCATTGAGAGGCAAGCAGGAAGGATGGAAAAAATGTGCAAATAACTAACCTTTCTACTGGGAGGCTCAAGAATAATAAAGGGAAATAAAATAACGTATGTCTCTAAGATTAGAGACTACTTTTTAAAATTTTCTATCTTAATTTTGAAAAAAATTAAATTTAAAAACCAAAAAGGATTCTCAGATAAAAGAAAACATTCTGTTCAAAGCAAATTGAGTTTCTGTTTTGTTGGGTTTTTTCTGATTTATTTTTCCTTTTACAAATTGATTAAATCTAGTCTTGGAATGCTAATTCCAATGCTAATTCACGTCCAGGGATGGTGACTCCACCACCTCTCTGGGCAGCCCATTCCAAAGTCTAATCACCCTTTCTCTAAAGAAATTTCTCCTAATGTCCACTGTAAACCTCCACTGGCACAGCTAAAGATTACATCCTCTCATCCTGTTGATGGCTGACTGGGAGAAGAAGCTGCTTTCCACCTGGCTACAACCTCCTTTCAGGTAGTTGTAGAGAGTGATAAGGTCTTCCCTTGAGCCTCCTTTTCCCCAGGCTAAACAAACCCAGCTCCATCAGCCGCTCCTCACAAGACTTGTGCTCCAGACCCTTCACCAGCTTCACCACCCTCCTCTGGAGTTGCACCAGCACCTCAAATGTCTGTCTTTCTGAGTATAGGGGAATGATCACTTCTCTAGTCCTGCTGGCCACACTATTCTTGATACAGGCCAGGATGCCACTGGCTTTCTTGGCTACCTGGGCACACTGCTGGCTCACATTCAGCTGCTGTTGATCAGCAGCCCCAGGTCCTTTTTTGCAGGGCTGCTTTCCAGCCGCTCTGACCCCAGCCTGTGGCTCTGCATGGGGTTATTGCAGTCAAAGTACAGGATCCATCACTTGGTCTTGTTGAACCTCATACCATTGATCTCAGCCCATTTATCCAGCCTATCCAGATCCCTCTGCAGAGCCTTCCTATCCTTCAGGATAATATATCCTTTAATAATACACCAGGCGTGGCATCCGCTCCATCCAGTACATGATGGCACTCTGAAAACAGACTGTCAAAAGCAGCTTGGATAGAGGATTTCATCATGGTGTCATCAAGACTGCAACTTCACTCTTGGGCCTGGACATGATGATGTGGTGATGTTCTACACAAAACCTCACTTCCTCTGCAATACATACCCAAGCAGATCTACAAGACCTGAGGAAGATACTATGAGCCCTAAGGTTCATCTGCTCTTTGTGAGTACAAGATCTAGGCTACTCAGGAGGACATGTGTGGCATGTGCTTTAGGTTTACAGGTCAAGCCTTGGTGTGCATTTGTGAAGGGCACAAAGCTTCCTCCTATCTTTCAGAGGCTTGCAGCTGAGCATAGCAGTGCCTGTGCTCCCAGGCAGCACCCACAACTGAAGGCTGCAGCAAGGAAGAGAAGAATGCTGTGTTAAGGATGGTACTGATGAAAGCAAGAGGTAAAACAAACAGGCTGAGACTGAGTGTATGACTTCATGATCAGGACGATGCAAGGTATCCAAAGCTGACCTTTTTGCTTCCTGTTACTGCTTGACTTAAGAAATAACCTGGGTAGCAGTGCATAATTCAATCGCACTGGCAAGTTTATTCTCCTGCTACGTTACGAGGGCATGGTAGGCACCAACAATAAAGCTAAAGTAAATGTCAGGAGGCCAATGAATTGCTGAAGCGAACATTTGTTCTAATCTTCCATCAAGCACAATAACTCTAATGGAAGCTAAGAAATGGCTGTAAAACCTAATACCATGATGCAAGCAGGCAAACACCCAATCTACAGTCTGAGCACAGCAGGAGAAAGAAAAGAAATAAGTAGTAATCCTGACTTCACTACAGAGATATGAAAGCAAGCACAGCATTTCCCTATCATCCTTTCTGGCTTGGCTGAAATCCCTCCAGGGGACCCATCACCCTTCTTCTTGAGCAGTTTTGACCCAGCGGGTGACAAAAGAGATTTTTGGGAGACAAAGCAGATTAGGAATGAAGAGATGCTGAGCAGGTATGAACCCTGGCTGTCAAAAAAGTATTTCTACTCATTTTGTCAGTTGTGCTGTAGCTGCAGCAGGATGGGTGGCCAATAAAGACCCAGGAGAGCAGGGGATGCAGCAAAGCTGAGCTGCAGGGTGTGAGCACCCCCTTCCTCACAGCACAGCTGGATTACTGCTTCCTCTAGTTGGCTCTATAGCAGCAAGAAGGGAAGCTGGCTTGTCTTAGAGGAGGAAGGCTCCTTTTTCATCTTTAGAGAGGTGCTGGAGCAAATCTGCAAGCTCAGAGAAGGGCAGTATGCCATCCACAGCAGGGATGTGACAAACCAGTTCTTGATTTATGGATAAATATGTCTCCATCTCTTAAGTGCAAAGATGATTTTCGAGTCTTTTGCTTGAGCAGGTAAACCAAGTGGCTATCAGTTATTTTGTAAGTACTTTAAAACTGTGCTTATTGTAAGGATTCTACTTAATATCTTTATTGATGACCTGGACAAGGGGAACAAGTGCACCCTCCATCTGTCTGCAGGGGACTCTAAGCTGGGAGGGAATTTTGATCTGCTGGGGCGTAGGAAGGCTCTGCAGAGTGATCTGGACAGGCTGGATCAATGGCACAAGACCAACTATATGAAGTTCAATAAGACCAAGTGCCAGGTCCTGCACTTGAGTCACAAAAACCCCATGTGGTGCTACAGGCTTGGGAAAGAGTGGCTGGGAAGCAGCCCAGTAGAAGAGGATCTGGGGTTGAGAGTGGGATGAACATGAGCCATCAGGATGCCCAGGTGGCCAAGAAGACCAATGGCATTCTAGCCTGTATCAGCAATAATGTGGCTGTACAGTGTATCAGCAATAGCAGGACCAGGGCAGTGATGATCCCCCTGTATTGGGCACTGGTGAAGCCACACCTCAAGTGCTGTGTCCTGCTCTAGGCCCCTCACTACAAGAAAGAAATTGAGGTGCTGGAGTGAGTCCAGAGAACAGCAATGAAACTGGTAATGGGGCTGGCGCAAAAGTCTGATGAGGGGCGGCTCAGAGAGCTGGGAATACTTAGCAT
This sequence comes from Campylorhamphus procurvoides, assembly GCA_013396655.1. Taxonomy (NCBI): domain Eukaryota; kingdom Metazoa; phylum Chordata; class Aves; order Passeriformes; family Dendrocolaptidae; genus Campylorhamphus; species Campylorhamphus procurvoides. Next base: position 1,295,673 of record WBMV01004888.1, on the reverse strand, counting down.
GGCAAAAAGGAGGCTGGGAAGGACCTTATCGCTCTTTACAACTACCTGAAAGAAGGTTGTAGAAGGAGGGTGTCAGCCTCTTCTCCTTCATAACAAATAACAGGACAAGAAGAAACCACTGAAGTTGCACCAGGAAAGGTTTACACTGGATACTAGGAAAAATTCCTTCACTGAAGGGATGGTCAAGCATTGGAACAGGCTGCCCAGACAAGTGGTTGAGTCACCACCACTGAAAAGATTTAAAAGACATGTAGATGTGGCACTTCGGGACATGGTTTAGTGTTGGGTGAATTATTGGACTCAATGATCTTAGAGTTCTTTCCCAACTTAAATGGTTCAATGAATGTAAACCCTAATACAAACCCTTAGACAAGCCAGGCAGGGCTTTCCCCTCAAAAGTCACTCTTGGAAAATCTTGATGTTTTGTAACAACTCTCCATAGAGATTGGAACACATAACCCAAAATCCCAATGAATTCCCACTACGGCAAAGAGAGATCCAGGGTAATTTGGTAGATTATTCGAGCCTTCCTACCAACTGGTGGAAGGTTTCCAAGACTGAACATAACTAAATTCCTTCAGGAAAGAAACAAAATCCAGTCCCAACTGTAACCTGCTGGACATTTCTGAAAACCTGGCTGTTCAATTTTAGACTGCTAAGAAAGCGAGTAACAAATTAAATGAGGCTCATTTGTTACGCAAATGATAGCTAAGGTTTCAAATAAAATAAGCCTAACCTTGATGGAGATTTCATCAGTTCAGGCTATTATTTCCCTCTGCTAATGGCTAATGAACTAGTCATCTTCACCGAGCAGCAAGAGGTCTCCCAGCTGTCTGGGTGAATTATGGCTGGAGTAAGTAAAATTGACCCCTCCAGGATAAGTACATAGGTCATAAAACAAGAGCTGTGCAGCTGCTAATGCCAGCAAAGGCAGTCTTTATTAATCAGCTAGCTGGGCGTATGGCAGGACAGAAGGACCATGGGCTTTGTAATGGCTGTGTCATATCACAGCAGCCCCATGTTGACTGACGTCTTCCCTGCCTTTGGGGAGTGACAGGTACAAACACAGATGAAGCCAAATAGGGATGACCAGGGGCATACATGTGATTCACAGGTTGCTGAGCGTCAGTTAAGACAGGGGGCAGGGAGGAGAATGTGGAAGAACCTTATCTGGGGTGACCCCATCCCACTCATCAGTGAGCAGTGGCTCTTCAGTAGTGCAGTGTTGTCACCAGTGGGGCGCTGTAGGGCTCAATCTTAGGCCCTGTTTTCTTCAATATCTTCATAAATGACTTGGATGCAGGAGTGGAAGGGATTCTAAGCAAGTTTGCAGATGACACAAAATTCAGAGGAACTGCTGATTACCTCGAAGGCAGGAAGGCCCTGCAGAGAGGCCTCTATTTAGGGGAATTAGGAGACTGGGCAATGACCAACCATGTGAAATTCAACAAGGGAAAGTGCTGGATTCTGCACTTGGAATGAGGCAACCCTGGATGATCATACAGATTGGGGAACAAGACAATGGAAAGCAGTTCTGTGGAAAGGGACCTGGGGATCCTGGCCAGTGGCAAGTTGAACATGAGTCAGCAGTGCCCCGGGCAGCCAGGAGAGCCACCTCTGTCCTGGGGGGCATCAGGCAAAGCATCGCCAGCTGGTCCAGGGAGAGGATTGTCCCACTCTGCTCTGCACTGGGGCAGTGTCACCTTGAATACTTTGTGCAGATTTGGGTGCCACAATCTAAGAAAGATATTAAGCTCTTAGAGAGTGTTCAAAGGAAGGCAACAAAGATGGTGAAGGGCCTTGAGGGGGAAGCTGCATGAGAAGCAGCTAAGCATACTTTGCCTGTTCAGACTGGAGAAGAGGAGACTCAGGTGAGACCTCATTGCAGTTACAAATTCCTTGTGAGGGGAAGAGGAGGGGCAGGTACTGGTCTCTTCTCTGTGGTGACCAGGGACAGGACCTGAGGGAATGGCCTGAAGTTGTGTCAGGGAAGGTTCAGGTTGGATATTAGAAAGAGGTTCTTCAACCAGAGGGCGGCTGGGTACTGGAACAGGCTCCCCAGGGCAGTGGTCACAGCACAAAGCCTGAAATAATTCAAGAAGCATTTGGACAATGCTCTCAGGCACATGGTGTGACTCTTGGGGATGGTCCTGTGCAGGGTCAGGAGTTGAACTTGATAATCCATGTAGATCCCTTCCAACTCAGCATCTTCTGTGATTCTGTTGCTATTGTGCAGCAGCACAGCTAACTTGCAACGCTGGGACTTGCTCTGGCTAAAGGAGCGAATAAATCCCCACAAATTGCTATAATAAAGATTCAGCCCACAGACTCTGCGGCGTAAACACACATCTGGTCTCTGTTTGTAATGAAATCAGCTGAAAGCACCACTGTGCATTAATAACAAAACCGCTCAACATATTGCTACCAAATAAGCTCTGCTTGTCTTGAACTTCTATTGTCACATGTTAATGCACTTTTAACACTGATAAATGATGAAGTGCTAGAAAACATTCATCAAGGGACGTCAGAGTCAAGAGATATGCATTACTGTGGCATTGTTTTTGATTCCATCAGTTCTTTTATAATTTGGGCAGAAGTTATAACCAGAAAGTCAGAGGCACAATGCAAACATTTCACATGGAGCCTGCCTTTCTTTGGTAAAGATTGCTTAACTATATGGCTTATCCTGTGCTTGCATGACATGAAAAAATCCTTGAGGATGTGTGAAAGGGAATTTCCTTTTGCAACAAGTTGGTGTTTTCCATATATCGACCCACTTCCTCCTCTCTCTTTCTCCTTTTCTTGTCACAAACAAGAAATATCATTCTCTCTAGTTTAATTCCACTCTCTAGTTGCTCTCCTTTGCCTTCCCTTACCCTCTTTGCCTTAATTTCCATAAGACACTCACAACCTTGCTTTCTTCTTGCTATTCCTGGCTACTATGCATGGTTCATGCTTTATGTGTGACTGTTGATCCCTTTGGGTTTCTTGTGTGGAAAAAAAACAGGGCGCTGAGGAAGGTCACTCTGTGGACTCAGAGTGATCGACACATGGGAAGAGTTTACCTTTTGAGTGATGTGATTGATCCAGGGTGAAGAGCAGTTGCTAAGATCAGGTCCTTGGGGTTCCCAGATACCGTCTGGCGCAAGACACCGGAAAGTTGCAACACCTGTAATAGGAAAGCCACTGTGTTCAGTATTATCAGTTGCATGTTGCCCCCAGCACACCATGTCAAAGGCTTCATTTCACAGTGACAGACACCTCAGGCAAAACCTGGGAATTTACTAGTGCTCAGGTCCTCGGTAGGACACTTCTGAGTCATCTCAGTGTCCTAGTCTCCCATCACCTTGGTGCTTAGGGGCCCTAAGACATAAAAGACCCACGAGGTAGTGCAGGAATACTATTTCCAGTTTGCCAAGTAGAGATGACAGACAAAGAAGTTTGCCTTAGGCCAGGCAGGAAAGCTGCCAGGTACTAAGAAATCAAAACTTAGATCTCAAACACTGAGTCAGCAAACTGGGTGCTCTGCCCCACCAGTGGAGACTCACTCGGGATCAGACCCTGTGCCTTGACTTCCTTGCTGCTTTATGAAGATTTTAGGGCTGTGAATCATCATTACACCGTTTGGGTGAATACACACAAAAGTCTGAACGCTGTGAATGCCAAGATGTAATGTTGGGTTTTACTGTCAACCCCCAATTGTCAAGAGGGACTTTAGAGGAAAAGCTGTTTGGAAAGAGCTGCCCAATCCCTGCTGTAAACAACAGCAAAGCGCTTCAGGCCCATTCAGACAAAGAGAAATGCATCTGAAATGGTGCAGTTAAAGATCTTTAAAATGCAAGAAAAACTTTGCACATAAAGACTGCATCCCATAAAGTGTTCTGCCCCTGCAGAACCCAACTCTTCAGCGAAGGTACAAAATACAAGCTGGTCTAATGGTAGCTCTGATTAAAACCAGTGAGAGTTTGCTCATGCCTTCAAGGGCAGTTGGAAGAGACCCACTGCTAATATACCACAGCTTTTAAGAAGTTGCATGAAGCACTGGAATTAGAGGTGGGAAAGGCTTATGGCCACCCCCTATAAATAAGTTTATGGCCATTTTATTTTCCTCAGCTATTTTCATCTAGTCCTTAGCTCTTGTGCTTGAGAAAGAGCACCCTGTATCCAGCATTCATTTTCCTTTTTCATCTTTTCTCTCCTTTTCACAGTTTCGGTTCAGGATATCCTCCCCCTTCTCTGGGAACCACATGATACTTTTTGCATTAATTTTACCAAGCAGAGCTGGGAAAGACAGCAAAAATGTTCTTTACCTATTCTCACCATTGATGCCTTTCCATGCCCCTCATACTTTAACATATATTTTATCAGTCTGCCCTCACCACATTCAAGAGAGAGTCACTATTCATATACACAGGTGTGAATGGCTCTCTAGGACTAGAGAATTAAGAGAATATTCCCTGCAAGCCAGATTCCTTCAGCCCTTATTTTCAGGCAATTTCCCCCACTTTTAAGATTTCTTCTTTGCGAGCAAGTTTTTGGGGCTGGACACCAAGATTAGCATGGCAAATAAATATTTTTAGAAAACTGCCATTTGTTAAAACACAGCAAACTGAATCAGATGCCAAAACCCATTCTTCATTTGATTGTGTTTTCAATTGAAGAGAAAATATCCAAAAGCAACATTTTTCAAGAAAACAATTGGGAGAAGAGTCGAAGAAAAGGAGCAAAATTGAACAAGCAATAAACCATTTTGAAAGATTTGGCTTTGTTTCCCTGCTGCTTTCCCAGCTGATCACACTGGATGCTGGCTGTAGTTTGAAAAATCACTCACACTGCTTCAGGAGCTTCAAAACACAAGCTTTGTTGATTTCCTCCCCTTTCCCCTCTCTGCCCCAAGTAAAGCAAAGCATTAGCCATTAACACATCAGTCAGTGAGTCCAGGGGCTACAAATACAGGCAAAACCAGGAAAACAGGTACATCATACATAACTTCTGGAGGCAGAGGATCTTACAGCACATCAAGCACAACCCCACAAGGTCTTTAGTACTTGTACACTCCTTTGGCCACATGTTAAAAATCCTGCACAACGTGCTCAGCATCTTGAGGCTTCATCCCCAGCCAGCTACTTGCCAAACCTTACCAAGGAAATGCAGACCTGACAGAAGGCATCACTGTGCTACACTGGTGAAAGCTGACACTCACAATACGCCATGGGCAAACGGAGACAGCTCGCTGTGTCCTCCCGCCCCTTGACTCACCTATGGAGCCCATGGGACACGGCTGCTTTGCCACCTGGCCCTGCCGGGTCCGAGACCACAGGATATCACGGGCTTCCATGGGGTCGCAGCTCTCCGCACCGGCTGGTGGCAGCTGGGAGGAGGCGGCTGGGAGGTGCGTGGTCATTTCGTCGGGGACGTCGGCCATGGGTGATGGTGTGCTGGTGCTCCTGTTCCTCCTGCCTGATGCTGAGGTGGTGGTGGGGCGGCCCGTGGTGCTGGTGGCCATCCGTGCCGTGGTGCTGGCCGTGGTGCTCCCCGTGCCCAGGGCCCCCGAGGTCGATACTCCTGAAACAAAGGCAGAACTGGTTAATGAGAGGAAGGAAAAAGGGCTCAAGCCTAGGTCATGAGGATGACTTGGGTGGCCTGTGGGGTGTAGTTGGAGCTACAGCTAAAGCAGGGCTTGCTGCACAGTCACCTTTCAGAGAGAAGCTGGAGCAAAGAGCAAGAGAAGCACACAGGGGGGTAATGACCAACGGAGAACAACCAGTTTTCCAAAAGCACTAACCTCTGATGAAAATAAAGCAGCACTTTATGCCCTCACCATTTTTCTTCCTGGCATTTTAATGTAAAAATCTTATTTTCCATCTTTTGGGGAACACATAGCACAGAAGTGCTTTTAATTTTTTAGTGTTCCTGAAGACCCAGCTGGTTTGGACAGAAAAACATTTTCCATGGTGCAATTAAAAAAAAAAAAAGCCACACCACAAATCCATCCCCAAAACCAGCAGTGCACAGAGGGATGAGCACAAGGCAGTTCTTTGGAGCAAGTCATTAATTTTCTCTGAGGTTCATGCCTTGCTGCTTCAGCCCAAGAGCAGAGCCTGGCCCCTCGAGCTGCAGGCCATGTGACCCATGCAAAGGTGCACATCAGCCCAGCCAAATCCTCCAGAGTTTAATGCTCTACAGGCTAATTCACTGAAACCCTGCAATGAGTAGTCAAGCAGCAGGAGGTGGGGAGCCCACTTTAGAAGTGCATTAACTCATTGTACGTCCTGCAATAGCCACACTAAGTACCGTGTGTGGGGAATATTGAGGGATTCCCACCTTGTAATTACCTCCTATTTAGACCAACGTGCTTGCACAGAATGCAGCTTCATATGGGTTTCTTTAGGGCTTGATCTGAAATATCAGGAGGAGAAACTGAAGCAGGCTGCCTCCAACTGCTCCTCCATCACCCCTATCATGCCATGCCACATACAGCCCATGAGAAGCCTACTTCTCCCATCTCCTTTGCCTCTCTCAAAAATAAGCACACTCCTGCTTCTCTCAACCTAACAGTTTTACTCCATTTAAATGTCAGATATGCATAACTGCCTCCTCAATCCCTGCCTGGGGAAACACTGGGGCTGACTCTGAAATGCAGGTAAGGAAGCCATATGAATAGGCTTGTCTGATACCATTCTCACTTTAATTTCCATGTCATAACATCTCACTACCATCCCACCTCTTCTGGCATCCAAAAAGTCTTCAGTCACTGTTGTTTCCTGTCCAGCAACAGGAATTGGAGTTTCTACATGAAAGACACCCATGTGCGAGCCCCAGCTTAGCCAGGAAGTAAAAAGTGAGACTTGCCCTGTCACCCCAAGGAGCAGCCTCTTCACTACCCTGCTGTGTGAGCAGGTTCAGTCTGCGAGCTACTGAAAGGCTGTCCTCTCTTCTAGGTCCTGTGAAGGTCCCATGCTCACTACTTGTGCAATATTAGATATTATGTGTAATGATACTGGAGTGCATTCAAGTCAACCTATTTCAAGCATAGAGAGGCCTGAATTTGCTGTAAAATAGGAGTTTTTCCATTCTGAAAGGTTTTTTTCCTTTATTTAAGTCATTTAAGCCCATGGCGCTCTGAGCAACTTTCTTGCCACAGAATAATCAATAATATGGCAGTCAAAGCACGTGCTTACTCTGGTTTTAGGTAATTTTACTCCAAGTCTGAGATACTCTCTCCTCAAATGCTAAATCTCAGCATCATCATAAACACAATTTTCCGAGGAATAAGTATTTTCCAGGAAAACATTCAACTTTAAAATCCCAGCTCTAATGTGCCTTAGAAAAACAGGATTCTCTTCTCCCCCAACCTCCAAAAAGGCAAGCAGCAACAAAACAGGCACTAAATCACCTGAGCACCAGGACAGTGATCTGAAAACAGATCTCCCAACCTCAGTGATCAGATTTTTCAGCCTTCTCCTGCCACCTCCCTTTCACTATGAGCCCTGAGTTTGAATGAGCTACAAAAAATACAATGTACAACCCTGCAGATCTTGACAGATTTCATCTAATTTCTGCTGAAAGCTGTGCTAGATCACCAAACAATGATTTCCATCTGACATTACAGGGAGAACAAAAATTTGTAGAGAACTTCAGCAAATATCTGCTTTTACTATAGCAGGTCCTGCCATGAGTATATGTTTTATTTCTACATAATATAGATTATCCTCATAGATAGAAACCTGCAGATTTTTTCCCATTTACTCAGGCAATAAGAACTTATTTTCCTTTTGCAAAATTACCTATGCCATGCACTGCAGGCACACACGCACTGAGTAGATAGAGTGGATGCAGTTTCAAAGCCAAAACTAGCAAATCCCATTTAAAATAATTCTTACAGTCATTTGTGAGCATATAGAAACATATACTAAGCACCCAGGAGCTCTCCTTGATCCACATGTAGGAGAGCTGCATTTTTAAGCCTAGTTTTCACTGAAAATCATTGAATATCCCACAGCGTGCTGTTTTTGGAATAGCTCTGGCAAGTTTACTGTAGCAGTTAGGCACGAGGGATTTAATGGCATTTTCCTCTAGCCATAAAAGACTGAGCTGTTTTATCTTCCATAAACCTCTTAGCACCAGTGTCAAAATCTCTTTGAGGGCTTGTTCTTCCAACTTTTTTCTTGTTCCACTGGGCTTTCTTACTGTTTTTAAAAACAAACACAATCCACCATTTATACAGGGCAAGTATAAAAGAGTGGCCTCAAAGTGGCCTAGCAGAGTGAGACGGATGTGATACCACTGAACTGAGTTCAAAGGTCTGATTATCCAATAAGTCAATTTGATAATGAGCTCCAGCAATCATGATCGCCATGCTAACACCACCCAGTTTCGCCAGCTCCAGGCAGCACCACTTGTCAATTTTTCTCACAGAACTATGTGCTTCCATAGGAAGTAAATTGGTAAGAAGGAAAAGAACAGGAGATCAGGATCATTTACATATAAATGACTCTCAAATCCCAGAAAAACCACAAAGAGACTGCAACCTGTGCAAAATTACCTAAATCCTACAGCACAGAAGAGAGATCAAACCTCCAGATTAACTCAGGCTGCCAATAAACTGTGAATTTTTAACTTGAGAGGAAGCAGCATTGCAGCACTCCTTTAACAGAAAGATTCTTTAGATAATGCTTCGCAATACAATCTTTGCTCCAAGACAAGCAGCTTTAAAAATCATCAACACTATTACAACTAGAAATGTATAATTTTTATTATTTTACTTGTACTGCTCGTTTTCACCATGCACTGCCATGTCATATTTAAAGGCAGCTTTTGGGTAAGACTCAGTTTCTACTCCTTTCAAATCCAAGTCTTTGCAGACTTCAATTCCATGAAACACAGCTCTGGGACAGGAATTTTCAGTGCTCCCAAGAAAGCAAATTACTGCTGTGGAAACATTTCTTCCCCAGAAACACCCCAAAGTGACACTTCACTCTTTTCTTCCCTGCTCTATCTAGAAAGCAGGCACTAATAGCAGAAGACTAAGTTTTGTCATTATTCACATTAGAACTACATCCATTTAAAAAAAAAAACCAAAACAAACTACACCAAAACCCCAAAACATTTCCAGCATCCACATGGAAGACATTGCAACTCCCTGAGGAGACTCTCTATTCAGGGCATATTGACTAGCAGGAAAATAGAAATTTCTAGGGTTTTTTTCCTTCTTTATTTTATTTCCCAACTGTTATATAGAGCTCACACTTCGGTAGGTGGAATTTTGTTTGGTGTAAGGAAAATCAGGCTAGGAATTTGCTCATAGGGAAAAATCTTGAATAAATAATGGACTGTCATATTTTTTTTCCTCCACTTCTGTCTGTTCCCCTTTCCTAGAGAAGTGATATGACAAATACACTACTGGCCTAAGACCAGCAGTTTGTATTTGCCATCAGGAAAACCCAGCACACATCATCTTACCTTCTGCTCTGCTCACCTCTTTCTGGTGCTCCCAGACATGGGGGACTGCATTCCCAAATGACTCTGACTAGTGTTTTCCTATCACAAAATCAGCTTTGATTGCAATAAAGGCTATTTGCTACCTTTTGCTAGAATTTTTTTAAAATTCTGGCACCTAAGTATCCAGCCTGTGACCTGGTGCCTTTAAAAGCTAAAAATACTTTTTAGGAGATGTCATGCACTTTCTATCCCATGAATGAAGATGACTGGGCGTCCCTCGAGCAGAAATTGCAGACAAGATTTCCTGGGTGAAGTTCACTGGCTCACCCCTGGTAACAGATGACAGAAGACATCTGTCAAGCTCTCCCCCTGGGGTTGCAATCCAAAGGTTTGGCCTGATGGCTATGTGCTACGAGCCAGCACTCGCTCATACAACTGGGAGGAGAGGCTGCACTCCAAGTTTCGTGATCAAGGTCCAAGCAAACAATGATGACTTCCACTCTCCGGCGAGTTTTGCATTCTTGAGCCTGATGCTCAAGCAGACATGATGGGGCGCCGGCAGCCGAGCGCCCCTGCCTGCTCCCTGTGCTGCACCCACGGCAACGCCGGACCAGCTGAGGGACAGCTAATCTAAGCAGTTCCAACAGCAGCAAGCCAAGTGTCCTCTTGAGCACGTCCAGGCTGTGTGCACAATTATTTACACATGTTGCTGCCGCACTAAGGCAAGCGGCGCACTGCAGGATTCTGAAAGGCTGTGAGAAGTACAAAACCTGAAGGTCCCTCCCTCCCTCCCTGCTATTTTTGCCCTTTTTATATGTGGCAACCGCATCCTTTGCTTACAGCACCCCTTTTATCATTTCTTCTACTACTGAAAGATGGTGCAAGCTGTATTTACATAGCAAATAAGAAGGTTTAGGCATGCCTTGAAAGAAGTAGCACAAGAAAGCACAAACCTAATACAATTGGAGGATTATATCACAGATGTTTTTCTCTTCCCTGTCATATAAATGCATCTCATGGGAATTAATTTCCTACAGGCATTTTCAAATGCATTTCAGAACATTTTCTGAAACTCTGTAGAAAAAAATTACTATTTGAAAGCAAATATATTCCCATTTTCTTTTGCCTTTCTATTTTATTTTTTTGGGGTGTTTTTCTAAAGAACAGAAAAGGATGACTGGATTCAAGGCTAAGCCTTATACACCATCAACCCAGTCACTGACACACTGGTGGATTGCAAAGTATACTGACACCATGCCACGAAAGACATCACCCCGCAAAAACTTCTCATGTTTAATGTCTGCTGGAACACCAAAAAGCCACACGTTGGTGCCACTCAGGAGCTGAGCATTCAACCTGGCATGTTATCTTCAAGAACACAACTGCACACAACCCTGAAAAAGTCATGTGAAATATCATACATAGATACATAGATCTTCTTTTTCCTCACTCTTCCCTAACACAAGGGAAGAAGGGAAAGCAAAGGCGGAGGATGCTGCATCTGAGACAAGAAAAATCCATTCCCTTGTAGACTGCTGACAAATGGAGAACCCAGGAGCTGGGGGCCAGAGAATCGACAATGTGAGATTAGCCCCTAAATTATGTACAGCTCATTCCATGTGTTTGAGAGAAACTATGATTTATTTTTACTGCAGGCGAAGGCCAAGTCAGCCTCACATCAAACATCTGAACAGTTCTCCCCTGTGCTCACACATGGCATTACGTGGGGAAGCTGAGCCAAAATCGTGTGTGAACTTAAGTTCACGCACTGCTTTTGGAGGGATTGGGATTGTGGTTTTTGTTGCTGGAGCTTTATTTACCAAGACTGACAAATGGCTTGCAAAACCCATTGATAGGAAGATTAGATATGCAATGGTCCCAGAATATCAAACATGGCACGTAATTTTCAACAACACAACTATACACAGCCCTGCACCCTGAAATGAAAGGAAGTATGATACATAGATGCACAGATCTTCTTTTTCCTCCCTCTCCCCTAGCATAAAGTAAGGAGGAAAAGCAGAGGAAGAGGATGCTGCAACTGAGACAAGAAAGGTCCATTCCCTTGTGGACTGCTGACAAACGGAGAAAGTTTCTGGATTTTTTTTTCCTGTCTCTTCTAGTAGGGGATCATTTTTTGTGCCCAAGGCTACTCTGCCCACATATGACTATTCTGCTGGGCGTGGGCAGATGCTGCAATGGATATGGACCATATGTTGCGTTCCTGTTCTAGGGTGAAACCTACAGCTGTGGTCCAAGACATGGTGCAAACTCAGCTGTTTCAATGCACTTCAAGCTGGAATCATTTAACATGTTGGGACTTTCCTCTGAATCTCAGTTTGAACATTTAACATAAACAATAAAGAATGAGAGCTGAAGTGTGCAAAATCATCGCAAAAGGGTCAAGTTCACTTAATCTGCTCCAGCTCACCCTTTTTCATTGCTCCACCACTCTCAGCGAGACATATATATTCAAAGCAGCCACCACATGCACCGATTTTCAGCAGTCAAAAAATATGTCTACCAAAGCCATTTTGACTTACAATTTTACATTTCTGACAATGATCAATGTACATTAAATGTGCTGGATTCCTACAGAAAGGTTGTTCTGTCAAAAACATTCTAGTTATTACTTCACAATTTTAAGTTTTGCCTGAAAAAAATAAGAACCCAAACAGCAGCCTGACTGTATTTTTGTGAAATATCAACTTTTACGCTTCTCTGAGACTTTTGTGGGGGTGTGTGTGTGTCAGTGCTTAATACTTTTTCTGGCTCCAAACAGCTCTTAACGTCAGGTCCCCAATTTAGTTGTCATGTGAATAAAAGAAAATACTTCTTTATTTTCTTCTTTCTTTTTTTTTTTTCTCTCTGACTCCATTCTTCTCCAAGCAATTACTGGATCCTGCTTAAAATATGTAACTTTGGAGGTATCAGACAATGTTTTAAGTGTTATTTTACCACACATCAGCATACCTAACAATAGCAGGGAATGAACGGGTACAGCACAGGGGCATCACCTGTTGCCTTCACCATGGTCCTATCAGAAGAAAGTTCCTAAAGTCTCAGCCTCACGTCCTACCCAGGAACTCTGCCAAATCCACCTTCGTGAGCCTCTTGTACCCTTTGGCAACCATCCACTGAGGGCATTAATGCCATATTTCTTGCTCCAGACTTTGCAACTGATTCTGAATGTTCAGGCAGAAACTTAACTGGACCATCGTGCACAAGGCACAACAAATTTAGTATATTTTCAACATCATGCTATAATGCTTTTGGAAACGCAGATGAACTATGCCCATAGGAGGCCTGGTAAACAGGAAAAGATTACAGAAGAGCTGATCTAATAGACAGTAGATCAGGATTTATTATAAATGGGATAATCTAACAGTTTTTAGAGTTCAGTTCAAGAGCTATTTTTAGGCAATCTAGCTTCAATTCAGTCTAGTTCTCAAAAATACTGTCAGATGTGGTTGCAGTTATTTTGAATTTCTGGATTTGAATTTATAAAATCTGATTTTTTTCCCCAATCCACATGTGGTTTCACACGGAGGGGGGGTGGGGGGAGAAGCATACAATTCCTTTTTAAGGACATACCAGCTGCACATTATTACTGCATGTATGGAGTGAACTTCTAACCTCCTAAACAGTCGCTGTCCCCTGGCATGATTCACATCCATCAGAGCCAGTGGTGCAGATCTTATGCACTGTCTTCCAACCTGAATCCTTCAAACTCTATTAAAGAGAAGCCTAGAAGGAATTCCCCAGTATCCCATTGTTAGAGAAATCACTTTTGATTTTAGTAACAGGTGCTGTCAGGTTTTCATTCAGACCGTATTAGAGCACAGACACGTGAGCACTACACTTAGAGCCTCAAGAGATTTACTGGAGCCTGGGACTGCCAGAGTTTTTGTGTGGCTTTTTTTTTACCTTTTCATTAATTTAACCATGTATGTTCTATCCATGCAGGCTGAAGCATACCTTTTAGTTTCTATGCAGAACAAGCACATGTGCAGCTGATAAGAAGGAAAACAAATTTTTCCCGTCTGTTTGGCAACGGATGTATCTTCATCTAATATGTGTTTCCTGCCTTTTGCCTGCACTTCTGCATCTTCAGTCTAACAACCTGCATGCACTCTGCAGAGGCAGTGCCAGATGGAGTCAGTCTCTCTCCAGCAGTTCTCCACCTCTGCATTTGCGAAGAATGGAATCAAGTGCAGGAGTCATAAAGTGACTATTCACGCCCTAACATTTTCTCATCTACCCAATCAACACAACGAGTCCTTCTGAGAGCCAAAGGCAGTCAGCTTATACCACTATCTGGAACATTTCTTCACAAACACAACTTTAATAAGCAAAAACTATCATCTTCAAATAGTCTCTGTTCATCTGTGTGTGTAATATCTCCAATCTAGATGTTAGTCAGCAAGATGGCCAATTGCATTCAGATAAATGCCTTGGACTCTCTTAAACATATCATAATCTGCCTGTGAAATGGCTGGATAGTTGCTTTCCAATTTGTGAAATGGTTCAAAAGCTGTAAATAAAAAAGAAATTGGACAGCTTTCAAAAGGACAGATTAGACTTTTCAATTCTCAGTGATTTGGTGCTTCCAAGCTATACTCCTGTGATCTCCGTATTAATATTTAAAACCTGATTGTGTTATGCTGTTATTTTAAGGAGGAGGGCACAGTACAACTTAAGCCAAGGGGGCAACCCACTGGAACTACAAGAAATCAGTTCCTTGCCCCTGTAGCATGCGTGTGTGCAAGAGGTGCTGGGGGAGAGGTGGCTGGAAAGCTGCCTGGCCCCACTTCCTCCTGTCCAGTTTGGCAGACTGAAATCACAAAAGACTGCTTTTTGCATTTACAGTTCATCTCCCTTTCCACCACACACACTGTCCCTTAATCCCAGCTGCTCTGATGCTCAAGATTGGAGGTGCCTCCCACATTCATGCACTGGGCTTCCAAATGAGCTCTGCTGCCCAGTGTTTTAAGTGCAAACACATTCTGTGGGTGGGCTGACCAGCTGAAATCAAAGAGAGTAAAAGGAATAAACCATAAAATATTGAAGGCAGAGTTAGGATTGCTTATGCCCTTCTTTCTCTAAGCCATGTTAGGATTGACTTCATTAGCATGCAAGTCATACTGCATTCCCAGACATGAACTGGAGACCTGACAGCAGGGTCTGCTGTCTGTGCAGTAGACACTACATCCATATTCTAGAGCAACAGGAACTATAAACCTGCCAGCAAAAACTCACCTTTTGTCTTTCACCAAACCCATTTATTTTCTCTTCTTGCTCCACACTAGTTATTTCAAACCTGTTTCAAAATCCAAGTCCTTCTGCAGCGCCACCAGAAGTGCTTCCTCTCTACAGGGCACTTGCTCCACTCAGTCTCTGACTGCATTGGCTTCTAAGTTACTTGTTCAGTTACTGTTGTTCCTACAACAAAACCAGCCTGAGCTATGAAGGGAAGTGACCACTGAAACCACCAGAAATACAGAAATGCTGAGAAAGGCTGTCTTTTCTCATCTTTTGAGCATGCCCTGGTGCACCTTGGTGTGGACATGCTCTCAAGATCCCTCCTGAAAATCAGAAGGCAGGCGCGGCTTCAGTCTCTTGGCCACATCTTGTTTTGGACCTCAGATTAGCTCAACCCTCTCCCCAAACCTGCCAGCAGCAGTTTGTTTTCTGCCCCTGGAGAGACAGATGGAAGGGAGGGAAGGAAGAAACAAGCCTCTACGAAACAGAAAAAAAATATTTCACATAAACCAATCCTAGGAAGCTGACAAAACTCCATTGTAAGAATACCAATATTCAGCTACTTTTAGAAATAAAGCAGTTTCCCTGAAAAAACCATAAAATGCCGCTCAGCTCCCTTTCAAAACTCTTTATGACTTAGGTAGAAACATCAATATTTTGTAAAGCTCAATGCTAATAGCTGCAGTCACATTGGCTCAGGGATCTGCCTAAACAATGCTTAACTACAGGACTGCGTGTAAATCTGTTTTATAGATATCTGACGTTCGGTGAAAGGCTTTTACAATGAGAATGCCATTAATACTAGGAAAAACACATTTACTTCAGCAAAGCAGATTTATAACAAATAAACAAACTGTGCAATATACAGGGTGTTTTAAGGTGAAATGAACGGGGTAGCACTTTCAAGGATGTCCCATTTTCATAACAGACTTCAGTACTTATGGATACAGGCCACTTAGTACACTACCAAGTTCACACAAATGTCCTAAGAAGCCTGGTATGCAATTGGCCTTCATCCATGTCCCAAAGGCTTCTTTTTTTTTTTTTTTTTGAGGGACGCACCTGGGCTGCTGGTAGCAATGGTGAATATTCATTCAGATGCCTCAGCATCAAAAAGATCTCCAGCCTGAAGGCTCTGGGGCTGGAGGCATTGCCATGGCCAGTCATTTCAGTTGAAAGTTGTCACAGCAGACACCTGAGAGGCAGGAATGAACAGCATCCAAAAACCCAAAAAGGAGGTTTTACTAAGCTTTTGGCTCTGCACCACTAAGGGCTACCAGCTCTCATGCAGTCAGCTTTGGCCAAGATGTAGTTTCAAACTCTGGTACCCAAGGGGTTGATGACAGGATGACAATACATAATACCAGTCTGGAAAAACTTATTGATTTGTAGCTTTACGTCTCTCAGCTTTCAGATTATTCTTGTTAACGAGTAGTTCAGACCAGCACATTGGAAGGTAAGCATGTTTTTTCATGTGAAGCAGAGAAATAGCTCATTGACCTTTTAGGACTTAGAATTTGGCCCACAGAAGAGAAAGACATAAAAAACCTACAAGAAAGTGAATAGTAGTGCTCAAAAGCAATTATTTTAGGTCAAAGCTGCATGCCTGCCTCCCCAAGTCTGGCATGTGGTTTTACATGCAGTCAGGTACTAAAGTTAACATGTCCAGGGGAATTACCCTGGTCCAAACCAGAGGTACCAAATGCACAGAGGAATGTCCAGGTGCTGCTGTGCCAGAACAGGGATTTTCCATAATGTGCACTTGTCCTGGAAGCCTAAACTGTACCTGATCCATTTGGGCTACCAAAAAAGGTACTGTGGACCCACACGAGCATCAGCAGAATCTGAGGATGTCAGAAAATGGTAAAGAAAAGCAAATAGGATGATACAGAAATGAAAAAAGTAAATTGTATCCTTTAGAGATTTTTAAGCTGTGTAATATCCTTGCCTTTGTATGATATATACACCCATAAAATGAAGTACCTGATGTCACTGCAAAACATAGATTTGATACTTTGAACAAAAGAATCATGTCTCTCTTAAGGAGAAGAATACACATATTCAACATGTGAAAAAAGAGGAGAGAGAGGAGTGACCAGAGAAAATGTGACTTGGTCCAATGTACATATCTTAAAAAATATACCTGCTAAATACCTACATTTGTTTTATAGATAAACAGACATACAGACATGGCTAAATGTGATTGCATTTTCCTATGGCTACAAGATTCAAAAGCATAACAGAAAAACAGGAGGAAAAAAGAGTAGTCAAGGAGTATGTATCCAATTCAATATAAACAGTGACACTTATATATTTACAGATATTACTTTCAGTATAGGGTAAAACAGCTGCTACAATATATGACTAAAGAACTAAAGAGCTGCTATATACTTCTAGCACACAGCCTAAACCTCATTTTACAGCTCTCACAGGTAACATAAAATAAATACACCACTCTACAGTGATTATTAATTTTCCCTCTCTACAGTGTCAAATATGTTCAAATGTTTTTGTTTTGTAAATTTTTTACAGCAGGCCACTTAGTATATGTGTTGAGACCTGTAATGTTATTAGCTTTGAGCCTTTCACATTCCATGCACGCATCAAGAAGTTTCATCAATTTGCAGGGAAGAAGCATATTAGTTTTTCTAGTCGTTGCAGTGCTTTGCAGGTACTAAAAACCTCAAAATCCCTAATATTTTACATTATCCACCCAGAACTCTCATTTTATAATAATGCTAACCCAAAATCTACCTCACTTATGTCATCAAAAGCAACTCTTCTTCCATTATCTTAAATATAAATGAGAAAAAGCATGCAGCTGAAGCAGACAGAATAATTTATAATGAGAGGAGATCTGTCATGCCAGGAATACTAAAAAAACAGAGCATAACACTGAACTCATTTGGAATGGAAAGAAATAACAGACTTTCTAATATGGTGGTCAGGCTCAAGATGGGAAGGGAGGAAGGTCATCTGTGACAGACCTTTGTGGTCAGCAATAAGTAAGTCAAGAAATGTTTAAACCTTCAAATAAATATTAGACAGTTTTATTTTTTTAAGAGGCTAGAGCCTGACTGACCATGGATTAGCAACATGGAGTTCATTGGCACACCAACCTAGAGCTGCTCAGCAAAATAGAAATGACAGAGTGTAAGTACTGCAGAGGCAAGCAGCTCGCCCTCTCTGTTCAGCTGCTGCAGATTGTTCCAAGGCAGAGAGAAATGTGACTTTGCTTGAAGAAAGAGAGATTTGATTTAGGAATCTGAGTCAGCCAGTCTACACACAATAAAAAGTAGCATCAAAAGTCATTCAATTTGTTCAAGATCCCAAGTGCTCCTTGGAGGTGCATCACAACACTGATGACAGCAGGAGCCCACAGGTTCGTGCAATGGCATTGCCTTCACCCCATCAACATCTCCATGCCTGAGCCTTGGCTGAAAATTGTGTCATCCAAAAGCAAGCAACTTCTTACTTTGTCTCCTGAAAAATGCAGTGTTTGTTACAGAAAATCTCTGTGGTACAAAAGAAACTGCAAGCATCTTGGCTATTTGCTCTCCTGTCCTTGAGGTGTTTAGTTGGTGCTGGGAAAGTTGTAAGCCTTTTCATGGATAACTAGAAGATCCTAAATTACAGAATGGATGCTAAGAACAGACTTGTAAGGAGACGCAGGGGAAAACTCTACCCCAAGCAGCTAACCCAATGTCCTTATTTCCTTCTCCTTCTGCAGAGGACATCATTCATCACAGTCCACAACACACTCCTGGGAAGTGCTCAGACACACCAAGGATTACAGTAAAACAAGAGGTGGACAGGGAAGTCTTTGATCCTCCCGTGTTATTGTACGAGGAAATTACTCACTAATGCAAAAGAATGAGCCCTTCTTTCGATCCAGGTTATTCCATGAGGAATCTCTTTCTGCAAAGTCTGAAGCTCAGACAAGGTATTGGACTGGAGGGAGCACTCTTCACATCATCTGCGCCAAGCTCAGCATGTCCACAGTACATTTCTGAGTGCAACATACAACTCCCTAATCCTCTTGGCAGCAGTCACTCGTACAAGGTCAGTCCCCCTGGCCTACAAGATGCCTTTCGAAATTAAGCTGTTATTTTCCCTTATTAAAGTTCATATTTGAGCTAAAACAGCATCACTGATTCAGTTAAATCCTCACTGTCTGCAGCTCTTGTTCAGAGCAGAGCACACAGAAATCTCATAGAGACCAAGATGCCTGGTCAAACAGACTCCAATGAGACAACAGGTTGTAACCAAGGGAGATGATTTTAGCAACATGAATCATTTCAGGTCCAGGGACAGCAAAATGAATTGTGCTTCTTGGCTGAGATTTTGTCTTCAATAATAGCAATGTGCACCCTGTACTGAAAATTCAAGAGCATCTCCAAGAGCAGCCTATAAGACAGTGGGATTTACCAGGGCACACTAACCCAACACTTACTTCCCACAGATGACTTTCAGCCACTGGCAGCTGCTGGTTTGTGTGGGCATAGGGAAGTTTGTCCCTAAGCGCAGCTACTATTCACTGCATTTACCACCACTGAGGGAAAGGGGTGGAAATAAGGAGAAAAATCAGCTCTAGATCCAGCCAAGTTTTAAAGATGAGCTCACTGGATATCAAATCTCACTAAGCAACTTAGGCTGAATATGTTTTAATAGAAAGAAAATTTTAAGTGTGTGTAAAGAAAACCAAATAAAACACATAAAGAAACTGAATCTAAAAACAGATATGAGATTTCTTTTCTCTCTCGCATTCTGAACAAGCATTGTTTAAGGATGTTTAACAATCTGTCAGCTGAAGCATGCAGAACTTCAATAGCAACATAACAGAAAATTATCTGTCCCTTTCTGTCAAGCTGAAGCAAGTCCACACTGTGGTGTCTGCCTAAATGAAAAACAAAGCCACAGCAGAACTGTCCCAAGCCAGCCTGCGAGTATGTTGAATCAGATGAGGGCCAGAGATGAGGAAAAAGGGAAAGCAGATGCAAAGGGTGTAAAATGAGAATGAAGCCAAATGCAAGGACCAAACTGATTTATAAATGTCTTCCTCTGTAATTAACTGTTGGGACTTTCTAGGTTGCTTTTTCCTTTTTGATAGTACCTAAATCTTAAAACCCAGCCTGACTGGATGAAAGCAGTACAAGTTAAGTCAGTGTTCCTGAATATTTTTCTTTTGGAGACAATTTCTCTGCAGGGATCCTCCAAGTGGTGAATGCAGTGTTATATTTTCTTCATCAGCCAACAGAAACATTGCACCAGTGAGGCCAAGTCCTCGCAGGTGATAGGATCCCTGCAGGAATTTCAACCTAACATTCAGAACTCCCTCGGTCTCCCTCTTACCCAGATTTCTCTCCCTGCACATCAAATAAAATCTCATTCATGTGGAACCTGCATTACAGCTCTCTGGGCACAGTGCTGGCTCACCTCCACTAAAAGAGGTCTTAAATCACTATTTTTAGCTCTTTTCCTCATCCCGGGTCAGTTCCAAAACTAACTCTTGCCTGTTTCACTTGTCATTGCCTACAAACCACTTCTACATCCACCCCTTGGGTAATAAGCTGGCCCTTCCAGTTTTATTTCTCCACTGTCTTCCATTTGCTTTCCTTTCCCAGAAGAGCTTCTATCAGCAAACATATCCTGACTTGGAGCTTTTTTCAGCCTCATGCCTGCTTCTCAGTCTTCTGTTTCCTTAAGTCCAAAACCAAGGATGCTCCCAATGCCAACAACTTTGGATACCTCCTTGACTGCCATCTGACACTGTCCCACCCATCCCCCTCAAAGTCCAGTGGGCACAACTTACAGTGTGGGATTGCATCTTCAGCTCTCACTTAAAATTTATTTTAAGGACTGTCTTTGCATGAAAAGTAGCTTGGAGATGCAAGATATTACCACTTAGGGTTATCCTGTTGGAGAAAGGAAAAATTAAGAGTCGAGAGGAGTGCGAAATCACTCCCTGCTAACCCTGCAGTGAACATGCCCAGGGGATATGGCAGCGATGGAACAGCCCTGCAGCAGCTCCATGGCTTCACCGTGGCAGTAGCTCTCACTGCTCCCATCGCTCACCCACCAACTTATTCCCGCGATGCTGCAGATGCAGGGCACCCCTGGAAACTGGGGCCGCCCAACAAAGCCCCAGATTACCTTCAGTGCTACTTTCTGATCAAGCCAGGTCTCACACCTCAGCTCCTTGCAGACTCTCCAGGAATGCTGAGGCTCAACTGCTCTGTTAGAGCCATGGAGTTTAATAAATTGCTTTTCTTAGGTGCACCTTTAGCACCCTTCTGCTCACAGCTACAGATCACCAGCATGTCTCAGATTCTCCTGACAAATCTATTCCTGTTCCAGGTAGGGGTCTAATGGACCTAAGGCAGCCCATCTGAGCACTGAGCACAAATTAAGCTCATAACATTCCAGGCATTTTCTAACATTTATCAACATCTTTTCTTTTGCAGAACCCAGCACAGTAGGGTATTGGGAGAGGTGAGAAAAAAGCCTTCTTTCTGGCTGATGCGCTACATCCCAGTGGTAATATTTGCTGAATTACTGCTTTCTTCATCTTTGGAGAACCATAACCAGCAGGGTAGCGTGAAAGTCTGATTGCAGGAAGGAAACTACATTCTTTTCCCCACACCCAGAACCACTAGATGAACTAGCTGTGATTATGTGTATATATTTGTATATACTCTTCTTCCTCTACTAAAAAAAAAAATGAGTTAACTGCATCTGATCAAGAAGCACATGATAAAGGACATGATAATAGATTTGCACTCAAAACACCCGATATTCTTTAAAAGTGATTTTTTTTAAATAGAAAAATGAAACCAAAATTGATATCCATAAAATCATTTGTGATTTGACCTTCCATAGGTATTTTTTGTCAGAACTGCAGGCAAAACCTGGTTTTGCCAACAACAGCCAAGCACACTAGGAAAAAAAAAAAGTAAATTATGAGACAGTCCTCTAATAAACCAACTTGAAGCCAAGGGCATCCTTCATAGGCCAGAATACATTTTATTGAACAAAACTTTCCAATTCATTGCTGACAATACAACAGCTGTGTCAGCAGGATTTCCCACACTGCTTGTCTATCCCTGCCACATTGCCATGCAGCAAGATGGGAGCACAGCAAAGCCCTGTTTAAACCTTCCCTGTTGCAGGGCATCCTCAGTTTTCTCTGTGAAATATGCATTCAGTCCCCACTGTCCTTGGTGACCAAGGTTAGGCTATCTGCAGCAGGCGAGCAGCTGGCACGTGGCAATGACATGAATGATGATAGGTAATGATTTTGCAAACATGACCCATCATTTCGGCAGTCAGTCGAAGACACACATAAGGATTTGTCTTAGTGTATTCATGCACAGAAGCTTTAGGATGCAGGATATTTATTCCAGGCCTACAGTGTTGGAGGTAGCACAAGATGTTGGGGAAGAATACACCATCACACACCCGACATATCACAGCATCCACCAAGAGCTCTCAGGTAAAGAAAGGCCCATTTGATTCCCAGGCTGGTAGGCCAAGGATGGAAAGACCTATGGAGAACTAGAAAAGTGGGACAGCTACCCAAATGCTGTCCTGAAACACCAAGTTGTAAGTGAGATATGCCAAGGGGGAGAAAATCAAGTATGTGCTCCCTATGGAGCTCCTGTTCCATGGGTCAGCAAAGCCTATGAAGTGGGAACAAGTTTAGGTTCTTTTGTTGTTTGCAATTAGTCCCTTTGAAATGTTACAGTCCTAACCAAACAAAGTAAAATTCCTTGGGCACTGATTATTTAGAAAGCCATTGTCTCATCAAGAGCAAAATGGCAGGGGGGGATGCAAGAGGTGCTCAGTAGGGATTGAGTCCTGTGCAGCCTGTGCCCTTATGAGTGGGTCAAGCAGGTTTTTGAAGACTTCCCTTTCCCTTAATTTTTGCACTTCATTATTTTTCCCATAGGAAAAAACAATGCAAACACAGTGGGTAAGACATTTAGGTCACGACCCAATGTTAGTCTCTGAACAAGTGACCTGATTTTAAAAAAAACACTAAGAAAACAATATCTCCCACTGCCTTAAACAAACACCAGCCTTTGGAACATCAAGTTATCTAGAGGTCTCAGCCTTACTTTCATTTCCAAGTTTCATTTTCTCATATCACAGGCTCAGTATTGGCTCAGGAGTCCAATCTAGTGAAACTGCACATGGGAGGCCAGATCTAAGAAAAACCCTGAAAGAATAAGGTTTCTAATTCACTCAAACCAATTGGGAAATCCCGAGTGCACCTTGGTGAGCACTGACTGCTATATTTCACACCTCAAATACCTACAATTTCCAGTAAACGACAAATACCCTCTTCATGCACCTACAGGAATGCTCAGTTTTCTAATGTGCTTTTCCACATTTCAGTCTGGAGGTGCTCCTCTTCCTTGGTGGCAGAGGGAACCCAGTGAAGGGTTTAGCCCATCAAACTTTAAATAGCTCAGGATAGTTTAAATCCCTTCCATGGTTTGCTACCTCTGTATATGTCTCTTTGAATTTGCTGGACAGCATTAGAAGCAGGGATAGCCTTTATTATGGTCAGGTTAGATTAGTGCCCATGGTTAGAACAGTGTCTCAGGGCTAAGCAACATCTGCTTCAGGTTTGCTCTGAAACACCCAAAGAGAGCCTGTGCTGCCCTATTTCTCCCCACTCTCTGGCAAAGAGCCCTGTGCCAGCCTACATGTACCTTCTGCCTCCCATGTCACTGTTCATATTCCAAACTGACTGCCTTTGGTGCTCAAAAAAAAAAAAAGAAAAGAAAAAAGTCCTTTCTTATCAGCTTTTGAACGAGGCTCACTGCTAGAAATAGAATTTCTATCCATGTATTCTTCAATACAGAGGATATACTCTATAAATCTTCAAAAAATACCATGTGAAACGGAGCACTAATGGGTTTTGCATCTGAACTGAAAGAGATTGATACTCTGGAACATTTTGATTCACTTTTTTAAAATAAAAACAATAATGATTATTAGTAGTAAAACAATACATAACTTAAGGACATGGGCTTCCACATACTAACCTTGTTAACCTGATAGTGCAGAGCATGGCAATTCATAGTCCCTGGTTCAGTACAGCTTTTATACCCAGACTTATGCTTAAGAGCATAATACGGGCTGAATCATTTCACAGCCAGAGACCCCAACTTTTAAACCCTCATACACTCAAAAAATTCTTAGGAGATGGAAAAAAGCCAGCTCAGCACCAAAAGATGAGGCAGGATTAACACAGGGATCCAGCATCTCTCCCAAGCAGTGCTTACCTAGCAACAGAGATCTGCTGACCCCAGGTCACATTACAGAGGGCGAGAGCACATGAAATGCATTTTGCTATATACTAGAGAGCAAACAAAATAATATGTAAGGGATCAAACGTTGCAATAGCATGACAGGTCCTGGCCTATCTCTGTGCCCATCAGCTCAGCCCCAGCAAGGGATGAATAAAACTTAATCTTTCACACAAACTCCACTAAACACTGTTTCAATTGAAAAAGGCTTAAGGTAAGATTTACTTTTTTCATACAAGTTCCTGTCACAACCACTGTCAAGACACTTGCATGCATTAAAACATGACAGTTACTAAATCATGAAGTATATTTCTTGTTAAATGTAACTAGCCATTTCTTTAAAGAGGACTTGTAGAATCCTAAATTTTAATTCAGCTCCTGTTTGTCTAAAATAGGCATCTTGTTCCTCTGCAAGTTTCACTGTGCTATAGCTTTTGAGACTTTCATAATACTACACAAAGACAAGTTGATATTTTTATATACTTAACGAAAAATGGATCAAGCTTTCTCAAACCTTGTTAGCTCCTTGTGTTTGTCCTCTCCTCGCATCAGGAGCACATCCCGGTGACAAAAAGCTAAACAGTGCTGAAGGTTACAGTGCCACAAAGAACAATAGGAAGTAAATACGCAACAGAAATAAATTAATCTCTTAGGGAACAAGGATCCTGTTTCTGAATAAACGCCCTCAGGAGGAAGGAAAATCTGCGATTAAAACATAAGTTTTATAAAACACAGCTAATTTGCTAAATTGCCTCAGAACAGACTGGGGTTTTTTCCTGAAGATTTCCATGGTGATACCAATGTTCCCCACATACAGTGCTCCAAAAGCCAATAATATAATATCTGCTGCTTTTACACCTCACCGAGACACCTGGCACACAGCATTTCATGACCTCTGCTGGTCTTCCAGGTGCTGGAGGTGATGAGCCAACTTTTTGGCTGTTTGATGAGAAGAGATCCGTGTCCAGTTCTTGCTATTTCCAGGTTTGTGAATTTTCTTTCAGCTGCCAACAAATTTTCAAACATATGATATGCCACAGATCTTGTGGTTTGGACTTCCTCCAGCACTTTACTAACATCTGCCAAATTCCTGTTAAATCCAACACTGGTTGATGAGCACTTTCCAATGGTGTGAAACTTAATGCAAGTAACTAGTGGAGGCTTGGGAGCAATTAAATTTTAATCAGAGGTAAGTTCAGTTTTCAGCAGTGTGAGTTATCTCTGGTGTCTAAATAGCTAATATCTGTAATAATACTGTCCTCCTCTTGTAATCAGCAGTGTCAAGCCACAGAAAGGAGGAAAGTAACAGCTTAAGAAGTCCCCTTCCCAAGAAAGCTGCTTGCTCTATTAATAACCTATGCAGTCTTTCTCTCTGACATGCCATCTGCATCCCAAATTACTCAACTGTGTTTTCCAGGGAGGCCCAAGCATCTGCCCCTCTCCTGGCTGCCTCTTCTCAGTTCCTGCCCAATATGGCCCCTTGTGCCCAGCTCTGCTAGCAGGGCTGCTTGTCTCACTGCTCTCCAACGTGTGTCAGGCCAAAGGTGCAAGGATAATGCGTCCTTTTGAAACCCCGTACCGCTTCCTTTCACCCTCCTTCCCACACACACCAGGTCCTTCTTGATTGTGAGCTGGCTTTTGTCTGGTTTCTTGGCTTCTTCCTCCAAGTGTGCCTGGAGCAGTGGGATATCCCCAACATTTCTCCAAATCCCTCCTTCCCGTGGGCTATGAATTAACAGATCTCCTGCCAAAGTTTGCCTAATCCACAGCCTTCCCCATCCTTGTAAACATGCAGGACAGCACGATGGTTTCTCGTAAAACAAATCACGCCTTTCTAGCTCTCAGTGACAGATATGAGTTACAGTCCTTTTACTATGCTGCCACAGCAGGCTCAAAGCTCTCCCACTGCTCTTCCAAGTTCAAAAATTCCCTGTTGCTAACCTGGAGACTATTTCTTTATACACTTCAGCAAGACCAACGTCTCAAGCAGAGCTCAGCACCTCCCAGGCTGTTCTTGATGGAAAACGTATGCCCCAAAACAGAGGTTGGTGGCTGAGGTCTGGGAACCATTCAGAGAAGTAGAAGGATACCTGCAAAAGCTGCTCTTTGGTATGAAGTCTTTGTTAGAAGGTGGCCACGCAATCAGAGCCGGGCTTCAGGGAAGCACAAAACGCAGCAGCAGGCTCCGTGGCCTCAGAAGGCTACATAGAAAGTGAAAGAGATAACAGAAGCTGGGGATATTTTTTTTATTTCTTTGTAAGTGAAAATATCCTAAACATCCTCAGCATGTGCAGCCTGGGGAAGTTAGATGAACAGCTGCCTGGAACTGAGTACTAATTCATCCATTTTGCTCTCTGTTAATGAATACAGACAATGGAAAATCAGTAGATGCAAAAACCCCACAATTTTTATGGATTTACAGACTGATTTTCTGCACCTCATCTAGTCATTTTTGTGCCTGTGCAAAGTGATGGCACAGTTGGTGTAAAGTATTACTAAATTATCATAGGGATATTTTTATCCTCCATTTTCACTGGTATGGCCAATGGCTACAGGTGTCAAAGGCAAAAGAAAACATGTCTTTTAGCAGAGAAAAGGAATATTCAGCAGAATGAAAAATTAAATGAATTTGCTATCCCCACTGCTGTCTTCAGTTCAGGTTACATGGATGGATATGTACTACTTTGTCTGCAGTAAACCCTATTTTCATCTCCACCCCTACCTCAAATTTTTCACATTTAAAGTCGTGAGTGACCTCTTCAGAGAAAGGCAGGAGGAGCGCCACTCCAGCTGCAATTCTTTGTTGGAACAGGCTCTTTCTTATTTCTTACCCAGTAAGACATGGGCCTTACTATGCATTTTTCTTGGTACTTTATAGGTTGCAGCTCAAATCCAGCTGGATTAGTGATGAACTGCACTGGGCTCAAGGGGAGATTGAATACAGAGTGAACAAACCATGTTCTGACTTGGACAGTCTCTCCCAGATTCTACTTATAAATTTTTTAACCAAAAAGCACTGGGTAAGCTAGGAGAAATATCTTCATAAAATACCTGTGCAGCTATGAGACAACCTTTCTTTAGTCAATGGCAAATTTTAGGACCACAGTTATGACAGGACAACTATTCCCATGTGCAAATGCAAAATCCCTATGAAGCTGAATATATACAGAGCTCAGAAATGCACCAAATCCCAAGTACTGCTAAGAGGAGGAAAGGGGAAATTTCATTTCCTCCCAAACCAGCAAAATAATGCAACCCAACACAATGCCATTACAGTACACACACCTGAATAAACCATCCCCCTTCAAAAATATACACGGAGACTCCTGCATTGGTTTGCAGACTTTTAAAGCAAAAAGGCACTGTGAATAATCTGCTCTGACCTCTATGGGAACCAAGCGGTACTGTTTCAGCCCCTGTGCCAAAGGCTCAGGCTCTGGGGTTGTGTCACTGTCACATTGGTCTTGCAGTGTAACTGCTGAATCTGCCTGATGAGAAAGCAGTGACTCTCAGCCAAAAATTGGATTGCCACCCTTTATCTAAACTATGGACACTCACTGCACTGAGTTCTTATACACCTATGCCAGCTGAACCTCAGCATTACTATCCGGAGCCCAACAGACCCACTTCTGATCTTATTCAGTGTCATTTCTGCATGCACACATACAAAACCCATAAACAAACCAGCAGCCCCCCCCGAAACTATAGGTCAAGAACAAACAGGCAAAATCTTCACTTTAAAAATAAGAGAAAATCCCACCACTCTCCCAGATGAAATTAACTATGTCTATATCTGATACCTAGAATGCAGTGAATACCACAGTATCCAAAAACCATGGCAACCTGAAAATGTGAGCAACACCATTTTTTTCTTTCTTTCTTAAATAGTTCTTCACACAGCTGAGATTCCTGCTTTGTTTTTTAAGATAACAGTGTAGTGCCTGGGAGGATCCAACCTGGAACGTAGCTGCTGGATGAGCCATGAATTATTTCAGGGCTTTTGCACCATGTTTCTTTGGGTTTTTTTCACTCAATGGCATTTAATCAAAATCTTCAGCTATCCCTCACTCACAGCCAGTGTTTCCCTGTGTGCGCATTCACCCTCGGAAGTTTTTTCTACCTAAGAAATAGTCACATTCCGCAATAAGAGGTGTTTGGACAGAGACTCTGCTTTTTCCCCCAGTGTTATATAAACTTCTTATCCCAATAATTTTTTACCTTTGTCCTCTTAAAGAAAAGCTGAGCAACAACCTACATTAGGGCAAGAGCCAAGAGAGCATAGCAATTTACAGCTCTCTGCCTGAAACAAGGGCAGAGATTACTGCCATTTAAACCCACTTCCACCTTGCAATTTCCCCCCTTTCCTGCTACTTTGCAGCCTGGTGTATTAAAAACCAAGATACCAGAGCCCAGGTCTGACTTGAAGAGAAGCCCATCTCCTTCTGCCTGGGAATTACATCATATTTCAAGGCAACGGACATCTTGCTATGGACAAAATTAAGTCCAATAAAACCAATTTCCGCTCTGACATTATTTAAACATAGCCACAATCAAATAGAGTAGAAAGCCAAATGAAAAACCCAAACACTAAAGTGATTTCATAGATGAAGGCTGAAAAGCTCCACTGATTTGAACCTCCCCTGCTAAAGATGGATGTCCTGCAGTATATTATGGTCTGTGCACTATAAAATTCTCTGATTTTTTTAGCTATACTCTTCATTTTAAGTGGATCAAGTTCTCTACACTCCCTTCTGCAACAGCTTAAATCCCACTACAAGATTATCTTTTCCTATAATACCACACTTTTCAGAATAGTAGCACACCAGCATTGTGAACAGACCTCAACAAAAGAAATTTAAGGACAAAGGAAGCACTGAGGGATACAGCCTCAATAACTACGCTATGGTTCATCCTTGCGTGCGGCTGTAACTGTGTGAAGTACCTTCGCCTTTTGAAAATCGCTCGATGAAAAAGTCCTAGCTATCCAGACAGTAACAGCAGCTTCTTTAAAGATTTCTGATGATCTGCATCAGTCTTTAATTGGACACAGAGAAAAAAATCTTAGTATCTTTGGACCTAGTAAAAGTTGCCTATGTATATTTTCTTTATTCTTCACCCATACAGCTGCCCACAAAGGTTCTGCCTTATCTCCTCAGGCTGCAATAGAGTGGCAGAAGAAACTTTTACTAAATCCTTACTGATCTAACAGTGACTTGCAGTCCCTGACTCTAAATCCTCTCATCTAGCACGATATCACAAAAACACCCCCTTTTCTATTCATTCCAGCAGCCCTGACAGAGCTTCAGTTAACAAAGCACACGAGCAGATGGATCCATGTCATTTAAATACATGGATGCAGGTACAACAAACCTCTAAACAGCAAATGAAATGTTAAGATGTGTGTCCTCCTTCCTGCCAGCCAGCAAAGAAAGGCATGGGGAAGCAGTAGCTGCACTACCACCCTGAGGACACAAAGGGCAGAGCCAAGGCTACATCTCAGTCCTGTCTGCAGACTGCAGGGAATGTTTCCAATCCTATTCCTTTTTTGTTTTTCCCTATCTCTCCCTCCCTCCCTTTTCTGGGGGGGTGTGTGAACAAATGATAACACTGTGAAAATCAGAGAACAAAGGGAAGATCAAAGAAGCAGGTAGCTAGATCATTATGTATCTCAGCTGGGACAAGAGTTTAAGCCTCCGGAGCTTACTTGCCAAGTTATTTTAGAGTTATGCCAAGAGAGCTGTGCCCTCTAAAGCTTCCTGGCATAGGAAGTGTTGTGAGGCAAAGCAGTGAGGTTTCCAGTGCTGCAGGAGGGATGTCAGGCTGCAGGAGCCATCAACTACACAGTCATCTAGTTAATTCAAGTGCAATTACAGTCAATAAAAGTTGTTCGTTACTTACATCTCTTTGGTGTCAGAGTCCAAGAGATGCAGGTTTATATATTGAGGCACTCTGGGGTGGGGTGAGTGAGGATTTGGGGGCAGAAGCTGGTTTTGCTACAGATCCAAATAATAACGGTGTCTGAGAGGCTCACAGACCACTCTCTCCTTAATGCTGCATGCCTCCAGGGATAGTCAGTGCCTCTGGGAAGAGGCTCTACATGGACAATAAGGCAGAGATTAGGCTGGAAGTGTGGATCAGAAAAACACCCTAGAAATACCACCACATCCCTGATGGGATCTGGCTAGAGAAAAAACCCAGGACTGTAAATGTAGCTTGGGGTCTTCATTAGGAGCCCCTTCTGCTCTGCCTTTTCTAACAAGTCATGGAAGGATGCTTGGGTTTACCCCCTTCTGACATCTTCAAAATAGGCAGGTGCCAGGTGGTGGATCCACTTCAAAGGCTGCCAGGTAGACAGAAACTAAAGCTCAGCCCCTTTACAAGATGCAGTGGCCAAGTGCCCAGGATTGAAACTCATGCATGTAACCTGATTGTACCCTGCATTGATGTCTAGGCCCCAGAATAGTCAGGACACAGGTCTATGACAGGTGTTTTTGACCTGACACTACCTGATTGAAGGACTGCCCTTTCCAAGCATGTCAGGTGTAGCTCTGTACATCTGTCCAAAGGCCGCTTGGAGTCCCAAACAGCAGCATCTGCAGCAAGGCAAAGCACTTTGCTATTTGGCTTGAACCTACTTGTACTCACTGCCATGCTGAGGGATAAGCACTACTATCTCTTATAGCAGCTGAGAAAGTATTTTGGATGGGATGGTCACCTCAGAAGAGCAACCTTTGTGTTTGGAAATGCTCAAAGACACAGTTTTGGCGGATGGGACAATCTACCTTGCTTGGCATGCACCTCCGTTCCTCCATCCTTGTTACTCATGTAATGTGCTCCCTATTTTCCCAGCACTTCTTGCACAATTGAATGCCACCTGTATTAATTAGCTGTTCAAACAGCTCTTTGTTTTCTCCTGTCTTTCCTCCCACATTTTTCTTCTTTTCTTCTCCTGTTAAATTTTTCTAAGACTTGTAACTTTGAGTCACATACAAAGAGGGGTAAAATGCTCTGTGCTAACATGTTTTCCCTCCTTCTCATGCCAGTGTTCCCCTAAAACCCAAACCCACACCTCTGGGAGTCTGTTTTCTGGATCTAATTTGTAATTGTCTGTGCAAAGAGAACAGAAGGAAGATGTTAATTTCACTAGCTACTGATTGCAAAAGTCAATACTTCTCCAGCCATTTGTGCCATTTCTCATCTTGACAATTCTTCTGGAAAAAAATAAAATGTCAGAAAGCGCAAAATGTTTTACCCACGTGTGCAGGTTATCAACAGCTGTTCCTGGAGAACACAACAAATAGAGAGCATTTTAAAATATAGGTCCATTTCTTTTCTGTGTGAAAAGGAGAGGGCATGTATTTCTGTCATTACCTGCTGATTTCAGAAATATTTGCGCATTAATTATACTGTGCCAGCAATAATTGACCAATTGACCAGCCCTACAATTGCCTTTTCTCTTCTCCCTCAAGCATAGAGCTTTTGCAGAACCAAAAAGATCATTTCCCATTTCTCGGAAAAGTATGTGACATAAACAGCCACAAGGTTAGGGAGTGCCACAGTTAAAAAATCACTTTCTACAGAAACCAGATATATGTGTGAGTGCATGGAATGACTAATGGCATAACCAGAACAAGGAAACATAACAATAAAATCTGGTCTCCTGATGACAAACAATGGCTCCTAGGTCATGCCCAACTTTCACCATTATTTGGAAGAAACAAGCCTTTATTAACACCACAGGAAGGTGAAGGACTCTGTGGGCAGAGCAAAGCCCAGAGATGTGGCTGGCCACATTGATCCTAACAGGACTATGCTGAGTAAGAGGGGTTCTGCTTTTAACTGTTGGGTTATTCTGTCTTTCTATTGGGAATCACAGCCTTTACTGCTCTAAAAGCTGTGTTAGGTCTTGATCTTGTGTTCACTTCCATATGCCAGGGCAATCATGACAAAGACTGACCCTGCGCCGAGCTGGCCCCTACTCTGTCACTGCTATCAGCTCCCCAGCACTGCACCACTGCAGCAAGACTTAGTGTCGCTACCCCAGTTTCTTGCCATATAAATACTTTTATTCGATTAACATGTGCTCTGCATGTTCAACAAACACTACAGCTAAAGCAGAGACTTCAGGTACTCTGAGCACTGCAAAGCCAGCAAGCAGGAGAGCCTACCTTGAGACATGAGGGCACACTGCAGGAGCTTGTTGCTCTATGGGCACTCAAGAAGATCACATCAGAGCTCTTTAAATATTTAAGATCTTAATTTCTTAGTGATTTCAATGAGCAGGTAAGCACCAAAAGAGAAACCAGTGTTCTTATGTCAAGTCAGGTAGGAGTTGAAGGGCCTGCTGAGCACAAAGGGCTCTAACTAAGTGAGCATTAAGTGAGCAGACAGGCACAGTGCAGCCCTCCTGCTACAGCAGAAACTTCAGCTCTCTCCCAGAAACCCTTTCACTTAAAGCAGAAAGCAGAGGAGAGTTGACACAGAGGCTCTGCATCTCAAAGTGGGGCCTCAAGATTTTGCTGTAAGTAAAAAATCCATTCCTACTGAACGAGGCTCAACACCTGCCACTCTCTTGTCTCCAGCCTTTGTTCGCTCCAGTAATGAACACCTTTGTAAAAATAGCTGTAGATTAGGAAAGGAATTAACCTCCAAACAAAGGAGAAGCTTAATTAAAAGAAAACAGAGGGGAAGTACAGGTCTGAAAAAAAAAAGGAAGCAGAAAGACAAGACAGCTGCACA
This sequence comes from Campylorhamphus procurvoides, assembly GCA_013396655.1. Classification (NCBI taxonomy): domain Eukaryota; kingdom Metazoa; phylum Chordata; class Aves; order Passeriformes; family Dendrocolaptidae; genus Campylorhamphus; species Campylorhamphus procurvoides. The sequence continues at coordinate 1,262,914 of WBMV01004888.1, read as the reverse complement.
GACTTAATTCCATTTTTTCCTCTTGTAGGTCATTTTACTCAATGTAATTTCCTTTCTGTATTTGCACGAATTTGTTACTGAGGCACTGCCCATTAACGGAGGCTTTTTGTTGCTTTCCATTCACTAGTACCTTTTTTAATGCTTTGCATTACAAACCCTCCATCAAAAAAAAATCAAAAAAAGCAAAACAGATTTAAATTAGACCTTGGGAGTATGCCATTTCATATAGTTTTCCCCAGAGAGCTTCAGCTAATTAAACAAATGATTGCAAAATACTCACAATGTCAACCCTGTCAGCTTATATGCAAAATATCTACACCAAGCCGTGTTTATTTAACCAAAAACAATGTGGAGAAGCAATGTGCTTTGAAGATAAGCACAAACCTTAGGCCATATGGGGGCACACACTTTTTAAAACCATAGATAAATTATGGAGAGGCTAAGGACTTTTGAATATCCCTGCCTTTGGCCTTGGGAGCCAGCAGGCAGAGCTATGCCAATCTGAAAAGGGACAGGAGCTGAAGATCTGGGTGGCCAGGCTGAGAAGGAGACTTCAACAGATTCCAAAAATGGATGAGCACACTGGGCTGCTCCCAACATTTAGGCTGAGCTCTATATTACTGCCAAGAGCCCAGGGTAGGAGTAGTTAATGATGACGAAGGAAATATCTGGATTTTTGCTGTTGAATTGCAGAAGCTCAGAGCAAAAGCAGATAGAAAGAGGTGCCTGGGGTAGGGAACCAGGAATATAAATGTTATGTGATTAGTCTGTGCATAGTTGCTGGAGGCAGTGGAAGTCTCAATTGTCCAAAGCTAAAGGATTTTAAATTTCTCTATACATTCCATAAAGACATTCTTTAAAAAACCACAGAAGTCCCACAACATTTTTCCCATCACACCCTTCCCATCTTGTCTTGCCTTTCTCTACTCTAAGCTGTGCAGCTTGTCCAACAAGCCCTCTGTGTTCATTCTCTCTGCCCAAATTATGCCACCTGTTTTTACCCTTTAGTACTTCTGTCCCGCTGACCTCATCTCCCATCCCTGTTCTAGTAGCTCACTACTCATTATTCTTCACATTTTCTTCTTTACAACACACACCTCCAGTATGATGTACCCACTGCCTCCCAGAGGCAACCACTGCTTTCCCTTGCACCCCTCCAGCCTGCTCTTGTCTCACCCTGTATTTAATTTGCCCAAGTGACACTTCCTAGGCCAGGCACCTTAGCTTCTAGAAGGATTTTATGATCAGGTGCCTGCAACAAGGTATAACATAAATTATTACAGCCTTAACTGGGAAAATGTAATATTAACTACCCTAAAGCCTTGTTAAGGGTCATAGAACCCACTGTACAAGGTTTGAGAAAAAAAGAACAGTGAGGAGGGAAAGTAGAGAGAGGAAGGGAGGGAAAGTAGCTCTGCTCATCATGCCAGTGCCAGAGGCTGAAGCTGATGTCAAAAACCACTAATGGGGTTAGGATGTTGGCAAGCCTCCAATGGGTTTCCCAGCCCTACTTGAGGCCTGCTGCTTGCTGAGGCTCTGGCAAACAGGACTGACCACAGCTGGCTGGACTACTCGCTCACCACCCCTTGATTTAAGAGATGAGATGAAGAGGGGGCAGGCCTCCCCAAACCTGACCCAGGTGCAAATCCAGCTCCAGTGCACTGAATGTTTGAACATGTGAGGGACAGTACTACAAGGAAAAAATTATCAATTCCCCAGTGCCATGACCACGATAATCCTGGATACTCCTGAGGACAGTGTCCTAGCTGAATCAGCTAGGGGGAAGGCACAGCAGAACTTAGACGAGCTCCAACCCATCCAGTTCTCCTCTGTGGCTCCTTCATGCCTTGGCAGCAGTATTAATGAGAAAACAGTTTTGAAAGGGGAAACTCAGTTCAGAACATTCCTTCAGGAGGAATGCCAAGATCCTTCCTTGTTTTTTGTACTTGTTGTGTAAACATTTTTATAATGCTTATCAATACAGTCTGTAGAGTGTATTTTTTTAAAATAAGCAGCATGGACATCAGTACTTTGCTCATGATTCTGGCCTTTTCTTTGACTCCATACGCTGGAGCTAATACATCACTTGCCATTTTACTTTGTGTATGGTGCTGGCCACTACTTGATTGTAGGATCTTAGTGAATCAACATAAATGAACAAGAAGGTACCAAAATCACGTAACAGACATCAGCACTGGAAATGGTCAGGAAATAGGAATTAAGGATGAATGTTCTGTTTACATGATCAAGACACATAAAGGCATGAGAAAACTGAGAAATCCTTCACTGAATGTGCCTGGTGAAAGCTTGGTTCGCTTCTGCCAGATTCCTTCTTAGCGGCACTGGTTCCAGATTCTTACTGCTGAGCAATTTTAAAGTTCAGTGAACAAATTCTTTCAATTGTTTGGTTTTCTCCCATTTTCTGTATGAATTCTTCTCAAATTCAAGCTTACTTTTTTGCTTCAAAATGTAAGCGACAATCTGCAGAGGCTCTAATCAAAATGGTGCATTAACTTCATTTTTCCCTCACCCAACTTCTTCAACATACATAACCCAGCTTGCATACTTATGATCACAAAATATTAACATAATGTACCTCTTCCTTAGCAACAGCTATAGCATCAGGGGAATGCAGCCCATAATAATGCAGCTTGATCTAGAAACACAATAAAATATAAATAAGCTTGTTACACTTCAGTGGCACACAGGATTCCACTGTGAAGCGCCTTCATGAATTTAGAAACCTCATCTTCTTTTTACTCTCCAACACAGATTATTTAGAAGAAGATTTATGGGCATACATTCCCCTTTTATTCCAGATAATGAAATGTAATTGTTTACTCAGTAACAGTATTATTTTGCTGCAGATCTACTACTAAATTTGTGGCCATAATACAGACACACACGCACACATGTCTGTGGAAAGCAGTGCTCATAATAAGATAAAGATGAAACCAGGACTCTGAGAAAATCTAAAGGGGACACTGAGAACATCCACAGTTGTGATCAGTTTTTTATGAAGGAGTCCCAAGCAATTTTCCCAAAAAACCAGCTGCAGTGAAACATACTTGCCACAAATTAACATGCTTAATCTGGAGCCCTCTATAAGACTTTTCCTGTATCTATCTGCAAAAAAGCCACCATCACCCCACTGGGTAAGGGCAAAGCTTTCTCTTGCCCCAAGTGCAGCTGTTTCTCTCCATCCCTGAAAGCTCCTTGGCCAACAGCCCCATTCATACACGCTGGCCCTTTAACCCTTATAATTACATTTAATCAGCCTTAATATCTCTTCTCAAAGGTAGTAAGATCTTTCAAATACTGCTTCTTGTGAGTTTTCAAGGAGAATGAACTAACTCAAGCCAATTTGAAGGCAATAACAAACCATTTGGAGCCAGAGGACAGCAGTCCTTACCTTCTGAGCAAACATTGCAGTCATCAAGCCAAACTTACTTGGCTGAAAATCTTAAAGCATGAGGCCTCTTATGAGGAAGCCAAATTACAATCTTAGCAAGGGGCTCCATAATGTTTATCACTAAATCAGTATTTAGTATGTATTTACTAAGGCTGGGATTTCCAAAGGCAAATTTTAATAGTGAGGTACACAATACAATACACAGGTATAAATATCCCTCTGAATGTATTATATCACATGACTAGGATTCCATGTAACAAACAACATACAAAGGAAAGAATCAAAATTCAGCAATCTACTTTAAGAGAACTCAAGGGCCGAAACAGGTTCTAAATCCAGACATTTTAGAAAGCATCAGATTACTCTCTGGTGAAAATCTCTCATTTCCAACAATTTCTGATTAAACAAAAATTATTCCAAGAGCCAAGTGCTATTTAGAAACTTGCTTACTTACAGAAAATCTCACTGCACAACTGAAGAGCTGTCAAATGAACACAAAACCCTTCGACTCTGCTGTCAACAGTAGTATGTCTGAGCCTAACGTGATTTGCTTGTATGTGAAATCATCTGCCTGCTTTTCTTGACATGCGCTGCTGCTGAACTTCAACGAGAGAGCACGGTAAACTTGCTCATTGACTCACGGTTCTTCAAAGTGAGTCCCATGGTCTGAGTAGCCAAACCCCTGGCTCTGGCACCATTCTCCATTAAGTGTGTGTTGATTTGCCAGATTCAACTGACCCTTTCAAATCCCCTCCCCCTAACATAGATGACTGATGAAAAAATTGCCTGGAAAAGCTATCATATAAAGAACAAAAAGAATAAAATATTTTCCAGAAGAAGATACTATAAATGTAACATGATATTCCACCGCTGCAAATATTTTAGTATTCATGCCACTCAGAAATCCACATCACAAGTCTAGGAAAGGTTAATATTTTGTTAAGTAAATATATCATTCATAATCTAGTCTTAAAATCACTGTGTACTGGCAACAGGAAACTATCAGACACTAAGAAGCCATTCACTATTATATATGGTGTTAACTAGGTAATTTTTTATCCAGGTCTACAACTGAGGCAGAATAAGACAAGTATTACCACTGTAGCTGTGGCAGAATAAAACATGTTTTCTCACAAGCTAACAAAATACTGATAACATTCCAATAGTGCCATATCAGAGACAGCTTCCTACCTGTAATGCTAACAAACTGTCTTCCCAGAGTTACAGTGGAGTTGCTCCCCATCAGTGTTTTCACCCCCAAACAAGGCCATATACTAAAAAAATCAAACCACAGAAATGTATAAAAGGCATGTCGTAAAGGATCTTACACCAACTTGATCTTTTGAATTTGTGCCTATATGTGAACATACACAAGCGCTCCACTAGACAACTGACGACGCACTCCAACACACCTGCATGTTTCCAGAGCACTCCTCTAGAAAAACATGGTTGTCATATCCTTCCAGGTGATGATGACACACTTCACTTATGTCGTGGAGCACTTCTATAAACAGGCTCCATACAGCACAACGGGAGAGAAGATGCAGCATCCAGCAAAGGATGCAAATGGCACAAATGCAGTGGCTGACCAAGGCTTTCCTGGGGCTAAGCTCCTTGTGGCAGAGGACTCCCATAGGAAGTGTTACCCCATATCGTGCACTTTTAACATCTCTGGATGGGTAAAATGAAGGCCAGTTATGCCTCTCAGTCAAAGCACTACAGCCCAGACCTATTCTCTTTCACACAGGCGTATGGCTTAGGAAATCATTGAACCTGAAATTTGATCTCCTATGATTTATTTGCCATCTTCTCCCATTACACAAATATAAATATAACAGGCATTTTTCTGTAGCCCCGAAATGATTCAGAATTAATACCAGATGACAAAATGGACCATGTACCAGGAGGGGAAAAGTTACAGTAAAAGCTCCTTCCCATTAATGGGGCCATTCATTCATATGCCCACTATTCCACAGGGGAGCTGGACATAAATTATGTATTTGACATCTAGTTATAGATGATTATATCTGACATAATGAAGTTATAATGGAAGGAGTTTGCACATTGTTTGGTTATTAAGTGCCCATTTCTTGTCCCTGCACCAGGTGCAATGGTGATAGGCCATACAAATCATCCAGAAGATATGCCAAAATGGGCTCCCTTACTGATAAAGCACCACACATGTTTATTAATTTAACAGCTTGTCTTATGTCTCCCCCATCTGCTCATTTAAAACAGTTATTTGCCCTATAAATATTTCAAAAAGAGAAGTGTAGCCAAAAATTAGTCTGGCAGAAAAGGGGAAAAAAAAGAAAAGTTTGAGAAGGGCCTCATGCTGTATGCAGCATTGCACTCCTTTTCCCACGTTGAACTGGTTCAACAGCTTTTTCTTCAAGCTGGTAATAGGACATTCACTTTAGATTAGTGATGCTTGAGGGTGCACCACCATAGCTGACTCTACTTTCCAGCTGTTGCCACTGTCAGGTGGGTGAAAACTTCCACCACTGATGGCGAGTGGCAAAACTCAGTACAGCGGAAAATGAAATCCACTGTCAAAAGAATCTCCTGGGTGCATGTCTATGTCCATTTTGAGCTTATCAGGTCATACGGTAGCTTCAAACAGCCTACAAAGACTAACATTTCAAGGCATCTTTAAATCACAGTTCATGCTGATCTCCATAGTAGAATTCCTTTACGAGGCAGTAGCTTACTGGTAAAAGAAAGCTAGTTAAAAACTGTCTTTTCTCTCTTTTTTTCAGATGACTAGGAATAATGGAAAAGGTGCTAAATATCACTCAGGCTATTCCTTCCCTTCTCCCCCTGCCCAAATCCTTAAATATTGTCAAGCGTAAATACTTTGAACAGTTTCCACCAGCATACAGGATTTAGCACTCCTCCTTGAGAGACTTCGTTAGCTCCAGCTTTCTGCTAGAGCAAACGCTGTTATCTTATAAATAAACAGCAATGCCCCGAGGTGCTCCTCCGCAGTGAAAACACACATTCCAAAGAAATAAGAGCAACAGTTCAACACCATAGTAAAAACAAAAACTGCGAATGGCATGCAATTAACTCTTTCTGACTGGGAATAGCTACAGGACTTAAAGTGGGACCTCACTGATTGTAACAAGCAAAACAAGAGGACTACGGGCTGGCTGCAAGATTTCCAGGACCTTTGGGTACTCTGGTTATGATACTAGTTATCACCACCCATAATACCTAATGAGGACTTAATAAATGTGGAGCATGGCCCATGCTGAAAGCAGCTGCCTGCTTCAGGGAAATCAGAGTAGTGCAGAAGGGTGGACATTTTTGAACAGATCTGAGTCACAATGAGAGATTTTCAGAGAGCTCTCAATAAAACTGAGAAGAGCATTGTATCCTTGTATCAAAGCTCACCCATCCTCCACTGTCTTCACAACCCAAACAAGCTCCATACCTGGCAACACATTCCTGTATCTGTATCTACCACACTACCCAAAACCCAATCCATCACAAATCTGCGTCATTTGAAGAGTCGTATCCAGCCTGGAACGAGGCTGCCCATCACAAAAAAATACAGAACTCAAATGAGAAGTAAACAAACAGCAAAGGAACCCAACAAACAAATCTGTATAGACCTTTTCAAAATAAGGCTGCTGCAAATTCACAGTACACGTGAAGCTTGTAGTCACTGCAAAACCTTACAACTGACCATGCAGGTATGATGAACAGTCATCTCCCATCCAACTGGTGCAATACCAGTTACCTGCATGCCTCTTACACTCTTATTGTCTGAAAAGCCACACAGGATGACAGAATGTTGCTGGCTTGCTGCACTGAGCACTCGCACCCCATGTCAGATTGAGTGAGATCCTCTGGTGGGCTCAGGCAGCCACAAAGGGGAAACCCTGAGGGATGTCATCCTTGAAGAAAAGGCTGAGCAAATGCAAAGAAGAAAACTCTGTACCTGACCAAGGAAGAGCAGGACACTGTATAGCATCCCAGAATTGCATATAGAAAAAGGGAATAAGAGTCCTGAGCAGGGGGACCTCAAATAGCATCCAGTGCATGATCTTTTTCACTTAAAGGCATCAAATTAGCCTCTCCCTTGGACTCCTCTACCTGAAGGATGTCAGGAAAATAATATTGCCTTAAGGAGCTGGAAACATATAGGTGTAACTAACTCCAAAGGGAAGGAGCAGGATAAATAAAACAGGACCTCAAAGAGCAGCAGAGGGACTCTGTAAAGGACTCTTGAGCTGAGAGAATAGCTTCCCCATCCTGGAAACAAGGAGATGCCTGGCCACCATCAGCTCCAAGCAGGGACTCCTGAACAGCATCTCTCTCATAGCTCTGTTCCTGGGGAGGAAGAGGCAGGCAAGCTGGTGTCTCAGAGCCTGTCAAGCACAGGATCCGTGACCCCATGTGTCAGCTTGAATTAAGGCAAGAAGTGCCACTGGGCCTTGCTGCCCAGCACTCCCCTTTCTCTGGACCTGGGAAGGAGGACTGGGGCTGTGCAATAAGCCCAGCTGTCAGATCTCCTACATCATCTGCAAAGCCATCGACCCTCTCTGGGACCTTTGGGAGGGAAAAAAAAAAGATCCAGAATGCACTTTTTGGTAATAAGATTTCACAGTTCAAGAACGATTCTCCCTCAGACATTGCACATACAAAGGGGGAGAAAAATGGCAGAATGCATCCAGTTTTGAAGAAAGAAAGCACAAAGAGACAGCCACTAAGACAGAGAAGACGGGAAAACCCAGCAAAACCGCTCTCTGTCTTCCTGAAATGCTGCAAAGGAGTAGGGCCAGATCCTGTGTTTATGGAGGATGAACCTAATAACTGAGGTTTACAGGAAAACTTCCCATAGTGCCTTAATTGGGAGCAAAACAACCTCCCTGGCTATGGAAATTTGTACAGAAGGCTGAGAACTTCCCATGCCTCTTTTAGCTGCTATTTATTTATAAAACTGGGAACCAATACACAGTTCTGCTTATCAGCTGTTTCAGAAACACTGACTTCAAGCATATCAATCTCCAAGATAACTACTCTCTGAGCTTCAACTTTGAATTAAGCCTTTGAAAAATGTCAGGTCAACAGAAGAGGAGAGTTTCTCAGTCTGCCTAGCTTTAAACAGTGGGCATACATTTCATGTTTAATATGATTCCATGTATACACTAAAATCTGCTTCTGTGCAGCTTTATAAATAGTGTGCATATTTAGTGAGTTTAATTCCCTTGTTTACCGTGTTTTAGTACCTGGCATAATTTGAGTGCAAATGTTAAACTTAATTTATTGTTATATATGATAATTCCATAAAATGCCTTTCTAAGCCGGAGTATCAGCATCACTCTCATCTATGAAACTCCTTGCTATTGTCAGTGACCAGTGATCCATTTTTAAACACAGGTTTGATCTTTAGTCTATGAGCTCACAACCTAAGGTCTCAGCCATCCCTAGAATTATTCTCTACAGAGAAGGTGCAAATACTCGCATAAAAATCATATAATCACTTTCAGACTGTTGGACTGCAAGGAGGTGTAAAAATAATGGTTAACAGTCCTTCATATACGGAACTAATTTTAAAACAGCCTCAAATTAAAAAGGGGGTGGGGAATAAGAAACGTCTTGATGAAAAATGCTGATTCAAGGCTTCATTTCTATTAAGTGATGTACAGTGTCATTACTGCATGGCTGTACAGAGCAATGGCTCAGAGTAATTACCTGGTAATGCACAGTGACACTAATGTGCTAGTAAACTACTGGAGTTTATACTCTATCCATTGCCAGTGTCAGGACTCTGAAAGGCAGGTAAAAATTCCTTGCATGTGTAAACAATGTGTGTAAATGTCACCAGTGATAAAATTTTTTAAAAGGAGAAGAAAGAGGCAGTTACAATTACATCTGTCAGCTGAGAATTTTAACTGCATAGACCCACAGGAGCACTAAAACTGTATCTTTTTTTGATAATACAGGAAGGAAAGATGCTTCTATAACCCTACCCAGGCTCTATTTCCATTTATTACAATTAAAACTGTATCATGGCTTCCTTTTTTTGGTCACTCTTAAGTGCAACATTGACCTGCACCTGGTGTTCAGCTTAGTGTGATGGGGAATGCAGAAGGGAAATGAAGAGCATCAAAGGCGCAGACAAAAGCATTAGTGGTTTATGCCAAGTGTCATAATGCTGCTCTGTTTTTAGAGTTTCAGCTACAGAGCTGTGGAGGAACAACAAGAGCTTCAGGAGAGGTGTTTCTGACTCCTTTGTATAGAACAGCTCTTATAGTTATGAAATGAGGCTTGGAACATGACCTCAGCATGTCCTAAGGTGTCAGAAAGATCAGCAAAACAAAACAAAAAAAACCCCAAACAAACAAAAAAAAAACCCCAAACCCAAATGAAACAAAAAAAAAAATTGCAAGCCTGACATACTGAGAAAAAAGATTAAAATATTATTACAATACTCTAATGGATTTTGGATGCTGAGGCTAGAAATGAGGCAGCAGGCAAATAAGTAGAGCTACACATCCAACATCCCAGGGCCAGAGGAAAGCCTTCCTCTTCCCCCAGCAGACAGTACCAATTACTATGTTTTTTAACAACCCCTAGTCACCAGCTAATAGATTGATGCCTCCAGAGCTGGCTTCCTCCCTGGCCCTCTCCTATTAAGTTACACAAGGGCATTCAAGTTCTTTTACCAATGCACAGCAGCAGTAATATCAGCCCTTCCACCCTGAGCAGCTCCTTCTTTAAGATCTGTTGACCGGGGGGGTGTGGAGGCCCTGGTGAAAGCAGTTAATGTAGCAGTTTATGTTGGACAAACTCCATTTTATATTCTCTGCAAGCACTGCAACTGTTCTGCTTGACCCACTTTGTCCTGCTCCTGGTGGCACTGCCATTTATCTTGCCGAGGAAGCTATGCCCTTACGAACAGCAGATCACTGAAGATTTTTGTTAGTCTTTAGCTCTTTTATCTTGAAGAAAGTAAGGCACAGTTTCTTTGGCTGCAGCTGTTCCAGCATCCTTGAGCCTTCCATAGGCTGCTCCAGATGCAAAGACAAGGATTTACACTGACCTATTCCTAATAAGCTCGGATTCATCACATCAATGCCTAGAGCAAGAAGGTCTTGGAAGTCATAACTGTCTCTGCCTTACTGGAGTGCTCTGCTATAGAAGCAAGGTAGTAAATTTTACCCCAAACTGGAGGGTTTCAAGTTAGAAGCTGATGATCTCAGATACATGTGTCAAATCTCAGGGTAGGTCACTTAAAGCTGAATCAAGGTTGTGGATTGCCAGGAGACTGTATTCGACCAGTCTGACTCATAACAAGACCAGATTGGGAGAGAGGACTGTCAATCTGGCACCCTCACATCCAAGCTCCACCACTGAACACACAGATCCACCTTGCAAAGATGCAAGAGGAACCACCGTAGAATGATAGTGCTGAGGCTGCTTCTGTGCAGCAGGAGTCAACTCCTTAGTTTTTTGTTATTGCATCATCTGCAAACACACATTCACATGTACAAAGGGAAAAAAACTCAGCAAACATTTAAGTTCAAGTTCATTTAAGATCAAGTTACAGAACCTAGCCACATGCATGCTGATGGAAAAGCTCATTCAAAACTAACGGAGACTTTCATGCCAAGAGCACTAACACTATTCTTCTATTTAGCCCACAAAGTCCTTGGGCCATTTGTATGAACAGTGTTTTCAGTTGCAGCTGCAATTCACCAACACAAAGGTTTTTCTGTCTCCCAGATTATTAGAGATGGATAACAAAGTGAGATTGAGAAGACAGCTTTCTTCATATTCTGTAATGAAAGTGTGTCTATTCAGATTAATCTTGCATTAACGTGTTGCATTTTCCAATTAAGAGCAGTTAGAGAAACATGTGCAGACACAAATACACACCAACAGCCTTACAGTGTTGTGGCAGAATGGTGACAATCACTATAAAAGTCCATTTGGTACCCTTTCTGCCACTGTAGCACCCTTTAGAGAGTGGGAGAAAGGAAAAAAACCACAAACCTAAGCTACAGTGCATCTCCATGATATTATGTTTTGGCTGTCCTCTTCCTCCCTTTCTCTTCTTCCACAACATTCCCTGTGTTTGATGTTCGTATACACTTATGGAACCAATCAAGAAATCCCTTCATATTCCTCTTTGATTTTAGCTTTGCTATTATCTATTCCAAGAAGAACAAACTGATAATTTTTATATCCTACATGAATATTGACAATCAAACTAAAAGAAGCGAAGTGTAAGACTGCACTGGCACATATAATTGCTCTGGAGACAAGCTCACTGCCCCAAGTCACAATGGCAAACACTGGGGGCTCAGCACTGTACAGCCAGGGGATGATCCTCCAAAAGGGCAGAGAAATCAAGGGCTCATATTCATATTGCTTTATTTGTGCCATTCAAGAGAGGCACTTAGCAGGGCTATTCTGGATTTACTCCATACATATTGGCTACTAGCATCACTCCCAAGGGCAATCAGCTCACCTAAAATTTGAGTCATCCTCTACAGTGAAAATGTCTCCTCGTTGAGTCTAGAAAAAACTTCAAGCAACAGCAGTAAAGACTGAATCCAGACTGCACAACCCCTTCTGTACCCTTTACTCATCTGAGGGGCAGCTGACATCTCCCGTTTTGCATTCTGCCATCAGTTCCCTGTGTTTTTGCACTGTCATTAGGAAGAAGAGGTGCAAGACACAGGCAGGACCTAAGGACTACCTGTCCCTGCTGGAGTAAACTAGTGGGGAGAGAAAAATAGCTTGTGAAGTGATGGTATGTTCAAAGCTATATAATGGGACACATGGGACATGGCTGTCTGTCATATGTCTCTCTTGCAGGAATTAATTTGCTCCTGAAAGTGCCCTTGGATGGAGGGTGATAATTTGATCATGGAGGCTCTATGAACAAGTGAGTGACATGTACCCACGCCTATGGCTGGTTCACAATGCACGTGAATGGAGACTGACTCACTGACTCACCCTTGGATGGCGGTCTCTCCAGATCTGAATCGAGGTGGATCGGTGGGGCAATGTAGGAAACCTGCCCATGGTGAGCCTGCCCTGTGGACAAATAAGTGGTTTAGTTCTGCTGTTTCCTGCAGATCTATCAGGGCTATAATCAAATGTACAGCATTTTTATGGCACTGGATTAAAAACAGGTTTGCAAGGATTTTGTTCTACTGTGCACTTTTTCCACAAGAAACTTCCATTTTGTGCAGACATCTGATGAAAAGTTGAAAACACTCCCTTGTCTTTTGCTTTTTCCTTGCAGACATGGGTACTCTGCTGAACTTTAGTTATACCTGTTTTATCACTACCACTTTGCACCATGTTCTCTGGAAAGGCCATATGCTATAGAAGACAACTAATTTCACACAAGCCCATTCAATCTGTTCATCTCACTCTAAGAGGGAAGCAAGCATTTCTATGTCATAGCAATTTTTGAAGGAAGTATGGTATGAAGCACAATTCCACCTGTTTGTGCTTCATGCAGAAGACGCAGAAATCATTTTTCAAAACTTAGCACTGTTTTCACCTCAATGGAAGCTTTTTGGTTCCCTATACCACCATGCAGTTTCACAGTTGCTAAAGACCCAATTCTTCTCCAGCAATTTGGAGGCACCTATATCGAGAAACTTCTATTTATAACAAAAACATTTTGGTCTAATTCATCTATTTACTGTAACAATTTACAGGGTTGTTAATCTCTTTTTCTAAACATGGAAAGTTAATGACACATAGATTATGATAACAGTTAGGGTAACCTTCCTGTTTCAAGTAATATTCGCTCTGCAATAAAAGCAGTTGATTCCTCTTATGAGACACATTCCAAATAATTAATACAGCTCCCTGTTGACACTTGCTGTTGTTGCTCCAAGCATTTTCCAAGCTAGCGTCACAGGCAGTGGAGCAGCGGTACAGTCTTCAGGCTTCTTTGTAATGACATCCAGGAATACCACAAGCATGGTACGCTGGTGCACATAATATGNAGTGTGTCTGAATGGGCAGGTTATATTTACTGCTTTGCACTGAGGGTGACTCAGATAATTTGCATTATTAGCCATTACAACAACTGGACGTAATTCAGGTTTAAAATCTACCGACACATCATAAATTCTGTATGTGCTTTTAAGTGCTTTAACATGGGAAATCTGCTTCAGGCAAACCCATAGCTAATAACAAGTTACTTTGCTTTCCTCTTCTTGTTTACATGTTAAAAATCCATTTGATGTCATTAGTGAGCAGAAGTCATCATTTAATAGCTGCTCAGTTCTGCAGCAGAAACAGGTGGACAGTCTGCTTTCACTCCAAGCTGCTCAGTGTGCAGGATCAGTGCCCTCGTAACCATAGAACAGTCTCCCCATTTGCTGCGTCAACGATACCACAGAAATGTCACACAGTTGAGGTTGGCAAGGAACCCTGGAAATCATCTAATTCACCCAAGGGCTATAAGAGCCTATAGCAAGTGTCCAATTTGATTTTTAGTATCTCCAAGGATGGAGACTCCGCAATCTCTCTGGGCAATCTGTACCAGGGCTTGGCCAAACTCATAAGAGGGAAAAAAAAAAAAAAAGAAATGCTTTTCTACTATCTGTCTCCAAGAAGAGCCTGGCTCCATCTTAATTCCCCCTCATCACATATTTATACACATTAATTAGATAGCCTGGATGATCTTGTCCAGGCTGGACAGCCCCATCTCTCTCAGCCTCTCCCCACACAGAAATGCTTCAACCCTTTAATCATCACTGTGGCCCTTTGCTGGACTGGCTCCAGTAAGTCCCTGTTTCTCTGGCACTGAGTGGCCCAGCACTCAACCCAACATTCCAATACATTTCACCAGGACTGAGCAGAGGGGCAGGATCATTCCCTTCAACCTGCAGGCAATGCTTTGCCCAGTGCAACCCAGGAGTCTGGTGGTCTTTTTTGACCTCCCTATGGGCATACAGCTAACACACAGTTTTTATTTTTTGGTTTCTATTTCACACTTTTTGTTTTAAGCATCTGGTCTTCTTGGGACCAAGTAATCCCCAAACCAAAACAGAATGATTCTACAAGCTTAAAGTGCTAGGCTAGGCTAAAGAAGTTACATGTGCAGTGTATAAGACTACAAAACATCTGTGAGTTTGTTTAGACATTCATTACAAATCACTAATAACGACAGAAGCTTATAAAAGCTTTTACCTTATATGTGGGAAGCAGTAGCATCAAATGCTCTCTAGTGATAAATGAAACAAGTTACAGAAAGCTTTTATCTACCTGCTGCAAAACACAGTACTTTCAAAAAAATCAAACTTGACTTTAGTTAGACTGTAACCTCTGACAATCCTAATAAATCAAAATTTGGGGTTTAATATTCCCTCTATAAAAAAGCAATGCCAACAATTATTGTGATTCATTTTCTGGGCATGAATGCCAGCTCAGGTGTTTTTCAGACTCATCAGACTCCTCCCATTTGAGGAACAAAAGCTCTCCACTGCTGAGTCCCCAGTGATACATTCAGATTCAGGATACCTTATACATTTTCTTAGTAAACAACAGAATCACATTTTCACTTTGGTTTTGCTATTATTGGCGGTGACCTCTGAGAGAGCTGAGGGAAGGGAGGCAAGAGGAGGTGTAGGTGTCTGAATCAAGGGTTGACAATGGGACTGGTACACAAGCACACAGTCCTCCTGGCTTTAACAGTATTACAAGTTCTGACAGTGGCTCTGTTAAAAACTAAAATTTTACCTAACGGACCTATGAAAGGTTTAAAGACTGACTGGTGCAGCTCAAGTTGGTCACTGGGAGTGTGGCCAACTCCCAGTCCCTCTGGAGTGGGTTTTGCAGTTTCAGATGCTTCCTGCAAGCCCCAGGTCTAGGAATGAGTGGCTCCTATCTCCCCCTCTTCAGTTCCAGCTGCTGCAGAAAAGCACTTGAAAAGGGGATGTGAGGGCCTTAACAAAAACACACAAACAAGCAGAAACACTCCACACCAGTCTCTCCAACCCTTCAGGTTTTTTTTCTGCACATTGGGTCTAATGACAATGTCTAGGGACAATAGTGCAGCACCAGGAGTTAGGACCTGGCCTCCCTTATCATCTCTACAGCTGCCATACTTTCGTATCTACATACACACCGATTAACCCACGGACCTATTTGTTTGATTGCTCTTCAACCTGAAGAGCTCCCCACACCCTCACCAATGTTGGACAGGTACCCGTACTTACTGAAGTGGAAATGCCTGGTGTCAGTTCCTGTCAAATTTTGAAGGATTCTTCAAAGAAAATTGCACTTTGTTTTTTAGTTATTAAGAAAAAAAAAAAGGTAGACTTCTAACAAAATACCAAAGGTCAAGATGTTTCAGTAGTTGATAGGAAAATGAGAAGCTGAGCATGCTTCCTATCAGAACAGCTTGCATGGCCTTCTCCAGATCCCACTCTGCCTATAACCATCTGCTGTTTCTGCAGAGCTGGCCCCCAGGTAAAAAAGTAAACAGCAATCAAACACGATCATTAAAGTAACATTTGATGAAGTTGCCAATTTTGTATGTACTAGCTAAGGTTGTGCTGCATTTCCCTTCTTCCTCTTACTGGTGAGGTCCAGGCACCAACATGGCCAATGGTCCTGGCTCCTTGCGAGTGGCAGGTATGGGGAATGGGGAGCAACAGACAACAAGCAGTAATGCTGAAGACAACTGTGCTGACATCGGTCCTTGTCTGCTTTTCCTGTATCATAACACAAAGATTCAGTCTGTCCAACACTGTATAAGTATCAAAACCATCTCAGGTGAGACAGGGCAAACAGCACGTGTGACACAAGTAGCCAAAAACTGCCTGTCTTCATAGCAGTGTGAAAAAAAGCATGCTTGGTGGCAACAGTTTTGGGAGCAAAACATGGATATGACCTTGAAAGTCTATCTGGTGACATGGCCTCCCTCGGGTAGAGGGAACGAGAAAAATGTTTCTGAATCAGAAAAAGTGCTTGACTGGCCATTATTTTCAGGTCTGACACATATAAGATACAACACATTTTAAAAAGTCCGTAACTTACAAAAACAAAGATAATGCTTTGTGAAGACTGAAAGAAACATAATAGCTTGGCCTAAGGGATTTTTTTTTAACTATTTTTTAAGAGGGATCTGGATGCTCATAGACAGAAAATCAACACCCACATATCTTCCAAAATCTGCCCCTAAGTGATTCAGTCATCTACAGATGCAATGATATAAAACTACAGGAAAAAACCCTGCGAAAGCATGGACTAACCAAGAAAAGTAGCAACAAAGCAGTTTTGTCTGTGTATCTATTAAAACCATTTTCCCTTCATCCTTTTTGGAAAAATACCCACTGTTCATAGCATCTAACAGGGCAGGCCTCCCTCCTGATTCTGTGCCAAGTTTCCAGTGCTGGTGACATTTGATTTTTCTAGAGCATGACTCCTGTTGTGATGCAGGCACATGGGAAACCTTCCTGCCTGGCCCTTGCTCATTTTTCACCTGAGATTTTCAGGTGCAATGTCAAAGAGAAAACCTGAACAGAACACCTAAGACTGAAAGATTCAAATTCCCAAAAGCAAAGAAAAAGAACAGCAACATTTACTGAATTAAAATAAGTAATTTTAAAATACCTGATGAGTGACCTCCTAAACACCTGATGACTTGTCTCCTAAAGCTCTGGCGCTGACGATGCCATGAAGAAAACTATAATCAGCAGAAGGGATGGTTCTCACTCTCCCTTACTGCTCCTTTGCTCATTGCCTATGGTGGGTATGGACAGTTGTGCAGCTGAATTGCAGTTCTGCCCCATGACTGCCCCAGTTTCAGCAGCAGCAATGAGAAGCCACCAGGAGATACATTATTTTTAAACAAACATGCTTCAAACTCTTTGTTCTCAAGGGGTGAGAGTCCCCTTTCTTTGCTGTCCTTATCCAGAGGCGATGACTGCAACACATTTTTTTGCTGTCATGTCAGATTACTCAGATTTCCACCCATTTTCCAGCCTCTTTTAGCAATGCTTTTGTCTTCCACAGGTTCACCAGTTCTCAATATCTTTCTCAGAGAACCTAGCTAGCATTTCATGCAGAGAATTTAATTTTGTGCTGGTATCTCTAATGACCCATGTTCCCAGGTGTTGCCTCTCCTACACCCCTTGTTGTCAGCACCTCTGAATGCAGACACCTGCATGGATCTAATCTCTCACTTGTTAGTCCATTTGCCTAGATCACTAATTAATTAATATTCCTAAAACTGCATTTCAATTTCTGAGGCTCTGATTTCAGTTTTTCACATAATTTTGCTTTTTTTATAACAATGGGGTGGGCACACACTAAGTATGCTAAACACATAGTCTAAGGAAAAGCCTTGCAAAACATACTGACAATTTTACTAATATCTTTCCAGATAAAGTATTCTTTGCATGCTGTGTTCTTTTTTGCCATGTAACTGAAAAAGCGCATTTTTAAAAGCAGTCCAGTTTGTCTGTGATGATCTGATCCATAAAATAAAACATTAATTTTTGGCCGCATTTCTGTAATTCTCTAAATGTTAACAGGATCTTTTAAAAAATCTAATTTATTATCTACCAGAAGACTACATTCACTTAGTTGGATTGCAATTTCTAGGATCATCACTCTCATCCCTCTTTGATTTCCAAAATCAGTACATTTTTTCTTGTCCTTTCTTTCTCCCCTTATGAGTCTTTTTGAATCCTGTAATATGTGGGCATATATAAAAACATATGGAAAGAGAAATTAAAAAGCTGGTGGGTTTGCTAACAAGCTCCTTTGCCAAGCCATTAAACAAATTTCATTCAGACCTATTACTCTGCATATATTCAGACTTCTCCCAGCAGCACTTTTTTTCTGCCTTTCATCAATGACTATCTTTACAAAACATAGTTTCCTCACTGCCCACCCTTTTCCATTTTGCATTAAAAGCTTTCTTTTTACAAAAGCTTTTATAAAACCATTCTCTACCTCAGACATGTGAGAGTTAGCACTGATTCTGTCCACCGCTTCATTTATTCATGGCCTTTTAGGGAGTATCTCTCTTTCATCTGTACCTCTCTCTTTCATCTTTCAGTGCCCTTTTAACTCCTTAGGGTAGCAGCAACTCACCCGCTCCCTCTTCTTCCCTCCCTCCCAGAGACATTTCCCTGTCCTTCTATCGAAGCCGTGGATGCCTCTGAATACAAGAAAACCCTCTTTTCCAACAGGAACTCTCCGACTACATTATCTCTGCTCTCTTGCCATTTTGCCTCTTGTATTTCATACTGGGAACCACTGCAAGCTTAAAGCAAGTGCAGCAGGAAAAGTAGGGTACCTGAAAGCACAGCTGTCACAGAGGGACAGCTCCTGGTCACGTCTGCCTGCTGAAAACCGAGGCTACCCACACCGGCAGCCTCAATGGGCACTGACAGAGAGCCTTCCATCCATATGGAGGAAGGACTCCTAAGCACAGCCAGCATAACAAGCAAATGTTTCCTCTCCCATACTGTTCTTGACAGAAGTTATAATACTGTATGTTGTTTAGCTACACATTTCTTTTGAAGCTGTCTAAAAAGTATATGATAATAGCTTTTTCAAATGTCAATATTATGTCCTCATGTTTAAAGTCTGGGTGTAGGAGATGCAGGACTGTGGGGTTTTTTTCTTAAATTCATGCATTTTGCTTCTCTCCCTTTCAAACAGAGGGGCCAACAGGAAAACACAAAAGGAACCAATTTGCATAGGAGAAGCAAGAGGTGGGTTCTCATCTCCTTGTCCCAAGCTTGTGGCAGAGTTCCCCAGTAATGACCAAAGCAAACTTCAGCCTCACTCAAGGGGATTGCCAAATGCAAAGAAAACCTTGGAGCTGAAGAAGAAAACTCAATAAAGGATGCAGGGAAAGGGGCGAGCTGGGGAGTTGTTTGGCCAAGTCCCTGTCACAAACCTATCTCATATTTGCAAATCCCAAAGCAGCACCTGGCAGTGTGCTTGTGTGAACAGAAAGTGTGATAAAATGGACTAGACTTTCCCGAGGAAGTATGATTCCCGTTTTCAATTTGTCACAACAAACAACAGCCCGAACCATGTGAAGCAGTAAATCAAAATGACCCTTTTTCATGACCAAACTGTCCCTCTTGTGATAGCCATTACCTGGCAGGACTAGGCTACATTTGAGCTACATGCTAAAATATGGACAACAATAATGCCAAAGGAATGGGTTAAAAACTGAGTATTAGAGCAGCTGAAGCAATTGGAGGCTGATGCTTATTTTCCAAGGAGCAATTAGGACTCAGAAAATCATGTCCCAGCTAAAGTCAAAGGTGAATAAGCTTCTTAAGTCACACCAAGATTCCTCATTTTGATATGCAAACATTGTAATTTGTGACTTGTGTTTAAATGAACCTCAGCCTTCTTAAAACATTAAACTTAGCAGCACCTTGGCTCCAGTGATGCTCTGCATCCTCCCGTGCACATCCCAGTCTACCCTGTGGTAGGAGAGCCTGGTATAAGGGCTGGGAAGAAAGGAGAACTAAAATACACAGGAAATATTTCACCCATGCCATTATAATTAAATAGTGTTAAAGACCTCCTATCTTACCCCCAAATGGCAGCACATGGAAGAAGGCCATATCCAGGTCTGGCTTTCCCCAATGCCCAAGGCAGGGAGCTGACCTCTAGGGCTGCACATTTTTTGAGCTTTCCTCCCCAGGGGCTTGCCCAGAAGGCCAAAGAAACATGACACATTGTATTTTTCTTCCCCTCCCAGACATACTTGCTGTGCTATGAAATAATTCACCAGCTACCTGTACTGAAAAACAAGGGGGAGGAGGAGAAGGATTTTGGTGCAGAGGAAACAGAGGGATTTGGAGCAATGCAGTCCTCAGAACCCTGGAGCAGACAACAAATGCTCGTAACCACAAATCACCCATAGCAAATTTAGCAACAGTGAATACAGCAAAGCCCAGGGAGATTTTCTTGGCCACCTCTCAGAGATTTAATCTGGTATGAAGAGTGTTGTGCCAGCTCCAGCTGTCCTTATTCTGCTCTAGTCCCAGAAGTCAAACAGGTTGTTTCCAACCTCCTTAGTGGGTCAAGCCCAGCCTGTTCTGCCTCAGATGTGGCTGAAAAGATGGGATGGAGAAGATAGAATGGGCTTTTGGGGGGAAACCTAGCCAAAGCTAACCATTCCATCTCCTGCAGAGGCAAAATTGTTCCTTACACTGTTTTGAAAAGTATGTCCTTGGGGCTGTCCACCTCTTATTATCAGGCCCTGAGCAGTAAGATCTCATAGGCAGAAGATTGTTTCACTTTTCCCTTTCTTTGGGGGAAAGGAACCCTGCCACCTCCCTGCCTGAGACGATTCTGCCTTATTTTTTCCCTGTTGCTTGCTCTTTTTTCTCACCTGTGCTCCCTTAGGACCCGCTCTTTGCTGCTGTGCTCTCACTATCACTCCATGTTTCTTGTCTCCCCATCTCTCTTAGATGCAGCTTCGTGTTACAGCTAACCCATTTCACAGCAGTCTTCTCTCCCCTGCGACATGGCCAGGCATTCCCAGCAGCAAATCTGGCAATTAACGCAAGCACAGAGCGAGCTAGAGATGATCTGATGGAAAATGACCCACTGAAAACAATAATTACTAGTTTTCCACTGGCTCAATGAGCAGAACCAATTCAGGCTGCTGTGGCAGCAGTGCCAGATCTGATGCAAAGGAAAGGGCAAGAATAAAAGAGCCAGGGGTGGGATGGGGACAGCTATCAGTTTAACCGTAACATAAAGCCGCACCCGGGAACAGTAGCGGCATTGTATTTGGACGTCCCCTCCATCCCCACACCAGACCCTTTCCTCGCCCCAGGGAGACTCCCACCAATTGCAACCTTCCTTCAATGCCTTTCAGACAGCTTTTAATCCACCTGCCAGCGTAATTTAAAGAGCTGTGTCTCACAACCCCAGGTCAAGGGTTTTAATGAAAGCCAAATGCGTTATAGCACACTCACTCCTTGCAGGCAGAGATTAGGACACTGCCCTGTCATTCTGTTACTTATGCCACTCTTGTTCATGCAGAAAGGGGAGCTGTGGGGGAGAAGAAGAAATCAGTAGCTCTTCCCACGCTGAGCTTAAATTTCAGTGGCAAAGCATCCAGGGAGGTTGTCAGAGAAATCAGCTGAGGTGCTGGATTATGAGGTAGGAGACATGTCCAAAGCAGACAGGTAGATCTTTGAGTCACCAGCCTGGAGAGGGTAATTGAAGTGTCTCGTGGTTTCAAATATTTGTGTGATGTGCTTCAAGAATTTGTCACTCTTGCTCTCCTCCACTTGTGATAGCTTATAACAAATGTCCCCTCCAGTTGTGTCTCTGTTTTCCAATCTTTCTATCCCTGCATGTGTTGCAAGGTCTCCATCCCCACATCGTACTCTCCGGGACTGCCTATACCTCTGCTGCGATCCTCTCTCTTTCTCCTCCACCACCTCCTGAGTAGGCAAGATCCCAACTCCTCTCACCTTCTACATTCTCTCTCTGGGAAATAATGACTGCAAGCCTGCAAGAAACAATTTCATCACACAGGCCTGCCTCTTTGGTTCCTGACGTGCATCCTCTTGTCCAGCTTAATCAACTCCATCTTCCATCACCATGTGGCCAACATGCTATTCAAACCTTAACTCCTATCTCCCACGGGTTCCTGCGACTATTCCTCACTGTGACTACAGACCAGAAAAGACTGCCAAACAATAAAGCACTGAAGCAGTCTTCTGCATTACAGGACATTTTTATCAACTGCTCTCATTAGGGAAGTGCAAACAGATGAGTAATTTGTTATCTGAGGGGGTCAGTGCACCCAAACTGTGTTAACCACCTCTTTTGATCTGCCACAGGAGCCTTGAGACCGGCAGTACAGCCTGCCTGGCTCTGCTTCCTGCCTGCTGCCAAGCCTCTGCTGTGGTGCAGCCGGATGCAGCAAGAGGGGACAGACTCCATCTCAAAGTGAGTGATCAAGCAGCAAACAAGATTAACACTACCTTATTTGATAAAGAAATTAAAAAAGGGTAGGTATTTTCTCTATGCCCTAAATAAAGTAATCTAAGCCACCTCATCTTTTTTTGTTTTGTTTTTTCTTTTCTTTTCTTCATTCTTTTCAACATAATATAAGGTATGTCTCAGCATGAAGGACATGACTCCCTGTAGAGAGATTTTGACAACTCCCCTCTGAGTGCTAAAATGCTGTCAGCTAAAAAACTGAGCTGTTTGGTCGAATTGATCCAACTCTGACAGACTTCCTCTCTGTTTTCATGTTTTCTCTCTCAATCAAAAGCCTCCTAAAGAATTCATGTGTTCAGTTCAATGTCAGAGAAGGGGGAGAAGAGGGGAGATCACCTACTTTTGCTGCACTGTTCATCATTAAGCTAGCTGGATGAGAAACCTGTGAGAAGAAGGTCTCAAAAGTCTCTTGCATCTCCCTATTGCACACAGATACAGGATCTGAATACAACAGTTTTCCTAATTCACATATAGCAACTACATATGAACTTCCTGAGTGCCAGCAAGGGCAAAGTCAATACATTTTGTGTGCAGACACTAAGAGTATAGGAAGCAAAGCCCATAGGCCTGAGTTCATCTCCAATGTCAATATAAAGCAAGCTGCTGGATCGGCCATCCGAAGAAAGTCTTATTGGGATTTTTTTTTTAAAAAATCATTAGGAATCATCTCCCCCTTCCTCAGCCCAAGGAAAATGAAATCAAAACATTTTTAAACCTTGTCCCTAGCTGTGAATATATGTGCAACCTTTCTGCATCAGTGACAATTCTGAATACAATTTTTGATGGTCAAATCCTGGGAGCACTCTTAAACACTTTATAGCAAAGATTAAACCTGCTCCTGTCACACTCAGTGAAAGAGCACCTCTTTCTATTGTCTGGGCTGGGACTCCAGTTCTTTAAAGTGAAGCAATGCCAAACAGCCCAAAAGTGCTTAGCAAAGACAATTTAGGCCTGTTTTTGCATTTTTTCACCTTTGCATGTGACACAGCTTTATAACTCAGTGACCACTATCTTGCTTGTTGGGTCTTTCTCCACAGTTTTCTAGCTAAGTGTCAAAATATGGCAATGTTTATTTTTTCTCTCTACCTATCTCCTGTAAAGTCAGCTGAAGAAACTCATGCTCAATGTGGTCATTTTTTTTTCTGTTTTTTTTTTTTAAACCCATGTAGCAGAATTTCTGGTTTATAGATTCAAAGAGATTTGAAGTCTATAGCTTATCAATTTTAGCTTTGGTAAAGTCAGCTATGGACTTTATTTTAAACTTCATCGTGTCCCTTTCCACTGCTTCACAAAGTCAGGAAGGACACAGGAGGTTTTACTATCTGTTCCCTTGATGCTGTCATCCTACATTTATTTCTTTCTACATGGCCAGGGAATGAGAAGTTTGCAATGGGTCAGAAACTGCACAAGTTCACAGACTTCACAATAACTGTGCACAGAACACAGGTTCATACATTAAACATCTACAGACCAGATGTTTCATACAAGGTCAAATAAAATATTTTAGTATCATATATTCTGTAGTTGGAACCTCCATTCCTTAAGGCCCTTTAAGCATGTCTGAGGATTATTCTTATCTTAGTTCCCATGATGTTACTGTAGGCCGTTGGATGACAGTTTTGATTAAAAGTCTGCACACTGCCTAGAACAATAAGAACCTGATTGGTATTTCTTGAATAATACAAATTAATTCTTGCCTGTGCCTTCTTAGCACTGTATGAATCGTGTTGGATATCTGCCCTGTGCAAGGGCAGCAGACAGGTCTGCTAGGGCACTGCTCTGTCTGACAGCACTGGGGCAAGGGTCGCGAGGCACGGCCAAATTTCCCCGATCCCAATGATCCAGCGGCATACATGCAGGGGAAGAGGCATGTTACACTACATCACTTCTGATGTGCATGTCTAACCTCCAAAAAGATTACAGAAGACATAGAGCATGACTGAAAATGAGACCCAGGAGTCTTAAAAGTACACCCAAAAGGTGGTGTGTTTCAGATGAGTTGAAAACTCTTTCAGCTGCTTCTGCTTCAGGCTCCTGCTCTTTGCAGTAAAATACGCTGCTATAAACTTAACAGGCAGGTTTAGTTCACACTATTTTCCTTTGCAACAGACAATATTCAAATTGTCCTTAGTGATATATTCCAACACTTCTGAAACACAATCACCCAATATCTCAATGCAAGAGAAATACTTTTTTCCCTTTAGTTGTCTTAAGGAATGCACAGAATTACATATTTATATATGCTAGCCCTGACCACCATCTCAAGCCAAACTTTCTCTAGCAGCCAAACTCCTAACCTTGCATTTGGGTTTCTTAAATGATCTTTTGACTGAAGAACTAACAAATCCAAGCTTCATTTCTTCAGCCAACTTGGTCCCTGACTGTCAGTGACAGGAAGCTCTTCCTTCATCCTCCTGTAACCCAAGCAAGGAAGAAAAACCACCAATGTTTCTGAGTGGATATCTGACCTATGTGGGATTCACAACTTCTATAGAATTAGCTTCACACTGAACCATGGTAATGACCACCTTGTTGCTGAGGAGCCAGGGTGGATATATGCTTATCTTACCCAGACTGGGGAGAGAGCAACCTTGTTTAATATTTCTTGTGCAGGGTTGTATCTAATGGCATTTAGTGGCTTTGGTGCTGCTCAAAGGGAGATATGATTTCTGGGTTGGCATCTCAATACTATCAGCCATTCCAGCTCTGATTGACATGATAGTTGCAAGTAACATCGGTTGAACGGCTTGAGTACCACTACAGCAAGAATTGTGTGTACACAAGCACCTGATAGAAGAGTATTTCACCTTCAGTAACTTGTATTACAAACAAGCCCTTGCTTGTTTGCAGAGCGATACTTAGGCTGCAAAATCTACTTAAAAAAACAGAAATAAAAGGAATAAAAAAAAAAAAGAAAATTTCCAGTGTGGAAGTACTTGTGACCCCACCATGGCAGTGACACCTTCAGAGCAGTGTAAATTCACCTTTTTAAATCTAGCCGTCAGTCCTTAAGCAAACCAGCTGAACCTTTTGGCAAACCTCAGCCAAAAGTCCACGTCCTTTCTCCAGGCCCTGAGAAAGACGGCTGCACTGCTCTCTGTGCCAGTCTGCCATTTCAAAGTGCATTTAACCTCCTTGGCACAGGTGACTTCTTTGTGAGAGGAGTTCAAGCTTTCATTGCTCTTGCCTCCAGGGATGACTTAATTAGAGATTGGGTTTCCCTCTCAAGTTACTGGATTTGAGGAATTGTGCTGTCCTTATTTCCAGGCAAATTAAACACGAGCAAAGGAGGACAGTAAATAGAGGGGGGACAAAGTCTCCTCCTCCCTCCCCCCCAGAAAAAGGGAGAAGGAAAAAAAAGATAACCTTGGCAAACCTACAAAAAGGACAAAAGCACCTTCACAGCAGGTTGGAGACCTTGGCATCCAATCCTGTATCGCTATGATCAGGTAGCAAGCCCTCTGAAAGCTTTTCCTTTGCAAGATGCCAGACAAAAATCTCCAATTAGTTTCATACAGATGAGAGGCCAGATTGCAAACTGCCTCTTACTTGACACAAAGGCAGCTTTCTGTTTTCTGCTCAGGATAAGCTAGAAAATTTTATTAAGGTTTGAGAACAAAAGAAGTGAGCGATTGCAGGAAAAAGTGGAGGGCAACAAAGTATCTGTGCTATGGATTGAGGGCAAATTCCTACACTTTCTGCTTTATAAGATGGATGAGCAGGGCTGCAGGTGGTCTCCAGGTACCTCAGTCAAGCTGATTACAAAGGTTACAAATGACCAGAACAAGCCTAAAGCACGCGGGACAGCTAAGAAAAACCCAACCTGAGTGAAACCCTGTTTGTCAGGTGCTTGAAATGACATTGCTCAAAAGTCAGTGCTGGGAAGACATTTCACCTTCAGCTTCAAGCATGTACAAATGAGGAGAGACACACCCGAATTCTGAGATTACATCCTAGGACTTTTTGGCTAACAGCAAATAAAATCCACAAGAAATAATAAATATTCCAGATTTAGGCCTTTCTTTGCTGTGCCTCAGTATTCGGGACTTGTACTTTAAAGCTTCTCTTTCCACTTAGAAATGCAAGATGACTTTTATACTTTTAAACAGAACTGCAAATCCAGTGATCACAGTGGCTGAGGCTCTGGAAAAAACATCATGAGCTCAACAACACAGTCACTACCACTGGCAGCCCTGAAGTTTAAGTTCAGAGGACAAATTGTGGAGCTGCCTTTGTGAAAAATTTTATATTTTGGGGGATATTTAGAAAATTAAGAAAGAAAAACACAGTCCCAGAAGGCCAACCCCCTGGTGATCTGGTAGCACAGTCAGGCTGCTGGACTTTGCACTGGATCAGTGAGTGCTCGTGTGCTGTGTCCTACCAGCTCTACCAGGGATAACCTCTCGCAAGGTCAGTGATGAACTGGGAACAGGAACATTGTTATACAGCCACAGTGCCTGGGTAGCTGAAATCTGCTCAGACTCGTGGTACCCTGAATCAGAACCATATGTTTCAGCTATTCATGGGGTACCCAGGACACACACACACACAAACGCTGTCACAGCTTGAGTTGTTCAGTGGGAGAAATCATATTTGAAACAGCATGTCAGATTTTGATTAAACTGGCAATTAAGCAAGCAAGGAGCCACATGCCCTGGGGTTGCAGAGGTGACAAGACAAAAGACCATTTCTTTTGCTGGTGCAAATGGCTGAAACTCAGCTGCCTTCAGCAGGGCCACAGCTTTCCAAGTGAGCTGTGGACTCAGCCCTCTCCAGCCTTAGACAGGACCAGTGATATAACCTGCATTCACCTGGGAAGAAGCCACTGTGCAGGGAGGCAAAAGCCGGCACATTACAGTAATTTCTAACACAACCCGGGGATTTGCAACACAGTGATGGGCTGCCAGTAACAGTGCCCATCTTCCATCTTGGCTTCCTCCCCCAAGTTGCCAGCAGACTTTTTTATGAGGGGCAGCTGGGCAAAAAGGAAGCGATGGGAAGCCCAGCGGGTGCCTGGTGTTACCCTCTGACCACAAGGGTCAGAAGCTGGCAGGGTTCTTCTATCCTGTTTATAAGGTTCAGCCCATTGAGAAGCTTTTCTGAACTGAAATAATGTTTTTTTTAGTGAACTGATGCACCTTACATTTTCAATGGGCATAGGACAAAGGAGAATTTTTCCGTTCTATCATGATCTCCCCAAGTCAATGATCATCTACCAAAATTTCATTGATCTCAACTATAACAACTTCCTATTGAGTAGGAGGCCGCCAAGATGAAGAAATTAGGGTCATTTGAGGTTGGCAGTCCTGCTGCTGAAATTTTAACTAAGAAAATTGTTACAGACAAATTAATGCATTGGAAACATCAGAACTGATCAGTATGTATAACCAAAGGATAGGCTGCTGACAGCAATTGTGTAGATGAACTCTGATGTCAGCAGCCCCTTTTAGATCTGGTCCATATTCCTAATTTCTTACCAAAGATCCAGAATTCAATTTAAAATACTATGAATGCATCACTACCACACATAATAAAAAGCAGATGATAACTTTACTAGGGAGTGCAATGAAATGAGAAAATATCATGACTGTCTGAAGAAGACATAGCTAGAAAACAGTGAGCATCCAAGCAGTCAGGTGAGAGGATAGTTGGACAAGAAGTACCCTACAACATCAAGGGTAAAAGCAAGCCTGTGCTCCGAGGATGGCAGGAAATTCAGAAAGAAATTCAGTCCAGCTCAAGACTATGCAGAGCCTGGATCCATCCCCATCTCTCAGGGTAATTTTTAACTAAAGTCCTCTGTGCTTAGCTCTGCAACAAATGACAGCCTCATAAAAAAGGCCATATTGACAGTTAACTCTGCTGGCCACCTCTCTGTCATTCCTTTACTCCTGGCATTTGACATTTTATGCATGTTTCAGCTCTTCTTGCTGCTTTGTTGTTAGTGCGGTGCACCCAACCATCAGAAAACCTGGCACACGATGCATTCTCTGCTAAATGCCAATCCCTCCATGCAAGCCTGAAGCTTAATCTCAGCCCTTGCATCTAGCAATACAGATGAAGCACAGAGCTTCATCTTAACAGATAAATAAACACTGGACAATCCTAGTTAACTCTGGATATCAAATGCAGCTAGGGTGAAATACTGAGGTCTTCTCGCCAAGCACGGTTAAGGTATTCATTTTTTATATAGACAAATATATCACCACTGGGCATAGTTACAATATGTATCCTAACATGAAATTTAAGAAGACAAAAGATTCCGTCCCAGCATTGCAAATAAGTAAATCACCCAGTAATTTGGTTGGTATCTTGCTCCTTTTTCCCCAAAGCAAAATGCAGGATGTGTGATTGATCTTTCTACCAGGTGATCAGCAATCTTAGGACTCTCCCTGGTCAGTTCAGCAATCACTGCAGAGATTTTGCAACCTTTGCCACCTGGAGATGAAAGTTATGAGCTATGGAAAAAGGCAGAGCATGAAACCAACATAAAACAGCCATAGGGCCAGCTAGAAAGGCATTGAATATTCCTTATTACATCCCCTCTAGGCAGATAAACCACAGTTTCTCTTCTTGGTCAAGAAGTGCAATGTGTCCAGGATACAGGGCTCAAATCAACAACATAAGCTTTACATTGCACTGGGAGGCTGAGGGGCCATAATGTCAGTCCACAGAAAAAAAACCTAGTCAGAAAAACCTACTCACTGAAGAAAATTATGATGTGCAAGGATCTATTTTTATTATGACCTGGAACAAAAGGCTGACATTTAGAAAGGATTGTGACTTTCAAACAACATTGACTCAAGGGTCATCAAATCTTTCATTTCCATAGAACTTTATTTTTTTTCCTTCGGGTAATTCTAAAATGTTCCATGTTTAAATGTACAGTTTTCTACACCTAAGCCCCAGGGTGGTATAAAAAACCTTCAACCTTAATAGTAAAGTAGGCTGAGAGCAGCAATGTCCCAACTATTTGAGTCCTCTCCAGCCTGGGAAAATCTGTCTCTGAATTTCCATCTGGCTGATAGTCTCTCCTCTTCAAAGCAGTGTCTGTACTTTTAAACATCAGAGGCTGGAAAACACTGCCTAACGAATCAAGACAGTCTAATGGTGTCAGAGTTAGAACCAAGTCTTTGCTTCACTGCAAACATCCCCTCACAGTCTTGCTTCCCCACTTTGGTTTGGTCTAGGTCTCTTTCCTCTCCCATTAAGCTTAATAATGAACAGCTGATGTTGTTCAACAGAGCCAAGAACCTTCACCGCTCTGCAAATGCCCAAGTAAAGGAACAGAAAGATATCAGTTCCCTATATTATATTTAGAGTGATGTGTGAAATCAAATTAATTAGGTCTGCATAACATCTTCATGTCTGAGTAGAGTCAGGGAAGCCCATCAAATGCTCATCTATATCTGAACATGTGTATTGCTTGGGATAAAACCCCTCCTCTCTAACGGTACTGTGTGTCCCCGTCTTCCATGAAAATAAATGTGTATTTAGCTTGAAAATCCTTCTTTTTCAAATATGGCTAACTAACATGCAAATATCTATCTATATATGCACACAGACACACACACACATATACACATCTGAAGTGTGCATGACTTACTATCAAGAGTACTACCTGCAGCAGTAGCTTCAGACATGTCTAAACTCAGTGTTTGATTTCAGATACTAAAAGATGAAGCCTGTACACAAAATAGGCTCAAACAAACACCTCAGAGAGCCAGGCATGGCTTTTACCAAGCCAGCAACCACCTCACAGGCCCTCCAGTGAGGCAAGGTTTATCTGCAGACAAACTGCTTCTAAGGGGCATAGTCATTGATTTCAAGTAAGGTTTTTAATATGCTAAAATTCAGAAACAAGGATGACTTTGACCTTGAAGCACTGCCCATACAAAAAGCACCAGTGTTTTTCCATAGATAATGAAAGAGGGTATATAAAAATCCACATAGACAAGACAAAATTTTTCTTTAATGATCTGAAATTGCCTGAAATATTTTCTTTTTTTTAATAACAGGAACCAGCTTTTAGGCATTCAGTACAACAATCTTTATGTTGTTAATAAACACTTTTGCCTAATGAATATCTCTTGGTAAGCTTGTCTGTAATTCAGGAAATGCAAGTGTAGCCAAGATAAAAATATGCACATACTAAAAGCTCAAATTGAAGAAAAAAAAATCAATTCAAAGTTAAATTACCCATCTTAAATTTCAGTATAAAGGCTACTAGAAATACTGAGTTCTTGAACTTCAATTAATCTTTAGCAATTAAGCCAGAAGAGAAAAAGATTCTTCAGAGTATCAGAAAAAAATAAAAAGCTGCAAAGAAGAGCTCCTATCAGCTTTCACAGGGACGTCACTATTGCTTAAACTCCCATTCACAGCTCTGTTGGGCTGGTTAACTCATGCTTGTCTTTGAATCCTCTGGGTTTCTTTTTTCCAGGCATCCGTGTGTGACTGCCTGCTTGCGCGTGGCATACATTTCCCAGCTTCACTTCTCAGGGATTAATTGGCAGAAGTGCTTGTCATGGTTAAATAATTTTATTTAATTTGAACTGTGTGAAGATATTTGGGCAAAAGGGAAAAATAATCAAAATTTAATTACTTTCCCCCCCCCCCCCCTTTAATGAGAAACAGTTGCTTTCCTTGGAGACTCATCTGGGAATAGAACATGACTCAGTTTTATTGTTAAACATGCAATAGTTTAAAAAAAAAATCGATCATCAATCTCTTGCAGTAAAAGAGTGACAAGCCCAGCATAGGTAAAACAGATTTCTAGAATAAACAACTGAAGTTTATAAAGACACTGAGGGGACAAGATAACATCAACATCATGTCAGGAAACATTCAAGGGACTTTCTTACAGGTTTCTAAACAACCAACCAACCAAATAAATACTTTTACTAAATGGCTCAAAGATGTCTCTTCCTTTAGTCGCGCCATCTATGGGAAGCACCACCTTTAGTGACTCGCCAGTCTCTGCCATGCAAGTTAAGGGATTTCATAAAACTTGTCAACCTCTCCTTTTTTCTAATTTCACATTAAAATATTTGTGTTTTTTGTGAATTCCAAGTGGAAAGAAAGGCTGCCTCAGCCCTCATTCCCCTTGATGTCATCTATTCTTACACACATCCATCAGAAAATGATGTGGCGTCAAAAAAAATTACTTGGAAAGGGGCAGAGAGACAAAGCAAGGATGCTCTGAAGATATACTATTACTGGCAGCTCTGGGGCCCTTTGCTGGGTCCATCTTCAAACTGCTAATGGTTAAAGACCTCATCTGCAGCCAGTCACAAGCGTTGCATTTTCCCCAGCTCCTTGTTTGATATCACAGCCTCAGACATTTTTCAGTGTGATCCACACAATAAGTAAAATGCATCCTCTGTGGCAGGACGCACCTACAGAGGTGTGTGGGCATTCTTGACCAGCCTTAGGCTACACGGTAGTAGATAACGTCCTAAAACACCAGTGCCTCTGCTCCCTCAAAGGATCCTCACCTCCATGGAAAAGGTGGTGCAACAGGCTCCCCTAACCTTCTCCAGCAAGGAAATAGGTCACATCATGAAGTGACTTTGGAGGAATCAGGTTAGCATCATGATGCTAAACAGGTCTCCGCAGTTCACACACAGAAAGAAGAATCCCATTTAAACATCCTGTCAGCACGTTGTGGATAAACCTGAGGCATGCACAAGCTTGTGTCTGATGCTTATCTGTCCACAAGGTTTCAAGGGAAGATGAATTAAAAAAATGTGCTGATACATGTAATATTTTTCACAGAATCACAGAATATACTGTCTTGGAAGGGACCCACAAGGATCATGGAGTCCAACCCTTAGCCCTGCACAGGACCATCCCCAAAAGTCACACCATGTGTTGTCCAAATACTTCTTGAACTCTGTCAAGAAGTCAAGACTTGACAAGTCAAACACTTCAAGAACTCTGTCAGGCTTGGTGCTGTGACCACTTCCCTGAGGAGCCTGTTCCAATGCCCAACCACCCTCTAGGTGAAGAACCTCTTGCTAATATCCAACCTAAACCTCCCCTGACACAACTTCAGGCCATTCCCTCAGGTCCCGTCACTGGTCACACAGAGAAGAGATCAGTGCCTGCCCCTCCTCTTCCCCTCACTAGGAAGTTGTAACTGCAGTGAGGTCTCCCCTCAGTCTCCTCCAGGCTGAACAGACCAAGTGAAGATTATTCCTTTGGCGTATTAAAATCAGCTCTCAAATCAGAGCAGGAAAAGGACAGTCAGGTCACTGTAACAAAACCTTTATCTGGAGAGGACCTGCTTTTCCAGCTCTGGATCTACTCACAAAAGAAAAGACATTTGCCACAGCTAAGCGTTAACCAACTGTAGAAAGAAACTTTTCACATCATTTCCCCCCACCCTAGAAGACATTGTAAGGAGGAAATTTAACAAATCATGTAAGAGCGATGGTTCAGCAAGGCGATGTTTACCACTTTCGATGTGCAAATCAGGTTGCACAGAAATCTGCAGCACAAATCTCCCACTGGTACTACCCTATACCAGCAAGCCCCAGAGATGTATTTAGCTAATTCCAACCTTTTTCTTTCCTTGCAGCTGGTGCATACACTGTCAACTACATTGTGACAATGACCTCCAAAGGTGCGCAGGATCATTTTGGTAACTAATTACACTGTAAAGGGAAGAGAGGACTTTCCCAGCCTTCCTTGATACATGTCCATTTTAAGGTTTCCTCTCTCCAATGAAAAGAGGGGTTAACATACCTGCTCTCACAATGCTCAATCTAATGAAGCCACAGCCTTGATAAAGCCTCTTTTGGGTGATTAATAACCATAAAGAAATGCCCGAAGGTGGAATATATCCAAAATACCACCAAAAATGGTGTTTGAAGGAAAAAAAGTACTTCAATTTGAATTAAGCCATTTTTAGTGCAGCAAATTTACATTTGCATATTAAGAAAATGACAACCTCTTTCCACCAGAATTTGCCAGTACATTTTGACACAAAAAACTGCCTTAATGGTTGAATGGTAAAAAACCACTCTTAATGGTTATTTACCAAAATAGTTCTTTTGCTTCAAAATAGTCCTTTACAGTCCACTTCCTTGCATTCTCATCTTTCTTTAGTCAGTATAAACACAGCCTCCTTTAAAAAGAGAGTGGGAAACAAAAGGAAAAGAAAAAGACAAGCCAAGAATCATTCACAATTAAATCTTTCAATATCTTATGCAAAAACTGCTGGAACAAGTTTTTGCCCTTTGCAATGGACAGATGTTCTCATCAACAAGAAAATTAGAACTTGATGACATACTCCGAGGTTTAAATGTCACTCCCTACCACTCTGGTTCGAATAAAAATGAAAGTGGCATTAAGAGAGCAGTATACAAGCTCTGCAGACTGGTAATTTATTTTAATTAAAAAGCAGAGTTTACACACACATTTAGTGGCACTCATCATAAAATACACATCTGAAAGTAGAAGGCTTTCATGGTTTTAGTGCCCAGAAAGCTCTTTTCTCGTTGCTAGTGAATTATTTCCTCTCTTGGTCTATTCAGAAATTTCCCACTGCATGTAACTCCTTTCTAATATATAAAATAAACTAAAAATAAAATAAAAACCTCAGACCTACCAGTAAGGCAGAACCCACAGAAGGCAACCTCCACAGAACTGTTTGAGCAAAGTCCAAAGAGTACAATTCAAGCAGTACATTTTTGCCTTTTTGCATGTGATGCAAATAGGCACAAAAAGGATTCACTAACCAGGTGGTACAATCAAAACATTTATAATGTAAATATTATTTTACCTCTTTAAGTCCAAAAGAGAATATCCAACCAAGAAAAGCACTCCGTGAAATGATGCACTGACTGCCTGGGTGCCTTTCTGAAAGGTACACTTCAGTTAAAGTCAAGTCATTAGGCTCAGTAGAAGAGGAAGCGAATGAAATCCAATAGAATGCATTACAGAGGTCAGACTAAATGAGCTAATGGTCCCTTCTGGTCTTAAAAAATCTATTAATCTAATTTAATTCTCTGTTCTACTCTTCATACCAGAGTCAATTTAAACTCATTTATATGAAAAGAACACATTACAGCAGCCTTACACAACACACCTTGTTCTGACCACACAGTTTTAGGCTACCCAAAAGCTTCATTTACTTCCCACCAAGCTCAGAAGGAGGCTTTGTTTAACCATAAAGACAGCTTATATTTACAAGCAAGGCACTAGGCACAGGCACCTCTCCCAACAGCATGCTGGATGAATGTTCACCTTAAACTGCACAAATCAACCAGATACTTGCCAGAGCACTTTCCACCTTGGCTTGGTTTTTTGGGTGCCGGCGTTCTTCACTCAGCCTGATACTTGCTGTGGTGAAGAGCACAACGCTTTTATCAATAAAATATGTTTGTCACTTTAAGGATATATCTTGTGAATTACTTGCAACACACTCAATATTGCACCAAGAAAATACTTGGCAGTCCCTGTCCAGTGAGAAAACCAAGCACTTATGAGGAGAAGGCCAGAAATATTCACTGCTGTTAATCCCTATGGTGTGCACAATATGCTCCCATCAAGCAAATATTTTTTATTACCCATCCTTCTAAAAAAAGAAGGGAAAAAAAATCCCCTTTTTCTTCTCCATGCAGCCTTCCCTCAGCATCTCCCTCCTCCTGAAGCCTCAATGTTCACCTTAACATCACCAGTCATTTGCTTAATTCAGCTGTACAAGAGTGCAAAGCATCACATGAATCCAGGCTGATCAGCCTTAGCCAACCACAGCATCCTTTATGCATGCCTTGGATAGAAGGAATAATTTAACACAGAGGGGCAACTGAAGGCCAGTACACGGGGGCTCACAAAAGCTTTTCTTCACATGGTATGTTAGAAAGATCTTCCTAGTGGGCTAAGGACTTCATCTCTGCTGGCATATCTATACTTGATGT
Organism: Campylorhamphus procurvoides; assembly: GCA_013396655.1. Taxonomy (NCBI): domain Eukaryota; kingdom Metazoa; phylum Chordata; class Aves; order Passeriformes; family Dendrocolaptidae; genus Campylorhamphus; species Campylorhamphus procurvoides. The sequence goes on along the minus strand of WBMV01004888.1, from coordinate 1,227,580 downwards.
TACCTTTATTTTTTCGCTTTGCCTGCAGCAGAGACAGCCCTCTCCTTGTCTCTGTCCTAAACATCAACAGATGAAAAAGAACTGCAGAGCTGCCTAACGTCTCATGTCTGCAGTGGTTGTGTTAATTTATTCCAGCTATGTGAGGGAAGCATGAATGGCACCCCAGTAAGCCAGCTCCGACTAGTGTAAAGGCAGCTGATTTTCCCATCTTCAGTCCTGACCAGTGTGTAATGTCTATAGTTTTCAGCTCTGATGTTTCTTCACTTTTCCCCCTCTCTCTTTTGAGTCTTGAGCAGGTGGTATCTTGTGAAAACACAGAACCAAGGAGCTATGTAACATGAAACACCCGATTTGCCTACTCAGTGCCAGTCTTTTTAAACTGAATCCCGTATTGCAGTGAAACTTGCCTTAAGCCCTGTTTCCTCTCAGCACATTTTAATCAAGCAAAAATCCTATTTACAGTGAAGAAATCCTGTTACAGCAAACAATCACTACATTGTTTTCTTGGACACATCTCTCACCTAAGCCTTTATCATCTGCTTTGCCCTTCTATCATGGTGCACACCCTTAAAAAAAGAGCCTTTTCAACATAAAGACATAGGGCAGATACTGAGACTCAAATTCAAATGGATATTCACTGACTGTTCGAGCTTATAATTTATGTAATCTCTTTGGATGCTTTAGACACAAATCAGGAAGTCAAAAAGCCTCTCACTGGCAAGATGCTATTCCTTGCAGGACAAACAGAAATTCATTGTGGACTCAATCCTGAAGCCTCTAGACCAAGCTCCCACCAGCTTCAGAGCATTTATCTGAATAAAGGTCGAGCTGAAACTCTCCAGGAACTTTGAGATTTTGTTCCAGAAACGTTTTCATTATATCAACCTTGTGGACACCTGGTAAACTCATCCCCCACAACTCAGCTCTCCTGATTTAGCATAGTTACTAATGCCAAAATGCACTTCTAGAAGGTGTGCTTCAAAGTGCCTATTGTCTGTTTTATCTAGAATCTACCTATATTTGCCTTTCAGGTTTATGACAGCATCACCAACCAGCATTTTACAGGCCCTTGTGGCTGGTCCCATTTCTCCCTGAATGTGAAGATCTTCAAACTAGCTACCAGGATTCTTTTTGTTCCTTCAAGCTAAATTCCCTTTCTATGAGCAACTCAACAAATCCAACCCTACCATGAGAGTTCCACTGGATTTCTGAGGGTAACGCTCACCCTTCCATTCCTCACATATACCTTGGGAGCTTTTGATCAGCACCATTATACCTCTGGAGAGTTGACTTCCTGCCATATCTGAAGGATGGGGAGCTGCTGAGGACATCCCCATAACCATCTGAAGTCAATGGGAGGCTCTGTAAAGCTTTCCCGTAAAGGTTCAGTAATTTTGTAGCTTCATCCTAAAGAGCTTCTTACTCCTCTTTAACCTCAGTATCAAGGCAGAAAGAAGGGCATCCAGTTCATCCTCTGCTTGCTTTGACTCTAAAGCAGAGTATGGCAGGGCATTCATATCTGCTTTCTTGGTTAAAAAAGAAAGAAAGACAACCTAAGCAGCACTTCACAGTACTGGTGGCATTGAAGAAGTTAATGAACAACATTGAACTAGACTTCAGGAGATGAGTCTTAATAAGTGCTGCTAAAAATATTACACAGTCATTTCCAGAACAAATGCAATCAAGTGGTAGACGAGGGAAGAGAGCGATCCAGACCCATGAGTTACCATGGTGGAGGTATTTTCAGTGGGGAGCAGGAATAAAGGCTGCTCATTTCAAAAACCCAGTGGCAAAAAAACAAATCCACGATCTCACGTCCCAAGGCAGGCTAGTGACTCTGCAGCCAGGACACAGCAGAACTGCAAGGAGCAGAAAGCATTTGCACCACACAGGGCCAGCCTTGAAGTTCACAAATAAGCTAAACTGAGGTTAATGCTTGGAGAAAAAGCCTGGCAGCTCGTAATGCTCTTTTGGGGTGGGAGGAGGAACTGGCAGAGGCAACAGCTCTAAAATGGAACATCCTGGAGTCTTTTGCTGGGCTAAACCCCCAACCCTGCGCAACCCCCACTGCTGCACATAACCCAGCTACATCTGCTGGCCAAGGGATAAATGATGCACCAATCACTGAAACCCATGTTTAAAAACCCAGTGCCCACAGGCTCTAGTACACGATGCAGTCCCTTTCTCGTGCAAGAGGTGGCCTTGGACATTTGCTACATGTCACCCCTCACTCCCTGCCACTGGCAAACAGCTCCAACTCAAAGTGCTGGCACATTCACGGCTGGGTTTGGTGCAAAGTATTTGCACTCCTGATAAGCCATGGTTGATGTCAGCATGACCTGGTGGTCTTGAACTTAATGAAATGACAATTAATCACAACTCTAGGCTGATTCCTCACACTGACGGGCTTGCTGCAGAAGAGGAAAAGCCACTATCCTTCATTGGCAGTTAATGCTTTTTTCCCCGTGCAATCACCCCACTATCTGCATTCCATGTTTCCTGCCAGAAACAGCCGCCTCAGCATTTCAGACACGTCCTTGGCAAGGTGCTTTCCTCCTCACAGTGTTTGACAGGATTATGAAGTGCTGAAGTCTCTGGCCTCCATTTGTTTTGAAGCTTGAAAGCAAAGTTTAGTTTAATCATGCTGTTTCTTCTTGCTCTTTCCCTTCTTCAACCGTCTTGGTTGCCCACCCGCCCAGTCCCCAAGCATTCCCATACAAACCCTGCCCATGGATATTGGCTGTGACTTCAAGGCATGCAGATCTACATTCCCATTTGGTTTGTAATGGTAACAACTGATCTCCCAAGAGGATACATCAGTATCCTGGTTTAGCTTATGGATGGGTTAGGTCTGCTGTACCATTTTCTCACGCTGGTTCAAATAGGTGTCTCCTAGCAGGAGCAGGGAACTGAGGAAGAGCAGGGTTTCTCCAGCTCCCTTGGTAAGGTTATCAGCTGTTCCATGGTCTGACTGAGAGGAATACAGTTTTAGGAAAAGGGAGCAACCACATATTTGCTTGTATTGCAGAGACACTGAAGATACTCCTGCTCTGCTAACCAAACAGTATTAATATTTATGAAGTGCTCTGCAAAGGGAGCATTTGAAGCTGAGGAATCTTGCGCTTTTCAAGTATTTTTTGTGAGAAGGTAGACAAAACAGCTCAAACTCCAGCTTTCTGGACAAAAAGCAGAAATCCCTAGTTTCAGAAAAATATGATGTTTTTTTATGGTGGTCTTTTTTTTTTTTCCTCTTTTACTCAAACACTGTTTTACAAAGAGAGCAAGTTTAAAACAGGATCAAAATGAAGAGACAGACCAGGCCTCAAATTGAGGTACTAATGCAGTTCTGGACCCCAGCACACCCCAGGTAGATGAAATCTCCTTCCATCCTTTTGAACTTCAGGTATTGTCTGCCTAGCAAATGTAGACTGAGATGCGTGCTTTGTTATAAAAGATGTACTGCTTTTTTCACCTCCAAACTTAGACAGGCTTTTCTGTCTTAGATAGCAAAAAGGGACTGAAATATTAATAGAATAAATGGAACATGAATAGGTAGGCAAATATTAGAGGATAAAAACCAGGGCCCAAGTCATGCTACGTGTTTAGCAGAAGGTCCTGAAAGCAATCACTGATCTCTCTGAAAACCTCCAGCAACACTGTGCAACCAGCAGCTGTCACTGTAAGCAATGAAGAGGAACAGGAGTGAGAGAGTCAGGGATGCTCCTAGATGGGAGGAAAGCAACTGGAAAATAAAAACACAGGAGAAGCCACGATTAAACACTCAGCAGCTCCCTAAAAATGGCCCTTGTCCGCCAGGAGAAGCTGCTCATCAAAAAGGCTCCGCTGGCCTTTTAAAATGCAGCCCGGATTCAGCTTCAGAGATAGTAAGAGTGGCTTATCACGATAGGATCTTCAGGCGATGGCAATTCATATCCTGTGCATAAGTGGGATTTAAGATTCCGCAGCCCTTTCGATGTGTTCTGGGCAAGGATGCAGGGCGACAGCAGGGAGTAGTGCAGGAAGCAGCTTTCAGATACCTATTAGCATGGGACAGATTTGAAACATTCAAGATCCTCTGCCCACTATCCACATTACTCAGCTGTCAAAAGGAAAGGCCTCAGATTTATGATGTGAAAATTACATTTTAACGAGGTGTCATATGTGTTTAAAGTTCTTATTCATCACCATACTGCCACATCTTTTACCCAAGACACAAACGCACTTAATTAGCATAGTATAAGAACAGAGGGTTCACCTTATCTGCATTGGAAAACTGCTTCAGGAAGAAAAAACACAAAACAGCTCAAACATTCTTACTGAATGAAATGGTTGTAATCACACGTCAAGAGAGCATCTCACAATATTTGACAAATGTGGGAGATAAAACTTTGACATGCACCCTCTGAGGCTTTTAAATTATCACAGATATTGATGGAATCTTTGTATCATGTTTGGTTATCAGACTGTCAGTCCACGGTGTTAATATGCAATCTGTGGAAGCTACTTAAGCACAATGAGGCTGCATTACAAGTCCTACATATCATACGACTGTCTTCCTTATGTATTAGGCATATTTATTTATTAACTTCATACATCTATTGAACAGCCCATATGGTAATGCATGGGTCTCCTGGACATAATTTAGAACAGCTTCTCATAAATAGAAGGTCTGTATTTCCCATGTCACTGGGAATGGCTGCCAGGACATTCAAGTCCCAGATATGCACAGAGAGTTCCTTAACGTGGTTCAAGTTATTCCTTGGGTTTCTTCACTACCGAGCCATGGGACAGGCTCCAGTGCCCATCTAAACACCTAAACCCTCGGTCAGCACATCCCAAGCTCCAGCAAGAGCTGCCAGCACTGATATGCGGCACCTCAGTCTTTTAAAAGACAAAGCTTCTGGTTTCTCGGCTGCCCAGAAACCCCTACCTGGTGTCCAGGCAGGAGCCAGGACAGCTCAGGGAGGTGCAGAGACAAAAAACTTGTGAGATGTGATTTTGTATGCAGTATGGCACCAGGAAGCGCATGGGAGCACTTTGCCTTTTGGAGAGGAGTGTTTGTTGATATTTTCTTGAATTTATGTGCTCAGAATGTATCACAAGTGGGTGATGATTAAAACAGGTAACTCTGGTGAATATTAAGACTGATTAGGTTGCAGAAAATTTTCATGTCAATACAGCCTTCTGTATCCCTTTCTGCATATGTCTAGTAGGACACATTAAAAAAAATAACCTGAACACTGTTCTGGGTTTAACTTCTTGAAGAATGCAATGAGATGCAGAGCTATTCTTACTATCACTTCAAATTAGCAAACTCAATAGCAGCTACAAAGAAATAACCCAAAAACTCAGGAGCAGTTATTAAGACGCATCCTCCAAGAAGCTCATTTTAAGGCCAAAGAGCTCAAAGAAAATACACTTCAAAGGCTTTTGGTATCTTCAAATTCACTTCTTCAGGGGAGACATTAATGACCTGTTTCTTGGGACTTAAAGGCACTGAGCAGTGTTTACTTTCAAAACTGGTTTTGAGATAAATGAAAAAAAAACAACCCCAGACAAAAGCAAAAAAAATGAGTGGGGTAAATCCTTAAAATGCAACTTTCCTCATTTCTGGGAATAATGAAAAATTGGGTTTAATTCCATCAAGAGCCTTGAATTGCTTCTAGATCACTTAAACTCAACTTCAAAATATTTTGTGTTCCCTGGTAACGTCAACTGCTACAGAAGCTGAGCACAGAAGCTCCAGGATTTGACACTCATTTACTCCGAGGAGTAAAATCCCATTTTTTTAAACAGTGGGTGAGAGATGTTCCACAACAGTGAAGAACTTAAATATGTTCCAAACCTACATGCACAGATCCTTAAAAATCACAGAAAATGTTTAGACATTGTGAACAGCAAGAGGATGTGATCCTTGCTTTTTCTATAAGCTACACAACTCCTGCCTACTCCCATTTTCTCTGGACATTTTGTGAAAAGACTGAAAAGTGTCCTGGAGCCCCCAGAATCTGTTTGTTTTTTTTTTTTTATTTTAGATATCTCTGAAATGTAAGATACCAGTGATTTCAAATATGATTCAAATATGGTACTGACTATTTAAATAGTTAAATACATCACTTTTCTTGTTACGATCAATTTTTGGTTTTAAGAGCTCTTCTAAAACTTCAGCCTTAATTGTTTTTTAATGACCCATATGTTCAACCCATCAATTTTACAATCTTTCTTTTATTTTCTAATTAAGCAGATATTGTTTACATATTTTGCTACTCAAACTGTAACCCTATGGAAAATGGCTGCATTAAACATTGCTCTAATACAGAGAAACACTAGTGATTTTTGAAAAGAAGGGAAGCACATATCCACAATTCACTCTGTTAAAAACCAAATATCTAAAAAAAACAAATAAAAATATACTGGGTCTTCACTGCTTTCCTAGTGTTTCCTAATTGGCTCCAGTTCTGCTCTTTAGTGGAGGAGCTGGGCTTAAGCCAACCATATATTTACTTTTACATGTAAAGCAACGCAGCATGAAATTTGGTGCTAGCCAGAAAATGGGTTGCATTGAACTTGGAAGACAAAGCAACAAGACAAAGACTCCTGGCTCCTCTGCAAAAAAAAATCCCAAACCTCCTGGTGTCAAGCAAGTGTTTGCTCACCTGTTCAATTCAAAAATCAGTGCTTCTGTTTGACAGAGTCATAAAATAACATTCACACTAATCAGGCTATGTGGGTAATGGTGCAGTAAACTCCCTTTGCAAAGTTATTTTTCTTCACTTTGAAGTGCTTTGGCCCATTCAAGTTGTCTCATCAAAAAATTCACTTGCTGTCAGAGCAGTCCTCTCAAGAGTCTTCTAACCCATAAAATAGTGAGGTAATGGGATCCTTATGGATTTGTGCCAAAAAGGAAATCCCGACAATTTTCAGAGAAGAGAAATGCACGTGAAATTCAGCCTTGTGTCCACATTACAAAGCGATCAAAAATTGCACAATGGGAATGTCAGAGAAGGTCACCAGATTCCCTGACATCAAATGAAACCTCTCACATCCACCATCCAGAATTAAAAACTACTTCAGCTTTCTATCTGAGAGACTGTAGGATTTTAAATTCTCATCCAAACCAGAGTGACACAATGACAAATCAAGCCCTTGCACCTCATACACTTTCAGTCCCCTGCCAGGTTTTCACTTGCTGTCTCATCTCACCAGCTTAGACTGCAAAAAAAAGCGGGAACAATTTCCTTTTTTATAGAAAAGTACAAAATCTAGGTTTTTCACTGATTATGGCTTTTTTTTTTTTAATTAAAGATGCTATTACAGACAACAGTCACCAAATGAAAAAGCAGCAGCAGAGAGTCTGTTATAATACCTGGAAATAATTCACTGAAAAGGAGATAAACTCTGTGAAATAGCAGGGATACAATTGATTTTCACTCCTTGGGGATAACCAATAGCTCACAAATTGCTCTGCTTCACTCCACCACTCAGAAAGTACATGTTCATCATTAGGTTGGGAGAATGAGAAATATTACTTCATTTTTTGCTCATCTGAGATTTTGCAGAGGTCAACATCATTGAAAATACCTGTACTCCTCGCTTAACAGTCGCTCAGTTTTTGTTCATCTGCCTCTTCAAGATTTTCTTTTTCCCTTCCTTACATTTTTGTATAGAAATGAGAATTTCATTGCCATTTTACCACTTTTTTTCTAATCCTCCCCAGCCTGTCATACCCACAGTTTCTTTCAGCATCCTTTGATCAATTTTTTTTTTTTAATATGGGTAACAGGCTGCACACAGTAAAAGAAAATGAAAAGCTCAGCAACAGAAACCTTTTGACTTCTCTTTTGCAATCTGAAGCCCTAAATCCACTTACCCACTTTCAAGTTTCTTCCTTATAGAAAGAAATGTTTTAGAAATAACCATGTTATGAATCAAATACTTTACACTCCAGATTATATTAATTATGCTTTTGTTCTTAATTTTTCAGCTTTTCAAAGTACACAGCCCACCACAGGAACTACTTGAAAACTATGAGTAAATCACCCACAGGAGCAACCATTTGAAAATGACTGAGCAAAGGCTGTTTGGAAATTCTTGCACTGTTATACAAGCTAGACCACAATGTAAGGCTAAGACGTGTTCCTAATAAAGTGGCAATTTTATATTTGCAAAATGATGAAGAAGTTGATAAAGTTAAGGAATATAACTAAGTAATTACCAGCCCAATTTCTAACAGGAAAAAAGGTGGAAAAGCTGGAAAACCTCTGCGGGCCAGATGGTTTTCTGAGAGAAAGTATAGTAAGTCATAGTAAGTAATAAAATGCTCTAAAAAAGAAAAAAAAAAAAAAGAGAGCAACTTTATAGAAAATAAACGAAGAATTTTTATGATTTTAACATTGATCCCCCTTCTGACTCTAGACACACACTTGTGGGTGCATGCCCACATATGCACATAGAGAAGTCTCAGCTTCTCTAAACAGACAAAACTCCCCCAGCGTAATGAAACAAAGTAATTTAAACTGGCCGGCAGTTTTCATCCAGCTGTTCTCAGTGACAGCATCTTTTACACTTTTTTTTTGGCCAAAATTCCTACAGAAGGGGAAACAATTTGATGACTTACAAAATAAAATTCAATTCAGAAGAAAAGACTGCTACCCCCTGTAATGTGAATACCAGCATGGACATTTGGAAACTGTTTCAGGATAGTTATGTGTTGCATACTCCTTTGTCCACTTCATTTCAACTAAGACAAAATAAAATAATCTGCACATATAAATGTCTTAATAACCATCATATATTCTGTGGTGGGTCTTAATTTACAGAAGCTCAGGCAGATCACTAACACAGGAGTGTACTTCAATTTTACACCCTCCTCCCAAGAAAAACAAAAAGCCCAATTCAGATTTTGGTTTGGTATTAAAACCCTTACCTGCTCTGCTGTCCAGCGGGCCAAAATCCAAGGAGTATTTTACAACGTGATAGTTGTTCCATACATAAAGGAGGTTGTCCCGGGGATTATAATCCACAGCAGCAATGTACTGGTAGGAGTTTGGAAAGGGCACATCCACCATGCTATCCTTGCTTTGGTCAGTGTTATATATGTAATCTATTTTATTCCCTGTGGCTTCATTGTCATCATCTTCATACACAGACTTCACCACATATAAAATCCCACAGATCATGAAGGCATTAGAAGCTGACCTCTTGTCATAGGCAGTATCCCATGTTCCTTCAATCCTTAACGTATAAGGGTTTAACTGGCTAATGACTATTTTGCCATTGTTTTGTTCTGTTGCATAGATTACCCACAACCCGTTCTCATCCACAGCCAGGTCTATGTCAGACTTGCCTCCCCAGCGGTAAGGAGAGGTGTCGTGGTAGTTTGCATTAGCTATGATAGCCTCCCCGCTTTTTATCCTTGTCCGCAAGTCAAACTTGACGATGTTCCTGGTTCGTTCCTTGTTGAAGAACAGAGCCCCGTCGTACACCACGAACCCCGTGCCATCCACCCGGTGCGGGAGTTTGTAGGTCGTGGTTGGCCTCCCAGCAATGAAGTCGTCCTTGGAGGAGTACTCTGTCAGCGTGTCTGTCCGGTACGGCGTCCAGGGCATGTAGTAGATCTTGTCAGATGCCTGCAGAGGGTCCTTGCACCAGGCACCGGACTGGTGGTCAGACTCGAATAAGTGTTCACTCTGGTACACTCCTTTCAGCAGTCCGGGGCAAAGAAAAACTGTTGTAAGGGAAAAGAATTTAAAAGAAAAACAAAGTTAATGACGGTTAAGGGGTGGTTGGCCCAAGCATCTCAAAAGCTTCTAGTCCTGGAGCAGAGGACACTTGAGAGGAAACCCAAGAGCAATGCCTTGTAGTTGGAGACTAGCCTTCCTACCTGCCATGTCTCCAGAACAAGATTTGTTCCATCAAACTGATTTCCCCCCCTGTTTTTTCTATCAACTGTGGCTTGTTTTCTTATTGCTTTTCAAATCTGTTTTTACAGGTGTACTTACTTGGACCACTCGCCTTTGTAAACTCTGAAATGAATATGTGCCCCCAAAGGATTTCTGGGTTTGTATTTCCAAATTATATTCTGCAGTGAATCTGTACCTACTTAGGTGAAGGGCTAAACTCCGAGGGAATTGATCCACATATTTATTTGAACAGCCCACAGAAGAGTGGCCTAGAAATGGAAATAAGAGAAAGAAATTCCCATCCTTACAGTCCAAGTGATATTAAATATTTAAAGAGTACCAATAGCAAAGCAGAGGCGAATCCCTTAGCAACTCAGAGGAGCATTTCAAGCAAAGGGAGTTGGGGGGGAACACCCATCTGTAGTATAACTAGAAATGAGACTTTCAAAGCTGCTACAGGACACATGAAACATGCAGTCCACACAATTAAAAACAAATGACATATGGATGCTGAAAAGAAAAGACAAGGAAGGAAGGAAGAAAGGAAAGAAGGAAGGAAAAGAATATAGTTCGCTGGAGAGGAACCCAAGGTCTAGATTTTAATCAGTTAAAAAATGTCCTGTTAAATATAGTAGTAATTCAAACTTAAAAACATATACCTTCTATTGTTACATGAGAGGAGCACAGAGGAGCAGTTTGACTAACTGGGATGCTTTGCTGCTCAGACTTCGGGGGGGCTGAGAGGGGCCAGGGCATGCCCAACACCTGGGAGGAGGCTCAGCCGGTGCCCAGCTGACCTTGGCACCACGGGAACGCCAACACCAAGAGGCCAGCCGGCTGAATGGGAAGGCAAAAGGAGGGATGCTGCAGAGCAAACTGCCTCATTTGGCCCTGCTCATCCCTGTTAGCACCCTCCTGACTTGGAGGTGCATGTGCAGCTTTGGGGGGAGAATAGATGTTGGTTATTTGTAATGCTGATCTCCACGAGCGTGAGTGGTACAATAACCATGACGACAGGATGGGCAGCAGGGAGGCATGAAGAGGTATCCCACCACGCACTTCTGGTAGCATGGGGCTGGCAAGATGGGATCCCACATTCACACTTCCTGCTTGGAGCATAATTAATTATTTTTGCAAATGCAGAAATTGGTAATGTTGTCTGGAGAACAAGACGGGAGGAAAATCAGATTTAATAACCGGTATAAAATTGTATAGATCCATTGGAGTCTAAGTAACCACACGGAGTTGCTGATAAAGGGGTGCCATTTCCAAGGGGCTTTTATGCCATAATTAGATATACTTATGCATATACGCACATATGCACACTTTCCAAATTCTTTGGGGTGAGAGAAGAGTGAGTTATCTAAGCCTTTGAATAGAAATTTAATGAAAAAAAAGTGGCAGTGGTAAAAACCTTTCAGCAAAAATGAGTTATCCGGTGAAGTTGAGCAGCAGAGATACTAAATAAACTTTAACAAAAAGGTAGTGAGAATTAATGACAAAGTATTTCAACTAAAACGTTAAACTGTTAAATAACTTAGCCTATACATAAGTAATATATATATAATTTGAAAGGTATTTAATTACCTTTTTGTTCCACTTCTATTGTAGAGAGAGAGGTAAAGAGAGAAAGGAGAAAAGAGAATAGATTAATGGTACTGTATTGGCCAGGTATTTTTCTTTACCTCTTTCATATGAAAAGGAAGCTTCATTAATTTACTTTAGTATGTGAACATTTTATATATTTAAATATAAACCTTTCCTCTGATATACACCGGATAATATGCAGACAAGCTGAACAAAATACATAAATTTTAACTTTAGAAAATCTTTAAGAAGGAAAATAAAAGCCCAACACTTGGGACATAATGAGCCCCCTGAACTATTTGAGATACCTTGTCAGCAGCAACCTTGGACTAGTTTCATAGAGCAAAATGAAATACCCATAAACTGAAATATGACTGATACAGATTTATGTATAGAATAAAAATTCCAGGGAGAAACTTTATAGAATATACATCTTCATATATTTCGCCAAAGACCTGTAAAACAGAGATCCCTACTTAAAGCACGAGAATATTTGCTTGTGACATGAGAAGACTGTTAAATGAAGCCCATCGGTGGATATTCGTAGAGTCCTGTCCTTTATCCTTGGAGAAACAAACTTTAGTAAGACTTGGGAAAAAAAACCCACACATTTGAAATATTGTAATATTTATATGATTTATAATATCCCAAAGATTTACAGTGTTAACAAGTGAAAAATATCTAAGGATTATTTAAAAAGCCCAACCTCAGAACTTGGTGGATATTTTAATGTGAATTATTCACCATGCTTCATAAAGCTACTGAAAAGGCTGTGTCCCTTTGGACAGAGACCCTTGCAGGCAGAATAAATAAATGCAGTGTACTTATTAATTGCTAAATGCTCAGTACTAGTTTCTGTACCAGACAACCTCCTGCAAGAAGCTTTTGGGGGCCCTTAACCAAAAGCTTTCTGCAGTTTTGGCACAGGCCTCATCTCCTTCCAGCACAGTGGGGACCCAAACAGCTTCTGGAACCCTAGCCCTGGGGTTTGCTGGTTCCATGGAGCTTCTTCCCTGATGGCATGGGAGAAGACAGGCCCCATAAAATATCAGAGGGAGAAGGGAGAACTTGCCAGCAAACCAGTATGGTTTTGACAGCTAAGAGATCTCTGGTCAGAGAAGTAAGGCAGGAATGCACAAGTATGCACACGTGATTTGTTTTTCCTTGCCCAGAGTTCACTCCAACCCCTTCCAGACTGAGACACTTGCCAAGTGATTGTCCTCTGGTGCTGGGATTGCAAACCCCTTTGCATTCAAAAGTCTTATTCATTTGGATGGGAAACTACAGGCTCAATGGGAGAATGATTCCAGGGTAGGGCTGCAAATGCACTGGCTAGACATGTGGATCTACACTTCCCCATGCAGGGAGGTGTAACAGCTGCAGCCAAATGCAGCTCCCATAACGGGAGTTTCCAAACTTCAACAGCCTTTTTTACCTGGGCTTTGATTCAGGCTCTTCTCTACTTCATAACAGGTTAAGGTTAAAGGCAAATGTTTTCAACATGTGGTTGTCAGGGCCCTAGGGAGCAGAGAGAGACTTGCATTTGAGTGCAAGCACCTGATTTTGCAAGGGAAAGTGCCAGCAAGATTAAAAGGCTCCAGACTTAGCAATTCAAGAAACCTGCACAGCAATTGTACTCCCCTCCCCAGGCTCTGGCTGGTCACAGTTAAACAAGGTATTCAGAAAAACATTAAATGTCTCTGGCAAAAGCAAGGCAACATGACAGATCCTCAAATGTATGGCTTCATGCTGATTCTTCTGGCTGATGGCATACAGTACCTCTGGCAGCATAGAAGGCAGTAATTTACATTTCCAAATGAGTAAAAACCTCTGTAATGCACTCGAACAACAGTGTGATATTGTAAAGCAGCAAGAGAGAAGCTTCTAGAGGAGATAATACATCTGCAACCAGCTGATCTGGGTGACCTGAAGTCTTGATTACCCTTATGCTGAATAGCTCATATTTTTTATTAGTGGTCAGTGCCATATCCAGCTCTCGTAATTCCAAACACAGATGTGTTTTGCTGACCTTCTGCATGATGTTTCCATTGTATATATTCCAAATCCATATTTTCCCTCAGCTGATTTAAGATTTCATGCTTTGGAATTTCAGTAATTACTCAGCTTACATTATGGTGCCATATTCTTCAAAGAGGTTGCATGAGAGGCTTGGAGGGTTTACCTCACTGAGAGATACTACAAGGAAGGGTCTAATTAAGAGTCTGGTTATCTCTTCCGTTACACAACATACTACTGCATCAGTGTCTTCATAAAGTACTAGTAGAATTTTTTTAATTTTGCCCAATTAGATAATTTTACGTCTCTGTAATGCCTATACCAGTCCACAGAATTTAAGTACTGCTTGTAGCATAGGGGGTTCCTTACCTTCCTACAGGGATCTACAGAAAAAGCAGGCATACACAGCTTTTACTGTTATAGTGAGATCTTCCATTCCTGCTATTTCTGCATTGGAGGAGAACAAGGGTATTTCACCTCAAATTCCTATGCTGGTTGCAGGCCAGTGCCATTGGCTTCAACAATGCCAGAGGCCAGAAGGAAATCAAAGAACCACTTGCCAGGTCTGAGGGGAGTTCCAAACAAGACTTTTCACATACACTGATTTTCTCATGTTTCTTCAGATGGAAGTAAAACTGAGGACAATGTGCGACCATGAGCCACCACAGCCTGTCCCCAACCAATCACATAAACTCCTACCACCCATTCAGAGAAATCGCACAAAAACATTAATTAAATGTTCTTAGTACTGCTAGATTGAGGCTCTGAAAACATACTCTGCCACAATTAACGTTTGAACAACATTAACTGCTCATTTTCCTACCACTACATTGAATTGCACTCAAATAATTAAGGCACAAGCATACAGTGGCATAGCCATATAGTGAGCTGTCTCCCTGGCACTGCTTAAAACCCACACACAACAGCAGCATAAAACTCCTAGAAAAAAGTTATGTGAGTAGGGGCATGTTAAAAGGCAATTACAAAAGTAAGCAAAAAGTTGTGCCCTGTACTTTGCTAGCGGTTGTTTTGGAGTTGTTTTTTTTTTTCAGGGCAGATGTTTAATAGCAGAATATGTGACATTCGCTCCCTGTTCCTGTCCCTCACAGATCAGACTGATTTAATATACCTAGACTAATAATTAATAGACTCAGTGTTAAACACATTGCAATGTCAAAATAGGAGGACTAGAAACCCTAGGTTTTTGAGGCTGACCTTAGTAGCACAAGAGGCAGCATCTCAGTCACGTTGAGGGTGTCTCATGCCAGGCATGGCTGACTGCTGCACCTCACTCCCACCAACCAATTTGACCAGATGTGTAGGCAGGTGAAGCTGAGAAGCAGTCATTGCACTGGGAAAGCAGCTAGGGAGAAACAGCTCTCTCTAACTATCAAACCAGGTCTTGAAGTTGCCTTGCACCAGGGTTCACCATATGAGGATGGTCTGGGATTTGCAGCCTTTTCTTTCTTTCTCTAATCCCTAGACCACCACCTCCTTGGCCAGCCTTGTGCCAACAGCAAAGCATCCAAAATTCTTTCAACCTTTGACTTGAGAGCTTCCTTACAGCACCCACAGAAGGCTCTCCCAATCTGTATGTTTCTCCCTAACGCACAACCCTATCTGTGGGTTTTAGGTTGAACAGGAACATGTTTGAGAAGCTGCATATCTAGCCAGGCACCCCAAAGCATGCCCACATAAAGCCTGCTCACATATGATGGCGCTCCTCTTTTTTGAAGACTTGGCTGGGTTCTGGAGTCACAGGGTTCTCCTACTAAAATGTTAAAGTAAAAAAGAGACATGTTCAAAATTCAGGGAATCAAAGCACACACTGATAATAGACTTCCTTTGACCTATCAAATAGAAAGCACTAGTCTAGACAATTAGCAATATATAGGCATCAGATTCACAGCACGTCCAGCATGGCAGATCACTGACCACAGGACCATGTAGTCAGTGACGAAGAAACTCTGTCCTCTAGGTTGTAGGAAAATCCACTGTTGGGTAGGACGTATTTCCAGTCACACGAACAGTAACAGGGTCCAGCAAGATGTGGTCCTGAGCAGTTTCTGTTCCCAACATATGAAATTTAAGAAAGTGGTCCCTGAGGAAATGCAGCAGCTGACAGATCAGAGGCAACATGAGAGTAGTGCACAGACATTGCAGGAGGGTCATTAGCTTCTCACTCATCCCTCTGTTTCCTTGAATCAGCACCCAGTTGGTGAGGCTGAAGAGGACCACACCTGTGTGCATTTCAAACCCACAGTGCTCTACTGTTGGGAAGCACAGGTGGTAGGTGGACAGATCCCAGTGGGGAAACACCGTTGGAGGAAAGCTGAACTCTGAAGTAGCAGATCTAAAATAAATATATCTAAATCCAGGGGATGAAAATCATAGAATCATAAAATGGTTTCAGTTGGAAGGGACCTTAAAGATCATCTAGTTCCAACCACCATGGGCAAGCACACATTCCAATAGATCAGATTACTCAAAGCTTCATAAAAATATGAAAATACCTTTTAAAAAAATAATTTGTACTTCAAACACACTCAAACCCCCATGTAGAGTTTACCAGAAGAAAAGTTGAAAGAGCTAGCTCGGCATTTATATGACATGTTCTGGCAACCAATGCTGCAGAAGTACCTGTCTCTGCTTATTTTTCTTCTCCCCACACCTAATTAAAATGACAAGAGACACCACATAGCCAAATTCATCACTCTGTGCAGCACAGACACAAAACAAAATACATGCCACCATTTCTCTCATCTACTCACTCTGTCTCGTCAAGCCCGGGGTCCCACTGCAGTGCAGGTGGGTGGCCACCAGACCCCAAATGCCTTAAGAATGGGGACAGAGTACATTCACTGCAGCAAGCTGTAGCCAGCAGAAGGTCTGATAATATTTTGCCTCTAGGCAAAAGAAAGCAAACAGCAATACAATGGTCTTTGGTTTCAGTCCCTTCATTGCGGCTGTCCTCTCTACAGAAGATATAGTGACTGGTCTTCATCCCCATCCTCCCAAGTCACAATTTAACTCCAGACTTGTTAGTCCCAGTGAAACAATCATTTTTTGAGCTTTTAATGTGAAAAGTTTGAACTTGAAACAGGGGAAGACCTCTTGGGTCTTGGCTCAGGAGCAAGCACAGAGAATGGAAGAATTCAGTTTTATAACGCTACTTTGCAAATATGTAATGTTGCCATCTTTTCTATTTTTTGCCACCAAATCCTCCCTTACTACAATTTTTTATTTCTTTTTCTTCCTCAACATGACAGGTTTTCTAGAAGGCATTTAAATGGGGAACAGACCCCGTTAACATTACCTGGCTTTGCAGTCCAAGGGCAACCTGACACTCGAATGCAAAGCACTCAGACTTTCATTCTCCACCCAGAGGAATGAAGACATTATTCTTATCAATTATATCACCATGAATTATCTTTCTCGTGGCTGACAATTTCTGTTATGAAAGAACATTCAACCTCAAGCTTCTCTGTTGGAGTTCTCCACCAATCCAAAAGTATTCTACAAGATAAAGCTTTAAAGTTTCTTTAGGTTAAACTATTGCAATGGTGGGACTCAGTTTGTAACATTATTTATCTTTCCAAGAAAATTCAAGGTTTCAGTAAATAGAATACTTTCCTCTTCTTGACTGTATGTACCTGTGTGTGCACATTAGACTCCATCCTATAAGACTGGGAAAAAAAATTGTCTTGATTTATTGCACAGGAGAAATGCTTGCCTTTTACAGCAAGTGCTAATCTTTTATTTAATAAAAGGAAGGAATAATCTCACTTGCTCAGTTTCCAAATTACATTTTTCATATAATACCCAAGCATCAGCAAACAAAGGTGCTCTACAAGTACTTTGTGCTACAATGGCTTCATGTAACACATTCCCAAAATTATCACCTCCTAATTAATTTTGCTGTGAAGTACAGAGATGGGAAATGTCAATAATCTACACTTTCATGAATCACAACCTTAATTAGATCCTTAAATATGGTATCTATAGATCTGCAGAAATCAAAGCTGCCATTTTTTGTAAGTGGAATTTTTTTCTCCTTAGATTCCATTCATTTGATAAATTTGTGAAACCTTTCAAACCATTAATTTGGGCTTCCTTAAAAATGTCAGTGCTTTCAGTCTGCTTTTTAATACATAATAACTAAATTTAATAGATGTTCACTAAAATAAAACTAAGGATTATTAATGTTAAAACACCCGTCAGTGTAGCTTAAAGTCATCAGGACCCAGGAAACCACTAATATACATTAAGTCTTGTTCACTAGAGGTTTCTGTAACATGAAAAAAGTTATGATTTCCTGCAAAATTGCCTTGTGTATTATAGATCAAACTTCAAGCTATTTTGGGAGAGTGCCATCTTTTTGTTAAGACATGCACATAATGGATGACAGGCATCAGAGGCCAGAGCCCTCATATGGACTCTCCCTCAAACCCAAGCAATAACAAATGCTTTTCCATGGCACTGTTCCCTGGAGGTAAATTTTCTAGGAGCTTAAATGGTATTACCTCATTTCCTAATTTTAGATACCAAACCACACAAAGAATTATGCCTTTAAATACTTTTTGAGGGAAAACCAAAAATCACTCCTGCAGAAAGCAAATCAAACTCAGGGATTCTGAGTTTTGGGGTTAAACAGATCCCTGCTGTGTGCCTCGCCCTGCAAGAGCAGCAAACAGCAAGCTGGTTCAAAACGATTTTGTAAACATTTGGATTTCCCGAAATTCAGTGAGTAATTTCCATTCTTTCTTTGCCTCTCTCCTCTCATTATTATTCCAGGTAGCAGTCACAGTGACTGGCTTCTCTGAAGAAGCAGACACTTAATCAGCCTCAGCAGATACTGAATGTGATTGCACTGCACTTCTAAATGTATTATTCCAAGAGATAAATATTTTTTTCTCAAGTAAAGATAATTCACTTAAGATATAATGAGTCTTGAAATATACTGCACTGGAAAGACAAGAAGCGGCAAGAATTGTTATATTCAAAGTTCATCTTCAGAAGAAATATCTGAATTTTTTGAATGTGTATAAATCTCTTCTGTAGATGAGATTTTACGTTTAGAGCACCATTCCAAAGATAAAGTGACCTGAAAAACTCATTCATCCCTGAATTTGGGAAACAAAAAAAGCTAGTCAAAGTGTTTGTCAGAGCATTGGCCACTACTCACCACCCTCAAAACTAGAAAAATGAGCCAGGCAGACTTTGGTTGTGACCCTATGGTAAGTAGCACATCCCTCTGTTGACATGAGTTTATACAAAAAACATCAGTAACTTCTTAATTCTTCATAACTCTCAACATGTTATGCACCAGAATTTTCCTTTTAAATTTCTCAGTTGAAAAAAATGAACAAGATGAGTGAGCGTGAGAGGAAAAAAAGGACCATACAAGGACTGTGTGAAATTCAATTATGGCTACAGGTCATTCAGCCAAACTTTCCTTGGCAGTTGGCCTCTTATTGTTTCCAGCACAACAGCAGATGAGTGAGCTGCCATTAAATTACAGCAGAATCAGCCACCTGGACATGATTCTCCCATAACAAAAAAAAAAAAAAAAAAGAGAAAAAAAGTTAAAAAAGTGAAAGCATAGATCAAGAAAGGGAAGTAAGCACTGTGGAGCTGACCCTCTCCAGCACTTGCTCTGTTGCTGGCCTCTGCTGAAGAGCCTGATGTTGAGCACCCAATCAGCCTCTTGTAACACAGCCCTGCAAATAGGACAACTGAGACATGGAGATCCAGTCTCCGCAGCAGAGACATGAATTAAACCTCATCCAGGCTGTGGATTCCTTTATAAAATGGGAGAGAGGCATTACCGAGCATTACTTGCAGCTCCAAGTCTAAATAAGAAAAAAATAAAGATAGCTGAGTTTTTTCCAAGAACATATATTTAAAGAGTGCCCCTCTGAAAAAGGTCTGGGTGCACACTGAGTACCAAGATGCTGCTCCCCTCCATCAAGAAAGGCATCTGTGTATGTATAGATGTACCAAGAGATGCTGGCAGCAGGGTTTGATCCTCCAGGGCGTCTGGGTCGGCTTTCTCAGGGAAGAAACATATGCCTAATTTCCAGTGCTGCCAGCTCAGCCCAGGAGTGCTCAGGGACAGGCTATAGAAAGACAAACTGATGGAATGGTTAAAACCCCCAAAACAAAACAGCTGTTTGGAAAATAAATAACCTTGCCTGGCAAAATCTAACCCCGGAGAGCTCTTGTAAAGAAATCTGACTCTAGGTCTTCCTCCCCTTGCTCATTCAGCCCATCTGTAACTGGGTCAGATAGGTAGACCTGGATAACCACCTTACTTGTTCCTTCTTCTGGGATGTCAAATGCACAGAAAGACAACATGGCGACTGGGCAAATGTAGCTGATTAAGAATAATTATTATTTGCATAGCTATTTATATCTTTTTTGCTGGATGAATTGTAAACCCTCCTTACTTGACCTTAAAAGTAACAAAATCCTGAAGTTCATTAAAGACCTGTCCTCATCGGGGTAAGGGATATACCTGGGATGTCAAGAGCCTGACAGAGCCATCAAGGCAAACATTAGATGTGTTGCCTTAAGCAATATGTGGGAAGGAAAAAATATCTTAGATGGGGGAGCACTGAATTAAAGCTCTGTGTCTTTTGGTCCGATTTCTCTCCGAAGAGGAATAAACTGTTTGTCATTCTGCCAGCTATGAGACTAGCTATAAAATAATAGATTCCACGGGCCCAAATGAGGCTAATCATGATTGCCAAGGCATGTCTGAGCTGTGAGAAGTGAGTGAAATCTGATGCTCTTCAGAGAAAACATTTATTGAAAAGCTCTTTGCTCTGCAATAAGCCTTGGCAGTTATCTCATGTCTTGGAGTATCTACCATATTTCTCGTTTGATTGCAAGGCATATTGCTGACACCAGCTGCTATGGCTGAGTTTCCTTTAATAACGCTTTGGTAGGTAAAACACCACTTCTCTTTAGCTATTGAGAGAATGGTCAGGAAGGATTTTGTATCAATTGCCTCTGTCAATAGTACTTATTCTTAAGTGTCTCAAACTGGATTCTGTAGTAAAACGCCCATCAAAATCAGAAAAGGATCTCCACAAAGCCAAATAACAAAGGGACATGTTTGTTTTCTCCTCTCTGAATTGGGGAAACACTTACAAAGTAACTGGAGAGGTGGGATTTTACAGCAACCACTCTGGAGAGCAAGTGAAGAGCAGGGAAAGGAGATGTTTGACTTCAAACTGGTCCTTTGGAACAAATTTTACAATCTGGTGTAAATTTTAACAACATCTGCTATTTAAAAAGAGAAGACAAAAAAAAATCAAGGCGTGCCTTCTAGCATTTTTAGGTTTAAGTAATTAACACAAGTGTGCTGTATGTGTGTGTGCACATATGCGCACTCATATGCAGAGGAGTGACTTCCAGCATTCTAAGATTTAAATAATTAACCCAAGCGTGTGTCACATGCACATACGCTCACATGTGTAATGCAGAGGGGTACTGGCACAGCTTGTACTTTGAGGCTCATTCCTAAAACACTCTAAAGAAATTATTCTGACACTCACATCCATCTACAAACTGCTAAGATAAGTACTGCAGGAAACTGCTTAGGAGTCTTCATTTCATCTTTTTTGCTTCAGCTCTCAGTAGAGTCAACAAAATCTCAGCTGAGAGGCAGATGTTTCAGAGGAGATCATGCCCTGATGAACTGTGAAAGGCTCCCATGCCTTTTCCCCAGTTCATGCTCCAGATGTGTTGGGGGGAAGGGAGAGACTGTGTGCATGCCTATGCAGTGCAAGACAGACGGGCATAGCTGCCTCCTTAAGAGGTACGGACCAGAAGGTGACATTAAATGTGCTGGTTCATCTGAATGCAAGGGTGTCCCCCGCCAAAGCCCAGCTGAGTAAACCTCTCTCTGCTGTGCACAAGCATCGTCCTCACCCGTTTCCCTCATCTCCCTGCCACTCCAAGCAACCATTAATCACTGCCTACCGAAGAGCACAGAAAACGCTCCCGCATTCGCGGAGCTGACCGAGGAGCAGGAATGAAGCCGGGAGTCCCTGCAGTGCTCCTGGCAAGGCTGCAGCAAAGCCAGCCTGCCACCAGCCGAGGCTGCCGCACCAGCGGGCCCTGGGAGGGCTGGCGCTGGGCTGCATTTACTTAACGAAGCACACAGGTAAAGGCATTAGGGGAGTAGCTTGCAGCAAAATGTGTGCTCTGGAGCCCAAGTGTGAACAGAGAACACTTTATGGGTTTCGGGATTTGGCTCCCCACTGCTTGAATCTGGGACTAAGAAGGATGACATTGTATTTTATACTTACTTTTAATGAGTAAGTACTGATATAAAGCAGGAACCTAGCTGGAATGAACTGTCATTTTAAAGGAATACATCTGAGACCTTTAACTTTCACAGGTATATTCAGTGAAGTAAAAATATTATTCTGCTTGGAAGAACCACAAATTACAGCAATAAAATATATGCGGTGAATATGTAGAAATTTGGTACTATTTGCAATAAACTGAGTATTAGGCACTGCTAAGACCTATCATTTCATGAAAAAGAGACTATTTTATTTCTAATTTAAAGCATAAGAATTTATGAAAGTTCAGGGAAGTCTTTTGTGTGCTTTTGCAATGGCTTAACTTCTAATAGATTATATATTCAAAAATTAGGATCCTTGAACTCTTGCACATTATTTACTGGTGCACATTATTGGAGCGGTCAGCGTGTGGTGCCCTCTCTCTATTTCATAGCCAATGCAGCTATTTCCACATGGCATCAATAGATTTAAAAAAAAAATCTTGCTAGACGAAAAAAATGTGACAATGAAACACACTCATTTTGCTATGAGGTAATTCAATAAATCTGTCTATTTTTCTAAGGCTTAGTTTTTATGTAAAATAACACTTATTTATCTTGCATGATTCAAAATGGAAAAAGAATTAAGGGCAAGGTTCAGTTTTCAGTCCAGATTTTAGTAATCTGAAAATAGGAAATAGTGCTGAAAGGGACCCTGAGGGACCTAGGGGACAGAGCCAGATGCCAAGGCTATGCCTGCTTCACATAAAAATGCTCTCTCAATCTCTTTTAGATAATTCAGATGATGCAAAACCTCAAGAATCAAATGATCACATTGCCAGAGGTTCACAGAGGGACATCGATGGGGACATGCTGATATGGTGGCACAGGGGACTTGGCACTTTCCTGTCATTGCATCCTGTTCTCTTCTGCATTCAAGAGGCCTCATCTAACAGATCTGATGGGAGTGTGCCACGGTCTGAACCCATGAACAGCACAGGCATAGCCTACAGCATCTCCTGAGAGAGAAGATTCAGCTTCCTACCAAATTACTAAATAACCTTGGGGATGGGAGGGAAGGGCTTTTGAGAAGAGCCGGACCAAAGTAAGTAGAGTAAGTAAGGCTGGTGAGAAGAGGCTGCATCTGGCTAAAATTCGAAGTGAAACAGTTTAAGAAGCATCACCATTAACACCAGTATGGAAACACAACCTAGAGACCACCTATGTACCTACCAACATACATCTACACCATTAGCCATCACAGTTCATTGCTAACCTGGTCTGCTTTCCAGCATGATAATAACATATGTTCCTAGCAGTGACAGGACATTATAAATTCAGATCACACTCAGGCACCAACCAACAAAGGGTTAATGAACTATTAGGTGTCCGCAGGTTTCTGAAAGCCTAGGAGGTTGTGCATCTCGATCACAACTTGAAGGCAAGAGCAGTGCCTTCAGTGAGGGACTCTGGGTAGACCACCCAACTGCTAGGAGCTTGCATGGCATATTTCAAAAATACATACTTCTATAAAAATTTAAACAACTTTCAGTGCATTACAATGTTCTCACTGAGCTAATTAACAAAATATAAGAAATAAGAAGAAAAGTTCCCATGATAACTCTGCCTGGGTTGACTGACCTGGAAGCCGTCATCTTCAGCTCTACAGACATTAGTTTAAATTAGCAAAAGACCAACTCATTTTTAAAAAAGGACTATGATTTAAAGAGAGCAGGTACTCAGCAGTTTCCCAAAAATCATGGCCCATGTCTTTGCTCTTTATAATGGCAGATTGTGTGTTCAACCTGAGACACAGGGAAAGGATGGAAGTGTACATATTACTTTGGCTGAGAGACTGCCCTTCTCTGAAAGCTAAAGGAGGAGGTGATGGCAGCTCTTGGCAGCTGGTGCTGCCTGTTCTGGTGTCTCACTCAGGCAAGGAAAGGAAAAAAAGGTAGATGGATGGGACTGCATGCTTACAGGCAGCAGGGAGACACAGCTGACATGGAGGTGGGGGCAGAGGTGGAAGCAGCAGCAGGGCCGTCCTGCCCTCTGATGTGCACTGAGGTTTTTATGACCCTGAACCAGGTTCCCACCAAATGAGCCCACCATCAAGCTGAAGAGTCCATGCTGGTCCAGCTCACAGACTAGGAACTTTTTCACGATTCATGGTTTCAACCAGCAGAACATGTATCCTTGAAACTTGCCATTGGAAAGGAATAGAAAATATGCGCAGAAATGCTACTTCACGTGGCTTTTTAGGGTGCATCAGAACAAAGAAAAGCCATTCTCATCCCTGCAAAAAAACCCCAAAACTCTCTTGCATGAAGGCACATCCAGAGGACTTATGCTTTCTTGTCTTCTCCTTACATGACCACACATCCCTCTCTTCCAGACAGAGTTTCTGCTGCCCTCACTCCCACAGCTGTGCCACAATGGCAGCATTCTCCATGACAGCTGCAAAATCTACAGGTAAAGACGGGCCTGATCAGTTTACAGGAAGCTCTGCTGTGGAGCCAAGCAGCTAAGTCCATAAGCCCAGCAGATGCCTCTGTTTTCAAGCCACAGGAAACCTTCTGGGCAAGGCTGTGGTGTTGGTCTTATTGTGGCCAACTAGGCAAGAAATGCAAGAAGGAAGCAGACTGTTTTGCTGGCCTCCAGATTTTTTGGTGGACCTGACAGTTAGAAAAATACACCTTCAGCTGATGGCTTCTGGACTCCCTGTTGAATGCAATGAGTAGGTATTACAAAGCTCCTCCCTCCAAACCACAGTTGAGCAAGTAATATTTCTGTTTTACAGGTAAGGAAGCCAACACCTTGAAACTCTGAGAGAGCAAGGATCAGTGGCCAGGGACGGCTGGCCAGGAGTTTAATTCACTGTCCATTAGCTTTCAGCCATTCTTAGTTCACACACTCTCTAGGAATATTAGTACTTCAATTTTCAGGATGACAAAAGGCTAAAAAAAAGAGGGATTTCTACAAGTTTGTACAAGTTGGCTCCAAGTCATGCAACAAAATCAGAAGAAAGCTAGACCAGGTGCTCATGGCACAATTTGTAGTGAATTAAGTGAAAAGAAACTGTGTTTGACATATGCACAGCTGTGCATGAACACAAGGACAGGAGAAATATGTTCAATGAGAAACTAAGATGACAAGTCTAGTACGTCAGAGCTCTTCAGAGATCTGGATGTCCTACAATAAACCTCCACTTCCTAAATATGTCTCAATTCTTCCTGCAGCACAAGTGGAGCCCGAAGAAAGCATCCACAGTATGAACAGCGAGAGCACATTAAAATCTCCTTTTATTCTCTCTGTATATTTTATTGAGGGGGAGTGGGAGCTGTAACTATGTGCAAGCTAAAAAAAAAAAAGAAAAAGAAAAAAAAAAAGAATAAACCCACAAAGGCTACCTAAATAGGTGTTTTAAAATTATCAATGATTTCCATCCAAATCTACATGCCTCTTTGGATCAGAATTGCAATTTTAAGTTTGTCTCAGAAAACTTATCTCACTGCTTACAATTCTGGTCATCTCTGATTGCATCACAACCAAAGACAAAGAGGAAAGACCAGTCAAAAACGAATAGGACCTGTTTTCCTAATAAAAAAGGGAGGAAATAATAACTTCATGTGTTACATTCACAGGAAAAAAATATACTAATTTAAAAACAATATATATTATCAACTTGCCATACTGATTCTCTTAAGCACAGGCCTTGAAAAATAAAAATTGTTTTGTTTATACTTGCCCAAAATAAATTAGAAAATTAACGCAAACTCTAGATGAAATGTAAAAAAAATACTAAAGCATCAAGGTTTGCCATAAGGAAAGCTAGCTTTTTCATGGTGTACCTTATTTTTTTCCTCTCAATCCTATTTTGAACACCAGTGACATAGATGTTGCAAAGTTGCTTATCTGAACACTGGTGTTGTGCATGCTGATATTCAAAATTTAGTCAAAATTGTGGATCAGCAAGCCAATAACAGTATTTCTACTGTGGCTATGACTGCTACGATGGTAAAGATAACAAGTGAGGAAACATCCTGTTATTGTTGATGGTAGTTATCCTATAGCAATATTCCAGGGTCAGAGCAAAAATAGGCAGCAATTCACTGCTAAAGTGAGAAAAAATTGTTCTCCCAACAGCTGGCAAGCTAAACAAAGAAAATAGTCAAGGTTAACTAAAGATTGATTAAGACTTCCACTTGGGAATAGCAGCAGGAAAATATCACCTGCTTTCCCAAGGAAGCTCTGGCAGAGCTGGGAACACTTTGGTGTCAAATCTGGATTCCAGTGCTTTAACCACAGTCCAAAATCAAATATGAAAACATGTAAGCATAAGGAACAAACCTGATGACCACCCTTGAGGGGATGATCACTGCAAATGCAGCTGTCAGGATCCATCCAGTGCGCTGTGTGCAATGCCGCAAGGTCACCTTGCCCAGGATGGTTTTTAAGGATGGCTGGGAGAACACAGCATGCTGGCCTCCCTTTAGCCAGACACCAAGCAGGTGTGAGAGAGAATTTTTCTATTCCTTTAGTCCCACAGGTTCAATGTTGTGAACTTGTGTGGATGACATTTGCTCAGGAGAGAGAATGCAGGCTTTGAACACTGATGTCCTTTTCAATGGACTATGAGCTGTCTCCTCTCAGATTTCCTACCAGCCTGGGTGCCTGTTGGCTGCTGTCAGCAAGGTCTGGTGGGGAATGTCTCCTCATGGGAAGATCTGCTCCAAGGAACTGAGAAGGTTTGCTACCTTACAGCATTGTTTTTAGGTGTTGGCTTGACAACGGCTTAAGCACTTCATAGCGACAGCCTCCCCACAGATCTGACTCTACGGTTGGATGCATTGAGCAGCAGGAGGGAAAAAAGGCTGTATGAAACGCTCCTCTGTCTTCCTCAGAGGAAGAAACATCAAAAGCTTGTTTCTCTTCCTATAAGAGTAGTGCCTGGCCTCAGCTATTACGAAGTTAAGGTCTCAGAATAGGCTCCACTTTGAAAAGCCATCAGAATAAAGCTGGTGCACAACACAGCTGCTCTGCTGTTACACAAGTCAGATCCCAAGAGGAATGTCTAGAGCACAGACCAGAGCCTAAGTGCCAATTGCCTTCTAGATGCACTTCAACCCACCATGATGGTGGCAAAGGCTCAGAAGCAGCTCAGCCCAGCACCCTGTTGTCAGGGCAGCTGTCTTCGCACAAACCTGTTGGGGAGGCCACGGCCAAGGAGGTGACAGCTATCATCTCCAGCAGCTAAAGCTGCTGGGATGCCACCAGCCTCAACAGTAGTAGTGAACCACTGTGAATGAGGTCTGAGCCAGTTGGGGATGGGATGCTGCTCAATGGTCACCAAACACAGGGAAACAGCACAGGGTGGGAGCCACAGCCTCTCTAGTAAATGGTCCAAGGCTGCCACCACCCTTCCTGTCTCTAACAACAGAGAGCCAGGGCATTTAGTGTTTTCACTGATAATCGTACTCCTCCATTCCTGATGTCTACGCATGTCTTAGGTTGCAAGGTAAAGATCAAAGTGGAAGCAGCTTTGCACGTACACACGTGTCATAGAGCTACACTAAACTGATGGATGCCAAACTGCTCATGGGAAAGTATACATGCCTAATATCCACCACAAGAGCTGCACCAGTTTGCAGTGGCTGTGAATAAAGGACTTTATTGTTTCCTTTCCTAGCAATGCCAGAAGAGGATAAGGATCTCAAAGTTGTCACCCACAAAAAAAACCCAGACCAGAACCACAAGAAAGTGGAAAACACAACAGTAAGAGCTGGAGTTCAGGATCACTGAGAGACCATACTGGAGTGACATTCACAGCAGGGAAGAAAAAAATGAGATATTTAGGTGCTTCAGGAAAATAAATGCTAAGATAGACACGTACCAGTGGGGCACAGACAGTTAAGTTCTCAGCTCAGCCTGACCATGGCTGCAAGGGCAGTCTAATGCAGTGACATGTGTGACATGTACACAATGGCTAGGGAGTCACAAGACCTTCAACTTTGAATTTTCCTAATTATAACAGCAGGAATCTGCCTATTAGATTATACAAAAAGTCATGTAGTGTATGCTTGGTGTGAGAACTGAGATAAAAATAAACACCAAACCGCCTCCCCATCCCACCCTGCTCCCAGCCCCCAGAGACAGGGAGATGCAGTTTCTTCCAGGGAAGGGTTAAGCAGCTCTGTAAAGCACATCTTGCCTCCCCTGTCTGCACTTGGTGTGCAGAGAAAACTTCAGCTCTTAGCAGTGCAGTCCTTGGGGAGGAGCCCTAGGAGTAGCTCAGCATGCTATTTTTTGTTGCTTTCTTTGTTAATAAATCTAAAGGGGACTTTGGGCTTTGTATGCAACATGGGCTTTATAGAGCAGGTCAGAGAAAGCTCCTGCTCACAAAGTCGATAGTGGAAAATGGCACTGCTGCACACAATATCATCACACCTGGGACCTGAGTGTGCAGAATGCTGAGCTTGTTGACGGTAATCAGAATTTCTGCTTTGTTTTCCAACCTTTAGCCACATAACAACTATGTTTCACAAGGAAAACTGGGACAGAAAACAGTGGCCAACAGGTTAGGGCTTAACTAGGCTTCCTTCTGGACCATCAGGATTCATTTAAGTCACACCCAGTCAACACAGTGTTTGCAATCATGACCTTCTCTGGAAATTACAGCTTTGCTTCCCTGTTAAAATGTTTTATCCAGCAATGATTTTGCAGCTCCATGAAGCATTCCTGATTAGATTTTCAACACTGTTACACATGAGGTCTCTTGTACAGAATAGTTTCCACACAGAAAATGTGAGAATCGCCATTCAGCAATTTTCAGTACACATTTTAGAGTAAAATCTTACCAAAAAAAAGAAAACAACTTAAATGCTTGAAAACTCTTTAAAAACAAAGCTTTTCATTTTTTCACATGTGTGCATTTAATCAATCACATGTACAAATAAAGCTTTTTTTAAGAGTATAAAATATCTCCTAGCACCACACACATTCAGAAACTGTAAACCAAAATTAAAATTATCTATAGCACCCTCATAGGCTACTGTCCTGCAGTTCAAGGGCAAACAAGAAAGAGCAGAGAGCTTTCAACTTGTCCAAGACTAATTCCACATACTAGAATTGGAGATGGTAAAAATACGTGGCATATCCAACAGTCTGTAAAAAAAAAATTAGTTCATGGCAGACAAAGTCCTGTACTGGATATTTTAAAGATAGCAGGGAGAAGAGAAGAGGAAAGAGACACATTATGACCACACTAATTTAAACAGGAAGAAAGTTGAGTACATTCATTAGCTTTCATGAAAGTAGTATCCAGCAGACAGGGGAATGTAGTGAGATCTCATACCTGTGGAATAGAAATGCAGTCTGTAGCACTGTAAAGCCAAGACCATTTCCTTGCAGACGACAGAAATGCAGCACAAGGGAGTCAGAGCATTAGCAAGAGCAAAACAGGACTCATTAAACATCCAGTATGTCTTGTCCTCACTATATTGCAACACTCCCAACAGAAGGATGAACCATTTAGATGTAACTGGTCCATATGACATCCATAATCATGAAGAGCTTGCCTTTCTCTAGAATCATATATGGCAAGCTACGACATCCCTGAAAGTATTCCACATCAGGATCTATGAGTTTAATATTTTGCAGGGCAGATTAGGATCAAAGATTAGCTTTTCTGGATCAAAAGAGAAAGTGTGTCCAAAAATTCTAAGTAATTACACCTCCCCTTTAAATTGAAGATTTTTTTCTTTTTTATCTGTTACTTCACTTGTGAGGTTCACCTGCCAAACTTGCTATTTTTCTCTCTTCTTTTTGCAACTACTCAGTTGCCTGAGCAGCCAGGAATAGCACAGGTACTAGGCAAAGTCCACTGCAAAAGCACTTTTAGCATGGTAACTATCAAACATGGTTGCATTAATTAACTTTTGCAGGATAGACCTTACAGAGACATAACTGGGATTTTTTTAAAAAAAACCTCAACTCCTTCTGTATGACTAGCCGAAAACATTTGGAGTTATTAGTTCAATTGCATATCGCAGGAACATACAACAAAACATTTATGTTTCCAGCAATTTCTTGATATAAATATTTAAGTCCCAGTCAAGGAATCTGGCAGAGCATGATGTTGGAAAAGCTCTTCCTTTAGGTACTGGACTACTAAGAAAACTTTGTCTCTGAACAATCAGGGCAGATCAGGCAACTCTGCGAGAAACTAAAATCGATTTTGTTTGGATTTAAGCTAAAAGTATGGGTACAAGCAGTGCTGAAATTCTGTTTTCTGCTCCATCCTGACTTCAAAAACCTGCCAAAATAGCTCAAAGGAAGTATCCAACAGTCCAAAATTCAGGTCCACATATTGCATTCTTTCCTCAACTAGAAAGACAAAAGAGTGAAGTTGGAGTTTTCTTTGCACATTGACCAGAGCGTTACCCAGTTTGCCATGCCTTTTAGAGCTGCCACGTATCACCAAAGAACCGTCTCCACTGCAGCACTGGATGAAGAGAGCCATGAGGATGCTATTGCATTTTAATTAATACATGAAAGAATTTATGCGGTTGTTTTTTTTTCAAATTAAGTGTGTTTTAAAGCAAGAGATATTTGCATTTTCTTTTCTGTAAATGGAATTAACAAGCCGCATACATTAAAAAAAAGAAGGAAAATCAAAGGAAAAAGCCCTGTAACATTAATTTTCTCTTAGGTACCTTCCATTCAACATTATTGTACCACATCATTCTTTGGAGCTTTAATGCCTACACTTTTATAGACCAAAACCAATCACTGCTACTTTGCTTGAAAGAAAACCTGCAGGCTGGGAAAAGCAGACAGTAATTGACTTCTTTTTGTTTTATTTTAAATGAAAAACTGTGTCCCCAAATTCTTTATTTACTAAACTGAATTTTCAAACTGATATGCAATTGTATGTGCAACTGTTTCCAGAAATGAATTTTTAAAACAACGATACTGGACAGACCACTCAGGCAGAGAGCTTGCCTGATGTTTTTAAAACTAATGGTTGCAGTAAAAATGTCAGTCTGAAGAGGAAGTAACAATTTTGTCTTCTAGTGCTAATTGCATAGGTTTCAAAATTGTATGAGGACATTCATTTATGGCCAGTGTTAACCAGGAGTCATATAGCTGTAGGTCAGAGCAATTATGTGCATTTAAAAGCAAGTCTATCATTTCTGCATATGATTTTTCTTTGTAGATTAAGAACAGTTTTACAGTGAGTACATACTGTTAGTCTCCAATAAGAGAGTATTTCTCCTTATTTTTAGATCCATTACACACACACGATTCATTCTGGGAATGTCTGAAATTCAGCACGGCAGGCTGTATTTAGAAACAGAAGTTGTTCTCAGTTTGATGCTTTCTTACTGATCATTAACTACCACACAGCTGGCAATGAAATCAACCCCCCAATTGTCTTTTAAATGCAATAAACACATAACTGGGTCATATTATTGCTGTGAATCATCTTTAGCCACTTTTGCATCATGTAATTGAATATCCATTCGTAGAAGAGCTGACACTACCACTCTATTCTCATTCAATATTGGAAAATTTAATTGGCTACCTATTTGACTTCAGGCAAACAGTGATACAAACCAGACAAACTCTCACCTCTTGACCCTATTGATTGACCAAAGTAAAACACACCACTGGTACCACAAAAGCCATGTGAGCATTAAGTTAGAGTAATTCTCCATTCCTGAGAGTGAATAGATTTTGGGACTCTCTACTGGCGTGATGAGAAAAAGGTACCAAAAAAAAATAAAAAAATCAAGTTGACTGATTAATAGTAAATCCAATGTTCTACAAACCAATATCCTCCCGTATATTCCAGGCCTCTGCTCCTGAAAGGTGAGGTCAACAGCAAAGAACAGCATTTGGATTTAAGAGGCTGAAGCTTGTCAAGCCACAGTTACAGCTGTGCAGGTGTATTTATGAAACAGTAAGCGGGAATGCGAGAAATGAAGCGGAAAGAATAAAAGGGGAGATGAAAGGTGAATTTACAGTAAAACCTCCCTGAATTCAGGCAGAGGGAAAGGAAAGTGATAAATAATCTCTCTGCAGATAGCTCTCATCTTGACACTGTTTAATGGTACCCATAGACCTAATTTCTATGGAGTCTGGTATCATAAGAAAGACTGCAAACCTTGGGTACCTGGGGCTCCTTTCCACACATCCTGATTTGTAATGAGACTGACAACCTGTTCAGATTTATGCAGCCCACAAACTACATGGCAAAGAGAACCAACATTATAATAAATGCAATAGTTCAGCATTGGGCCAAAAGGATCACAAGGGCGTGAAGAAGATGCATCTCCTGTGCACCTTTGAGCAGCACAATTTGGGTAGCAGGAGGTGCACCTCTTGCCACTTAGGTGGCCATTGGTACCTAAATCTGCTTCTTCTTATCCTGAGCTCTAGAGCAAAAACATGACTGCCACTACACTCCCAGACAAGATCAGAAAGAACTGGTAAAGCATCAAATCCCACTGCAAAAAAATAGGAAACTCTCTACATCCAGATCTGACCAATGGCACAGTACAAGGAGTTTGTCCCACTGTCAGCAGAGCACTGCAGAATTCCTCTAATTTAGTCTGATAAAAGTGACATAAAATTGATTTCTTCCTTTTAAAATAAATACCAAAAGTACTGCCTAAGAAACTTCTTGGTTAACTTTAGAGCTTTGTTTTGATTTATTTATTTTCTTTGTCTGAAGAGAGAGCTGTGTAAATGCTGCACTGTTAAGGGAAACAAGTTCAAACTTTACATAAGGGCTTTTTGCCCAGTGCCTTTTGGCATGCTTCCTTGAGTTTTAGATTGCTTTGTATGGTGAAGTATTACAGAATAAGATAACACTGTGTTATCAATGCACTAAGGAAGGGCTTTGCACTGAAGAAATTGAGCCAAAATTCCTTTTCAAGGAGAGCAGAGAGTGAATTTGAATAAGCACTAAATTCAGCAGGGGAATAGCTAATATGATTGGGTTTAAAGACACAGAAATGAGTATTTTGCTGTGTTATGAATGTGAATTTTAAAAGGTCAGAAGAAGACCATACACACTTTCTACTCTCAGTTTCAGCCAACATGCTGCAGCAATTTTATAAATCAGAAAGTAAACAAATGATTGTGATTTTATTTTTGAATGGCTACTATTCCAAAATACCTTTGGCTCATTTGTTCTGGCAATATGTGTCTTAATGATATATTCTGTATCATAACCAGCAAATGTTTTTGCAGCAGATTTTGCAAAAGTGATGAAGATTTTTAAGAGACTTTTCTCCACCAAATTAAGCAGCAATCCTGCAGACACTTACCCAGTTTACTTGTTTCCAGATAAGGTATGTACATAGACTTTTTATCTGCAGCAAAAATGGGCACAAGTTTAAGGGAATTTAGTTGCCAAGACTGTTGGTCCAGTTTCTGAGGACTGCGGGGCTATAGTCATCTGGATTGCTCTTTAAGAGCCACGCTGTTATTCACAGAAACTTATTTCACCTGCTGTATTTGCAGCAGATGTTTTACTCTTAAAAGAAAGCAACAAGACGGAAATGGAAGGGAAAACTGAAGGGATACACAGTGTTTTCTGGAAAGTCAGGCATCTGACAAAGCACCCACCAACATCATCACGATATACCTTGATCTTAGGTTACCAGCCCATCCCTTGCAGCAACTTTGTACAAACTTATGGAAACTTCAGGTAAGAAGTTTTGCAGAATTTGCCTGTCCCAAGGACCCTCAGGAAAGGCTGATCAATAGCTGAGCTGCAATACCCTTCCCCAGACAGGTGCAGCTCCCAACAAGCTGAGAAAGAGCAAGATCCTCTTACACCGGAATTGATGTTTGCTCACAGTTTTCCTCTGTGCAATATTTCATGGTCTCCATTTTTTGGTTATTAAAATAGGATGTTATCCAACAAGTGGAGGGGAAGACAAGGTCAGGGAGTTGGTTCCCATCTCAGAAGTGGCAGCTAGAGCCGCTGAGCAACATGTGTTTCTCGTTTGAAACGTATCATTCATTCCTACAAACAATAATACATACCATCTGTTGCAGCCATTCATAATTGATAAGATTTGGGCTGCATTTGACTGTGAAAACCCATTTCAACATGAGTATCGACATTCAGATGAAGAAGTGTTGCAAAGTAATTTGTCGGAGCTTTCTTACCATACGTTACAGCCAACAATGGCCAACTGTCTCTGGGCACACACATGGAGCTCTGGAAACCCCATTTATCAAGGCACTGCAAAGCATCAGCATCTTCCCATGGCAAAAAGAAAGTTCAGTTTCAGTTGGAATTACCATCTAGTCCAACCACTCAACCGTTTCAGGGCAGACCAAAACCCAAAGCATAACATTAAGGGCATTGTTCACATGCTTGTTGACAGACTTGGGGCATCGAACACCTCTCCAGGAAGCCTCCTCCAGTTTGGAACACCTTCTCGATAAAGAAATGCTTCCTAATGTCCAGTATAAACCTCCCCTGATGCAGCTTCAAAGCATTACCTTGTGATATATAACTGGATCCCAACGAGGAGAACCCAGCCACTCCCTCCACACATCCCGTCCTCAGGAAATTACTGTAGAGAGCAATGAGGCTGTTCCTTGGCCTTTTTTACTCTGAACTTGACAAATCTCAAGTTCTCCACTGTTCCTCCCAGGACATGTCTTCCAGCCCTTTCATTGGCTTTGCTGCTCTTCTCTGGATGCATGTGAGCACCACACATTGTATTTTAATTGTGGGGTCCAGAAGTGCATACAATACTCAAGGAGGAGGTTGCACCAACGCTTAGTTCAGTGGGATAATCACCTTTTTTGATGGATTATTTATACTGTGTCTGATGCAGCCCGGGCTGGGGTTTGCCCTCTGGGCTGCCAGAGCACGCACTGCAGGCTCATACTGAGCTGTTGTCAACCAACATCCCTGTTATACAGCAGATCAATTATTATGGGGTCAGAACCACTTTGTGGGGAATGCATGCATGTGTATGGCAGAGGGAAGCGGTGAGTCGAACCCCAGGGAGGTGGGGTGGCATCACATCCCTCATGTCAGCACCCTGGAGCCCACATAGGAAGACCCAGAGCAGCTGCCAGTCACAGACAGCCTGGGAAAACTATAACATGCCCCAGATCCTGGAATCTCTGACCCAGCCCAGCTTGGCAGGGACAGTAAGAACATGGCCCCTCACCCCAGCCTGGGGCCCCAGAGTAGCCAGTGGGTCAGAGGCCCCAGCTGAGGGGTTTGGCCATAGGGACCAGAGCAGACAAAACCAGAGGTTTTGGGGCATCACATGTCACAGCCCAGTCACCTGGACATGTGAGACCTGGTCTTCCACAGTCTCAGTGGTAGCTATCTCTCCTTCTTTCTCCTTTTCTCCCTTCTTGCTCCCTCTGTTTCTCCTTCTTTGCTTCTTTCTTCATACTTTGGGTGGCTTGGAGCTGGAGGGACTGGATGTGACTTAAGTGTTGTAGATTAATTAAATATTAACTTGGGTATTGTGGATTAATATGTGCTGAGTTGGTATTGTGGTGGAACATTTTGTCTAGCTTGTGCAGTGCCCTTTTTGAACCTTTGCCAAGTTCCCTTATTTTCTCCACTAAATTAATAAAGAAACCCCCCAAGAACAAGTCTGTTGCTTATTCTCTTGACGTTACCTTGAGGTATTAATGAACCATATATATATATATTAAAGTAAAACTCCTAGCTGAGCCCATGAGCCCACAGCTGTGGGGCTGGAGTGCTGCAATCCTCAGATCCCCTTCTGCAGGGCTGCTCTCTGGCTACTCTCTCATACCAGGTAAAGAATTCAGCAGTTGTTCTTTTGCCCCATTAATCATTGCTCAATGCTCCAATCTATCTGTGCTCCATCTGCAATGCCTCTTATCCCCCAAGAGAGTTAATAGCACCTCTCAGCAAACTTGTTAATAGTGCATTCAAATCCTGTATCCAGAATTTTGATAAATATATTGAACAGAACAGAATATACTGAATGATAAGGAACATCACAGGTGTCAGCCAGAGGTAGCCCCATTCACTACAAATCTTTGAGTCCTGCCTTCCAGCCAGGTCTTCACTCAGTGCATTGTGAACCCACTCGTCCCACAGTTGGACAAGTTGTCCAGAAGGATGCTGTGTCAAAAGCATCAAAAGTCTTACTAAAATCCAGAAAAAACTATATCCACCACCTTTCCTTCATCCACTATGTGACTGACCTTATCACAGAAGGATACCAAATTATTTAAATAGGGCTTTGTGTATCCACATTGACTGTGCCTGATAATCGAACTATTCTTTAAATGCCTGTCAATAGTACCCACTGTGATCTTCACCATAATTTTTCCAGGAACTGAGGCTAGACTAACAGTCTGTAGTTCCCTTGGTCTTCCCACCTGTCATCCTTGTGAACTGAAATAACTCTGGCTTCTTTCAAGTTAGCAGGGACCTCCCCAGACTCTCCAAGACATTAGGTAGATAATCAAGAGTGGTCCTTCCCAAAGATCTGCTAGTTCCTTCAGTACTCTGGGATGAATCCCAGAGACCCACAGACTTGCCACCTTTCAGCTGATAAGCTGGTCCCTTACAATTATGTTCACAACAGAAAAGTCACTGCTCCCACACACTTGTGGTGCTCCAACTCAGAGGACCAAGCAGGCCAAGGTCTATCAGCGTTATTAAGGACTTAGGCAAAGAAAAGCATTGAAGGACTCTGCTTTTTCTTCATCTCCATTAGTCAAGTGACCACCTTCAACAAGTATCACTCTCAAAGTTTGCTTTAGACATACTCTTGCTATTAACGTACTTAAAAAAAAGCTCTTTGTGTTATCTGACGCAACAGATTCAACTATGGCCAGTTTCAACTATAATCGAGATTTGGCCTTTCCTGTCTTCTCCCTCCACATACAAACCACAGCTCTGTAATCTTCCTTTCACCAAGGCAAAATGTGAATGATTGGGTTTTGTGCACTCTAGAACTGGTTTGAGAATGTGACAGCCATTTCATTTTGTCTCTGAGAGGAAATGGCAGAACAGACCAGCCCTCTTTTAGAAACAAAAGCCTTTCCTTTGCACTGCAAATCTCTCTACATACTGTCATCACTGCACCACAGGTTTCTCCCAAATGTGAAGGTCCAGACTCATGCTGTTTAATAATCAAGGCTGCACTGATTTTAATACTGTCCAATTTCACTCTGTGCATCCAAATTCTCTTGAAGTCAACAACAAAACTCCCAACTGTTTCAATGGGCTCTCAAAGGCATGTGCTGAAAGACAACTACTATGCCTTCATTACAATTGTTTAAAGAAAGTAAAAAAGAAAAAAAAAGCTCAGAAAAAAAAACCTCCCAAACTTAAGACATTAATTTAGCTTAAACATGACAATTGAACAGGTCGTATTTTTAGTGAATTCTATTTGAAACACTGACCTTTTGTTTTCAAAGTACCAGCCGCAGAACATAGATTTGTCACTTTATGGTAATTACTAATATCCTCCCCCACCAGAGTCATCTGGAACATATTTAATTATTGACTTCATTGAAAATGTACATGGCACATGCTCACTCTTCTGAGCGAGTCTTTAAATGGACAAAGGCCTATTTATTCCTTCCTTGAAAACTCAGCCTCAGCACATAAAGTGACCCTCAAATTAGGCTTCTGTTATTTGCGTATACCATATATAAGATGCAAACATGCAAGCTGACATCCATCAAGCATTTAAGCACATGCCTTGGTGTAAGTGTCCCAGTGGTGTCACTAGGGAAAAGCTCTAGTGAAACCAGGGGTACAACTGTGCCTTGTACAAATATTCGTGTGATAAATTTACGCCTGCATTACAGCTTGTGCCTTTGCACCTCATGTCCTAGTCTGCACCAAAGCCGACTCAGGCGTGCCTGTAGGTGCTGGAGGCACTCCCTGCACATGCACCCTGCCATGTCAAACCCGTGCCAGTGCTCAGATATGACCATATTTTCCCTACTACATTTCAATAACTGCTGCCTCTGTATCTTCAGCTCTATACTGAGTCTTTCCTGTTCCAGGCACTGCCAAACTGAGTATAAATACCCAAAGCAGCAACAGGATACAAATGTGATTATATTGAAGCGGGACTAATTTCAGACTATGATAAGGAGAAGACCACCAGTAGCAATATAGTTTAATTTCATATTGAAGAGAGCCACTAGCCACTCCTTTCTGCTCTCCCATGTGAGGCTAGACTATCAAACTAATTTATCTTACAATTTCCATGTTTGAAGCCACATCTTATTAACAAAAATTATCTCCAACACCATCTATATGCTGTTTCCTGATTTTTTTTCTCCTTAAGGTTAAATATTCAAACTCGAGTCTGCATTTGCTCCATGGACTTTACATTCCTCCTACCCTTTCAGTTTTGCTACAGAAACGCGAAACCAGCTTTTAAGGTTGCGCTCAGAATAGCACTTAAATGCAGAATTTGCTGCTTTAAATAGTAACATAGGTGGAATAATGCCAGAGTGTTTCCTATACAGACATTAAAGGTAGATTTCCAGGGGAGCTCAGCTTTCATTAGGGCACCTAAATATAATGGACTCATTTTCAAAATCTCAAGAGTGCAATAGTTCCTGTTCTGTTTAGTAGAATCATTATTTTGCAAATCTGAACATCTGAGGTTTTGGAAACCTTCAGGTGCGTGAGTGTACATCTGTGTGGTCCTGCAAGCCTTTGCAAAGAGATGAAACGGAAAAATGTGAGATTATTAATTTTTAAAGCAAAAAGGACAAAGGCACAATGCTGCCTCTCCTGGGATAAAAAGAAAGGACTCAGCTGGATTACATCGTGACGTGCTAGCCCCAGCCTCTGCTGCACTAGCGTGTGCTCTCCAGTGAAGGATAAGACAATAGTTTTACTCATAGACACTGTTCAACACACACAAGAGAGGAAAAAAAACCAAGCCAGAGTTAATGAGGTGCAGCAGAATAATACCTTCATAAAAGCAGAGAAGGAAACCAGGTAGACGTCATCTGCAAGGTAAATTAAAATTATACTTCTCTGAGGATTATCAGTGAAAATTGAGATCTGGAAGGGAATTTGCTTTTGATATTGGATGGGATAAATACTCACTATAAATCTTTTTATGTGGGCCTGTAGAGCGGAACAAAGAAATTAAAGATAAATGAGATTAAGGCATTTTTTAAAAACTACATTAGAGGTATTTAAGTTACTCATGGAGGGGAAAAGGACTTTAGAGAAGAAGATTAGTTTAGACCCTCAGCAATACATTCATCTGGGAAATCAATTGGAATAATCTTTTCTAATCTGAATTGGTTATCAACCCCCTTAGCCAACCTCCCACCCCCCTACCCCCCAAAAAAAAAAGTCAGGCACACCTCAAAAAACCCTTAAGAACATCTCTGCATAAACTGGCAATCAGCCCAGGTAAGTGACATGCCATGACTATTTTCGTGTAAGAAAAATGTAGAAATAAGTTGCAGGATATTCTTTGGGGTTTTGTTTGTTCTTCAAATGGATACCCTGGGGAAAGCTCCTTTGCCCTAGTCTTCCACGATTCCTCCTCCCATTTAACATCTCTTGGAAACAGAGACAGAAAATCCAAAATCCAATGATATGCAGTCTGTGTTTCTGTCTCCTTTGCCAGAGTTTGAGGTACATATAACTACTGTGGTTTCATGCAGGCCTATATTGTTGTTAAAAGTTGACTGGAAATGTTGTTAGCAAGGAAAGAGGAGGAAATAAGGAAAAAGTAATACATTCAGATGCATTTGGTCCTCTTCCTGGGAGCCTTTTTAATATAAAGAAACTCAATGAAGTTGTATTTTTAGATCTGGAAAGATGTGTTTTTGTATTTCACACACTAAAGGGATTTGCCTTAATATACTCCAATTTCCCCCCTCCCCCCACTTCCCTCATGTGCTAGAAGAAATGAACTTCAATCCTCAACTTAGCCACTGGATATACACATTCTGTTCTCCCTATTGGCCAGAATAAAACTCAATAAATGTATTTAATTTCTTTTGTGGATTTATTATAGCACCTGGCAAGGATGGTCTTAATCGCCTTATACTGCTTGCACCAATGAAAGGAACCTTTGCAGTACTTCTTGTGAGAGGAACTAAAGGAAAATAGGAATAAATTCTGGAAATATAAATATTATTTCCATTAAGATCTTCTATAAAATGTATGAAATCCATATCAAAGTCCCCAGAGGGTTCTAGGCATAACAGTGCAATTTAGACAATAGGGTAATAAAGATGGGACAAAATACAATCCTCTTAACAATGACAGAATTGTTCAGAGACAATTGGGAATTATGGGGTCATGTTTAGACAGCAAAGTGGTGACAAATATTTCGTAGTGTCATGGAAGAAAACGATGAAAAATACGTCTTGGTACAAATGACCTAAAGCCAGTGATTTCTTCCCATTGGAATTCCAGAAAAGCACCTTTGCAGGGGTCAGACTGTTACATTTTGTCAGAATCTTTAATAAGGTAACACAAATATATTTCTGACATTACAAAGATGCCTCATTATTTGGATGTAGAATCATCAGCTGTCAAGGTGGGAGGATTGTAGCTTATTACTCTACTGAAGAATGTGCCAGATTTTAATTCTTCTTTCTGCCCAGTGTTGGTTACAACTTTCATTTTTGCTGAGACAATCTCAGTTATTTACTATGCTAGAAATGGGTGTGACACAGATTAATTTCTTGAAAAAAACTAATGACTTTAAATAGCCTCCGGTTACCAGGAACCTGACCCTAAGTTTGCTGACACTGAAAGAAAATTTCCATACAATTTAATGTCCTTTGATTCAGACTGAAAGGCCAAAGGTATTCAGGCAACAGACTGAAAGACTTGAAGCAACTTCTAGTTTAAATGACTAGATCCAATCCAAAAATATATACTTTTTCACTGAAAAAAAATTAGCTGCTGTGGGTCAAGATGGAAAGGAGTAACTGGTACATTGAAGTCACACTTCAATGAAGTTGAAGGAATTAAGTTACTCCCTTATAGTCATAATCTTCCCAAAATAAGTTACGCTACTCATCACAGTTTTCCACCTTCAACTTCCATAATAAACCAATTATAGAGGCCCTTGGGAGAACTGGCAAGGCTCTATATCGAGCAAAACAGCCTATGTGAGAAACACATAACAGATCTATGCTAAATTCTTTGACTTATTTAAAGTCTGGATCTCCACACTGCAAACTTTGTGAGAGTGAAGTGATGGTGGGGAGAGGGATGTCAATTTTGCCTCTTGTACTCTACTACAGAAAACATTTTATATTCTCTAAAAAAAACCAAAAACATCTCCCAGCTGTACCTGCTTGAGAAATTTAATAGAAGTATCAACAAATGTGCAACCAAATGTCCCATGATGGGCTGACAAGTTCAGAGGTGCCCAGGCTGTAGCAGCAGCTTTTAAGACCTAATACAATTAAGCAGAATACTATGGTGACTTTTCTGTGGTGATAGAGACAGCATGTGCAACTCAAAGACACATGGGAGCAAAACCTGCTGTTCATGAAAATATGATTTTCAGAACCAAGCATGGTGTAAAGGCAGAATGCAACAGCAAATAGTGGCATTTCAGTACTTCAACCCTGGGGCTGGGGAGAGGTGAGCTGGTTCAGATGATCAGCTAAACACTCACAGGAAAGCAACAG
Organism: Campylorhamphus procurvoides; assembly: GCA_013396655.1. Lineage (NCBI taxonomy): Eukaryota > Metazoa > Chordata > Aves > Passeriformes > Dendrocolaptidae > Campylorhamphus > Campylorhamphus procurvoides. Next base: position 1,186,099 of record WBMV01004888.1, on the reverse strand, counting down.
AGATTGCTCACTGCAACTCATACTAGCATGAGTAGAAGACACTAAGTGTCCCACAAGCTAGAGGAAAGGCCTGAAACAGCAGGAGCCAGCAAGAGCGGCTTTTCACAGAAGCGTACTGGAAATTATAGATACAGCAGGTAATGGCCTGCCTACACTGGAGATTGCCTAACATTTATCTAACTTCTCCTCACAATAAAATCCGTAGTGTTCCTGCTGATAGCAGACCTTAAAACCAGTATGCATTACAGAAACACACACTAGAAATCACTTTGTTCCTTTATTTTAAACCAAATTCATCTCAGATTCAAAAATTAACCACGCTGCCACTTGTTTCACTGCGTCTCATAAAAATGTTCTTTCTCCCTTCATCTCAGACTACTTTGGAATTTTCAAGCACCTTTATTTCCCTAGCTCTTAGCACTTAAGTTTTCCGCCCTTTCCTGAATGCTATGCACACAACTATGAGGAGAGCTCAGCCTCTAGATTTGCAAAGCCCCATAATATCAGGTTATTTTAGCGAAGGGTGCTTTCCAGTGGGCTGTTGTGTAGGTGCACTCTCCCCACAAACACACAGTAAAGAAGACTCGTATGGGAAGTAACACATCCTTCGTTTCTGCCTCTCTGGAATTAAAAAACCCCAAAGAAAGAAAGAAAGAAAGAAAAACAACAAGCAATGATGGGAGTTTCAGTGAATTTAAAAAAAAAAAAAGAAAAAAAGGGATCTTTGGCCACAATAACTAGGAAATTGTATGCTTTGGAAGAAAGGCAATTAGTCAGCAGGAGACAAAGTAAAGATTCTCTGCTCAGAAATAATCATAATGGATAGTTAGATCTGATGTTGGGTTTTTCGTTTGGGTTTTTCAGTTTGTTTTTAATTATTGTTCCTAGCCCATGCACAGAAATAATTCAATTCACTACATAAAAGAGGCCTGGCTTCAGGAGGGAATTTGCTTATTACTGACCACAATGCCAACAGTCAGGTTTAATCCCTTGGGAACGTTTGCCATTTTCACTACTGGGCCTCAGAAGACCACATTCTCTTGGGAAAAGCAAAAACAAACCCAAACCAAACATAAAAACCCAGGGCAAAAGAAAAGCAGGAAAGCCACAAGTCCATTTGTTTAACAAAAGCACAGCACTGCTCTCAGTGGGCAAACACTGTTTCTCAACCAACAGAGAAGGCAGCAAGAAAATGCACCGGGGGAAAACCTGGAGGCCACATAATGGTTTTACAGCACTCCAGAAATAATTAAGAACTGTATTCTTGGGAAAAGTGGTCTCATTAAATTGTTTTCAGATTGCAATTTCGTCCCATCTTCTCCCTGCTCTTTCCCTTTCCACCAGCAATCTTAGAGCAATGAAAATATCAGTTTGCTTTCTAGTGCTTGTATTCTCTTAAAAATGTCATTATTCAATTATCTGTCTATTCACTGGCCCTAAGGTCCAGCAGAGCAGATATTGTGCACCTTCATTTAATGTTTTTAAATGCACTTCAGTCCACTTGTGATACAATAAAACTTTATTGAATTCTGTTCCCACATCACACTTACCATCCCTCACTTTTATTGATATGTGAGCCCATCTACTCTTCTATCAGCAATAAAAGGAATATTTCTAGCAAGGCTATGACCTTTCCTTCCATCACTACGGCAACTGGGAAACGTGATTTCAGATTCCATGTTTAAAAAGAAAAAAAATCCTACGAAAAGAAGCGATGAACCATGCTCAAGCGTTGTTTTTTTCCTTTGTCTTGTTAGCATTAAAGAAACAGGAAATTCACTGTAAGCACCGAAGATATTTGGTGCCTTCGTAACATTTATTAGCCTGTTTACCCAGAATGGAAAAGAAGGACAATTCATCCTTCTTTGGAAGCCATGAACATTTTTCCCTTGCAGGAATCAGCCCTTTGAACAGATCTCAATATTAAAACTGATGGAAGACTTGTTGTCTAGGTATGAGGCAAGTTATCATCACAGTGGGATACGCCATGCCTGAGGCACCTATCTTGCTCCCTCCTGCTGCTGCCATCCTTTCCATCAATGCAGCAATGAGCTTGTCCTCATTGGGTCTACACCTTTTTTTCACTTTGCCCTACCCTATAGCTTAAATTTTCCAATTCCCTGTTAAAAAACAGACTGCTTCTGAAGGACAAAAGTGCACAAGTTATTCTGTGAACTCCAAAACCTGGAACCTAAGGGAACTGGGAGCTCAGGGAAAACGTGAAGGTAAATCAGACTCATCTATCTAGATGCTCAATGCTGGGTCCTTGAGAGCCTCTATGGTGGTCCCTAGGGGAAAATGAACAGAAAAATCATTCCAAAATACATGTGATGTTTTCAACTCGTGCCATTTTCAAAACCCAAATAAAAACTAAATGCAGACAATCCCTAAATTTCAGTCAAAGCCAGTGGGCAATAATTGCTCCCATGCTGAAAAATCTTGCCCTATTCTGATCTGTATTGTAACCCATGAAGGGCAGTGCCACTGCTGTGGCCCATAGACCACAGGTACTCACGAAAGAGAAGGGAAAGAGGCTCGTCATGCTCAAGTAGGTCATTCACTCTGTTCATCCTTCTCAGAAATACATGCAGAACTACTAAAACATGGATGGTTTGAGCTGTAAAGTGTCACATACACACAAAGTTGGTATTTGCATTGGAAAAACCAATACATTCGTTCAATTTTATCAGATTATCAATCAAAAAGCTGGCTGCTTACAGTGACAACTAGCTCAGCAGATCTCCCCCCCAACCACTGGTCCTGCAAAACTGGACTCTCTTGCTTGCCACCAATCTCATGTACAGCTTTGGATAAATCACTCATCTGCTTTCTGTGCAGGCTCATGAGTAAAACTGGAAGGCCCTTAGCACATTACAAAGGTGGAATAAGAGAAATTACACTCCTAGATGTACTGGCACCATGACAACAGAATTGTACAAGCACCAGAAGATGATAGTGAAGTGTTTCTGCAGTGAGTGTTGACCTAGCTTCACAAAACCACCTCCACCACTGCTGTTCCCATTACCCATTTAACTCTGCTCTCCAAAGGGAGAGAGGGAGAGGGAAGGGATGCGCTAGGAAACAACAAAAGAGTGCTGGATCAAAGGGACCCTCACCATGCCAGGTTTCTCATACTCACACACAGCATAACACAACTTAAATGCAGCTTGAGACATCTCTCACAATAAGACATGTCTACAGCTCTGGCAATGGCAGACTGCAGGTTTGCAGTAGTACATATCCAATAAAGAAACATGGAAAAACTCTCTTGGTCAGTAATTAGTAAAAGAAAATTCAATTTAAGAAAACTGGAGTAGTAATTTCAGAAGAAAAAGGGCTATATTTAAAGCAGGTGTCAGAGATATACACACACCACATGCTCAAGCCTGCTTTGAGAAGGACAAAATTAATTTTATTACTTTTTCTGGTATCAAAAATACAGGGCGACTGATGCCACTGAAGCCTGTCAAATTAAGCCTGGTATCTTTTACCTACTGAAATTGCTTGCTTTTCACTTGCTTTTCTTTGTCAGAGGGCAACCAAAAAAGTCCAGAGGTCCTTAGAATGACTGTCCATTTTTGTAGAACGCAGCTTCTACCACATAAAGTGACTACAGGATCAGGAAAATGAGGAGAGGACTGGGCTATCTGCATAAGCATATGGTATCTTCGCCATGCGTTGAGAGTAACTACAGCCTCATGAAACTATCCTTGTAAGGGGTATCTCTAGTGAAGACACAGGAATATGATATGTGGGGTAATATAAGGGGTATTTCGCAAAATATGAGCTACTGAAGTTAAAGGACATTTGATTTTCCCCCACCTGAGAGGAAAGAAGATGCTTTCCTCTTGAAAATGATATGAGCTAGTGGTGGAAGAGCCAATAAATAAAATCTCAAGATTTTTAAATCTTACATAATTTTTCTCTGAGGGAGCATATATACTAGCACTATATTGAGCATAAGTGCCTAAGGTCAGTCCTAACAATATCTGTTAAAGATGACTTCTAAACTCTGTTCTCTTGAGATTTCACACAGTCCCTTCTGCTACTGAGCCAGCACCTGGGTAAACCCTTTCTTTGCCTATAAAGAACAATTTGAAACTGTAAGGAGTAACCCATCCAACCAGACGACCGCAAGCTGGAATTGCACACAAGTGCCTGATTATATTATTAATTCCTTTATTATACAGCTGATGTGTTCCTTTAGGAGATGGCCATATGGCTGACACCACCATTCACCAAGGGCTCAGTACACAGAGCCACCAAGGAAATGCCAGCAGACAAGGAAGGGTTTTCCCCAGGGCTAGAGAACTCATGGAGTCCTCTCCCTTCCTCCAGTGAAGCATCATGCAAGGTGGTTGGGTGTGGGGAGTGAAGCTAAGGAAGCTGGACCAGAAAGGACTTGAGCAACAGCCCAAATTTGGCTAGAGGAGCTGAAACACTTGGGTTTAGTGACAAGAACTGGCCTCTGCAAACAACAGAGACATCACCAAGGACATCAAGGGAGAAACAGATTTCATCCACCAGGTGTAGCCTTTGTCCAGCCATACCTCTGCTGACCTGCTTGCCCAGAGCTGACACCTTCCCTATCCCTTGGACGGCTTTCACTTGTGGGGCTCCCAGGCAGGGAACATCTACATAGTTAAGCTGACCATTCTGAGGGAAGAAATAGAGGCAGTAAGAAAGCCAGGTGGATACTGATGTAGAAAAAGAATACAATGAAGCCCTAAGTTTCCCACTCCATATCTGCAGACCAAGGGACACCATTTGCCTGAACACAACCAACTTCCCTGGTGCTACACTGAACAAAAATGCATGAAAATGTGACCCAAAATTTCCTGGATAATGCAGAACAACGAGGTCAGGAGACAGGACCCTATTTCATCATGTGCTCACCCCTTGTCTAACACTCAAAACTCTGTGTGCAGAGGCACAATATTTGATTCATAAAGAAACCGAGGAAACAGCCATCAAAGCTACTAACTTAATTGCAAAGGCAGTGTGGCAGTTGTCATCATTTTCCTACCCACATTCAGATCATTAAAGAATACTCAAGCCCTACTGTACATTTGGTACTGAGCCACCTCTCACAACAGTTGTACATCTTGTATACAGGGCCAATTAATGCCTCGAGGCATAATACTGACATATTACCTTTCTCACAAGACACCACTATTCCTCTTTGGTTTATATGCAACAAAGGCTACGGAGGGGTACTAGGTAATCACTATTGCTTTACCAGCCCAGTCTCCAGAGGGAATGGCATACCTCATGCAAAATCACAAATCACAAGGAAATACAACCTGCTATGATAAATTGCAAGCAATCTCCCCTCACCCTCTCCATGAGCAGTATTGCTTCTAAAAGTGAAAGACCTCATTTAGAGTGGAATAACTCCAAACTGTAATTTGGAGAATATTTCGCTCACTAGGGCAGATCATAAGCCCCTGATGTCACTCTTTCCATGGATTTAATAGCTCACCCCATAAAAAGGATTCCATCATTGCATTTAGAAGCTTCACATTTTTGTTTATGAAAACCAAATATGGAGAATCCAAGTCCCTCAGCTGAGAGGTCCCCTTTGCTCAGAGAGGTGGCCTTATCTGCATCCCTTGCCTTGCAATTTCTCAAAAGCTGAACACTATGAGCCTTCCCAAGTCATAGCAGTAGGCAGGTGGCCACCTCCTGCACAAGGGATGGGGGTCACCAAAGGGGCTAAAAGGTCTTGCTTTCTTTCTGGACAGTGTGCCTGCCATCGCTCAGCCATGTTTGCTCTCCTGGAGCCTGTGCTCAAGGCAGCAAAGAATATGGTCTTAGTCCTTGAGCCAAATCCTGGGTTTCAACAAATTACAATCTCCTGCTGCTCTCTCAATACAACACTGTGGGTCGAAAGCATACATTCCCATACTTGCTTTATTATTTTGAGAGGTGTGCTATAAGCTCTGGCCTGCTCAAAAAGAAACCTAGGAATAGTGTTGTTATTCACTGCTCAGCTCTTTACAACTGCTAATAAAAAGTGCACTCCTAGTATTATCGTTGTTATTTCTTTTCTGAGGTGTCACCTTTTTGACAGGAGGATTTTACTGTGTCTAAGAAATTCAGTTTCTACAGAAAGCAAATTCTGATGTACACTTAACTTTCTGTATCTCTGAATTTGGCACATACTGCTGTAATCTCAGATGACTGCTTTTCTACCCTCAAAAATTCAATCTAAATTGCTTGCCTGTAACTGGCCTTCATAACTGTGGAAGTTTACAAATTAGTAAACATCAAACATCAAATCTCCCAAAGTGTTTGCTTTCTACCTCCTCAGTGATACAATACCGTATTTAAGATACTCATCAAATGCCACCAATTACATGGACGTAGGTCAGTTGAAGCACACTGCTGTATCATTACAAGAAGAAACCTCTGTAAAGAGAAGCTATAAGCTAGCAATAGCCTTCATTGGTCCGCTTTCTTTAATGGGGTTTCCCAAGTGTTTTCCAAAAGATAATGTGTCACTGTTACACCGTACAACATGGAAAATATGGGGCATTATTAGGATATTTTTAATCTAAGCACAAACCTTGCAAAGAGAACAATTTTTCATATCTTATCAGCTCGGTCTCATATGATGCATGTCGTTTGGTTTACTTGCCCTTGGGCAACAATAGACAAGTTCAAGGCTGGCCCAGTCTCCATAATAAATCTCTATTAAAGAACAAATGCAAATATATCAGGATACATACTGTAAGGTACACATTCGTACTGCACTTCCAGGTACTTGTATGTCCCAGGACATGGGTCTGGAAACACATCTGGGCCAGCAACAACTGCACATTGGGTCCGATTACTGCACCTGAAAAGAAATAAAAACAAGTGTCAGCAAACAGACCAGAGAGAAGGACAGATCAAGAAGCTGAGTGGTCCTTCCAGTGTTAACAAGAGTGAAGATGCAGAAGCCAGGACTTTGGCATCAGCTGGGGAAGCTCTCCAGTGAGCATGCAATGAACACCGATGTCTTCATTAGCTTATTGCCAGGAGAAGCATGGTGGCACAACCCTTGCCCCCCAGGCAGTTCTTACAGCACCAGGAGCTATTTCTTTAAAGCCAAACTGAGAGGATGAGTCAAAAATATGTTTACAGGTATATGATCCTCTAATTCTTGAATCCCAAACCCTATCACAGTGACCTCAAGTAACCTTAAATACCAGCATCCTCACCAAACAAAATGCAAAGGATAAACCAACAATAATGGTGGCAGAAAAATAATAATTCTATATTTCACAGGAGACATAACAATATGTTTTACATGTTTATAAAGTGTTCCCACAAAAATAGTTATCTGTTTAATACAAAGACTAGAAAGAGCAACACTTGACTAGGAGTAGGGAGTTGGGGGGGGGAGGGGGATCACCAAATAAACTGCCTAAAAACCAAAATAACATTTTCCATATACAGTCTATTAAGAAACGTTCCCAGTCTGACCATTCCCAAGACAACACACTTGCATTAGCTATAAATGACTAAGTTTTATTCAATCATTTTGCCCAGCATGGATGCATCTCCCAAGATGACATGCTTTTTCCAAAAAGCAGATGTTGTTCTCCATGAAGACACACAGAAGGAAGTGACCCTGCCTGCTGTAGCAGGCACCTGTCAGGTTAAGAGCACAAACACAGAGGTTGGGTCCTGCAAGATACTTTTCCTGAGGCACATAAACATGTCCATGGGCAACTGATTTGTGCATACGTAGAAACTCACACTTGCCTCTGCTTTCATGGTACAAGCACCTCTATGTACAATTTTAGTGTAATGCAAAAAGCATTTAGCAAACAGTGACTCCATAGACAAAAATCCTCTTCTTCTTTGTTTGTTAAAAAAAAAAGAGAGAGAAATATAATTAGTCTTTGATTTTTATGCTTTTGCATGCCAGAGACTTCCTAAGGGGTAGACCACTGCATTGACTTTAAGATTCTGCCTCCTCTGACGTGACATGGGACACCTGACCCTCCTGCTCTTCTGGCAGAAGCTGTGACATCCAGCACAGAATTCATTTAGGGTTGCAGTGGAAATGCTTTGTGTTTACCTGAGGCTATAGTTTGTCAGCCTTAATGCGGATTTTATTTGAGCCCATAAATTAAAATTGATTCATTAGTGACTGCCTTAAGCTCCATAATTTCTTTAATTTTATGGAAAGATTAATAAGAGCTGATACGCTTGCTCATCAGGCTCTTTTGCTGGATAGCAGATAATCCAGAGGGCTGGAACATTCTCCTGTCTTTTAGTTGAAAGATGACAGTTATCACATCAAGTGACTAGTATTACCATATGCACTGAAAAATAACTTTCGGTAAATAAAAACAAAAAAACCCCAACCTTTGTTGTCCTCACCCATGCTACTCACAGACAAATGGCCTGGCTGGGATATCCCAGGTAGCTTGGACTGTGCAATTGGGCAGTCTTCCAGGAGAGGCTTTGAACAGCATCCAAAATTTTATTTTCAGCAAAAATCCTTTACTGGGCTCAATGTGCCTTTCAAAAAGCAATTGTACTGGCCTAATCAATACTCTTCCTGGCTGAAGGGCCAGGCCTGGCCACATTACACAGAATAACAGCAATGAATCAAAGATACCTTTCAAAATCACGAGTAAGGAACCACAATTATGAGGAATTGAAAGTCAGAGGCAGAACACATCTAGGGTTCATCTGTGCATATTTTCTTTCTCCCTGCAAGGAAGCATTTGCTTTTAGCAGTCAAGCATTTCCTTGTGGTCACTTTTTTTAATGCAAGAACTTGGACACAAAAACCAGAAGCGAAAACACACAACCTAGAAAGCTCTAGGTTCATAACCTAGAAATTGTTTCAGAAATTGGTTTGGAAGCTGAAGGCTGTGAACACCAGTTTTAACAACCACAAATACGTGCTTCCTTCTGCACTGTCATCAGAGAGACTAAAGCCATCACGATACAAGGGGCCGAGTGGGGAACACAGGGTGCTGCTATAGGCTTTTCCCCCCAACTCTGAAGCCCCCTTACACATCCCTGGGAGGGGGGGATGGCAAAGCCTACCAAGCACAGAAAACTGAAAAGAAGGTCAGATAAAATTGTCAATGCCACCTTGGGGCAGAAACACAGAAAACCAAATGAAAAAATCTCAAATAAAGTCTCAAATACTATGTTCTGTAAGTACCTCACCAAATTAACAAAACAACCAAAAAACAAACAAAAAACCCAAAAAAACCCCAACAACAACAAAAAACCAACCAAACAAAAACCAAACAACCCAAAAATATCAAAACCAGAAGAACTCAACCTCCATTCTTTTTCACACACTCATTTCATATGGGCAGCAAAACTATGTCTGTCTCCGGGCATTTCGAGTTTTCTTTCATCACCCCAGGGTGAAATTGTGGAGCTTTCTCATTCCAGCAGACTTAAGGGATGAGGGTAATTTAGTCTCTAAAAACCTTGAGAAAAAAAGCTAATACCTGTTCAACCAACTATTACTGTCAGACATCAGGCTACGGAAATTTTAAGGGGAGAAAGAGGTAAAAAACACTTATCATTAAAGCTCTGGTTGCTGAGCTTTTGCTCATACATTTTACCACTTTCACAACAGCTTCTTGGTCCTTTCAGTTTTGTCATATTTCTTTCCAGACAGATTAAAGGCCCAGGTGTCACTAAATGGCATGCAAGAAGTGACAGAGAAAAGGAAATGTGTAGAAGAAGATGAATGTGTAGCCTTGAAAATGAAGGGAGGAAAAAAACTGTAATGTATTCATGCTCTACTCCATTCCCAGCAAACCAGTCCATGAGCTCTTCTTTGTAAATCACAGGATTATACATGGAATACTGAGATTTCATGGCATTTGGGTCTTGGTAATACTCGCTCCAAACTCCTGAAAGCCATGTGGCTCAGTGCTGGGTATTGACCTTTCCAGTCAACTCAACGAGAATACATTTTGGTTTGTTTGGGGTTTTTTTTGTGTTTGTTTGTTGGTTTTTTTTATTGTTATTATTTCTCTCATGTACTATCCACTGTACTCCTTTTAATTCTTAACTTATTACTTGAAGGAAGATCTTTACTAACTTCTGGAGCTACAATTTGCAGCGTGAACCAGCAATGCAACAGCTTGACTATAAATCTGTCTCCTCTATTGGGCAATAACAGAAACACCACTCAGGTGCCTTAGATACACCCTATAAACTGCAGCTCTGCATCATGGTGGATCCCCCTCCAACAGGGCAGAAACTGTTTGTATGCTTGGCTCTAGAGTAACTGTACTCCAGAAGACTATTGCCACCTTTTATTACACCCATCTATACCTCTGAATACTGCCTTTACATAAGCACCTCTTATTTCTAGCACTGATTCATCAGCTCCTTCAAAGAAAACCACTTCCCTTTCCCTTGCATTGCCCTCATGCCGCAACTTTCCTAAGCAATCCCTGACCTCTTGCGGTATTTTCTCATTCTCCATTTGTTGTGATGACAAGCAAACAAGAGAACTGTGGGAGGAATCTGGGAATTTAGGTGTCCAGATAGATAACTGTATGCCTGTTATAGAAACATCTTTCATTGTATTAGTTTATCCAGGATTTTAATGGGAAATGGTCTTGAGACATGGAAGAATTAAAGTAGCCCCTCAAGCAGTTTTAATTCTCCTTGCTGTCTTATGTCATGAAATCTGACAAGAAATTCATAGGCATCGTTTTTGTGTGTGTTGGTTTGTTTTATTTTGCAGTCCTTATTTTCACCTGCCATCATTCCTCTCTCCCTGTTGCTCTCCGAAGTGCAAGGTAGGCATGTGAGTAAAAACTGCTTATCAGAGACCCTGCATGTCAGGCCACCTCTGTAATTGCTGCTGGGATTTGTGGACACTTTCCTGAACCAAGAGTGTCCACACAGCTCACCAAGACCAACCAAGAGACCACAAATCAAAGCATAACCCAAGATCGGTATTTTCATCGCAGCTTGAGACACTGATGGCAATATATATATTCCTGTATGTTCAGGAAAAAAGAATACTCCAAACCCTTCTAAAAATGAGTCCGAGGTACTGAGCAGCCTTTAAATTTCCGTCATCTCATAAACAGAAGTTCATATTATTCACATATATGTTTTGAAGAGAAAAAACTGCCTGCTGAAAAAAAGTGTAAACTGTCCCAGTCACAAGGGGGAAAAAAAAGTTTCTTTATTCATTCTTTCCAGCTAAATTTATTGCTACATTTACTCCTACTTGTTAAGGTTCCTGTTTTGTCTTTTAGATATGGAAAAACAGTCTAGAAGAGAGGTGTCAATCCAGCGTAACACATACATGTAACAGAGAACATGAATTATTTTTGCAGAACTTCTCCCAGTTCCAGTGCAAAATGACTTTCAAGAGTTTTAATGTGAAACAGGCATTTGTCTTGCATTTATAGCAGTGGGACTGAAGGAAGCATGTGAGTTTGGGATCAGCTGCAGGGCTCAACTCTGGTGCAACTCTGTTTAGACTTAAACAAAAAACACCACCAAAACTTCGTCTCCCTTCAGCAAACTTCCATTTCTTCTCCCTGGCGATATTCTTATGGTTTTTAAGTGACAAGGTCATCTTGTGATAGTGAAGCAGAAACACTTTAAGACATAAACAGTTACTTATTCTTGCTCTGAGCTTTTGTTTGGTTGGTTTTTTTTTAGTGCTGACATTCTTAATATATTTAGCAAGAGACAAAGAAAAGAAAAAAAAAGGGGGGGGGGGAAATAGTTTGGCAGTTTATTTTAGGCCTTACCAGAAACCTTAATAGCACAGGCATGTCAACAACATCAGCTTAGACATGTCTGGGTCAATATGTTTGCCAGAATAAAAACGCAAAGGCAGCACAAAAGAAAGATCAATCCTAAACAAAAGCCCTTCAGTGTTAATCATTCCAGGTGCAATACCAGGAAGTCCTCCAGCTCCCCATGAAGGTGGGGACCATTTGCCCCAGGGAATAAAAGCAGGTGCCCAAACCACAGAGGCACCTGTTGTGCTAAGAACATTAGGAGAAGAGCAACCAGAATCCATATAGAGGTCCACAATAACCCTAGAGGTTCAAAGATTCATTTTGTCCAAACACACTCTCTTTGTCCTGGTCCTTATCCTCTAGAGACAAGCCCTTCAGAGGTGAAGCAACAAGTTCTGTGGCACCATGGCCAGAAGGTCCTGTGAACAGGGCATAGTGAAAACTACTACAAATGGCGAAGCATCCGCCAAATCTTCAAACAGACTGTCAGAGTCCAAGACCAGACTCTTAAATACCCTAAAGATCAGAAAATTTCACATCAATGAACTTGGATTTGTATGAAACAGACTGAGCTGCCGCATCCCTCCCATGCTGCTGCTAACACACCCTACTCTTCGCTGGTGACACCACTCACCGAACACCAACTTCTAACAAGGGATTCTTAATGCCCATGTGTGCCAGCCAAACCACTCGCCTGTGTTCACGAGCAAGGCTGCCAAAACCCAAGGACACTCTTTGGCCCTTTCACTAAAACACTTCCTTTACATAGACCCTATTTTTTTCTGCAAAGACAAGGCAGCCCATCATGTGCCTAGGCACGCTAATATAGCCAAGACATCAATATCTAAGCCTCTTTCTCAAGGTCTATTATGCTTTCCTAATGGTTTTACAGTAAGAGACAGACTTAATTCATTATTCTTCATGGCAATGCTGCAAGACATCCTTTTCCTTCTCTGGAACACAAAAATCTCCTCTCTGGATGAGTGCTTTAAGAAAGAGGCTGTCATAGCAAATAACTCAGCCAGGAGTGTGTTCTCCCCTGTCAATATGTGATATTTCCAAATCAACCCTTTAGGAAGGGCCAAGAGAAAAAAAATGCCCTGGAGAAAGTAAACAGGAAGCAAAGAGAAATTTCACTCAAAAGTGGAGGTCATGTGATGAGTTGCAAATAAGGGGGGAAAGTGAAAAGAAAAAAAAAAGGCAAGAAGAGAAGGGAGGCAGTGAAGGGTAGAGAGTGTGGAGAGAGGAGAACCACAAGCCCTGAAAAAAGACTTTGGTTCACCACATTCGCTTTCAATGACATGCTGCACAAAAGCAAAGCTAAATCCTCTACCTGTTTAGCTTCCAGAAACAAAGAATTCCTCAACAGAATCTTTTTCTTCCTCTGCAAAACCTTAAAAGCAAAGGATCTAATGACAGGGAGATGAAAATCCAGTTTCTCTAGCATTTTTTCATTATGAATGGGCCTTTTTATTGATCTTTCGGAGCACTGAGAGGCTGGCTTTCCAACCTCTGCTGCGATATAATTATCTGCGGTGTTTAATGCTAGCAGAGACGAGTCCCACTACACACTGCATTTTGTTGTTTTATTGACGGGTTTTAATTATCCAGGTGCTAGAGCTGTCAGATAGGCTGCTTCTTACGTGATCAAACTAATACAAGGAGAGGCAGAACACTCTAATTGCAGCCTCACCAAAAGTGCCTTTGTGGAGATAAGCCAAGAAGGTACACTTAAACTCCTGAGGTTATTGTAAAATCTCACAAAGTTTGACGGGAAGAAAAAGAGTCCTCTTTCTATAACCTCAACCTATTGCATTCCCCTGATTATTATTTTATATTGAACAAAGCAGAATTGAAGAAAAACAAACCATCAAAGCCACACCAAAACCCCAGCCAGCCAAACTGCAGAAAAATCCTGCAGAGCCAAACCAAATCTGAACCATAAGGGTGACTGAAGGGGCTACCTTGATATGTAATGGAGAGCCTGGGAGCAAAAAGGCAAACAGGTCCTGGAAATAATTTAAACACCAGTTTTACGCAGGAAAAAAAGAAAAAGTAATTGCACGGTTTCAACTAATTGATAAGGCCCTTAAAATTTAACAAGAGGCATTTAGCAGCCAATTCACAAGATTTAAGAGTTTTAATGGAAAGTTGGAGCACCCCTGAACATGGTGTGTCTAGCTGGGAGGGACTCCCCAGCTCAGTAATCTGAGGTCTAGGGCAGGACCTGCCAGCGGGGATGATGGAACTGCTCATCAAACTCTAAATGAGAGTCCCCCCAAGCAATGAAAGCTTTTTCCTCTGTGCTTCATCATGTAATGTCTCTTACATTTTACAGTTTCCTTGAATTTCTTTTGCCCCATCCCTTTGCAATTAGCACAGTGAGGAGAGGAGCTGAAATCCCCCAGGGCAATGAATGTGTACTGCAACAGGAGAACCTGCCAAGTGGCCTGTGCTTATATGCCTGGGTACAGCATCCCCGCAGCACCAGGAAACCTGGACCCAAGCCTGGCGAAAGAAACACTCATCCCTAGAACAAGAACAGCAAAACAACAATCTGCCCAAACCATTGGGTATATTTGGACAAAAGGTCTGGGTCAGTATGAAAAACAGATCTGCACTGAGTACCTCTCACCCAGTCACAGTGCTCCTCCAGCTGTGAGGAGCTGAGCACACAAGCAAGGCCAGGTTTGCAATGTAGGCTAACATTACTGGATGGTCCTTAGGGCTAAACACCAAACCAGGCAAGCCTTAAGGCTATAAAGCTCATCTTTTAAAGACCTACATCTGCCCTTTTACAGGTACTCTACTTCTCCCAACTCCATAAACTTCTGTAGCAGCCTAATAAAAAACCACTTTACAAAACACTGACAGGGTATCTGGAAAGGAGAGTAAACACCTAAAACAAACCAACCAATAAAAGGCTCATCAGTTTAGCCAGACTTAACTCTAGTTAAAATAACTGTGAACAGAAAACAATTTGGCTTTTAATTTGGGCTAGGAGGTCAAATTAAAGGCTAGAGGAGGTCTGGGCTGAATTTCAGCTGGCGCTCCACATTACTTTGTCTTCATTGCCATTTTAACACAAGTCACTGTGAGTTAAAGCCCATTTTTTCTTCTTTAGTGCAGTTACACAGAGCTGGGATAGCCAGAACCAGTGGCAATGAATTATTTTCTCTTCAACAGCTCTGAAGAGTGTTCAGACCCTCAGCCTACCATTACCTACCTACCCACTGAGTGCAGCGCAAGGAGCCAGTGCTCTGTCAGACACCAAGGTGCTGCATACCTGTAGCACAGTGAGGAACAAATCTGCTGCTCAGCACTGGCTGAGCAGACAGCAAATCAGAACATGAACATCTAGAAACATTTTAAATACATTAGCAAAAAAAAAAATCCACCCTGTTTATAAAACAAAATCTGGTATTACTCCCAATGCATCCCCCCTCGCTAATTGTCACGTTTTCTTGAAGTACAAGGAATTATGCAGCCTGTAATAATAATTGCAATGCTGCCATTTGCAGTCACCACCCAATACCCCCATCCCAG
The DNA here is from genome assembly GCA_013396655.1 of Campylorhamphus procurvoides. Classification (NCBI taxonomy): domain Eukaryota; kingdom Metazoa; phylum Chordata; class Aves; order Passeriformes; family Dendrocolaptidae; genus Campylorhamphus; species Campylorhamphus procurvoides. Next base: position 1,170,803 of record WBMV01004888.1, on the reverse strand, counting down.
CCTCACAATTCCTGTAGAAGATAGAAATGAAATTAGAGAACATTGCCTCTAAACAGGCTGAAGTAATCTGTATGCATGGGCTGGTAGGTTTAACATATTACCCTTTCACCTCTGCAAATAGGGTTAAAGAAAGGTTTGGGGCCAAAATAATTTGCACTGCACTCAATCTCAAATCTGACATAATAACTGAATGAAACAAAAATGAATATGTCCAAACAGCATGGGAGGTCAGGGCTGGGCAACTCTCTGATGAACTCAAGAGTGAACCAAAGCACCCAGGCAGTTCTGTTTCTGTAACCCAAAGCAACCTCTCTCTTCATCACTCTTGCCAGTGGCATGATACTGAGGTGATTTTTAAGTAAAGGTCCATAGATTTTAGTTAACATGGCACTCGTCCCTCAGCCTGTTGGGGTGAGGGGAAGAGAGAAGGAGGGGCATAAGCTTCCTGACCAAGTGAAATGTAGGATCAACACGTGGCAGGTTGTGCCTTTAGCATCAGGGCTAAGGCAGTTCAGAGAAAAAGATAATATTAGTGAGCAAACAAACAGCCTGTCACAGTCATATGTTATTAATACAGCATCTGTTAATGGCACCTGATTTTGTACAACACTTCGTGCAAAGGAGACTTGGCCCCTGTCTTTGTCTCAGGCATTAAAGCAACAAATAATAATCAGAAACAAACAAAACTTCCTAAAAAATAATCCTGAAATGAACCAAATATGTTTTTGATATTAAAAAGAGATTTTTCAATAAATTTTATTCCAACATAACCAATGCTGCTCTTTGATCTTCAGCCCGAAGCTTGAATAAAGGCAGTCTGCACTTTGATTCTAAGCTTCAGAGAAAACACAGCGTCACAAAACCTTCCCAGCTCAGCATTGCCCAACCAAAGCATATTCAGAAGTAAGTGGCAGGGAAAAAAATGTGTCTAATGTTAAATTTATCACTTGAAATCACCATTGTGAAGTTCTTCAAAATGTCTAAACATAGTGCCAGACTTTTTGTGGCTGCATGCAGCAACATGGGAGGGACTGAAGGAAGTCTTTTTGCAAACATCTGTCCCGCAGCTCCAGAGAGGGTTTCTCACTCTGGGGAAAGCCAATGATCACACACACCTCTACCCCTCCACCACCCCATTCCCTCCTCACTTGTGCTTTCTGGGACAGTTTTCAGCATATCTATCTATCTATCATCAGTTACATATGCCCACCAACTCTTCTCCTGACTTGCCCTGTCTGGTCACCACCCTGAAAAGGACACTACTTGCTAATTACATACATTATCTGCCTTTAAAATATATGGCTAAAAACCAAACAGAATTGGCTAAAAGAACTACTCTGAGAAAAAGTCTCATAGGAAAAGGGTCTCTGAACGTCTGTGGAACAACAACTGGTATGAACAGAGCAATAGGGCATCTGCAAAATCTCAAGTATTCTTTGTGAAGATGTGGAAAATAATTTGTTAGTAAAGAATTGGCTGTTTCATACTATAGAGCCCGCCTGATGCTGTACTCAGAGAATTAAACTCTGTACGTAAGACAGCTTCCTTTGAGAAAGCTAAACTCAAAGGCCAAGTTTTCCAGAAAGTCTCTGCTTCCCACCAGGGCTGAATTTTTCTAAAGAGCTTGATTCTTCTTAGAGGAGCCACAAAAAGGCCCAGCTGTTCAAGCATAGCCTGGGACTCTTCGTTTCTTAAGGAGAGTTGTTGAAGCTGACGGCTATTACGCATTTTTCAGGCAGCAGGCTGTGTCACAGAGTGCCTAACCACTTTGGTAATTCAACCCAGATAGTTCTGAGGGGAAAAAAAAAAAGAAAAAAGCCTGCACAGGATTGTATGGGAGTATTAGGTGGGGCAAAAACTGGGAAATCCACATTCCAGAGCATGGAGCATGTATCTGGCAAGTCAGCTTTAAAATATGTGACTGACGCGTCTCAGACATACTAGCTGAAGTCCAGGGAGATAGATGAAAGGGTAAAGATGCAGGATAAATTCATCAGATGTCTCCACAAATCATTTCTATAGTTAACATTTGTTCTCTGCTTTTCATTACTTACATTTCTAAAGCCACTGGGTGCCTTGCTGCAGTGGAACTAATAAAAAGGAAGATAAATTTTAACATCCCTTTTTGAAACATCTTAAAATGATCTAGCTTTCTTTTGAATGTAAATGGCAAGCCTCACAAGAAACACAATGTCTCAAAACAATTCACTGGGGCTGGAAGCAAAAGCAGAGTCCCACGGTAGCCTGGAAATTCAGCTCTGGTCACCACTCCAACCAGCACAAAAGATCTTATTTCTGGCCCTAATGGTTTTGCAGCCTTAACTCTGTCACCAAACCCAGCCACTGCTTTGCATAGACTCTCTGACTCGGGCGAAATTCCATACTTGAGGAGAGAAGGAAATATTTTTGGAGATTGGCAGTTTGGAAAAGAATCTGAGCTGCCTGACAGCTGTTCAGGGACATGGGATGCCAGAGGGGTCCCAGCAGAGCATACAGTATTACACACACACATGCACAGAAAATCATTAAAGTTTCTGTCTCTAAAGTTTCACATTTAATGAAAGAAAGCAAGGGAGATATCTGGAGAATTCCTGGGTTATATTAGCAGCTAATGATATTCCATTTGCCAAGAGCACACTCTGGGAAGCTCACTGGCAGTGATGGGGGACCCACAAAATCACCAGGGTGTCCAGGCAGTGTGGAGAGGAGGAACAGGGAGAGCTGCCTTTCCTGTTCTCCCTGCCATGTCCCTGGGGGGTCAGGAATCAAGCGAAGAGCCTGCTGTTGCATGGCTGGAGTTGTTCTACAACAGAAGCAAGGACCTTTATATCAGAGTTTAATCCATCGCAGGTTAAACAAAACAAATGACTGCACAAGTGAGCAATTAAAGAGCATTCCACAGCCAGCCCTGGAAGAGCTCCACCATTGATTAATTAGGTTCAAAGGGCCAAGGCTAACCTAACAGTCCCCTGAGAAAGAGACCACTTAGCCCCTTCTCAAAAAGACAAAAAAAAATTTTAAAAAAAAAATCAGCATTCTTATTTAACACTTGAGCATTAAACAGCTGCTAAAGCAGTGAAACAATTACTTGGGACTGACCTACATTCAGCTGTATTGTTTTATTACATTCAGGAGAAACTTAATTAAGCTTCTGTTACTTAATAAAAGCAAATAAAATTCTCCATTTTACGACAGGGAGCTGCACTGTTACTGCCATGCGAAGCTCTCAAATTTGGCAGTGGGGTTTCCCAAGAGAGCATAGCTCCCACTATCACAGTCCTCTTCACGGCATTTGAGGGATAAGAAGATGCAGGGTATTTTCATGCATTAATGCCCCCTGAAAGGCATTAGCTTGCCCTGCTAGCTACCGCCAAGGTGGAGAGGATCACAGCCTCTGACACCTGCCCTGTTATCTTGTGAGACCTACACTACCTGTGCAGTATGATCTATTCTCAACCACACCATGGACTAGGTCATGAGTTACAAGAAGGAAGGCATCAAATATTCACTTCTCCACAAGAAACAAAAAGGCAACCTTTTTTCTAGGGAAAACAAAAAAAAAAAAAAAAAGAAAGTCACACGGCTGGCCTTAGAACTGCTCTTCCCCACAGACATGATCCACACCCTAGCGTGCTCAGTGGTGAACAGCCATGGACGGGCACCACTGACCATTAACAAGGGCTCAGCTGGGTAGCAGGAGCATACAATTAAGGATACTCCTATACTAAGAAAATACACAAAGAGTTTCACCAGTTCACATCACCAAAGAGACTCCCTAAACCATCCACCCAAAGTCTGCCTTGAATATTAAGATCTTAAAAGATTGTTAAAGAATGATAAAAAGGACCATGCCATACACATGACCCATACTCAGGTACACTGATCCACTGTAACTGTTCCCAATTTCTCCACGGGACTATCAACCACATGTGACATCCTCGCCATTTTCTCCCTAAAAGGCTCATCGTACCCTCCTCCTGACCTCACACAAAAGATACAGTTGTGGGGAGAAAATCTGTCCCCAGCTTTGTATAAGGAATGAAAGCAAGCACTTGAAAACAGCCAGACAAAAACACTTCCCAGCTGCCCAGAGTCTGGACTTTGACTGAGCTGACTGCAGAAGCTAAGACAAACTTTGGTGAGGTCATGGGAAAATTTCTTCCTCGTGAGGGAGAAAACCCAAAAAGTGTTGCTTGCTGAGCAGAGGCCATGGCTCGGGCAGCTCTTTAGCATTGGCGCCATGACCAAAAAATGACTTCTGAACACACCAACTCCCACTGTTTCCCAGCCAAGGTTAACTTGCCAACTGGCTTTTGGTCATACTGAACTCTGTGCTGGATGCCTGTGACCCTGAAGTTGCTACTGGACATTTTGTCACGTCCAATTCCACACATGCCCTGTTGACATTCATATTTTTAAAGCTCCCTATTCTCTCAAGGAGACAAAGACATGGGTACATAGGTGACAGATGCACACACCAAGAAGCAACTTCCCCAGCCACACAGAGGGGCCCTTGCATTAGCTTAGCAACTCACAGAAAGTAGCTGTTAATAATGCTATGACACCTCCCAGACGTCAAAATCACAGGAAGCTCTGTAGTCTGCACACCATCAGGACCACTAGTGCCAAGCATGCTAGTGTGACAATGCCTTGTTCCTCACAGCTGTTTTGTTCCTTTTCTCTGTAGCAGTTCAGCGCCACAGAGTTTGTTCTTCAGATCTGAAGCAATGAGATTTAACTCCATTAATGGCTGTAAAGACTGACTTCTCATTCTCTAGCAGAACATCCATGTGGTGGTGAAGTCCAACCTCTTCTCTTTGCAAGGGGCTCCAGTTTTTCTGAATAGCCGAATGTTTGGTGGGGGCTGGAAATGGCATCCTAGCTTTCCAGTGTATGTGGGACTACTAGAATGAAGTATCAGGTAGGCTCTGTTGCTGTCTGGCTTGGTGAGCATATGACCAATTAACTTCCAGCAGTGAAAAGAATTATACATTCAGTCCCATGTAATTCCATTAAAATTGTGCTGAACTAAAATCCTGCAATTCTTTGGTAGTCCATATTGCAGCCTGGCTGTATCAAGGAGCAGTGGTGAACAGTATCTCAGGTACTGGAGAGTAAGCAGGGGTGAAGACATCTCAACTCCTCTTCAGGGTTAACAAAAATCTCCACATACTCACTACTGCTAACCCTGAAGGTAGCAAAATAATAGGTGAGTGACAGCATTTTATTTCCTTTGTGCATGTAAACAAGAATGATTTGTCAAGACACAGGTGGCATCCAAATTCTTCCTTCTTTTTCTCAGTGCATCTATCAAAAGTCAATTATTTTCCAAATGTTGAGAGGATGAGGCTTTTCCTCATCTATACTTTTCACAGACTTTATCTTACTCCAAGCTTTTTGAAGTGTCATGTATAAATAGCTGATGACACTCATTGTACTGAATTAGCCACTTAAGACATATGGACAAGGCCGAGAAAGTTTAGTGCCAAGAGATTGACAGGCAAACCCTAAAATGCTGACCAACTAGAAAATTTCCTCTATCCCAACCAGCCTTGTCCCATCTGTCCCATGCAACCATGCAGCCTGGGAAAAAGACGCTTCACTTTTCCAGCTAACAGCTATCCACCTGCTACTGCCAGGGGCTGGAGCTTGATCCTGCAGCCTCTGCCTTTACAAACACTCTGACAACTCTCTCAAAAGGCCAGCAAGCCTCATCGCACTTACTCCGACACGACTGAGCAAATAAATAATGCTATTTATGCACTGCACACCATTTGTCAACCCATTTGTCATTTCTGATCTTTCATTGCTCATGCAGTAAAACTATGTGGGATTTTATTCAAACCTCCCTTGCAGGTGTGATGAATGCTTTATTTATACAGCAGCATTTCATCTCATGGAGCCATTACTATGCATACACAGGCCTTTAAGTCACTGTGTGGTATATGCAGAAGGTGTAAAGAGAGATGAAAACTGAAGGCAGCACCGTAATTAAAGCCACAGGGGGAATCATGGATAGCTCAGCTAAAACTGGGATGTGCGTGCCAGGGAAAACATACCACTTTAGATGAAGCATTCACTCCCCATCATCAAGCAAGGGGAAAAACATGTACTGGTTCCCAAAGTCCTTCTTAGAGGTCAGCATTACACCGTCAATCCCCACTCAGCTTATCAGAGAATCCACAACATCAGCAAGAGCTCTGCACAGGGAGCATATTATTTCCAGGCAAATCATCTCCCATTTACTCCCCCCATCAAAATTTCGGTCTATGACTGAAAAACCTGGAAGCAGACTCTACTACAAATAACCACAGTTGAGCGAGCCATGAATAAATTCCCTTGGGTGGTGTCTTCCAGTGGCCAGAAGTCCAGACAGGGAATGGTGAAGAAGTCTCTACTGTGATTTCTGCTGTGAGGCACAGCAACCTTACAGGACACATCTCTGCTCTTCTGCAAAACTGGAATCATTACACTGACCTCTCTGCAAGATCTTTTGAAAACCACAGATGAAGAAAACATAGCACTTTTATAACTATTTTCTGGCATGGTAAATCTGCTACACAAACCTCCTGAGATCTGCAGGGTCTCTTCTGGAAGTAATGATTATTACAATGAAGGGCATCAGAACGTCTCCCTTGTTTGCATCACAGTCGCCACAGTAAGGCTTGAATCGCATTCACTCCTGCCATGGAGCACACCAAATGCTTCCGTGGCTTACAGGAGTTTCTTCACAACCATTTGACTCAAGCAGATCTGCAGTAAAAAGAGTATAGGACCAGCCCTGAACCTGGTTTCCCCTGTTTTTCCTTTGTTTCTTGGAAGGAACTTCCTTGGCAGTTTTTACCACAGGAGAAAAAAAATCTCATCAGCTCTAGCATGATCTTCCTGTCAGTTCCTGTTGCTTCAGATAAATCTACAAGATCTACCATTAATTCTCATATTTTTTGAGGGTGTGGGGTAAAGAAAAGGTGAGAGAAACACCTATAGACCGATTTCAGACACCTTCATATCAAACCATTCCTTCCTCCACTTTCTTTTTACGTTTCAAGGGGCGGGTGGGATTCATACAAAACTGTGTAAATAGACATCAGACTCATGTTTATTGCCTAAGAAATAAAAGATTAGAATTGACAAATGGAGAGGTTTTTGGAGACACAGATGCTACAATCATTTTAATATAATTTGGATTTCCAAATCAGTAATTACTCTATCACATATTTATAATTTTGTAGATGCTACTAGAAATGCTGATGTCTTTTTCTATGCATAGTAATGAGCAACAACAAGGGCTGTTAATATAAAGCCTGTAATGTTTGTATTCATATGTAAATAGGTTATGTAAACGTTTTAGACATTTCTCACTAAAACACTGAGTTCTAATCTAAGTGGCTCCATTCCTAAGCTAGAAAATCGCACTCTACATAGAAATTGTTTACTAGTCTGTCAGCAAAGCCGCCAAAGCAGTGAGCTGAATTTTATAGGGGGATTTTCATCTCCCTATTAGACACAATATCGCAGTAATTGACAACCTATAAATGCCCAGACAGATATGCAGGTTGTTATTTAGAAATTTGCTTGCACGTGATGTCACAAATATTCAGCAGACGTGCACCTTCTGTGTATTCACATGTGCAAGCACAGGCATCATTTTTGGACACTGAGGAATGCAGTAGTGTTTGATTTAATTAAACTAATTTAGTTAAGCTGATACAAACCCTGGTTAAGAGCAACAGAATCAGTTTAGTTTCTACCTGTTCCTAATTGACTTACGACGAAACTGAGTAAGGTACATTAAAACACCAACATGTGTCTCTAAGCAAGAGTAAATTACACAAATTTAAACCCACAACTCCAAGTGATACTAGGGATGGAAGAGAAAAAGAAAAAAGGAAGTGGAACAAAATGCTCCAGGGCAACCTTTTTCACCATAGGATGTTAACAGTGTCCTTCCTTCCCCCTCCCCTCAGTCTGCATTTGTTCCATCTGGTGCACAGAGAGCTTGGGGGAGTGGGCCTTGGGGCTTACACAGGCCATTTCTAATTCAGCTGGAGCATGGACACACCACCATGGTACTGTCCTTTACAGGACCAAAGCAAACGCCTGGGTTTCTCTCCTCTTTGAACATCATACCACTCACTTGCATTAACTTCAGCAATATCCATTCTCATCTCTGTAATGCAGAGAGGATGACATCTTGAGACATTTTCCTTGGTGTTTCTAACAAACCATATCCAGTCTCACCCCCTTCTCTTCTTCCTGAACATTTATATTTGCAAAGATGATTTAGTGCCCGTAAAGGCTTTGGAAAGACAGCTCAGAGACTCCCATGGCTCCAGTACAGCATATGAGTAACTCCTATTTGTATTGGAGACAATAGATGTCTCCTCTTCATCAGCAAAAATGAAATGGAAATGACAAGAAGGAAGCAAACATCCTGCTGTTGTTCCAGCAACTTTCAGCATCTTCACCTATCTAGGGATAGTATTTTCAAGATCAGTTCAGTCCTTTGTTTTTGATGAGGCTGTCAAACACTGCTGGGGCAGCTACTGGTGTTTTGACCTTGCTCTCTTCTGCCTTCCCTGCTCCTCCTTCGCCCTTGCTTTCACTTTGCTCTACCTTGAAGCACTCTGGTGTCTGCCTTGACACCACTCCTGGAATGGCATTAACACCTAAATCGCCAAGGTATATTTATATCTCACACAATCATTGCTTTACTCATCCTGCCCTCTTAACCACTGTCTTCCAGAACAGCAAAGTAATATCAGTCATACCACAAAACAACAGGGAGAGAAAAGCTCAACATCCACCCGAGCAGCTGAATTAGTGCCATTTCCCCAGTGAGCCACAGTAATGTGGAATGACCTGTGAGAAACAATGCAATTTCCAGTGGAAATTAGGGGCAGGTAAAGGCAGATAGCTCTACAGAAGAAGCGTAATAATTTCTCCAGGCCACAAGTGTAGACTCTGTCCCTGCCAAGAACAGTTACTCACAGGAGTAAAATTAGAAGGACTACAGACTAGTTGAGTAAATTCATGCCCGCTTTGTTTCCAGTGACAGAAATTCATCCCAGCAAGGCTTTGTTTGTACAGTGGAATTGCAGTATCGATTTCAGCAGTTATTGCAGTCCCCCAGTACAGGAACACTGAAGTGAATCAAACCCACTGTGGTTTTGCCCCTTTGATCACTTTTGTGCTAGGGAGTATCAAGATGCCCAGTGCTAAGGAACTCGGTCATAGGCTGCTTTAGCTTTTTATTTCCATTCCTTTTGCATGTGATAAATGATCAACACCTTCTTGTGATGATGTGTTATAACATGGTTGCATCTAAGAAAAAACATAGGAGTGAAAGTTGTTTTGCCTTTTCACCTGGAACTTGTTACATCAAGTGAAATAGGAGACAAGCACTCAGAGCAAAATGAAAGCTCTTTGCTCCTGTTTGGTGAAAAAATTTTGGGAGGAAAAAGTAAATTATGGGCCACATGGCACATTTGCTCAGCAGCACTGGTGGTCTGACATCACTGTGTCACTTAAATATAGCTGTACACTGATCAAATCTGATCAGATTTCTCATTACATAACCCTTTCCAACAATGATTATTTTTACTGAATCAGTCCAAGAGACCTGCACTGGGGGACCAAATTCACCCCCTTGGTTTTGAAACGTAATCCCTGACCTGAGGAGTTCACAGTCTAGTTTGCAGACTTGGAAATAGTCTCGATGCTCAAAGTGACACTGAAATCAGGGAACCATAAAAGACCCTTGTGCCATCTGAGAGAGGAGACCTTGTCTGAAGAAGCCAGCCACTGTCCAAGGTCTGCACAGAGAGCAAAGTCAGTACACTACTTTAATTGTTTCTGTTAAAAGCATCACAAATGGTCTTGCTCAGTATTTGTATGTAATAAAAACAATCCTTGCTTCATCAAAATCTCTTTTTGGCCATATCCAAACTAAATCAACCCATCAAACTCATGAAGTAAATGAGACTGATGAGAAGTCCTGTTGCTGGCTGAGCTCTCCTTATCCTCTGTAAAGCCAGCTACCCTGGCAAAACAAATTACTTACTAACAGGTCTATGCTTAAATTATGAGTCCTAGCGGTATGGCAGAACTTCTTCCCATGCTCTTAACCAACTGCATTGGCAAAATGTCCAGCGCAGACCAGCCTGCAGCAGTGTCCACTGGTGTTTTCAAAGGCTTCCCCCTCATGACAGGAAAATCCTACTCAGACTTTGATTTCTGTGGTGCCAATACACCCTTGAACATCTGCTCTTAAGACAATCCCTCCACATTACTTCACAGCATAATTACAAAGGCACAAAGCTGGAGTATCCCTCACCAGCCACTACAAATCCTCTCTCACACCGCCTGCCTCTTCCCACATTTCCCTCCATTTCAGGCAAATCCTGATTACAGCAACACAAAGGGAATTGGACATCTTTGTTTAGATGCAGCCTGAACATCATCAAAAACCCACAGAGCATTAGTATTTGTCAAGGCCTCTGCTTTGATTTTTTTTTTTTGCTTATTTTTGATGTTACACAAAGAACTGAAAGGTTTGTAACTATTTCACCAATTACAAAAAATTACAGTGGTCTTCTGCACAAGATACTAAGGAAACCCCGTTCTCTCTCTCTTACAGATATTGCTGCTACACTTTCTTCTGTAAGAGATTCAGATCCAAAATATGTTTAGGTCCCTACTGAAAGATCCTAAATCCACTTTGCTGTGGGTAGAAGAGAAAACATGAGTGAAAACTGAAGTGAGAAAAGGTTCTTAATTTTGTACCACAATTAAAAGGACTGCAAGGAACATTCGTCAACTTTAATCAAAGAATTTTAATCAAACTGCAGTCCTAGAAACCACAGGCTAACGTGGACAAATTGTAAGACTAATTAAACCACTCAATCTGTAGCTCATCTGTTATCAACTCCTATGTATGCTGGAGGTTTGAGATTATTTTATCCTGCATTCTTAGTGAGCTGGATCCTTAGCAGGTCTCAATCAGTACAGATCACATGGAGCTACCACTCATCCCTGATGAATGAAGAGCTATTACCTCCAAATGCTGAGCTGCTTCAGACTCCACATTTCTTCAGACACTCACATGCATACACAGGAACAACCAACCCTGTTGTTTCTTATCAGTGCAGTTAAAAACAATTAGCTGTCAGAGCCAAATACTTTTGAGGTGCTGTTTTCCTTTGGAAAATGATGAACTGTTGAATCAAAATGTTGTGTGGGAACATGTTGATTCACATTGTCATTTAGGAAAAAAAAACTTTCTAGTTTAAAATGCATTTTATGTGTTCCTATTAGAATTAATTACGTAGCTTTGAAAAGCAAAACGTTCTGATTCAACAGAAACATTTCTTTGCAGAAAGTCAGTTTTCTGGACCATTTACAAATGTTTGATCTTGCATGGATTCAGAATTGTTTTATGTTGGCACTGTAATGGCAGAATCCTGTAGAACAGAGCAGTTGTTTCCAGGTAACTCCCAGAGTTGCTTCTGTTTCTTCACATGTTTTAATATATAGTTGATCTCCAGCAGCTGAGAGTGCTCTCAGCAAATGCCAAGTAATGTAGCCCTCTTTCACCAGCTTACAAGCTACCTCAAATAGATTTGAGATTACTATATGGTTCCTCAGAATATGTCTGTGTATTTTTGAGAGTTACTGCACAGCCACTGATCTTCACCAACTCACTGGCCAGCCAAATCCCATCCTTGGTCCTCAATTCTGGACACTTACAGAATTTCAAAAGATTGGCTGAGTAGATTGGCAGGCATTGAAATGCAAAAGCAAGTGCACACAAACGTTGATTGCACTGCAGCCTAGGATGAACTACTCAGCCAGAGACAATCCAAGCTTTTTGCAGGAAGCAGGCTCATGAGAAAGGATTCATGATTTCAGGTTGGTCCAGCTGCATCATACTGCCTTCTAAGATAAGCAGTTTGTATACCGCTGTGCATTTAGCTCTCATGTAACCAGTCCTGCGTTGAAACAAGTTGTACAGGGTGATTTTCTCCACCCCAGGAGGACCCTGCACTCCTCCGCTGCAGAAGTACCAGGGCATCCAGCAATCACTGCAACAACTCGCTGTTCAGACCTTGTTTGTGATGGTATCGTGATGGCCAGTTCTGAGGCTTACCCTGCTCCTGCTGCTGCCTGGCAGCACTGCAGGAGCGGGGAATTAGGACACAGCACGTGAATTCAACAGGCCTGAGGGGAATTGAGTATTTGTCTGAGAGCAGTGGGAGGGGGGAAAAAAATGGGAGCAAAAGGAGCTTCCTTCCTATGCTGCAAAGAACCTGGACTCGTACATTCTTAACAGGCTGAGGGAGAATGGGGAGGTTCAAGCTTCAGGGCATTGCTTATGGTCTAAGAGATGCCCTCTGTGAAGGAACCTGCAGTAAAATCTATGAGGAAGGGTACAGTTGTTGAGCAAGGAGTCATAGATGATGTTATTAGAAGAAAATAAAACTCTAAGTGTTGTTCCCCAAAAGGTATTTCCCAAGACTGACAAAGAAGGTTTGGAAAATAGAGAAGTGGCCATTAGAAAAATGAATAAATCACCAAGGTAATTTTTCCTATACCATTAAAAGCAAGAACTGTACTGTAGAAGATTAAAATCTACATATTCCAGTAACTCAAAAGATTCAGAGGGCAAAAAACCCAAACCAAACCAAGGAGCTGCCCCCTTTGGGATATCAGAGGGCAGCACTCATAAGAAAACAAGGAAATCTTTATTCTTTTGTCTAAAACTGCACTCATAATAAATCAGATTTTAGCTTATACCTCCAAAGATCAAGACTATGAATCAGTGGTGAAACCAAAGCATAACCACAGGCAAACTGTTAACTTTTTAAGAATGAGGACTACAACTCTTTGCTTACAAAGGTAGTCATTTTGCATTTTTGTCTCAAATTTATCCTTCAGTCATCCTTGTGAAATGGAAATACGCTGCCAGGACCAATTTATTATCTAATATGTTGCAACGGCTACTGCTGTTTATTATGAGATGCTACAGCAATGTTTACTCAAACATTCAAGAAGAGCAATTTCACTTCTTACCTTAGATTATTTCTTTATTTACACACTGATATTGCTTCTACCAGCATCAACTTAAAAAAACACACATTAGAAACATAACCTTCCACCTCTTTTGCCCCTGTGTTTTATCACTGAGGATCAAATAAATGCAAGAAATTATTTTTTCCTTTCTTCTGCTTTTAAACATACAATACTGTATGTTGTTTCTACTTGGGTCGAGAGATGGCTATATAATACATTAGACATTTGCTTTTGCAGACTTGGGAAGGAATTTAATCAGTACATGAATGAGGCTTAAAGAAACAGAAAGCTTCCTAATGCAAATGCAGCTGTGACTGATAAGAAGGACAATGGATAGAAATCCTTGACTTGATTAACTTAGTGACCTAGAAAGAGGGATGTGTCTCATTCCAGCAGGGCAGAACAGAGAAACACTCATTAACTGTTCCTTTTGGCTGAAAGGATCCGCAGCACTCACTTCCGCACCCAAAGGAGCCATTCACCAGAAACTTGGACACACTAGGGAAGCCTTTCTTTCAGTTTCTGGCTGTACAAAGTCGAACAGAGGTACAGGCTTCACATAAATAAGTGTCTTTCTCTCTCCCCCTCTCCCTCTCGCGCTCCCTGCTTTGGCTTTTCAGAGGGTTCAGCTGGTCCTAAACCACATACAGTAAGAAAGATTATTTCAGAAGGACTTGATTCACTTTGATGTGTTGTTTTAATGGGATGACTTTTCCAAGGACACACAAAAACTCTTAACTGTTTCATATCTGCATATGCACTGTGTAGATCTGCATGGTAATTGTATCAGAAGGAGCGCAGAACTCAGCAAGACTCATCTTAGACCTTTAAAAATATTTCTGATATTTCTTACACCTTCAAAACCCTGTAGACAGCAGGTAATTAAATCTCTCAACACTGTTCTGATACAGATGGGTTAAGAGTAGTTATCTCTGTTTTGCAGGTGGAAGGAGAGAAACAACACGACATGCTGCTGAATTTAGAGGCTACAGCCATTTTCTTCTCCAACTCAGGGCTCTAAGAGCACAGCCCAAAACCTCACAGAGCAGCCCAGCTGCATGAGAAGAAGGGGTCACAGACTGCCCTGGGGGAATTTAGGCACTGAGAGACAGAGAGAGGACATGAACCCAGAACCAGTCTCCTAACCCCAAGGACTCATGCCACACAGTAACGATGCTGAATAGCACTGCCATTTTTACACTGAGAAGAAAGAGAGCACAGAGGTCTCATAAAGAATCAATTAGATATTGCAAGAGAATGCAAAGTAAAGGTGGGGGAGACATATAGAGTATCAAATGGAGAGGAGAAAGGCAGGAGCATTTTTTCCTAGGGCTGGCTCACATCTACACTCAAGCTATCACAGGGCTGATTGGCACGCAGGATGGAAATCCAGAAGCGTAACAGAGATGGAAATTAAGCCAGATCTTCTTTATTTACCTATAGTGGTCCCATACCTCCAAATAACAGAGGTTTGGAAAATTAATTAACATTCTGAAAGGAAAGTCTGACTGCAAGAGCAGATTTCTAATTAGCCACTGATAGTTCTGGTAGGCTGCTTAAGAGTCAAGGCTGAGTCCACTGGCCACACACAGGGTACAAGCTCTGACTGAGTGAAAAGCAAACAAACCTGAACATTACTTACTACAGTGACTCATGGATAACAGGCCAAAAAGAGCACATTAACACTGGCTTATGAGATGGTGGGCTTGCAGAGTATCTCCAGGGATCCTAACAGTGCTTCCTAAGAATTAAGACATTTATGTCTTAATGCCTACTTGAGTCGAACCATGTTTCCTTGACTCATCTCAAAACAACAATGCTCAAAAATAGCATACAAAGTCAGGAGAGCTTACCTGACCCTCAGCCCTGCTTGGATAACATCTATAAGCATAACTCACGCTTGGCTAAGGATTGCAGATAAACATATGGGGAAGGCAGTGGCAATGCCAGGACCCTTCAAAGGATGAAGCTCTTCCACAGTCTTGGGCTGATAGTATGAGTGTTAAATAATTTTGATGATCAAAGGGGCAACAGAAATCTTCAGGAGTGCTGCTGCTGTGTCTGATCTCGGAGAGCCAGCTTGTATTTCTGCAGTAATTTTAACCGCCCTGTTCCCACCAGCACTACCACCCTCTCCCCTGCAAATTCTTCTTCTTGTAATGGCAGCCTACTCTTTTGAGGGGGTCAAATTTCCCCCTGAAGCTTAAATGTATTTTTCCAACCATATCTGAACTAGAACAACATTCATAAGCAGTAAGGGCATAGGAGAAATTTAATGGAGAGCTTGAGCAGGAAATAATAAGAGTCAGGCAATAAAAGGTGACAGGCACTGAGAGGCAGGGAGGCTGGAGACCACCTAAGCACAGCTCAGTGCGGTTTGCAGGGAAGCAACATCTCAGCTGCTGGGCACGACAGTGCACCAAGGGCAGAACAAGGTGTGCGAGGGAGTGGGCCAGCTCTGTGGAGCACAAAGCACACAAAAAGAAGCCATGAGTCCTTCCGGCAGGGATAAAGTAATGGACCAAAAGTGGGAGGAGAGGGGGAAGCGGGAGGTGCCAACTGCTCCTGCCAGACTCTGAGGCTGGCACAAGGTGATTGATGGGGGACATGCGAGATGTATAAAGGAAAGGAACTGTGAGGAGAAGGAAGAACCAACTAATTTAGCCACAAGCAACTAACACAGCCAAAATTGTGTTAGGGTCAGGAGCCAGGCAAAAATTAGGAGCTTTGACTTGACAGGAAGATGCTTGGCAAATAGACAAAGACAACCCAGTTTCTTCACAAAAAGACTGTGGAAATGGAAGCTGTTAGGAGGAACACAAGGAGCAGGTTTTTTTAAAAAATAAATCTAACCCAGAAGCAAACAAAAACCCACAAGGTGTAGGAAGAAAAGAGGTAATGAAGGAAACCCGATCTAGAAAGTGAGCAGGGAGTGGAGTGCCTGACATGAAGCTGGAAGGATGAGCTAGTCAGTGGCAAAAGAAAGGGCAAGGAGAGATTTATGAGTTTGGAACAAATCACTTAATTACAGGCAGAATGAATAAAGCTTTCACCTACAATCTACTACTTAATGCATCTCCCAGATAGTTTGGTGTGTGCCTGCTGATAAGGAGCTAGTTCAAAATAAAAAGAAGCACAAATCTCTGAGTACTTAAAACCAACAATATGTCCACCTTATCCTGCTGGTAAGGTTCCTGTGACTCGGACCAGCCAGGTCCAAGCCAGGCAGGAGAGGCAGATCAGACCCTGAGAGGAACAAAGCACTTATTCCAGGGAAGCAGCTGGCAAGGACACATGGAGGCAAACATATAAACACAGTACCAGAAATAGAATCTGCATAAAGTGGCCTCTGCATAGTCACAATTAGGGGAACGGGCCAGGCCAGAAAAGAAAAAAAAGGCTACAAATATAGCCTGAAATTAAGGGGCAGGGGGGAGGGGAGAACGCATTAGTGCCCAAAGGAAAGCTCGAATGCTGTTTAATTCAAAGCAAATGACTGAAAAATTGCAGGAACCTCTCTAATCCCATCACTCACATCTTATTTTTTCAGCCACCTTATCTGTTTGGCTTTTTTTTAGCAGGAAGAGAGAAAAGATTTTATTAATTGAATTAATAAAATCCCTTGTTGACACCAGTCCGTCCTGGGTGATAACGAATCCTTTCCAGATGGATTGTAATTTCCATTTAATCTTTTATTCCTCTGCCCATCAGCAATCCACAGGGCTTGAGAACACATTTCTAGCCATCACTGGCTTGGTGCTAAATCATCAGAGGTAACTGAAACAGCCCTCTAAATATCTTTACTCCATTTTGTGACCACATTCAAAATCATCTCCCTTTAGTATCCAAACATAAATGAAACAGTGAATTGGGACGTAGCCTTCAGTCATATTTGTGAAATCCTCTCTTCCCAAAACTTATCCAAAGATGTGGAGAATCTGCTAAGCTTAAGTCTGATTCAAAAGCTGAAAGCTTAGATTTGAAGATCCGCTGCCTGTTCGAGTTCATCCTCTAGCCCTTTACCAATACAAATCATGCTTTCAGTGCTGCTCAGTACAGTGTGAATCTTCATGGCTATGTTACTGACTGTGACTTCAGGAAACTGTATTAAAAGCATGGTCAAAATTTGCAGGAAGCGAGTGAGAAGTGCCATCCTTCTAATAATTAAATAAAGACTGGACAATCAAGAGCAGAAAATCCCATTTTAGTGCTTCAGCTCTATGTGTGCAGATCATTAATTAATCTCTTTGTACATCACAGGATTCTGCCCTTCAGTTGAACCCTTACCCAGCTCCAAAAAGGATCCTAGCAGCTCTCTTCCCTCTTTTCTCTCTCTTTTCCCTTGCTCCACACAAGGTAGTAGCAATGAAGACTCCCCTGGTCGAAGGGGGTGAAAGCTCCTCCTAAGTCCATCATAGATAAAGAAAGGTGGAAAGAGCAATACAGCTTTCTCAGCTGTTTTTAAACAATATATGCTTTTATCATCACTAATGGTTTCCTGCATCAACTTGAAAGAACAAGCTCCTTCCCTGTTCAACGATAGTTATGGGATTAAAACACAATTCCCTCACTGTAAGCGACATTCACATACAATACAAACTCCTTAACCTGAATTAAGCCTAAAGAAAACATCTCTTTAAAAAGAAAGAATGGTGGGAGGGAGAGATGCTGAAAATTTCTGTCAAAAAGGAATGTTAAAGCCACTCAGTTGTTGAAAACAAAGTAATAACAGCTTATTAATTTACAGGAGAGAACATGCTCTCAAACTTAAGCCCGAATGTCCAAGAGCTACAAAGGGACTTGGGAGCCCTGATGGCATGGCCTGGAGAAATGACCCCAGAGCAACACAAGGGCTTGGTCAGGTTCCCCATCTTTGCCTCTCCAACACTGTCAAAACAGAAATATTCAGCAAAACGACATCAAGGTGAGTCTCAAAGGCTGGTGCAAACAGCTAGGAGAAAGGCATGAAAACTGCCTTAACCTTTCATTTGGCACAAGCTGGCACTTTAGCACTGTACCTTTTGCAGCTGGGTCACTACATGACAGGGGGCTGCAAAATTAAAAGGAACATCCAGAACTACAAACACACATTAAGGTGCACTTCATTAGGTCTAGGTTTCCATGCAAAAAGAGAAGAACTGCTGTTCAGACACGTCCAAAAAAGAAACCACCTCTTTCCACTTGGCATAACCATTTTAAAAAAACTTCAGCTCCTTTAATTTACCTGTGTTTAACTGTTGTGTTCACATAAAAGTAACAGCACTGAAAGCCGCAATGAACTACTATATTAAATGACTTTTGAATCCTCTCTGCAGTCGTCACTCAACTCTGCAATGAGCCAATTAAAACATGTTTATTTTAAGGATTAATAAAGAATAGCCTTGATAAAATAAATCAGATTTGTTTTTCCTAATTATTTTTCCTGTTTCCTCAAATGATTTGCCCGTGCTTATTGAAATATTCCCAAGTACCTACAGGCAGAGAGATAATGATTTTAATACAGAAAAGGTTTCAACTCCTATGTTCAAATGTTAATCTCATCTGTATAAAATCACATTCTCAATAATAGAATTTAATTTTACTGAGCAATATTCACAGGGATATGCTAAGTTCCTAGTTTCAAGAATAACTTTGCTTGTCATATAGGCATATATGTAAATGCACACATCTTTTTCAAAATACACTTTAAAAATGCATGCATGTAAATACACATATATAATACACAAACACAGATTTAATATACAGGTATAGCATATATCCAAGAAGATGCCACCCAACAAATGGTGAGGATTCTGAGAATGACTGAAAATAGGATAATAGCACATTATAACACTTGCTCTTTGCACAGGTTTCCTAGAAATTTTGTGTGGATGACTGAGGACTGCTACTACATCTACCATGATGCATGCAGGAAGGTCTGGACATCTGATAGAGCACCTGAAGTTACTGTATGTCCAGAAATCTTGATTGTGCATACTGTACAGACACAGGTGAAACTGCACAGCGCAGGTACAAAGGATCCAGTAATTCACACAAATTTTGGGTTTAAGAGGCAGGCAACTCAGCAACTCGTGTACATTTAAATGCTCCCATTGACAGAGCATCCAGCTTATTTTCTGAGCAGGAAAAAATTGAGCAGAAAGTCACAGATAAAGCTAGAAGTTTCCTACACTGTATTTTTGAAACACTGCTCCCAAGATGCTGTGGTCAGAAACACCTTTAGATTCAAGGCAAGGAACTTCTCAGTGCTACATATACTGACATTTGTCTTCATGTTCATTCAATCAGAAAAATAGCTCTTTGCTTAAAAAGTGAAAACAAAACTCAATATATCATCCATTAAAAGAAAAAAAAAAGAAGAATGAAAATACACAATAGATTCTGATCCTAAACATCTGAAGAGAATTACCAAAACCTACCAGAGATTTCTTAACTGTGGCAAAAGTCAGCTAAGAAAACTTCATCCCCATATTATACATTCTGCGCAAAGTAGCTCTCATTTCCTTTCCTCTTTGCCTGTCAAAATGAAGAACTGGGAAGCATTTACCCAAAGACTAGCAGAGTCTGTCAAAGATTTAGTAGCATAATTGATGGGAAATCTGGTGTGTTTAGACAGGACTGACTGACATCAGCCTCTACAACACAGCATGCCAAAACTCTTATGCCATTACAAAATATGTCCAACAAAAAAGTAGTCCAAGTTCTGGCAGCTTATAATGGCAGCTTGCTTGGATACAACCAAAAGCAGCTTCATGCAAAAGATACAGAACATGGATCTTCCCTGTGAACTATTAAAAATGGGTGTATGGCCACTAATATGTAAAAGACATTGAAACGGAGACTATTAAACAAGGGAGGTGCATGGGACAGTGGCACCATCCTCACAAAAGGAAGGGGAGAATATCACGTTCTTCAGGTGGGAAAAAAAAAGAGGAGTCAGAATTAATAACACTATAACTATCTCTAAACCCTTCCAACTACAACGGATGCCAGATCGTTAGTATTCTTGTCTCAGATTTTGACGGTGAGGAGAAAACTGGGAGCTGTGAGCAGAACAACAAGAAAGAGATCAGGCTCAAACTGCAAGGTGAATTTAAATATGCAGCTCTTGCCCAGTGGGAGTTTAGTCAAGAAACACAAAATACATCAGAAATATTTAACAAAGTGTAACTCTCCACAAAGGCAGCTGCACTCTGCTGTCTTGCATTGTATTGACAACTTGAGTTACTCAAGGTCTGATTATTAATTCTATTGACAAGTCCTCAGTGTTCAGAAGCTCAAACTAACTAGATATAGCAGTTTTCTAACAAATATGAATTAATATTATCACCAAATTGTAGGAAGGCTTCAAAATAAAGACCGTACTCACTAACACTTGTATGGACAATATATCAAATATGCTATCAGCAAATGCTTGCAATGCAACTGTCTGAAAATTTTTAGATTACATTTCCTACAAGGCTCATTTCCTGTGATATATATGCAGGTTTAATATGAATGTTCAGCTTTTGCATGCTAAGCTATGTCATATTTTTGCTGGTTATTTGCTTTATGATTTTTTTAAGATGTCTCTTTGCAGGCAAAAGTTTTACAATTCCAAGCTCCTCAGAAGAGAGCTGAGAATATCCACTGGGAGATGTGCTTTCAAAGATCAAAGAAAAGAAACATCCTATCCAAAAAAACCCCAAAAATATAATGGTCAGCTGAATTTTATCTCTATTTTTTGACTGGCATACCTAAAAAAAGTAGTTGTAACCAAATTCCTCTCCCAATCTGTCAACTTGTCACCCAGAATCAAAGCTCTGTAATGCCAATGCAAGTTTGTTGCAGCAACAATATAGTAAACTCTAATGGTGGAAAGGATATAAAATAAGGCAACGTATTTTATTACATTTCTTGACCAACCCTTCAGATGCCACTGTTTGTCAGGCTAATAGAGTTGGGGCTGTTCATCCTGGAGAAGAGAAAGCTCCAGGGAGACCATCTAGCAGCCTTCCAATACTTGAAGGAGTTTGCAAGAGAGCTGGAGAGGGACTTTTTTGCAAGGGCACGTACAGATAGTACAACGGGAAATGGCTTGAACCAGCACCCCCAAGTCCTTTTCTGCTGGTGAGCTGTACAGGTCAATGTTCCCCCCGCCTGTAGCACTGCATTGGGGTTGTTGTGACCTACGGGCAGGACTCAGCACTTCACCTTGCTGAACCTCATACCTCTGGCCTTGGCCAGATCCCTCTGCAGAGCCTTCCTACTCTCCAGCAGATCAGCACTCCCACCCAACTTAGTGTGAACTTCCTAAAGATACATTTGATCCCTTTATCCAGATCCTCAGTAAAGATATTAAGCAGGACTGAGCCTTGGGGAACCCAACTAGTGACTGGCCACCAACTGGATGTGGCACCATTCACCACCACTCTCTGGGCCTGGCCATCCAGCCAATTTTTAACCCAGAGAAGAGTGCACCTGTCCAAGCTGTGGACTGCCAGCTTCTCCAGGAGAATTATACCTAAGAAATACAAGGAAAGGTAGGAAGTCTTTGGGATTATACAAAATACAGATAGTGAATGATTACTTCTGTATTCTGACATAAGTTTTTTAATGAAATGGCTGAAAAGGAAATGAGATCCACCTGAATCATGTTTTCCTTAGACAAAAGCTTAAACATTATGCATTAATACCCTTAATAACACAACATTGATTTAAAGGAAAAAGAAAAAACAAACAAACCCCCAAAGCACAAAAAGAAAGGATGCCTTCCTGACATTTTTGAGCACAAATCTTTCTCAAATAGAAGTATTTTTAAATAGCCACTATTAAAGTATTGCTGTAAAAATTAAAATGGTCAAACACTATATGCCTGCATAATCTAGGGATTAAGGAGAAAAAAATTGGACAGTTTGAATTCTGGAAACTTCAGAAAACTGCTCCAGGATTTCTCTCCTCTCTGCAAAACTGGGATATCAATAAAGCTTGTAAAGACCAGGTGCCTTCATAGAAGCAGATGATGGCCCTGATCCTGCAAATAGCTCAGAAGCACTTCCAGGACTAGGGTGGATGAATTGAAATAATTTACTTTTTTTCTAGATTGTGACTGCAGCATCATCTATATATTCTGCAGGGGAGACAATCCATTGCAGGCAGGCAAACAAATCAGATATTCTAGGTGTTTGCAAGCTGAGCTTGTTATTTATCATTAACAACTGCAGTAATTATGCTGCAAATGGCCACCTGTTTAAATTACTCAGGTATTTGTGCTCCAGACAGACTACTGGGAAATCTGGGCACACGGGGTTTTAAGGAAGTCTATAGTTCAATAATTGAGTTTGATCCTATTAAAAAGAGAGGAATCCTTGGGAAGAAAACATTAACATGTGCAGTCTGAGGAGCAACCAAGCATACAAACTGCTACCACACATGCGCTTACACGGAGTGTAACATACTCCTCTGCGGAGCAACAACTTGACTAAATGGTTTGACTGCCGATCTTCCTTCTGCTTCCCATCCCTGTCTGCTCTCCCCTGTACCCAGTGCCTCTGCCTTAATTCAGAGCTGCTCCTTGATGTGCTCTGGCTTCCTGGCCTAAATTTAAATGATACCCTTTTGTTCCACATGTCCTTGTCGCAATGCATTCAGGATTTGTTGTCCCACTACTGCTCCCAAAAAGACGCCGTCAGATTTCATGCAGAAGAAATCTGCACACAAGTTATTTAGACCACGTGTCATCTCTGCCCTGAGAGTGGACTTCTGAAAAGAGATTCTAGGAAGGCTTCTAGGAAGTGACTCAAAAGGATTTCAATGCACACTTGTTAAATAGATACTTCAGAAATTTCAACAAAAGTCACTGGATATAAAAATTAACTAACTTATACCACAGGCCACATTTACCATCTTAGCAGTGCACACATTCTTTCAGAGTGTGAAGGAGGGGGATTCCAAGCCCACTGATAGGTGATGATGGAAATATGGTCGCATTTTTGTTTGGATTTGGGAGGTGGTGGATTTTTTTGATCAGTGTAGCTTGTTGATTATACTTTGTATATTATCATCAAAATACTGTGGAGATTTCAATGGTTTACTGCGCTAGTCCATTTCACAGTGCTGGCAGTCTGTAATACTGTGGTTGTTAAATGAACTACATTAACATCTACTCTGCAGCTCAGGGAAGAGAAATAGAAAAACAAACTTACAAAAGAAGGATACATAGAATTTTTTGCACAAACGACAGCCTTATAGGATATCAATTGAAGACAGAGCTTTAAATAAATAGTTAAGAACTCCAAATAAGATGCAATGAGCTTCTTACCGTATTAACAATTTCTGTTAAGTTCTTAAGACAATGCTGTGATTTCCCCAAGAAGTTCTTGGATATAGAAGTGCTAAGCCTTTGCTCTTGCTATTATTACTCAGTTTTCTTAGACAAAAGCTTTAGGGCAAACTACTTTCCACTGCGGGAAAATACCCATACTCAGAGGGTTAGTGATTTTATAGCCTCTATTTGTTGCCAACTCTGTCAATTTACTTTCCAACTAATTTAACGCATCTTGACTCTGAGGTGTTTTTTATTTTCTCTCCTGCTGATATGACAATGTCAGAGATCAAAAGCTTGTTCCCATCTTTCAGCTCATGCTACATTCAAGTAAATTACCAGATATATTACAGAAAATTTGCAGCACTCATCCGAACAGTCACAAGCAACCCAACAAACTCTGAACACACTAGAATCAGAAGCACTGACAAGCTAGGGCTGGAAAAACAAGTTAAGAAACTATGAAAATATACCTAGGAGACACTTACAGATGTGTGGGCTGGAAACAAAAACTCAAAATCCTATGGTGGAAGGGGGAAGGAGATTGAGCGGTAGGGGTGTGTAAATTCAGGGAATAAAGGGGAAAAAAAGATACAGAGGTTTTCTTTTAGCTTGCTTTAATAAAGTTAGTAAAGAGATTTGTAAAGCTTTGGCAGGTCTACATGGTCTTTAACCTGTTCTTGCCCACACACATTAAGGAGGACTTGAAGAACACTCAAAAGAAAATAATGAGCATGTGTCTAGTAAAGACTAGGTCAAGCATTTCTAGCTCACCTCTCTACCCCTTTCAGCACAAGCTAATCCTCCTTTGGCACTGAAGTAAAGAAATACAAACAGAAATCCCTTCTGCGTTGGCTGCCTGCCTGAACTATAGTGTCTGTAAACTTTCATTGAAAACCCTGTTGGAGTGAAAATTAATTCAGTGAAGACAATCCATTGCTACAATAAGTGACTCTCTCATAACAAAACATACCTGACAGTACAGCTTTATGACCTACATTGGAGGAAAAGACATATGTATATACAACACATGGCAAACACACACAGAAAATGGGGAATAGCTGGGTTCTGACTGGAAGTTTCCAAGAATACTTCAAATTAAGAGACCTATGATAGGGGTGATATTGTACATGGACAATGAAACAATGAAGAATTTATTTCAATTCCATCTTAAATGCTTTCTAATCCACACCAAAGCCACATTCTCCAGTATTCTGCATAATTAGCTCTAGTATCTTGAAAACAGTAGGAAAGAGAGAAATTAGCTGTGTGGAGGGCTTAAATCAAGCCAGCACCATGAGCTGTATCAGAGTCTGGATCCCAGGATATTCTACAGAATATCTCTCTACAGAGACCATCACCGCAACTTAAATAACAATTAGAAAAAAATATCTAAAAACCCGACACAAACCAAGAAACCTTAATGAAGAATACACATGCTGCCTGGTATGACCATCAGAAAACCAAACAGGGTGAAAGCACTAATGGAAAAAGCTTCAATATCTGTGTATTTTAATTTAAAACACTGCAGAAATGAAAAGGTTGCTAGGTAAAGATTGCTGTCATATTAAGTCATCTGAAAGACTATCCAGGATAGCTAGGCTTCCCTGCTCCACCTTGAATGCAACTAGTATCTCAAAGCAATTTCAGAAATACTTTTGAATAAACCAAAACTGAATAACAAGAAGGAAAGCAAATGCTCCAAAATCACCATGGCAAACCCACATGGACTGCAGCAAAAAATCCCATCTGGTAAAGCATCAAATGCAATTTCTGACCATTTCCCAGTGATTTTCATGCCATACACCTTCAAGCTATTCAACTATACTACCTATCAGATGGAATGTCTAGATGGATGGGAGGTGATTAGTGTCACAGAAATTCGTCTTTAGGGACTGAACTACCCAGGGCATTTAAGAGGGGGGGAAAAAAAAAGAGGAGGAAAAAAAATAGAATCAATCATAAAGCATAGTGGACAATTTATTACAAAGGGTTTCTCCTGCTTTTCTGGGAGGACTGCAGTGACAAGCGCCAAAGATGAGGGAAACAACTTGAGAGACAAATCTTGGCTGTTACTGGGGTTACAAAGACAACGGCTTGGACAGAGTGAAAGATGCCAGGTTACAGTAGCCAAGTGAGAGATAATGGAAGGTATTTAAATTAGACAGCAAAGCACTTATTTTGTCTTTTCTCCTTCCTTCTTACTTTTCCTCCCTTTTACTAGCGTAACTGCATTGACATCAGTAACCATCTTACCCCCTTCCACTGTGGGCTGCAGTGCCCTTACAACAGGCAGGCCTACTAGCTGTACTGAAATTGAAATAGTGACCAGCAGACAGATCTTTTCAATTAAGTTTTATTATTTCCCCCCCACCCCAGTCCTCTTCCCAATAAACAGCAATTGCATGCATATTGCTTGTGTAATCTAAAATATCCAGTACCAGGTTATATATAACAACTGTTGTGTTTCCTGGACCAAACTCTGCAAAGTGCTCAGCACCTCTTCAGAGCTGTTAGGTGAACCAGTCCTACTTTAAAGGGTTTGACAAAAAAATCAAGTCTCACAGCTATTCCCCAACAAAGCTACTTTTGAAAATGACATGCCTTCCCCTTTTGAGTTGTCAAAACAGAGCTGAAACCGATGCTACGGACACTGTCCGTCTAGTGTGGAGGTTGTACACATGGTAATTGCCAAATCTCTCAAAACACTAGAGAGTCACACATTTCATCGCTAGAAACACACAGCAAAAAAAGTTTCGGTTTAGCTGGATTATTCACCTGCTCAGCCTTATTTAAAAAAACAACAAACAAACAAACAAAAAACCCAACACATCAGAAAAGCCTCTGTTACAGATATGCAGTATTACATGTAGGTCCATTCCACAACGAACTACATCCTGAATTACTCTTGTGTTTTCCAAAACCTGTCAATCCACTGCTTGGTCTACATAAACAGGAACACAGCACCAGCTCTATTATGCAATAGAATTAGAATTAATCTTAAAAGCATGAACAAAATATAGTTCATACTGATGCCAAGAGCAGCCTAACCACACAGAGCCAGACAACTCAGGCTACAAAATCCACCTGAAATTCTGCCCTCTGTAAAGCAGGAGTTTATTTGAACTCATTCTGATGGTGTCTGACCAGTCTTAATTGCCTGTTTTCTTTCATCTATCAACTCCCTTGATATTCTCTCAGTCTTTTAAATCCACACAGAGTCCTTCTACATCTCCTATGTCAGGTATTTCAAAGCCTGCTCCCCGAGCGGTTTACCATGTGCCAGAGCTGAGTCTGTGCATTTTCACAGTGAACACTGATGCAATGAGAAAGGTTATTTTACCCACGGCTCCTTGAGCATGTGAGGGAGCTTTCTTTTACTGGGAACGGTCTGTTGTCACCTTGGCTGCAATCCTCCATTACTGTGACTTGGGAGACAGTGATAAGCTACAGCTCCCACTTCTTTAGCTTTTGTTCAGAGAATTAGGAGCGCCGCATCTTGATAAAATGACACAGAATATGTTGCTTAAGAATGAAAGTGATTATGTAGCCTTTGATTGCCAAAAGCATGCTTGATAAATTGAATGGGGAGGCATTAAAAAAAAAATGGGGAGGTGGCTGAGAACAAGAGATGTTAACAATGAAGCTCTTATGTGAGGAGGATTCAGGTCATCAATTTTCCTTCAGTATGAATCAAATACTGTTAACAACATGGAAGCGGCTGCCTGATAAGACACACAGACACGCTTGAGAAATTTAATGCTTTGCCCCTCGTCACAGAATTTACAGCATTTAATCGACCAAATGGAAAGGCAGAGGCTCTTATCAACTGGAAAGCAGGAGGCGTGACAGGAGAGCAGGCTGGGATAACGAATGCACAGTGAAGTCATAGCGATGCTTGTGAAGCCACTTTAGTGTCTCGGTGATGCTGAGGTTCTCTTGACTTAATTAAATTACATCTCCCCCATGGGCACAATCTAATTTGGGATGTGATGGAAGTAAGGGACAGCCTCCATTTTTTTCCATGCCCCAGAGGACACAAGAGTATCACTGAGTTAGATGCCTGACGATCCACATCAAGGTTTGCATCCTTATTAGAGAGCTCTTCTGCTTTCACACAGAAGATTTCCCCCTCTTCTTCCTCAGATCTGCTCTCCAGGCTCCTTTCCAAAATACTTGAATAGAAATCTCTCTCAACCATGATGCAGATTTCCATCCTTGCCCTCCTCCAATTTAATACTGACCAGATCTGTCTGCCTCCAGGCTGTGCGTTCTGCATGCCTTGCTCTCTCGTCATTCTCTAAACAGTTTGCTACTGCACAGTCTGTAGCAGGTTGTATCAGTAACTCCCTCACCTCCAAAATCAACTCCAAACCAACCAAACCAAACCATGCATCACTGTACAATATGATCCAGTCATTCACCAGGCTTTCATACGTATTTCTTCTCCCTCAAAGGTGCTCACAATATCTTGGAGGCTTCTTTCAACTAAATTTCTCTAAGAGGCAAAAGCATGTGTCAAACCAAAGAGCTGTCTAACAGAGATGCAAACCTTTATGTGCAGAAAGATACAAAATTTAATTAAGACACTGCTAATAGAGAGACTGCCATTCTTTGCCATTACCTCATAAATGGTGGTAGAAAGGATAGCAAATGATCTTTATAGATTATCCAATATGTGGTTTTGGCATCTATTGATGTACTCATGTATTTTAATACACAAGAATGTCACAAACATCCAATTTTCTAATATTTCTCAGAAACAGAATTTTACTTACTTTTTACAAGTAACCTATCCCATATAAACTAATGCTAAATTTTTTCCATAGCCCTCATTTCCACATAAAGTAACCTGTAAGTAGAAAGTTGAACAAAACAGAAGGTTATTGACAGTTATAGTTGCAAATGGCTATTCAGGGGACTTCTCCCTGCTCACAACACTCATCTAGGCACTGATTCAGCACACAAAAGGGGTCTTCAGTAATCTGAATGGGACCTGCTTGTACATTTATGATGTTAGCTGAATCTCACTCTCTTCTGGCTCCTGGAGAGCCAAGGGACAATTTTTTAGCTCTAGTATCTATGGTGTCACAGTCTTCCCAGCACATTCTTTCCAGAATTTCTGCATTGACAAGCATCTCATTCTTTCTATTGATCCAAAGTATGCATTAAAATGGCTTGCAGTGGAGGAATTGCTCTGTCCTTACTTTATTCAATACTTGCCATTCTGTAAAAGACAAAAAACAGGTGCCTTTCAACTACAAAGGAAAGGAACAAATTACAGCTTCACATACAATATAGCACATTCCTGTCACACGCAGCTTTCCTATCCAGTTTGGTCTCAGTAACCCTCCTTCTATGAACATGCCCAGACTCTCCGGCTGCTTTGATGAAGCCGCAGCACCCAGACAAGGATCTAGGAGAGGTTCCCCTTGTACTTTGCCATTCATGAGCAGCTGCTGTCAATGCCATTGATGCCCCACTTTGTGATCTCTTAGTACAAAGTCATCATCTCTGGCACGGGAAGGATCCATGTTTCTCCCACATGTGCTCCTTTACTTGTAGAGAAAGGTCACAAAATCTCTGCCAACAGTCTCTGCATTTCATGACTAGAAACACAGTCTTCCCTTGAGGCCTGTGGGAATTGCCCACAGGGCTGTGATCTGAGGGTGGCATTTATCTCCTGACAAGCTGAAAGAAGAGTTTTCATCGAAGAATAACATAATCAGGAAAACAATGATTAAAGAATAAGTCTCATTCTGCATTCACATGTCAATCAATCCTCTAAATCAAGGTATAGATGTAGATGCACAAAGATGTAATCAACTTTTTCATCACAGGAACGACTTTTTGAATGGCATTGCTTCTTGTTTCAGAAAACAGAACCTACTGCACACTTCAACTGAGGGAAAATCTGTTTTCTTCAGGTTGTTTCCGAGAAAGCACACAAGAAAAAATTGTATGAACACAAGAAATGCCAGAGGCTTTGACCATACAACTCGACTCCCACTGCCCTGATGAAATTCTCATTTGTCTGTCACCAGTGCAGGCAACAGAGATACACAGGTACATAACAATGAATTACTCTTACTGCAACTTAATTCTTGACCTGAGTAGGTATATGGTTTCCATTTTAGGACAACAGAGAATGAGAAATATCCAACAACCTACACACTCTATGTTTCCGAGTGGAATTACTCTGAGGAGCAGAGGGTGTGGGAAGCTGCCCTACCTCCTCCCTTGAATCTGACAATGGTGTGTCTGCATGGGAGAAGTCCCTCAGCACTTCTGCCTGTGCGCTCCCAAACTACAAACTAGCTCCACTCTACTGTGGAAGAGCAACTTCAGAAACAACTTTAGGACTCTATATAAAAGGCAGAAAAAAATGAGGGTCAGTTTTGAGTTCTCTGTAACTGCCACAAAACACCTGTGAGCAAACCACACATTTTATGATTTTCAAGAGCAGAGTGACAAATTTCTGACCATATTACTGCAGGTGTCCTAGAGGCAATTAAGCAATCATCCAGAGATACAGAGTATCAGAGAATCCTGCTGTCAGCAGCAATCAAAGGCATCAAATACATCTGCAACAAACACGAGAAGCAGAAGGATCAGTGACATCGACTCATTCTCAACAACTGACAGGAAAGCAAATGCCATGGACAGGCAGAAAGGGATCTCTTTCTCCATCAAGCTGATATATAAACCTTCAAAACCCCAGGTGGTGTTCACACTAAGAAAAGCAAACGCACAGAGCTGGCAAGGCTGCTAGTTAGGCGAAGAGAAACTTCTGCCACTTCCCCCAAGGGTGCCCAAGAGCTCTAACACAGTATTAGGATGCCAAAAAAGAGAATAGAGAACAACATGCATATTATATATGGTGAAACCTACTAAGTTGGAGACAGCAAGAATCAGAGAGGAGAGGAGGCAAGAATTTGCCCTGAAGGCAAGTTTTACTACAATTGTCTGCTTCAGGACTACTCTCATCCTAGGCATTACTTTAGCTTAGTCTCCATAAAATCAGTATGAGCTGCTGAATACTCCAAATTCTGAAAAAAAAACTCTTGACAAAGATTAAAATTTATAATAATAGCAGGTATTTGCATATAGTGTAAGTGGAAAAGTCACAAGGAAATGGCAAATGAGTTCTGGCGTTACCTGGTCTAGCAAACCTGGTAGAACTCACTCTTTTTCACCCTGTATAAGTCTGAAGTCGGCAGTGTTGCTAGACACATTGATAAAGCACTACACCATCTTAAACCAGAGGATCTGGTTCTACTCGAGACAACCATATGAAGGCCTTTTGTTCAGAAATCGTCCTTTTCCCCCATCCCTATATCCACTCTTTCCTCTTCCCAAGTTATAATGTAATCAAGTACGTCTTTGTACATATTTCACCTTCAGAGCTAAAGTTCTTGCAGCTTAGAGTAGAAAGCCTTCTCATACCTACAGCTTTGGCCTTCTTAAAGGTATGAGTAATAAAATACAATTTGAGATACCAGATGTATATACTAGATATGGAGAAGCCATCCAGGGTAAATTCTCTTTTGGAAAAGATGAAAAATTCATTCTCTCTCCAGAGCCAAGCTGAAGCACTCAGGAGTATTCATGTCTTTTAGCTATCAACTCAATTAAGCAAGCAATAAGGATTTCTGGGTAAAATGCAGCATGCATTGGCATGCATGTAAAATGCAAACTCAAGAAATCTTAAAATGCCCTTATAAATACAGCAAAAATAGACCAATAAAATATTTTGTAATGACTATTTATGTGTGTATAACAACTCATTATTTCAATTCTCTGCATCAGGGATTTCTTGTTTCTTTCCTCTACTCCTTAAATAAATCTAAATAAATTATACATTTAAAAACAGGCTATGCATCTCTAACAACAGAAACAAATTTCATTTAACATCCAGCTGTCAAAGCCAGCCCTTCTGTCAGTCTTTATTCAAGTCTGTTCTACATAATTCATGTCATCTTAATTATTTCCTTCTCTTTCTGGGTAGGATAGCACTTAAGGATGAGCCACTTACATACAGCACAGTCATTTCCTTTGGAGATGATACGACTGTATGACATGATCGCTCACAAAAAAAGTACATCGATGTTTTAAGGTCTCCAGGTGGGGAATTATGTATATGCAGAGCCTATAATGATGGGACATCACTTGATCTGCATACTACAACGATAAAAATAGCAGTATATATGCATAATACAGTGAACGCAGACATACTGAGCTATTAATAACCTCTCTTTTTGCTCCTTTAACTCCTCTATAAACAGATGCTGGCAGAGTTTATGGGAAGCAGAGAAAGACAGAAGAAGAGCGCATAAGCTCAAGCCAGACTGAGATAACTTTTTTCTCTTCTTTTTTTCTCCTAAGTCCCCAAAATTAAAAATTCTTCAGCATCAGCCAAAGTCCTTCCCCTCCTCCACCACTCTGTGCCAATAGTCAATTAGTAGGATTTACAAACATAGCTTTAATCACAAGTACACTAAAATATGTCTAAAGCAGTATAGGCATCACTCTGGAAACATCCTATCCCATTTGTACAGGATAAATAATTAAATTGTTTTAAGCAATCTAATCTATTAACGCCTAGACAGGCCTTAATTTTGGACACTAAATTTGAAGAAGCTATGTATATCAATTCAATATAGTTAATAGCCATAAATCAACTTCCTCACTCTACATGACTAATGAATTTACTACATGACGGAGAAAGTCAATTCCTTGAATTAAGGTTTCACGATAAAATGTTCCTCATTCTACCTACTGCTCAGCATGTCTCTCCTTCCTTCTCTGCCCTTTCTATGGCCTCCTGAAAGTTGCAGCAAGGGACTTGCAAAAGTGATAGGCTGGATCCTGCTAACATTTACTCACAAGGATGACCACCATAATTCAGGAAATGTTCTCAGTTGATCTGAGCTACTAAAGCTCAACAGTGCTTCACATTACCCCAGACCCTCTAGAATCAGGTTCTTCATGCTCCAAAACACTGTTAGAAACATCATTGATTGGACCCAGGCTACAAACAAATCTGGTTTGGCTTCCTGTGCATACAGCCCTGTACTTTTCACCCTGCTCTGCTGCTCACATTGCTTTGAACGCCTTCTCAAGTTACTCAGAGCCTCAGCAAAGCATGATCGCTCACTCAAAGCTCAGTTGAAATGGCAGGAAGAGCCTCTACACTCAGGGTTGCTGCCATCTCAAGAGCACAGCCCAATACACCAGGAATACAAACATGGATTGATCTGCTACCACTGGCAGAGCCACATGCACAGACCAGCAAAAGTCCAGGGTCTTGCCTCATGAGGATCTGGGAAGATTGAAGGGGTTGAACAGAGTCACAGAACAAAAGCATTGTAAAATATGAACTTAATTCCATACTGGCTGACTATGCAACATCAAAGAAATGCCCCTCTTTCCAGTTATGTGATATTGCCCACCAAAATACAGATTACCTCTTCAGTGCCAAAAGAGAATGTGAAAATAGCCTATCCACCTGCTTCCCCATATAATGCTGGCCATAGCAAGTCACCGAAAATAGGAACTGTCCTCCCTGGGGGGTGCTATCCCCATGGAGGGCATTTGCTACTGCAGCCACACAAAGTCTGTATGGAGCATAGTAGATCCTGAGTGCCTGCAAATCATAGTAGTCCACCTTCAGTCAGGAAAGTGAGGCTCACCTGGAGCAGTATAGGACCTAGACCTCCACAAAGTCTAATAAAAGTCCCTGTAACCACATTAAAAAAAAAACAAAACAAAAACAAACTACACAAAGAAATAAGCAACAATTTCACTTAGAAATAAGCAACAACAGCACAGGTTTCACAGAGAGAAAACACAGAGATCATCTGAGAACAAAAGGACACTGGGAAGCTCCTAGGAAGAAGGAAAACGTCCAACAGATGAAAACGCAGGAGAAAATAGAAAGTATTAAAGCAAGAGTTACATCTTTCTCCAATGCCTAACAATGAGATGATAATAATAAGATGATAATAAAATGAATAGCTTGGGTATGATGGAAAAATTTAAGTCAAGGGCTAAATACTGGGCGTATTATGAAGCCAGCTCCCTTGGACCTGATTTGCCTCCTACAGTCTAACATATAGTGGGCAAACATGGGATATACAGGCACAGTGTGCGTTCATTGATTAGCAGCCATAAAAGTTTGGAGGTGCCAAGCTGAAAGTCATGACACCTGTGTGGCATATTAGGACACCAATTTTTAAGCATTACATGTGGTGTAGAAGCACAGGCTTAACAGACATCCAGGGCAGCACAACTTGCTTGCTTTCTTTGTGGTTTCAAAGAAAACCAAAATGACCAACATCTATATCATAATAAAATCTGGATTTGCTAGAACGCTGCAATACCTTTGGGGTCTTCTGGATATTTGGGGCCTTC
The DNA here is from genome assembly GCA_013396655.1 of Campylorhamphus procurvoides. Taxonomy (NCBI): domain Eukaryota; kingdom Metazoa; phylum Chordata; class Aves; order Passeriformes; family Dendrocolaptidae; genus Campylorhamphus; species Campylorhamphus procurvoides. The sequence continues at coordinate 1,137,016 of WBMV01004888.1, read as the reverse complement.
TGGATATTGCTACTGGTATTCACTCTGAAGAGACTGCATTGCTTCTGCTTCCTTCTTGATATTAAATCAATTCTTCTGATTTAAGGAAAAAAAATGTGTAGTTTTCTCTTTAAAAAAGGCTGTCATTTGCTATTTTTCTGTGCACATGTTGCTGTACTTTCTCATATGTACACCCCTCTCTACATATATGCAGTCAATCTAGATGTATATACAAACATACCAAATGTTGCACATAAAAGAAATGCATATATTTAAAACATCATACTGTATACTGTCTATTTTGCCAATAGCCATCTGGGAGAAGAAAAAAGTGTAGAAAAAATACTTCATGTAACCCAACTAGATTTTGTAGACTTCTACAGAAATAAAATGTTCCAGCTATTCTTTGTTTTTTCAAGCAAATTAACTATTACTGCAATAGTTTTTATCCATATAAAGACAACCAGGCTACACCACATAGCAACAAACTTCAGCAGACCACCACCTTGCTTTTCAGTGTATTTTTAAATGCCATAGAAGACAGGACAGGCACATTTTTAACAAAAAATACATAACCCTGCAAATCTCAATGTCTGAAAATCTTTTATTTTCCTGCATGGTCATAACGTTGTTGTACCATTTTGTTCCGGTTAAGCTCTCCTGTGGACCACCAACAGTTGATGACTCCTGTAGCAGCAGAGGAATTTCAAAGTTACCCAATGTTTACTTCAGGGCCTCATGCTCACATCTAAGCCCTCCAACCATTCCTATGACCAACGCTAAGCATGTCTTTAAATTAGCACTGCAGCCACTGCCGCTTTGTTTCTCTCCTCGCTGAGCAACACTGGACCGTGACCAATCTGTCCTACAGATTTCCTCCTCCCTATAAGACCCTTAATAAAACTTGTGATATTCAAAAAGTGATACACTCCTGATTTCACATTCCTCTTTCACAGCTGCATTATTCTTGCTGAAACAGTGGAATGAAATTATGCATGGAAACTCTGCTGAGAATTTTCCTCTTCATGGAAGAAGAAAAAATGCCCAACGTGCTCAGAATTCAAATCAGAACCAGAAGGGTCCTGATTCCATATACATGTTATCAATATGGTGCACATTTGAACATCGCAGGGTACTTGTCAAACTTGAGGGTGTTCCCTGGGGAGGAAGAGGATTAACATGTAACCTTGGGTAAAAGAGGTTACACAATCAGGATTTCCCATACCAAGACCGAGAGAATTAAATTCATGGTGGAGATACTGCAGAAATGCAAGGAAATACTGGAAGAAACTAACTTGATTAAAAAACATGAGTTAATTCTTTTAAGCAGAAGAGCCCCAAAATACAGATTTGGCAGGTATACTCCTCAAACTCACTTATTCATTCATTTTAGTGGCTCTGCTATATTTTTGAATTATTCTTCACAATTCAAGCAGACATGTAAGAGAGTCCCACATATTTTAATGCATATTTTAGAGTCTCAAAAATGAAAGTTTTTGAGCTATGCATCCATTTCTACGTATGCATATCTGTGTGCATCTCCAAAGACGACAGCTGAAAAAGGGAATATTGGGTTTTCACCTCTTAATTATGCTTCCCCTGCCCAACCCTCCCCCCACCTCAGTGCATTAATTTAGCAGCTAAATGTTTCTGCTCTCACCGAAGGCTGAGACAACAAAGCCTCTCAGTGCCCTGATTTTTGGCACTACCTCACTCCTACTTTATGCTTGAGGCTACTTCCCCTCTGACTGATTCTTAATTTGAATAAGCTTTCACTGAAGACTGTATCAGAACTGCAGCAAGTTAATCTTATTAAACCATATGAGTTTAAAAACTCATAGCTTGATGTCAGGCAGGCTGTTTCCAAATTGGTATACTTAAGATCCAAATTAGATCACGAGCAAGATATTAAAAGGCACTAGAGCCACTTAAGAGCAAACTTCCATTTCCAAAAGAAATTTCTGGACATTGAGGAGTCATGCCAGTTCAGCAGGAGTCAGGCTCCTGGCTGCAATGGCTGCTTTTAAGTCTTTTAAGCCTCTAAAATTTAAGCTAAGGAGAAAGGAATAAAGGAATTTGCTTCTCCTGTTGTCAGTACTAGCACAAACGCATGGGTCCTTCTGCAGGACATTTTAGGTATAAGGAGGTTTCTACTCCAACCCAAAGTTTCCTGACAAAAACACCTTTGGGGTATGCTGTGTCAATTGTTACTGAATCTGTAAGCTGATGCAACAAAGTTCCTTTTCAGCCCTATAAAACAGAACCTCCATCCTCTTCCTCTGACTACTACTTTCAGTTTTTAGGTAATGGACAAATGTTTACAACTTCAGTTTCACTTCAGCCACTTCTGGGAAAAGAAGACTGCAGTCATTAGACACGGGGGAAGAGGTGACTAGGATGCAATCCACCCCTGGATTCCCAGCCCATGTAGTTTGCAGCAAAGAATGTGGTGGCTTAGCTGCCCTTAGGGTCCCCTTGACTTCCAGTGATTTGGTGAGATGAACCACTGGGTGCTTTTGTCATCTGGACACCATCCAGGCCACAAAAATTAAGTTTGTGGAGATCTCCTGGAAGGTTTCTACCTTCATGCTGCCTTCAGACAGCACTTGTCACATGCACAGCATTACACAGGCACCACAGTGTTTTCTGGATCGCAGCCCAACACGACAGGCATTAGTCTGCATTGTTTGGTGCCTGGCTTTAACTCTTTACATCTAGCTACAAGTGCAACTAATCAACTGAAATTGATTTTCCAGAGCTTAAACTAATCCACTGCATTGAAGGTGACCTATATTCTTTGTGTGTATGTATAGTTAAGGGGTTTGGGTTTTTTTTTAAGGAGTCTTGGATATTAGATGCCTGTGTTCAGCTGTCAGCAACCCTGTCAGTAATTTCAAAAGAGTGTCAAGGTGCACTTCTGTCACTGGTAGGTTTTTTGGTGTTGTTTTTTTTAAAGATGTCTCCCCTCCTCCCTGAAACACCAATGGTGAAGATTACTCATGTGCATTTGTCCATGACATTCTCCATTACCCACAGGAAAATCACTGAAGATACCAACTTGAGCACATCTCCAGTTCACCAAGACACGAGGACAGTGCTCTGATGTGTGCTGTTCAGATCCCGGACACAAGCAACAGGCATTATACTTTTCCTAGAACTAAGCTTGCTCCCTCCAACCTAATGGATGCTTTTATATTTTATTCCACTTATTTGCTAGTACGGAGGATGAAACTTTACTTTCCATCAGTACTAGATGGGCACCACTGTAATCATTTAAGTGGAACGATCTGTTCCAAGTGACCAAGAGAACTAATAATTTATCAGAAGCAGAGCAGGTGTTTTGGGGAAGGACATAATTATATTTATGTGGGTATAATACTCTTGAATCAATGGGATATTCTACGTAATTCAAAGTCACTCAGGGAAAGAAAGAGAGGAAGCAGGCTTTCCAGAGAGAAATGGCCTCAAACTCTCAAATTTATCAGGATTTTTTTCCCCTCATCTGTCCTGTTTCTATTTTGAAATAAAAATTAAAAAACCCAACAAAAACCAAACAAACACCCAGAAAAAAACCCAATCAACCCTTCAGCCTTGGAGTAGACTATATAGAGGTGAGGAAAAATAAAAGGCAAATAATAATTTTAAAAAATCATCTTGCCTTTGTACAGGTAGATGCAGCCTGAACTGGAACTCTGAACAGCTCATCTTGCCTCAAATGTGGCAATTCAGATTGATGGGTATTCCAGGAAAAACAAGGAGAGAGCCTTCTCACACACTCACGATAAAACTCCAAACCAACTCCCAAGAAATATTTGAAAGATCATAACTTTCTCCCGTGGTGAGCAGATAAGTTAGAAGCAATGACAAATGCACATAAGCTAGGAACAGAAATGGCAAAGGTAGTTTGGATGCCTTTGTCTTCACAGTGAGGAAGCACAGCAATAAAATTAAAACCTGACAATCATCACTTACACAATAAGCTATTATCCTGCTGGACTTAGAGCTCCTACAAGTCATCATGACCAGGCACTTAATGAGATTCAAAAAAGATTTGACTATATATATGGCTAGCAAGAATATTCAGCAATTGCAATTATGGCTAACAATCTAAAATGACTATTAAAAATATTGGGCATTGGGGTGAAAGCTTGTCTCTAACTATGAGAAATCAGAACATAAAAAGGCATGGGAATGGCAGAGATAGCCCCTGCCCACTATGGGATGCCACATCCTGTCCCAAGGCAGGGAGGACAGGGCACCGGGACAGACCAGTGATCACATAGGGAAACTCTATTCCCATTAAAGCATCTTTTCTTCCGGACAGCTCCAAACCCTCCCTGTTTCCCTTACATTAAGTTTTATAGTTTTCTATGGTTGTCTTGCCCATAACTCAATCTTCCATTTCTCACAGTGTCTCTGTGACAAAGTTTTCCCCTTCTTTGTCACCAGCCCTACTCTGGGTAAAAGCATGTAATATACTGCCTACTACCAACTGCAACTCTCGGTAACAGACTGAATGCTGAGGCTGTAATTCAGTCTGGAGACTCTACTACTGCCCATAAACTACTCGCTGTCTCCCAGTTTACAATGTCAGCAAGACTCCATCTGAATTAAGGCTTCTACTGTATATAACTGACACCAGTGTATTATCTTATACATAATGCATAGAAGATGGCTATAATCAAATTCCATACCCTGCCCTTTCTTTACATCACAGATGTGGCCTGGCATTTCTTATACACTTGGCTTACTGATACATAAAATCCTTCTCCTGAGTCATAATGGGCAGCAGAACCTTTTCTTGGGTCACTGCTTCCCAGAACTGCCATTGTTCCCTCTTTTCCCCAAAGAGGTTGAAATAAACTTCAGTTCATCCCACTAATCAAACTCACACTTAAATATAAGGACAACACTGAACTGATCATCCAGGAACATTGTCTGCGTCAGTCCATATTTTTTATGCTGGCAAGAAAATTATTTGTGTCTAAGGCACATCTTTTGCCGGTTTGCATTTGGTATCAGCAGAGTGATCACACAAAATGGAAAGCCATGCTGTGGATGGCAAACTGCAAGCATGCAAATGTGGGCAAGGTCTGCAGAGAGTGCTTCCAGCCCTGCAGAGAGGCACAGAAATCCCAGTCATACACACAGAGAGGGTGTGGTATAACCCACTGCTGGTTTTACACATCTTGGAACAGAATATAGAGTTCAAGCTCCAAAGATTCCACAAATGATGCAGTCAAAAATATGCTGAATGAAAGCTTTGAAATGTTCTAGAGAATAGACAATGCCCTGTGCATAAACCCAATTTTGACCTCAGGCACAGACTAACTGAGCTTTTTTGTACATGAAGAAAGAAAAAAGCAAAAGAAAGTGATATAGATGCATTACTTCAAAGCCAACTCACCTCACAGCCCTTCAGACATTATTCCTAGCCAGAAACTAACTGGAGAAGAAGGATGAGTGTATCTGTCTACTCAAAATGAATTTTTGCTTTGTTTCCTTAAGATAGTACAACTCCATTTAGCATGGAAAAACCTTACACACTACCTTGCAAGGCTCTACATAGATTTAAGTCTCGTGACAAGAGGACCAGGGATCTGAAGGCCAATCTTTGTGGTGCACTCGTAAGACCGTCACATTCAGGTGGACTTAGGAAGAAGGAACAAAGGCATCTTTGATGTCTATCACTTCAGCAATTTAGGTAATGGGCAGAAGGTGCCACGGGGAGGGTGCAGATGATGCCTGGCTCTAAAGTATGCTTTTGGGGCACCTCAGATAATACTTTTCATGGTACAAAACCTGTTTCAGCAAAAGCAGAGGACAGTATCCAAAGGCCTAAAGTGGCATCTTCCCTGATCAGCCTTCTTGCAGTTCCAGCACAGCTTTTTATGGACTTTACCCACCTCCTGCAGCGTGGTAATAAATGCAGCATACCACTCAACCACAGACACCACTGTCAGCAACATATCCATCTTTGCTCAACACTTCCTAGTAGCTGGTGTTCTCAACAAGCCTCAAAATTTCAGAAGAGAAACAGACAATAGGAGCGTGTTTCACGTAGGTTTTCTCCCACTGGCAAAAGCTACACACAAAAGGCTGCCAAGGGCTGGCCGGCCAGTTGCTTCCCTCTAACAAGCTGGAGCCGGCCACTTTCACACTAGTAAAGTAATGGATGGAGTCATAACCCTGGATTTTCCTTGCACGGTTTTCAGCACATCATGTGTTCAGCAATTCTGAGGCCAGTTCAAGATATGATTTATCCAAGAGATCACCCCATGTCTTCTCTCTGTCAGTCATGGCCCGTGACGGGGGGTGGGGGGAAAGAAATGAAAAGAAACCAAACAAAATGACTGGAAAAATGAAATAATCTTGGAAAACAGAAAAGATTAATTCCTCCAGCTTCCTCCAGCCTGCACACTTCAAGGAGGCCCTCTCCCTTTGGCCACAGGGGCTGCTGGTTGCACACTGCTTTCTCAGATCAAGTCTGAATTTTCTCAAATGGCAAGGCATTGGAGTCGCATGCTAACAACCACCAAAAGCCCACAGGCACAGCACAATACAACCCTCTATTTATTTATTTATTTTAAGTGTGATGTTTTATAGCTGGCTATGGCTACCAACTGGTACCAGGGGAAGCCTAAAGCACTATTTTTGATCTACAGAGCCTTCCACAGTTTGGAACCTAATTACCTTCAGAAGCTACTGCCTCCTCCTCATCTGTTACCATGGCAGCTGCAATCAGCTGAGATATTTGGGCTGACAAACTCTGATTTACCAGGGTACCAGGGCAATTCCAGGAGGCTGTCACTTTAAGAATTTACTCCAACAGTATTTTCAGGAACAGGAGAGGTAGGATAAATTAAGACTGTATAGGCTGGGCAGTAACAGCCTATTTTAGAGTGACTCAACAGCTCAATGCCCAAAACCCCAGTAGCACTTACTGTTCTTGTTTGGGTTTCTTTGTTTTTTTATTTTTTCCCCTCTTTTAGTAATAGTATATATGCCCTTGGCCCAGAGTCAAGGTTCAGGTGAGATTAACAGACTTTGATCATTTTAAAATATGTTTCCACATGGTGAGAAAATAGATTGTTTAACCAAGTAGTGAGGCTTGTTTTCTAACCTTTAAAATCAGAATCCAGGGAACATGAGCTTCAAAATTCCCTGTTAATTTCTAGTGGTTACAAAAACTATGTAACCGGAACATTAGTATTTTTCCGTATTGATGCTTTTCACATGGAGATCTCAAAGCGCCAGACTTATGCTTCCCAGAAAGCTTAGCTTCCCATTGCAGCATCTCAGTCCTTCAGAAATGCACTTCTCATGCCATCTGTGTGGTAACAAATTTAGAAAAATGAGTAGTATCTTGGCAATCTTTGCAGAATGTTCTCAGGATGAAGAAGAGGGTGGCAGGGGGTTCCTACCAAATAGGGCATTCAGTATCTGAGTCAGAGGTGATGAGAGCATATAAGCACGAGGCTGTTTTCTAAGAAATATGCCATTAATTTTGTAGAGCCTAACATGACTGTGCTGCAATTCAGCTGAGGTCTTCTCATTCAGTCCTACTGACGGCCTTGTCATTACAGAACCTCCAGGTCTGCAGCTCTTCTTGTCCTCTGCACCTCCCCACTTGCACTGTGACAAGCAACTTAATATAAAAGACTCTACCAGAACATCCCAAAAATTAGTATGTTCAAAACCAGTGGCCACTTTATGAATGATTAACATGAATTATCCTATCTGTAAAATACAGACAATCCTGCCTCTTTATTTCCCAGTGGAAGTACAGATCACTGACATTTGAAAAGTGTCTTGAAAAATCACAGGAGCTGATAACATCAATAACAGCACACCATGAGATGCAATATTATTACAATAATAATGGCACTCATTTCAGACTCCTGCATTTCTCAGGTCATCAACCAAAAACATTAACAAAACACAGCCCTTCAGGAGATGAAAAATCTTTGCAGTGTAATGCAAGACTGTTCATTCAATTTCTTTATTCTCACCTACCCAGTGCAAAGTGCCTGCTACCATCCTTCCAACTACCAAGAGAGTTGTGAGTGCCCCTCCTCATGTAAAAGGATTAGGCCCCCTGATGAAACTAAATGGAAATCTGAGAGCAGTCTTACACTCCTAATTGTACTTTTTGTTTTGGGGTTTTTCTTTTTATTTCTAAGTCTTGACCTGGAGGCTTCATCAGTGATGTCAACACTGAAACCACACAGATAAACCATGCAGATCAGACTCAAACCTGAAGGAAATTAGTCCAGCTAAGCAACTGCAGGACTGGCAGGGATGTAGCACCTTTCCCAACTGCACTGTGCAGGTTACACATCCTCCAACTGAGGAGCCACAGTTTCTCCGACTTGGGAGCGGCAGAAAGCTCAGAGAAGGAAGTGTCTTGCCTCTGAGACACAAAATGGCTCTGGTACTCCCATCAGTAGAGAAGAGAGCTGAGCAGCTTTCAGCCCTCATCCCCAAGAAGTGGCAACAGCACAACAGAGCTCTGCAAGGTTCTAAAGTGGTGAAAGGCAAACACTGCTTGCTTTGCAAACTGAGTTCTCGGAGTTGCTGAGAGATACAAGAGCTCTTCAGCAAGAGTCTTCTGCATCTTCTACCTTCCAAATTTTGAAAAAGCAGAAAGAATTTTGCTTTGATCTTGAGAACTGATGCTGAGACCTGTGAATATTCCTCCTGTCTCTTCTGTTATGCCTGCTGGTTTTGTTGTTTTGTCTTATTATGCCAACCCTCCTTTCCTTTCTCCTGATTAAGAGTAGCAGCCAATGGTCAGGGCAGATAAGGATCCAAAAAACAAAAGGAAAGCCTTGCTCTTGCCTTTAAGGCAAAAAATGCTATTGTTCTGTGTATGTGTGCCTACATGCCACGTACTTCCTACTGTTCCTATTTGGACTTCCCCCTCTCCCCTGCCTCTTTTAACGTTTAAGATTAAAGTCTACAGAAAAGAATGTTCCAAACAACAGAGTTAAATGGTCTGCTGGTATCAACAGTACACAGTTCTGCGAATGTACGTACACAACCTGATCCACCCATCTTCCTTCCAATGGCTTCAACCCAGGAAAGTACACATGGAGTACAGCACATGCTGTGTAACTGTGCGCATTAAGGAGGGGGAAATTAAATGTTTAAGCCCATGTTGCAGGCTTAAATTTGTGTGGTGCTTTTACAAGGCAACCGGCTCTGCCGACTTGTAATGAAACTACTAAGATGCAAAAAGTAATACACAGATTTTGTGTTTCTCAGCTAGGCATTTTCTTGATGGAAAGCATCCACGAGAACTTCAAGACAGCACACCAAAAGCTATTTTTTTTCCATTTTTCTTTAAGTTGTTTTTAATACACTAAACTGTAATGTTAATGCTATAAAAAAAAAAAAAGGCAACTGCTATAGGAATAGGAGGCTGCTTTCCCCATTGTTCACAGAGAACCCTGGCTGTTTGAATGGATGATATGTTAATTTTGTGGCACAGTTGCTCAAGGGAGGACATAGCAAAGACTCCCACGGTACAGCACACACAGGGCATGGTTAGAATTTAATTGTTTGCCATGGCCCTCAAAAAGACAGTTTTCCAAAGCAAACACGCTACAAAATACATTTTTCTCTAATCACATCAGAAAAACTTCAGTTCATAAAAGCACACTTTCTAAGCTGTTATAGGCAGCAATTGCTTGGGTGCTTGAAGGAGGAGCTCGCAAGTTAAAAAAAAACAAAATAGGCCACAGAGATTTAATTTCCTATAAAATAGCTCCCTACAAGCTGTTTAAATGTCCTTTAATTTGAGCAATACTCCAAAGATTTTAGAGATTTTTCAGGGCAATGCTTGTAGTAAGAACTCTTTGTGTTCCCTCTGCTCAGGGGGCTCCACAAACATGCCATAGGATTTATGCCTTTCCCTGTCAAAATAACCCCATGCAGTCGTCTGCAAAAATAAATTTAAATAAGCAGAGAGAAGTAAGGAACAGGCTAGCTCCAGTTGTTGGTTTTTTTTGGGGGGAGAAGCGGGGTGGGCTAGGAGTGCAACCACTAATATCTACCATAAATATGCTCTCCCTCAGCCTCAAGCTCACACACTAACACCACCTCTGTCTCATACGTACTTTTTTCTCATCTTTCCCCCTCTCCGTCCCCACAGCCACACCTTAATGTGTTGGAGTCAGCTGTACAGTGTTGCTGATAAAACACTGGCAGTAGTTAGACAACTTATTATAAAACCTACAAGGGGGCTGTGTATTTATGGATGCAATAATTAATCAATGCATAATAAGCATGCACTGTGTGCAGTTTTTCTTTCCATATACAGAGAGCTTCGATTACCATGCAGGTAACACTGCCATGACAATCTCCAGTTCCCAGTAGGTGCTTCCCCACCCCCCAGTGTTAGCAAAGACAAGCTCATAGTATTAAAGCCTGCATTAATCTGCAAACCCACCCAAATGCTGCTAAACTGATTAATTTTGCAGGTAGAGGCTTCCAGAAGAAAATGGCATAGTTAGCGCCACAACTACTAGGCTGTCACAATTTCCTTTTAAACTACTTTTTTAAGAGGCTCAGCTATGAAGTATACTCAGAGCTGTGAGCTGACAGACTGCTTTGCATCTTAAGAACGTATTTCATTTTAATGGTGTTATTTTTAAATTGTTTCAACTCTTTGAATTAATGGAGATTAAAAAAAGAAATGAGATTGACATAAAAAAGCAAAATAGAGTATTTTATCCCTTTTTAGCTTGTCTTTTAACTAGAATCAGGTTATATTTACTTTCAAGAAACTCAATAGTACCCAGTAACAGGATTGCACACTGATTTGTAAAAATTTATCATCGAATGGCTTAAATGGAAAGAGTCATCACCCTTTCCTGAGCCTCCCTACTGATAAATGGCAGCAGGCAAGGCCCCACAAATAGTAATATTCAGTCTAGTAGGGATTTGCTTGAGAAATGTTCCCCTCAGTGGCCAGCTTCTACAACACCACTTTCTGCCCCCCAAAAAAGCCCAAAACAGAGGTGCTTTGCCTTAGAGATGTGCTTCGCTGCTAAGCCATTTGAGTCTGCACTGATAATAAGTTACCTTGATTATCTGTCTCCAGGTATCACCCCAGTGCCATGGGCACATAACGTGATTATGTGTCCTCCCTGACCAAAGAGCTAACATTTATTGCAGACTTGCTACATGTGTGGACTGACCTGAAGATTGCAGAGCTCTGCATTTGGCTCAGAAGCTGGTGCCTAGAGGACACTAACGTATATATATAAAAATATTAATACTTTGTACTCTGTAACGGCCCACAAAGGGGATGACATGGTTTTATTCTGCCAATATGCAGAGGATTAAGGGTTTCTGCTTGAAGCCACTAACAACCTGAACAGGAGAATTACAGTAATTCCACTAAAACCACACCAAATCCAAGGGAGTGGCTGATGGTGCATTGTTACGCTTTCCACTTCTCTTGAAAATGTAGCTGGCACAATCTATAAACAAGACTTCAACCAGCTACACAAGGAGGTTCAACTCAAGGACTGTCTTATAGGAGCCATATGCAGCAATAGGGACATTTTTCATTAAAGTTCTTAGCATTTTGTGATCTAAATACTTGACATGGAGCAGTTTGAAATGGGGGGGTCAAAACCAGCAGTTAGCATGTGAAACATAAAATTCATGCTTTCTGTTCTATTGCTCACACCAACTAATTCTTAGTGCAAAGCATCTCAGAGCAAACAATAGCAAGAGACTCCATTAAAACCTTGCACTTCTTTAAGCATTAGGTCACCACACAAACATTGCTGACATTAGCAACACTTTCCCTACGTCAATACCATTATTAACACCTTGAAATACTAATCTTTATTACTAATTAACAGTCAAATGTGCTGAATAATTATTCATGTATTAGGAAAAATTTACTGAATGCAGTTACATGTCAAGAGCTGTGACTTATGAATCCTTCCCAGAAAACTACTTGTGCCAGAAAATATCCTTAAAATACAGCAACAGTGAAAGGCTTTCCATAACCAGGATACCTCTAAGCTGGAATAAACTGGTAGGCCCTGACTCTGCAACACAGGAGCCTGTCTACACGGCATGTACCTCAGTTGCTATTTCCAGATGGAGCAGCCACACTCAAAAGCTATAGGTATTATACAGAAATTTAGCAAATATTCTGCAAAACCAATGTGAATACCAATCCTTGACTGGAAATTCAGATCCTCCCTAAAATTAAGCCTGGCAACACAAGGAATCATGCAGACGCTTCTCTGTGTTTTGAAAACTGCAAATGTTATTCCGAACACAAAATGTTAATTGTTTGAAGGAAATTACTGGCCTTCTGTTTGAACACAGCACAGAAACCAGTGATTATCCATTTGAGAAAGAGTTCACTTTCTATGTTCATGAAGAGCCTTGATATTTAGGTATTTTAGAGACAAAATTGGAGAATCAAGATGACTGATCGGTAGTACTTACAGCAAATGTCATTTATACTGCGTGATGCTAAACCAACTCCATTAAACCCACAATTCAGCAATGACAGCTCTAATTCTGCAAACATACATACAGACTAAATACCTGCATTTTCTCATGCAAACACACACACAAACTGGTGTGTACATTCCGGATTAAAAAACCAACAGTCAGCAAACAAAGAATATTAAATACTATACCTTTGAGTCATAATCTTATAGGCATCTGGCAGATAACAGCGGATATTCTCCATCTGAGCAGGATCAGAGTCACAGATTTTATCATCAGTCCTCCCGTAGTTGGCACTTTCGATCATGATAACATCTGTTCCTGGGCAGCGCAGCTCTATGGGGTAACTCTCGCAGGACAGCTCCCTTCGGACCACAGCCATGGGGACTGGGGCACGGCTGAAAGCTGCAAGGATTAACACAGAGACACAGTAAACATTTACTTTCCACGCTGAGGCTAAGATTAAAAGTGGAATGATGTTTAGCAGCAGGTTTTATCCATATGCTGTACTGAGATAGTTTCGGTACCATTGAGATATGGTCTGTAGAAATGGGGTCTGATTGCTGGCTTGCTGGCTGTCCACAGAAATCACTTCTCCGCTCAGTGACTTGATTTTCTCATCTCAGAAAAACCCTAAAGATCCCTTTTATATCAGGCTTTAGAAATCCCCTGTGGAAAGAGGTAAACAGCAACTATGGAATTGGTATTATTTCTACTTACCACTGAAAAGCTAGTTGGCTTTGATATATAAAATTACAGTCCTCTGTTGTACTTGATTAGACAAAGGAAATTTCATGACAACAAGCAATCCAAGCACCAGGATCCCACCTGCTCAGCAAGACTGCACCTGTCCTACAGCAGATGTAATAACATCTGTATTGCTCCTGGTCCTTTTCTCGGTCCTTAGAAAATGTGAGCCTAATGGCTTTTACTGTAGCCTGCAGCATGCCGGGGGATGGCCTGCGGGTTCTGGCAACCTTCCCAAAGTTTGCACCCTGCAGTGATATTTTCCATGGAAAGGACAATTTATGGGACACTGGATGATTTAAGTTCAGTCTTTGTTTTGTGTTGGATCTGCCTAGATGGTCAAATAGCTGGCAAATACTTGTGAAATTAAAGAGCTCTCAGAAATCTTACCTGTTTTAAAAGAAATCCAGGCTACAGTTTGCAAAAGAAAAAAAGAAACACACTTTCAGATGCCTTGAAAACAAAGCCCTAAAGTATTAGTAAATAAACTCACTTGACAACAAGCAATTGTATTTCCCATCTTTACAGTCTCTTTGATCCAAAGATCTCAAGCAGCTTGATGAATGTGAATATATTAATCCCCAAATATCCACATGAAATAGCTACACATTGTCTTTCTCATCTCAGTCACAGAAGGGTTATGTGGCTTTCAAAAGATCTCATGGGAAATCCACGGTGAAGCTGGGAACCAAACAATTGTTTCCCAGCCTAGCACATCAGCCACAAACAAAAGCCAATTCCTTTTCTTACTTAATCCACAAGAACGAAAACTCACCCACACCAAAAATGTTTCCAGCTGCAGGGATGATGTACCCTCCTAGCTATATTTTGTACTACCTCCAACCACAAAACTCAGCATACAAACCAAGCCTGTATCTGTGTGATGGTCATAGAGCAGCAAGCGAAGCTTTAACCTGCTAGTAGCTGTATGGCTCATCTGACACCAAGCATCTCTTAACAACTCACTTTCCTCCAGTCCCATTATAAAAACACCAAAATACCCTCCTGAACACCAAAGATCCCATCCAGTGTTCTGCTGTCTTGCCACAGAAAATTTCCATAGGGTACACACACACTAAGTTTGCTTATGGAAAATAGGAGCATATTGATGTTTCTCGGAATATCCCTTAACCATATCAAGGCTGCTCTGTCTGTCTGGCAGGCAGTGATCCAACACATTAACTTCAATGAAGCCTTCTATTATTGTCAGTTGTCTCATTTATGTATTACTGGACAGATAAACATTCCCATTTCTGTAAATTTACAGGGATTACTCTAATATCAGATCCTTACTGATACACCAGAGTTAAGGACTAATTGCCAAACTCCCAAGACAGACAGGCACACATTCTTGAATAATAGCTTCTAGAATGACCATAGCTTTAGGGTTTGAATTACATAAGATGTCCTGTTTCCCTGACGCTGGAGAAAGAGTTTTACCCTGGGCTCGTATCGCACCATACACTTGTGTATGCAGTAAGCTCCTACTGCAACCTTCTCCTTCTGCAGAAAGAGGGAAATGGAGGACAAGCATGAACCTCTAAGATGCAACAGCTCATTCTTACCCTTGGCTTTATGTCACTAATCAACAACAAGGTGAGTGGAGGGAAGATGGGACAAAGAGACAACATTTGATCAAAGAGATAAGCCAGTCAGAAAGGCAGAGTCAGCAAAGCCCAGCAACTTTAGCCAGCCCTATAAACAATATCCAGAGGTATTAAGTCCACTTACAAAGATCTGTCCATAGAAGCTCTGCTCCGCGATGCACTGGACTCTATGGCAACAGGCCAGTGCTGACCAAAAAACTTCTGATGCCAGGCTTCTGATTTTGGAAAAGAGCTGTGGTGAGCTCTCTTTTCAAGCATGTTCTGTATTAAACCTGAGCAGATTGGTGACATGGGAGGCAGAAGGTTTCTAGCAGCTTTTGGCAGAACGCTGAGGCCAAGAGCCCTCCCTCCTCCTGCCATGTGCTTAGATGACTCCTATTAACTGCCAAAAAAATGACAAAATGAGGTTTACAGGCAATATTAGCTGTTTGGAGCTATGGTTTGGCCCAGCCTTTGGGCAATTTGGATCCTTTTCTCTGGAAGGTTAAAGCAGGCTATACAAAGGGCAAAGACAGTTGCTAATGCTACTTTATTTTTTACAGTTCCCACTACAGAATACAGAACGCAAACTTCTGACCCCATGATTCAGAAAATATATTTTTTCTCTTAATTCCTAAGCTTTTTTTTTTTGCAGTAACTATTTTATTTCATCAAAGAAAGACACTGAAATGTGATGGCTGAAGAAAACCCCACTTTAAAATCACAAAAATTAATTGCCTGAGAGTTCACTCATACAAACCCTGTGTATTTGTCAAACAGGAATACTGTACATATGCAGCTAACCTTAACTTTTGTGTTTTGTTGGAAATAAGACATTAGGAACTGCTACCAGCAAGTGACAAAGCTGTTAAATGTGTTTCTGTACCAGGTATGAGAGCACGTTTCTTGTATCTTGGGCATGTCTCCTGCACATGAGACTTTACAGCACTGATCTACTAAAATTGTAGGTATGTCAGCTCCAAGTACCCCAAACCAAAACTGAACACTCCTTCCCCAAAATAACCACTCATGTTCTACTTTCTAATCAAAGATCTCTGGACAGGTGCAAACATTTCTAGATTCACCTTTCAGTTTCCTGGAATTCACCTTTTTGGTTCTCACATAATCACTTGCCTTATTGCCATTAGAAAGACAGCTTTCAGTTACAGACACCTCCCTATGGTAACATGGAATCAACATTTATTTTCTGGATATAAAGCATAAAAGAAATTTGATACCCTAGAAAAAACTGCAGAAGTAGCTGAGTACTGTAATACAACATGATCACCTATCATCATTTCTCCTAAAGCAATAGGCACATGTTTTCCATCCTGCCATCATCCACCAAATCACTCACTCTGGATGGCTTTTTTCCCTACCCCAGTATCTGCAATAAATACTCCAAAGGGAGATTAGAACCTGGCTGTTTATCTCCTTGTAAACACATTTCTTGATGTTGTGTCCCTATATGATAATCTTACTGAATCATTTTTACTGGTTTTCCTGTGAGGAGTAAAGATGTTTTGCTTTTTTGCTATGAAACAAGATACATCAAAGCCTATCTGTGAAATACACAGCACGATTGTATTAATTCATTAGTACACTTCTCTCTTCTTTGAGCAGCTCCCTATCTTTGCAGTCTCTCACTGAGCTCCTTATTTAATCTCCTAAATAAGTGACCTAATTGTTGGCTTGAAGTCAAGAGGAGCTGATGGCTGCTCACTACTTTGAAAAACAGGTGTCTTTTTCTTGGATCCTATGTGCAGACAGCCATCTAAATACAGAACTTAAAAGGAGTGTTTTTCAAAAACTTTAACATTTAAATGTGTGCCAACTTGAGTTTTATAAGTGCAGCCATTTGGTGGAAAATAATCCTCCTGAGCTTCTGCAGGGCAAAGTGAGAGCAGAGGGTGAAAATGCAACAGATAATGACAGGATTTTATCTGGGCGATTTAGAACTTCTTTGTCTCTGCTAATTTCAGGAGCTGGAAAATTAAGTAAGTCATCAAAATCTTGTGCTTTTTCTCCCCCTCGCTTTTGACCTCAGAACATAATTGCCTCTTGTCATGCCTGCAGGGCATGGGCTTGTAGTTATCACTGTGTGCTTAATCAAATGCCAAAATAGCCTTTAAATTATGTGTCTTCTTGGCTGTTAGAAACTTGTTGAGCTCTGTTACATTTAGAGGCATGATGGTAGTAGATGTACTTTTAAAAGAGAAGTGTGGGTTGATGCTTTTAATTAGGTTTTATATGCAATTTTCCCAGCAAAATCATGTTCTGGCTCAGAATTTTCAGAGTGAAATTTCAGTGCATATTTAAGGGCAGTGAAACAAAAGCTGGAAATGCAGAGATAATTATTTTCACAAGCTCTGAGTATGATTTGGTCTGCCCAGCTAAATACCTGACTTACTGTTCCCAGGCACAAACATAGCATGCTAGGGGAAGAGGTTTCCTCCTAATTTGGAGGAATGCTTCTGTGTTTGTAGTTTTGCAGTACTTAATATTCCCACAGATCACATTGACTTGGGGAGGGGGAGATCAGAAAGTAATAATAAAAAAACCACCTCCCCTTATTCTCAAGACTACTCAGGTGTGGGTAGGAGTGGAAATCCCATTCAGTTGAGGAGTCATTAGGCTTTGTAGACTCTGTCACTCCCAAATAAAAAGCACATGCTTCAGTGCTTTTCTAAATCAGGGCCCTACTTTTCTCTGTTAAGACACAAAGTCTTATTAGTGCATATTTACAGCATGCAAACATGGCTCAGTATTTCTTCTCTGTTCCTCCTCTTCCTTAAACCAAATTACACCTGGCCTCTGATCTCAACAATACTATTAGTAGAAAACTACTAATTTGCTAAGGTTAAGGGTAATGACAACAAACATTTTTTCCAATGTACAATATTCCCATTCCCCAGTATTTTCATTGCTCAGAAATGTCAACCTAGTTTTGACAAGCTTAAAGAAATGATTGGTCCAAAGTTCTCTGAAATTTTACAATTACTATACAAATACGGAAGTACCATTGTTTCTCCCCCACTTTCTCTACTGATACTGACAACAAATAAAAGAGCAAATAACTCTGTCTCTTCTAGAGGGATAGGGTGGAAAAGGCTTTCTGCTACTCTCAGCCTGCAGGAGGGTTAAAGGTCCATCCTACAGACAATAGCTCGTGCCAAGACATTGCAGCAAATGCTCGCAACATCCATACCCAGCTCCCATAGGAAAGAAATGAAGACTGAATGCAGCCAGTGTGGCCAAACAGCTGAAGCCATCAGCAGTGCAAGGCTGCAGCTGGACACTCCTGGTCTCCGCTCATGTATCTCACCTCTGTGCCTCAGTTGATTCTCTCATCTATAAAAATGGGAAAATTATCTCATCTCCTCCATTAACCACTCTAAAATCTCCTATGAAAAGAAAGACAAGAACTAAATATATCCTCAAAATGAAGAATGTGGCTTCAGCCTGGGATTCCCCCCATGAATCAAACACCCACATCATCCTGGACTGTCTTGGGCTTTCTCATTTTATAGAAGATATCAAAACCAATTTGCAACTTTCCTTTGGACATCATCACCAGATGTAGTGATTCCCCCTTACCCAGCAAATAAACAGCTATGAACAGATTTCACAAACTGCAAGAGCATCGCCTTACATGGTGGGATGGAATACACAAAAGAAGAAAAAAAAAAGAAGACAAATACAAGACTGTGCAACACCTCAGCCATGGCAACTGAAGAGAAGCTAAAAAACCCACAAAACACTCACATCCCTCCCTGTGTATTTTATGAGGAGGTTGAGATCAACTATCTTATTGTTCCATAAATTGCTTAATCTACCTCCGTTATAACATTCAAGTGGTGCCTGTTAGGGATTTGTTTCTAGGTAATATGAGTGAAAATACAATAGGTATTCACCTGCATGTTTATACCTGATGACCTCTCACACAATTAAAAGGATACACAGGAGAAGGTTTTAGTAAACATATAAGGGCTTCTCTGTAAGGACTGACAAAACTCACACTCACAGTGCGTTTCCCAAGGTGAAACAGCGAAGGATACAAAAGCCTAGTGCCAAACTCCACATCTCTGAAGCAATGCTTTGCCCCCACACGCCAGCCTCATGGAAAGGACTTTTTATTTCCATGGCAAACCCTTCTCATTTGTAGACACTCTAGAGGTCAGACCTCAAAAGGGTGATGCGCAACCGCACTCTGGATGCCCAGAAAGCCCAGCGACAGCAGATAGGGGATTAAGCACCAGCTACATCCTGGAGTACCTCTGCTGCTGACACTTCACAGCACCAATATTCCTCATGTCCTTGCCATGCTCAGCAGGTAAATATGCTTCTCTCCCCTCCCTCTCCCAAAAGCTAGCTCAAAGTATGGAGAAGCTCTCCTCATTAATGAGAAGCATTAGATGCTCTTAGACACTCTAAGTACTAGAATAGCTCTTCCTAAGAGGGATAAAGAGAAAAGAAATTCACAGAAAATGGGCAAAGAAGACTGGTGAAAGATCACAAGAAAGAGGAAGGAACAGTGAAGTGGATACATTTGCACCCAAGGATGAGTGTTCATGAGAGAAATCGGTCACTGCAAGTCCCTATGAGGAAAGAAAATGAAGTGATAAAAGAACAAATACCAGAATCCAGATGGTAGCCATGAATGGAGGAGTTTGACAGCAGGAAGTGGCTGAGGCAGACACCTAGGGAGACCCAAATCAGGCCTGTGGGAGAAAGCGGTGCAACAGCAGTACTGTGCTTGCTTCTGATTTTTCTGGGACTCATGGGCTGCTATCTCCCTAGCCAGTGATGAGAAACTCTGAGAATCGCAACAAACGTCTTTAGACAAGGCCTCATCTTCACAATTTTCACACTTACAGGCAGGTGAATACCTCTGAAGCTCAACTTTACAGTGGAACAAGGCATCGCCAAGGGTCACCCTCCAAGCTGCTAAAGAGACAGTGGTCTAGGGTACATCAGCCTACCAGGACAGTGTTGTTGAGGGCAGAGGGGATCCTGCTTCCTCCCCAAGACAATCCCACCTGTCTGCAGCCATGGTTCAGCTGCTGGCTGTGCATCCAGTTTTGGGGCTTGCTGGATCCCTTCATGAGGCTGGGCAACTCAGTAATTTGCCAAATAACTAAACCAGCTGGGAGAAGGAGCAGTTTCTGCTGGACTGATAGAGTCAGATCAGCTCTGAAAAGGTTAGCTAAGGTCGGAGAAAGAGAGTGAAAGATTTTTAGAAGGAAGCAAGGCTGAATTTAGAGTGCTTTTCAAAAATACATGACAACCTACCTTCAAATCAGAGGTCAGAAGCACATTCCCAGACTGAGCTAAATGTCACTTTAATGAATTTAATTAAAGCAGAAGCAACATGTTGAGAACAATAGACAAATAAAAAGTGTTCTCCAAGGAAGGTTGAATGGAAGGACATTAATATTTAGGCCTCATCACAAGAAAAAAGCTATTCCCAAGTATCTTTTCCTCTGCAGTGGATCATCTAATTTGTAATGAAAGGCACACATGAGAAGATACTTGGATACAAATGTTCTTTAAATTCACAGGTTTCCTTCATGTGAAATAGCTTTCAAGTGTAGGAAAACAGTGCATAGACAGGGCAAGTGTCTGTGTTAAAGCCCTGCACTGCACAAGACCTATAACCAATCCTTATGCTAAACTTGCCCTCCAGCCTAACAGTGACATTATGTAAAACATCTGGGTTTCAGATCATGGTCCATAACACTGAGACCTGTGTATTTTCCATAAAGGAAGCATTTGGTTCTGAGCCACAGGGACCAGTCCTTTTTACAAATCCATACACCACAAATTTCACTGGGGTCTTTAGTAAGGTGAAACATATCATTCATTTCTTACCCAACTCAAAATTACTGTTGTTAAAATAGACACTTCACTGTCTTGAAAAATAAAAAAACCCCAAAAACAAATCAGAGAAGTTTGACTTTGACATTGCTGAACGACCTTGATGTCTCAAATTTAATGCAGCACAAATTAATGTGGTGAAGCGGGTAGGATTTGAGTAATAAAAAAATTTGCCCCATTTCAAATTACTTCACTGTAGCTTTTTATTGTAGCCATTAATAAGGTTAATTTTTTCATCTCAGATAAAAACTTTTATAAACCACCATAGTAGGTATAATCATAAAGGCATTTAGATAAATGATTATCAAGGGTTTAGCCTAAGAACATTAAGGAAAAAGAATCTGTTTATAATTTTCAGATTTCGTATTAAATCATAAGCTCATTTACAATAATACTTTGTTATTGTTTCTATTTAAAACACTAGCTTAAATTCCTACCCTAATATAATGCAATGCTGGAATAGCTTTCTTGTTACCAGCAGAACTTTTTTAGGTGTGTCATCAGAATGGGCTTCAGTAGGGTTTAGTGGTGTCCACAGATGGATATTGCCCAAGTGCTGAGGACATGCTCTTCTGCATCATTTGTACCACTGTGAGCTTGGGGATGGCAGCCCCGGGCTACAGAAAGCAAGGTATAGATAAGGAGGAGGCTGAAACCCAAATGCGTCCCCAAAATCAGAGATGGTCTGAGGAAGAAACAGAGGCCAAATTTGATTTCCAGCTCACCAGAGGAGAAAAAAAAAGAAAAAAAAAAAAAAGGGAAGGGGGAAGCCCAAAGACAAAAATCACACCAAACCAACTAATCAATCCACCAAACACCTCCGAAAGTCAGTGAGAGACCCAGTAAACTCAGTAGATTCAGAAATTCTTTTTAAGACTCTTGAAAATCAGACAGATTAGATGTATTTGGAGCTTTGCTGAAGAGCTGCAAATAATAGCTTCCTACCAAGTAACACCTCCTCAAAGTTAAACTTTAATTTTGATTTACAGTTCCCTGAAAAGCCTCTGAAGGGAAACATTAAAGCTCTTGTAGAACTATCTGCATTATTACAGAAATGATGAACAGCAGAGTGAGGATTACTTTGTGCTGTTTACAGACCTGTTTGCCAGAGCAGTAAATCTATTTTTAAGTTTGTATTGCCCAGAAAAGAGAACTATGTGAAATCTGAAGAACTATCCAGAGAAAAAGACAGGCAGGCAAAAAGGAAGAATTCCTACCAAAGTATTAGAGCCTGTCATTCAAGTATCTGTAGAAAAGTCTGGGGCCTCAAATATTTATCATTGAAACCAATGCGTTACATCACCAAAGGCCAAGAATGACTCCATTACAGTTCATTTTACATGAAGTTACCCAGACCTTGAAGACTAGCCATCTTCAGGAAGTAATATGGCAAAACAGTAGATCATTAAATAAATAACTGATCTTTCTTGGTGTTTTAAGTCTCACAGCTCCTTTGAGACTCCGCCATAAATAAAACCGGAAAATTTGTTCTTTCCACTAGCTGTAAGTGAGAAAGTTTTATAAAGAAATCTGAGAATGCTTTAAGAGCTTGACTTCCCAGAATTGCATTCCATTATATATATATTTTTACATATACGCACAAGCTTCTATAAAACCATGATATATATGTAACAGGCAAAATGGAAAGTGCAGTTTTCTACATGGCAAGATGACATTTGGGGTCCCCTACTTAGCACACCTTAAAGGTCATTGAATTTTAGAAATCAGTGGGTGCTTCTCAGGAAGACCTGTGAGTAATCTACAAAGACAACCCAGTTCCCAACTGCTGGATGAGGTTTTCCAGAACATGACATATATAAGCTCCATCTAAGGCACAGTCATGGGATCTAAGATCCTTTTTGCTGATACAACTAACATGAGTTACAAGTGGGCTGTGGCAAGCCATTCTTTGCAGTCCTCCTCCCGAGATTCTATGACATTAACCACCACCACCACCCCTATTTGACCTCAAAAGATCAAGGATTTCACCTCCAAGTTACCAGTGGCTCAAAAGGGTTGCTTTGCAGAAGCCTACACATTCATCTGAACAGTGACCAACTTTATTTACTTCCCCTCAATCTTAAAAATAAAGAACTATAGGATAATTAAATTTGGGGAATAAGCTGAAACACGCATATTTGCTTCAAGTGAAAATATATTCTAAGTAAAAGCAGATTTTTCAGGGAAATCATGTATTTTTGCCTGCAGATACCCATTCTCTTCAGCAGAAAAGAGCAAAACATTACAACTAATTAACTCCACCAAATGGTTCACTAACTAGGAAAGTCAACTAAAGTATGGGAGTGATGAAGTTTCCTATTGCACCCACCTGTTCACAGCAAACACTGTGTTTAATTATTTTCCCACTTAATGCAGCCTGTGCAAATACTGCTCCAGAAACGCTATACACCTAGATATGTACGTATATATAATACTCATATACACATAATACTGGCCGTCTCCAGGTGCGTCACGAAAAACAATCTGAAATAATGCTCATCTCTAGGTTCCCAGAAGTTCTCTGAACAGATTAACTGCTCCCAAAAGAGTCAGGTGAACAACTCTGGAACAAAGCTGAGAGCTTCCGGCCTTGGTGGCAGCAGAGGGATGCATAGCCTGTGGCACCACTGGGACTGCCACTGCAGACCCAGGGCTGCCAGGGCACAGCAGCGTGGCCAAACTCACCTTACAGGCATTAGTGTCTGCAATAAACGCTCTGAATCATGCCCTGACACACCCCTCCAGGGGTGGAGGCATCCCAGGAGACTTTACCACTCATTTTCCAGTCCAGACTTCAAAGTGGTTAACAAGAGACTACAAAACATTTTAAAAAGCAGCAGTAATAAGCATGAATAGTCACAGAGACGTTGTGCTCAGTAAAAAAATCCAAGCTGGTACTGGTTAAAAGGAAATCCTATTTTATGAAAGCCCCTGCAGCACTGGATATCACGATTCATTATTTTTCTTGTGGGGAATTGTAGGGCTCCTTCATAGACACCTATGTGTATGACTGAACAAAAAGAGGGCCTGTGCTCCAAAGGACACCTTAAAAGAGAAGAGGAAATGTGTGAACATTCAGGACAAGAGCTACAGTGGCACAGAGAAGGATAATCATGCAGCATGAGATACAAACAGGTGCAGATACTATACTTGAGGGCACAATGTTCACCAGCTCAACGAAAATATGGTTGGGAACAAAAATTATCTAACTTGCTTCAGGAGAAAACCACTGAAAACAACTATGATAGATGGAAGACTTTTTTATTCTTTTTTTTTTTCTTTTCTTTTCTTTTAACACAATCGCTAAACTTGTTTCAAATTGTCCTCCTCCAAGAGGAAGATGAAAGAAGTAAATCTTTTCCTGATCTCTCTGGCAGCAAAAACCAGGATCTAATTGCCCAGCAAAAGCAGAGAGAGATAGTGGGCCTCAAGGCAAAGAAATGTTTTAAATGAAATAACCTGATGAAAGAGTCCATTCCTCCTTCCCATATAGATATGGGGTCAGAGACAGCAGCACTTTTTTCAAACCCCAGACAAGACAGTGCTGCTAGGACACCTGAGGATGCTCAGACAGAAGGGCAGAAAAAGGGCTCCTGGAAGATCAGGAGGCCAGAGCTAATTCAGGCATTCCTGGGCACTGCAGCTCAGACACACAACAGCATCTGATGCAGACAGTTTCCCTCATCAGCAAGAAGAGCCACAGAATCCAACACTCCCAGTTGAGCAGTCCCTCTCAGCCTGGGGAAATTTAGGAGACCACAGTAACGCTGGCCTTAGGCTTACAGAGTCCTAGCTTTGACCTCTCAGGACAGAAGATGGGCTAGGCAGCTTCACTGATGATTATTTGAGTGTGGCACATGGGTGAGGGTTGGGGTGCTGCCGCATCCAGGGATAAGGATACCCTCCACGAGGCTGGGAGCTGGGCAGCCTGCAGGCAACCCAAAGCCCAGACAGTACTGACTCAGATACTTGCTAAATCCTCTGTGCTGTTTCTCCCTAAACGGTTTTGAAGGACTCCTCGAAGCTGGAAAAAAAAAAAGCACCAGGGAAAGGTTTCCAGAGAACTGTTTCTGGGAGATTATTAATTAAATTTCTAATGTAATTATGTTGCAGTACATTTAAGTGCAGTTTCTAAATAGAAACTGACTTTTATCTAACAAAGCATCCATTTCAAGCACTTTTTCCTCCATCCATAATACCCATTTCCTTTTGTACCTGTTTCAAGTACTGTTCTTCCAGAGTTATTTATATTCCACATTCAGAATTTTCTGCTTTTTCCAAGAATAATGTTGTTGCATGTTTCCATCACCTTGTGCTTCCTCTTCATATTTGAAGAAAGCATTCTGCTGTCACTGCCCTCCAAGGACATTTTTGGAGCACAAGGAAAAACCCTCATAAAAGAAATCAGATTTTTCTACTGATGGTTCTTCTATGCTCCCTATTATTCTGTAATAAAGCTCCTCAAACTATGCAGAGTAAAAAAAAATAGTTTGTCAGGGGCTGAGAGGAATTACCTGGGCAAAATACAAAGGGTCACGGAGCAAGTTTGTTGTTGAGCCATTTTTTCCTCTCTGGAAAAAATAAAGTAGATTTTGATGCACCGTAATATTTGCCCTTATTGCTTTTGAGTGGAGATGCTAACACACAGAATTCTGTACTGGTGGAGGGTTGCCCTAAGGTCCCTGATTCAGATAAGGAATGAGGAATAGCAACTCCTGAATATCTCTCAGCAACTTTTTCCATGTAATAGTATCAGAGAAGTATATGCTGGAAATCTCACACCATGACTCATGCAAAACCATCACAGTATTGATGCCTAATTCTGACCATTAAATGTTAAGGAAATTTTAGTGAGACTGTCTCTGGGTAATTTTATATAGGATCCTGCTTTAACAAATAATCTGATCACAGAAAAACAAACAAAAATAAACCAAGAACAAATGAAACAACAGAAAAACCAAACAAAAAACAAACCAAAAGACAAGCACAACAAAATAAAACACCACAGACGTCTATGAGCAAATAATCATGAACCAATTTAACTTGGTAAGTAAAATAAGATCACCGTCCTGACTGGTAACACATATATTTGAGGCTTTTACCCAGGAAAGCTCCTCATCAATTAAAATATTTCACACAAAATTAAAAAAAACAAAGACTTAAAATTAAAAATGCAGACAGTAAACTGAAAAGTCTGTTCCAGATGACAAAATCCCCCACTCTGCAATCATGAGAAAAAGCTTCTTTTGTTAAATAGTCTACCCTCATTTAACAAAAAACAGAGACAAAGGCAGCAATGCCATTAACAAGTACAAATTACAGTTTGGAAACAGAAACATGTAGTGCTAAAAGCTCAAAATACAAATGAAATAACTGTAGACCATCAAACTAGTCAAAATTATGCTGGCAAAATTTTTAAAGCAGCAGCCGGATTTTTAAAGCAGTGAGGTTTGCGGGTCAAAGACAACCAGCTATCACACACAAAATGAACTTCCTATAAATATTCAGTAATTCGCTCCAATCTGTATCTGGAAAGAAGCAAACAGATGTATTCATAATTCACAATGATAAAGAGATGCTTTTTGTTCTAGCACATATTTGGAAAGATATAATTGCAAACAGCCCAGTATTTTTCATTCTGAAGAATGGGAGTTTGGAAGAAACCCACAATCCTTTTAGGAACCCCTTGCTGTTTTTTAACTTGATTTTGGATACTAGCACATTGCTGCTAACAAATTTTAAGAAAAAAAAAAAAAAGGGGTGGGGGGAGAAAACGGCTATGAAAACAGAACAACTGCACACAGAAAAAATGCATTAGCTGTTGCTTCTCAAAAAGTAATGTAAATGTGGGACTGTCATCCCAGCTGAAGCATTTCTGGAAGTTCAGCAAGAACCTCATCAGTCCAAAATCATTCTACACACTTCTTGATGATCTGAAAGAAAATAAACTCAAAGCTTGCCAAATTTGCAGTCAGCAAAAAAATTGATGAAATGTTAAGTAATGACATGGACCTTGTCGGTTTTGGAGATTGATCTATACGCTGTCTGAGCAAATCGTGCTTTAACACAGACAAATACAAGTCCATGTAGGAATACAAAAAGTGCTCATTATGTGAGACCACAGCCTTGCAAGCAGTCACTCTGAAACAAGACTGTTTTCAGAACTGATAAAAATTTGAACGATACACAATAGCTCAAAGGGCAAACATGATCCCTGCAAGTATGAGGAGGTGAATAATAAGCAGAAGTGGGAACAAAAAATTGCCCTGCATATGGTAATAATGAGTCCATTACGGGAATATGTACATTGTGGTGCCTACACTTCAGAAAGATTGCCAGAAACTTTGAAAGGGTTTGCAAAACAACTTAAGAAAATAATAAATAAATTGAAAAATCAAGTAGAGCCTGGAAAGCCACTTTTATAAGTGAGCCACCAAAGCCAGTTACTCTGTTTAATTAGTCTAAAAGATCACTGGAGTCCCCAGGTATCTAACAAGGGAAGATATTTCTCTTTAATCTTGTAGAAATAGGCAAGCAAGATACTAAGTCTGCAAGCTGAAGTCAGATAAATGTTGACTAGAAATAAGGTACATATTTTTATCAGTATGAGCAATTTACCGTGGAACAGTTTCCATATATAGATATATATATATGATGTGTTCCTTATCTGCTGAAGTCCCTAAATAATGACTTAGCATTTTTCTAGAAGACATGCTCCAGCTCAAACAGAAGATAATGGAGCCTGATTCACAAATTACTGGGTGAGATTGCTATTGTGCAAACAGTCTGCCTTGTTGATCATAGGAGTTCCTTTGTATTTTATAGATGCATGAAGATTTGAGAGACAGGAAAAGAGGGCGGCATTTGGCTGCATGGAACCCAATGAATTTATTAGCTTAAAAAAAAAAACACCCCAAAACACACTAAAAAACCACTACCGATAACAACCAAAAAATACCCATAAAAACAAACAAACCCCACAAAACCCTCAGACAGTTTTTATGCAGATACCTGCTGCGCTTATCCATGCAGAGAAGGTTTGTAACTTGCCTTTAGCAGTCGTGAATAGAAAAAAAAAACGTTCCAGGACAGCTTCTTTGAATTCCCAGGAATAAAAGATGGCAAAGAGGAGGAAGGGAATTACTTAATGGAAACCAACAGATGGGATTTCAGTCAAGAGGCTTGCTTTGTTTTCATAATGAACCATAATCTGTGTAATCTAAAACAGTTTTTAGTTGCTGCAGTGAGACATAAAGACTGCAGCTATGGCATGTGAATTGTTTTCTCCACCATTCATTGCCATGGAAGGTACCCCTTCACTGCTGCAGACACACTAGACCCTGAACCAGTCAGCCAGAGTAAGTTCACAAGGATGGATGAAAGTGTAGGTATGGCACTACATATTTAGTAGGTTTGTCTGCCTTGGGGGTTTTGGGGGTGTTTGTTTTTAATTCAGCCTTTCAATATGTTTATCTAATAAATCACTATAGTCCTGCAGGGCCTATTAACTGGTCTCTAGGCATTATTAGCTACGTGAAGTTTTAGCACTGTACAATATCAAATACACAGCAGAGACATTTAGGGTCCTGGTATGATGTTACTGGGATGGGTCCAGGGCATTATTCTCAAATCCTACTTCCCAGTGATGGTACTGCAAGCATTCCCACCCCTGACATAGTCCCATAAGTCTTCTTTGGCTGTGCAGCCACTGGCGCCAGGCTGTGGGGAGGTGCAGAGTGCCATCAGCACTGCATGGGAGCAAGGTCTCTGTTCTGCTGGCAGCTCGGTGCCACAGATCTGTCCCTGCCAGTCAGCCAATGCAGGGCACAGCATCACTAGATTACATCATCTTACTTATACACTGTATCACAACACGGAACAGGTAAGCAATTAAACACTCAGGCACAAAGACATGAAAAACGTGAGCTACCTGGGAGCCTGGAATTGCAAACAGTGACTGCCACATATATTGTTTATTACTTTGCTGAAGTCCAAGATTTCGGTTTCAGAAACATCAGATGTCTATTTGTGGCTTCTCAGCACACTTCTATCCCCATAACATTTTTCAATAGAAAAGACTAACTTCTATTTATACCTCCTTCCCCGTGTTATTAAGTTCATCTTCATATTAAAAATAAATGGATTTAAAATGTAGGCAACTACATATATAGGCACTCTGCTTGAAAGACATACTTCATCTTTAAAGAGCAGCACTCAATGCACATACTATATAACCTAAACAAATTTCTATTATGAATTCTTAATGAATGCATACTTTGGTCATTTTTATTACTAATATATTATTGATTTACAGAATACATTACCACTTTAGGCATTGGGATTTGCTGGAGTCCTTACACTGTGTATGTAGTTTTAGTCAAAATAGGAGCCAGAAGTCAATACCCCATTTACCACCAGCATAGCTCCACCACGGAGTAAGATATTTAATTATGGTCTGACTCTCACAGTAGAATCACTTGTCTTTCAGTGGCACATATAAGTCATAGTTATTAATGTTAAATTATCCACGAGGCCTGCCTGCTTGTCTTTCACTCTATTGTCAAAATGCTTTGGGAGTCACAATCTGGAAGAACACTGGCAGTCTAACCTTGCAGATCCCTTGCAGGGCAGAGTTTCTCTGAAATCAAAGCACCCACTTGGGCTCTTTTGCTCTGAATCAATGAAGAGTTTCTCTTTGTTGCCATTCACATCAGGGAGCAGTGATTGACTCCTGCAGCTGCCCAGGAGAAAGGGAACCAAACAGTTTTCTTTGATATGAATAATAATACCAGCAGACAGGGAGAAGACAGCATGCCAATCAGCCTCCCCCCATTCCCATAAACAGGCTGCAGATAACACATCAACTGCTACTCCTTGAGGCTTCAGGAGAAGTCTACAATAAGATGGGCACATCATAATATTTTTACACAAATGAAATTCAAAGTGTTTGTTTCCTGCTACAGACAAATGAGGAGGAAAAAAAGGGTTTAGGGCTATGGTTACTTTGATGAAACACTGCTACATTGTTAACTTACAGCTTTATGCCATACAGGTGCTACAGGACACATGTGTCTTGCCAGGATATTATCATGCCTTGGGCAAATCAGGTTTTATGTCAGAAACCAAGCATAGAAATGGCAGAGATGCAGTATCACAAGCATCACTGGTTCTTCTGCTGCTCAGTGAGATGACTGTCCTATGATCTCTAAATCAGGTACTTCCAGGTTAAATTCAAAGTAATATATTGCTTTTCTGTTTGTCTATCTGTTAAGAGATGGATGAGAACCCAGCCCCTTAGGAAGAATGGTCTGCAAGGAGAGACCCCTACTTCTCTCTGTTTCCTCTATGTTTTTTAAAAAAAGAAACAACCTGATGCATTGAGGACAAAGGAAGAAAATACATACATACGGAGTAGGAACACTTTGCACCCTTTTTGCAAAAGAACAAACTGCAACAGAGACAACAGTAATCAAAAACACGCCTGAGAAAATAACAGCCGCAAAAAGCAAAAGTCATATCAATTGCTTAGGCCTCTCTGCACACA
The DNA here is from genome assembly GCA_013396655.1 of Campylorhamphus procurvoides. Classification (NCBI taxonomy): domain Eukaryota; kingdom Metazoa; phylum Chordata; class Aves; order Passeriformes; family Dendrocolaptidae; genus Campylorhamphus; species Campylorhamphus procurvoides. The sequence goes on along the minus strand of WBMV01004888.1, from coordinate 1,106,797 downwards.
GAAGTTAAGTGAGGTGAAGCGAAAAAGTTTAATTCACTGAACTGACTAGAATTAAACAAATAAGCCATCTAAAAACTGGAAGATAAGCTCCTAAAAACCTGTCTGTAATGCACACTGTCACACCAACTTTAAACTGGTTTTTCATCCACTGTCCCATTTCTACCTAAAGGCAAGGTGCTCACCCCCTCCTCCTTCATTTCTTTACCGCACAGGGATTGATACTAGCACATACCCTGCAGGGAATGTGATTGCGCAACATGAGCCAAATTTAGAAGCCCTCTCAGTCCTGGTCTTTGCTCCAACACCAAAGGAGACAGGAAAGCTTCAGCAGCATGTTGAGAGGTCCCTGAACATAACACAACCGTGAGGGGAAAACATCCCATCAGCCTTGCCTGCCTTGTCACTGCTCAGTTGTATCTGTCTTGGCAGTGATAACTTTGAGGACCAGCCACAGCACTATGCAGGAGGCCACTGCAGCAGACACAAAGCCTGACAGATTCAGAAGACACCTGGTGGAGGCTCTTTCAGGCTATGGTAGGGCTCTTGACAGCCCAAAAGTTTTGCAAAAAAAGCCTCACCTTTAAGCAGTAAAGGAAAAAGCTTCCAAATGCTCATATGACATACATGAGGCATTTTGTAGGCAGCCTTTTCTGCTTCCCTCCTTATTCACCAGTGGCAACCAGAATGGAAACAGTCCTGGAAATTATCCTTGCTCCACTCCCTCTAGCATGGCTTGTGCCCAGGACCCCTAAGTTATAGAACAATTCCCATTTTTGTGAATGTTTACTGCATCACCATTCCCATTCATTACATGCACACAGAGCATAGCGAAGCTGGTAAATACTGAGAGTTTATTTCCATGTATCTTATGCCAGGCAAGGACATGACAAAACATCATGTTTCTAAAATTAAACTTTATTTATTAGCAGAATTAAATAAAGAGGCGCTACAATTTTACTTAACTTCAAAGCCATATCCAGAAGTTTCTGGCAGTTGTTTCAATCAAGTGTGTTATTTGCCCAGACTCACACTGAACAAAGCAATCTAAGACAAAACCAGACCTGGAAAGTAATATTCAAACAATATCTCCCTCTTTCATTTTTCAATGCACAGTCAACGCTGCTCCACTGAAATGTCTTCCAAACAAAACAAATTCCTTACAAAGATTTATATATATATATATTTCTTTAAATGCAATTTAAAACAGCTATGCAAAATAAATAAACAGAACCGACAGGAAACCCTTCCTTTCAGCTCAGTGAAGAAGCTTAGTTGAACCCCACACAGTGGTTTTGGGGGCTTTTGGTTTTTGTTTCCTTTTCTCCCCTTAATATTTTCAGGAATGGTACCAGAGCAGAGAGATGATGGGCAGGAAATGAGGAGGCTGCAGGCTATGAGTGGTGGAGAGCTTGGTTTTGTTGGGTAAGTCTGCCCTTAACACGGCATCATTCTGGCTTTAGGAATGCACAGACCTTGGTATTGCACTTCCCAGTGATCATTTTCTGCAGCATCTTTGTGTTTCTGCTGTATGAATGCCATCAATAACCATCTCCACGCCTGGAAGCCTTTCCACTGTAAGCAAGTACATTCAGATACTCCACAGTACTTCCTCATCCAGGTCAGCTTAGCATAACCCAGAGCCATGGCCATTTTGGTCATGAGTTAAGCAGATGTGTATTTTCTTCTTGGCAACAATATAGCTCCATTTCTGCATCCTCTTTAATGGTCTTGGACTGGACCCACTCCTCAATATGCTAAACAGCTCTCTTGATGCTATCAGCCACATCAAGGATGGGACAGTTTCAAGGGATGTGGTGATTTCTCCACCAGCTTTAACAGTACTTTATGCTTCAGAAGCCACACAAGCATTGCATGGATGGAGGAGTAGGAGAGAAGGCTGAGAGAAGAGGCCTCTATTTTTATCCTTACCTCGCCCTGTAGACATTCATATCCTTCAGCTGCATTCTCACATTACGTTCAAATACAGGACAGGGTCCAGATATACCCTCTCCCTTCCTACTCCCCGATTGTCCTAGGATTACACCCATACCCCACCGCAAGTGGTATTGCTGTATGTCAGCTGCATGAACCTCCAGGCAAAAACGTCTCCTCTTGCATGGGCTTGTTATCACAACATGCTTGCATTTGCCTGCTAGCCACAGAATGATTGCACTGTATCTCACCAAAGCTTGGTCAGATTTCCCTAGGCTTAAATTTTCCACTTATCAGTGTGGCTGGGATTATACAGCAGCTGGCTTGGCAATTCAGAGCAAACTGAATAGGCTGTTGACTCACAGCATAGCTGTAAATACAATAGTAAAATGTCTGGCAATCTCATCTAGTACCGCACACACAGAAAGTAGGTCCCTACCTTCTGCACTCTGGGTTCCTGCAGCCCAGCTCTGCTTCTGCATTAGGTTTTCAGTCTTTCACTGGGTCTTTCAGTCAGCTTTCTCTCCGCCCTGCCTCCTGCTAACCTCCATGCATCATGTGGATTAACTGCTAGGGAGTCTTTAACGTCCCCAGAAATTATTGCTGGAGTCAGAGTTGTCAGCTATCTAATGGAGTCAGTGCAGCCTTCTCCCTTGGTTCTGGGCAACAGAAGCAGTACTGCTCTGCCTTGGGCAAGGACACTCACAAACCTGAAGCAGCCTTGGGCACTGTTCCCAGCAACAGCTTCTCAGTCTTACCTTTGGGGTCACTGTTCTCCCACAAGTCCGGAAGCAATTTTTACTGTTGTTTCCTTATCTTTAGCCTCCAGGTTGGTCTGTGCACAAACTCATGTCTCCCTTCCTCTATCACCCTACTCTTGCACTGGAGTTCAAAATGAAAACTTTTTTGTGCTTTTGAGAGCTTGCATACAGCTCTTTAATTTAGTTTGATGGTGAGAGTGGTGTTCTTTTTCTTTCCCTTTTAATAACACTCTCACTTGATGTACCACAGTCCTGCTTTGGGCAGGAAGTCAGACTAGAAATCTCCAGAGGTCCCTTCAAACCAGCATGGCTGTAATTGTTGTCCCTTGTGGGTCTCACTGGCACCACCATACCTTACACTTCTTATTCTAGGTAATACCCCAAACTGAACAATTACTTCCAGAACAGAATTAGTAGAGGTAGAGCTGCCACTACAACACACGCTGACCAGTTTCACAGGCTGCCTCTCTTGCTTCTCTTTGGCAGGATTCTTTCCTTCTCCTACCAGGTTGCTATAGAAATTTCTTCAGAAGCAAAGAAATACAGGGATACAAGAAATACAAAGCATCCAGAAGGGCATGAAAGAGAAAACAAACATATCTTTTTTGTTAATAAATACCTTTTTCCCAAGTCTTTACCTAGAAAGCCACTGATGAGGACAGCAGACCCTCAGACACTCCTGCTCTGAAGGCACATTCCCCATCGCAGAGCATGGGGACTTTGCAGTGTGGGCAGCCCCTGTGCATCCACCAACACATGATGCTAAAGAAGGCAGAGTTAGTACAGACATGTGTGCACACATGAAAGGAGAGTTGGTAGATGACTTGGTCGTGGCAACTGAAACACAAAGAGACAGCAACTCTGCATGTAGCCTCTCTCCACAGAAACAGAGAGCTCATCATCCAGAACATCCCACCAGCACTGCTTTTATGTGAGTCCTGCCTTTGCTACAAGCCAGTTGTAGCAAAATCAGGGGAAAAAGTGGGTCTGAGCCCTGCATGGATGTCATTGGGCAGCACATAAACATTAACACAGCTGAGCTCCACAGTGTTTAATGGGGACTACTATATTCCATGGAGTTACACCAGGCTGGGGAAGCTGAAAAAAGCCAGAGATTGGGCAAGGGCTAGTGAGAATCACCAATATGACTGTCCTGGTCTTATAGCTTCTCCTAGATGTCAGCAAAGGTGCGATCATGCTAGAATCATAGATTCATTAAGATTGGAAAAGATCTCCATGATCAAGTCCAACCTTTGACTGAACACCACCATATCAACTAAACCATCATGCTAAGTGCCACATCCAGTTGCTTCTTGAACACCTTCAGGGATGGTGACTCTACCACCTCTCTGAACAGCCTCTTCCAACACTCAACCATCCTTTCAGTGAAAAAATTTTTCCTGATGTCCAATCTGAACCTTCCCTTCATTCTGCCACTGGCCACCTGGCAGAAGACACTGACCCCCACCTTCCTACATCCTCCTTTCAGGTAGTTGTAGAAAACAATGAGGTCTTCCCTGAGCTTCCTTTTCTCCAGGCTAAAGAACTCCAGCCCTATGAGATACTCCTCACAAGACTTACTCTCTAAACCCTTTCCCAGCTCCGTTGCCCTTCTCTGGACTTGCTCCAGTACCTCAGTGTCTTTCTTGCAGTGAAGGGCCCAGAACTGGACACGGCACTTGAGGTGCAGCCTCACCAGTGCTGAGTACGGGAGGCAATGAAGGTTCCCTGGTTCTGCTGGCCACGCTATTCTTTGATAGAGGCCAGGATGCCACTGGCCTTGGCCACCTGGGCACACACTGGCTCACATTCAGCCAGCTGCCAACCAGCACAAGTCCTTTTCCACCACGCAGCTTTCCAGTCACTCTTCCCCAGGCATGTAGCACTGTGTGGGGTTGTTGTGACACAAATGAAGGACATGGCACTTGGCCTTGTTGAATTTCATACCATTGGCCTCATCCCATTGATTCAGACTGTCCAGGTGCCTCTGCAGAGACTTACAACTCTCCAACAGCCCAACACTTCCACCCAACTTAGTGAGCCCTGTAAACCAGCAGAGGGTGCACTCAATCCCCTCATTCAAACTATCAATAAAGATATTAAACAGGACTGGCTCCAATACTGAGCCCTGAGGAACCCCACTAGTTTGCCACCACCAACTGGATGTGGCACCATTCACCACCACTCACTGGGCCTGGCCATCTAGCCAGTTTTTAACCCAGTGCACCTGTCCAAGCCATGGGCTGCCTGTTTCTCCAGGAGAATGTCATAGCAGACAGTATCAAAGGCTTTACTGAAGTCCAGGAAGACTACATCCACAGCTTTTCTCTCATCTGCAAGGTGGGTAGCCTTTGTAGTCACAAAAGGAAATCAAGTTGGTCAAGCAGGGCATGCCTTTCCTAAACCCATGCTGGTTGGGCCTGATCCCCATATGCTGTATAATGGCACTCAAGATTGATATCTTCTATAATCTTCCCTGGAACTCCATTCAGGCTGACAAGCGTACAGTTCCCCAGGTCCTCCTTCCGATCTTTCTTGTAGATGGGCATCACACTGACCAACCTTTAGTTGTCAGGGACTTCCTGGGTTAGCCAGGACTGATGATAAATGGAGAGTGGCTTGGTGAGCATTTCCAGAAGCTCCCTCAGTACCCTCAGGTAAATCACATCCATCCCCATAGAATTCTGAGCACCTGAGTGGCTCAGCACATCATTAACTACTCCCTGCTGGTGAAAAATTTTCCTATATACTTCAGGAGCTTTCATTAAAATATCTCCTACAATCCTTTCCAAAGAGCTTGCAATACATCTTTCACATGTATGTGCTAGGTGGTTTTTGGGTGTGGGTGAGTAAAAACCTGTGCTGCCTCCAGGAGTAGGGGCACTGAGAGTTCACAAAACAAAGCATTCACAACAAGTCAGAAAAAGTCCTAAAACCTTTTCCCTTCCTCTTAGAATTGTTGAGAATGTCTTAAGTAATCAGTACAGGCTTTCAATACTTTCTCTGAGATGCCCATGTGGCTCTCAAAAGACAGAAAATGGTAGGCAAGACAGAGGGAAGCAGACAAAGTAAGGGAAGAGAAGAAATAATAATTTAAAAAACCCTCAGAAAATATGGTCATTTTAAGCAGCTCCATTCACAGAAGTATTGAGGGCTATTCAATGATCTCACAATCATTTATCATCAACATGCTAACAGGGTAGAGAGAAGCAAGGTATACAAGAGATTAGAAAATAGATACTTGTAACTACACAGATTGCTTCAGTTTTCCAGATTATGCCTTGTTTTAGTTTGTCAAAACAAATGCCAGAATCCAGTTGTTGCTTGGTGTTTTCAATTTCTCTGGATATTGACTTTTTTATCTTGACTTATTCCTATGATATGTGCTGATAGGGCTACAGAAGGACCTTAACTAAAGCCTGAAGACAAATATCAGTTCCCAGTCAAGGCTATTTTACACATTTTGTAAGCTCAGTTCCCACAGTGTTGGAGCGCAGTTCAGATTTTTTCTGCCTGCCATGAAATGAGAGACACACTGGTATTTCTGTCTTCACTTTATATACCACAGTCTGAAGGGATTATGGGCCAGGTCCACATGGAGTGGTCAGAAGTGGCATGAGCTTTGGTGCAAGGACTGACATGGGACTTCAGTCAAAACATCAGTGCTCGCTCTGGTGAGGCATCTTCCCTACGAGCCTCCATTTAGCAGTGCTGTCAGCATCTCTGGTTGCTTCACTGTTACTACAACCGCATGCAAGCACCTTGTTCCCACTCATCTGCCATCTCAGTGGGCTTCTTGATACATGGAAATGAGCCCAAGCATCTCATCAGTGGTCATAAGGCAAGTTGGTGCCAAAGCAGAATCCCCATCTTAGCTGTTTTGACCAGCTGAGAGCCCTGGAAAGGTCTGGAGAAGAAAAGCAACTGCTCTGCCTCTGCCCTTGCCTCCATAACAGCCCTCAGAACCTGTCAGAGTGCATACAGGCAGCATTCTGCTGCAAGGCAGGCAGGCAAGGCAGTCTGCATGCATATGCCAAAGGCACAAAGCCCCATTATGAAGCATTATTCCTCCCAAGTATTCCCACACCAAGTGAGTTCCCGATAAATACTCTAGCTTTCAGCAAGGTCACTAAAAGTTCAGGTATTGACTTGACAGGTAAGAGAAGGTGAGGCGGTTCAGCTCTGCAGAGAAGATGCCAGGCATGTATCCTTGCCAGAAAAAAACCCCTATAGCTTGAGATGAATGCACAGCAGGGAGTCACACATTCTCTTCAGCAACAACTGACCCATCACAGAAGACACCCAATTTAGTCTTCACTCAGAGCCTGGTTACTACAGCACAGCCCTTGGTGGGATGGCCTCTACCCAAACAAGAGCTAATATTGTCATTAGAGGCATGATATGAATAAACTGACACAGCTTCTTCAGCTTAGAAAAGACACAAATGAGAGAGAGATGCTTGAGTTGTCTAGCACTGGTAACTGTATGAGGAAGGTAAACAGGAAATAATTGTTCAGTACAACTCAGAATACCACAAATGAGGGAAGCCAATAAACTACTCGCAGTGACAAGGTTCAAAAACAAGCTTAGTAATGTATTTTTGCACAGAACGTATAATGGCCATGGGAACTCACCAGAGTACAATGATGTAGAAGCCAGAGACATTCAAAAAGAACTACACAAATTCCTGTAGCACAAAGTCTATCAGTAGCTTTAACCTGACAGTCCCAATGTTATCTCCGGATTAGAAAGTCTGTACATTAGAAACAGAGAACGCATGCCAGGAGAACGACTGCAGATGTGCCATGACTCTCATACTACTTTTCCCTTCACCACACTGGTTGCTAATTAACTGCTGGAGACTGGTCATCAAACTTCAGCCTGACCCAGTAATGCTTTCCTTAAGGATGTTTTCACTGCTTGGAACAGAAGAAAGACTAAGGTAAAATGTCTTCTAGCACCTCCATAACAAAAATGAGTGATTGTGAGAAAGAAGGGAAAATTAGAATTAATTAACCTAAGCTGACTTTTACCCATCTATTGTGCAGAAAAAAAACCAAACCCCTGGAGTACACATGCTGTTGTCTTCTCCTCTTCATCCTATTGCTCTATTAACTAAGGTATCACTACACCAGTGTAAAAAGCTATTTCCTAAAATGTAGATTTGCAAAGCTTACCTAAGACCACTTTCCTTGCACTCTATGTTGAATTTAGTGATAGCACTGGACGGAAGGCAGTAATGACAGCAGAGAACACATCTCACATGCCAATCCTCCAACTAAAGCTAGAAATCACTAATGGAAACATTCCTCAAGAACCATACACACATTACCAGCCTCTATCACTAATATCCAAGGATTCAAACAGAACAAACAGTTCGTCAATACCAACATGCCAAAGCTGAGTGCAATCACAGGAGCATGGCCTGGCTCATCATTCACACAAAGTCAGTGGAAATGGGGGCAGTCTGAAGACCTCAGATCCAGTATATCCTTATATTGTGTTTTGGCATAGTTAGTCTTGTTACTTATAGGAATGTGACTTGTATAATATTGTTATGGAGATGTCTGTATTGCTGCATCCCACCAAGCCCCTGACTTTCAAGCCAGGGAAAAGAAATTTCGCTGATTAATTTCCTATCTGTTTGGTAAGAATACTAACAAGGCAAAAGAGAGAAACCCTACTAGCACAGAAGAAGCTGCAGTTTCAGCTCACCACATACTAGACACCAGAGGAATCCAGTACCCTCAGTACTTTGCTAAGCCACTGCCTTCTACCTCCAAACATTGGCATATATGACAACGAGTAATGCCCAGTTAATCCAAAAGTGTACTCAAGTCTCAGGATATCCCACCACAACAGAAGAAGAGTCAGTCTCTTTGAGAGTGGGATCTTGCTTCGCTTTCCAGTCATGAAAAAAAATCTTTCCCAGTCCAACCCCTGCTACCAACCCTGAAGGAACCAACAACCTCTAAATCCCTCCTTTCTGTATGTGGACCAGCATCCTAGGGGTTAATTATAAAATAAATATTGATAAAATCCAGTCTATCCCACACCCACCCAGACGGTGCAGCTGTCAAACAGCTCTATCAGTGCATAAGAAGAATTAATTGTGCTACCAGTCCTATCGTAAGTTCACAGCAAAGTTATATTTTAACAGTCAAATTAATTTCCAGACTTCATTTTCTTCTTGCCATTTTAAATCACCATTGAAAAAAAAAAAGAAGATACAATATTTCTGGAATATAATAAAACACTTTCCCATGATCTTTAGCACGGTTCTATTAATACCCATCACTTAGGTTTTACAGCTTCTCCCAGCAATCCTCATGTGAGATCAACACAATGATTCAGGAAAGGTTTGCCCTTGCACCCTCACAAATACCAAAGCCACTTTTCTACCACATTTTAATCAAATCTGTAGGTTGCATAAAACCAACAAGGTGCTAGCTTACACAATACACTGCCACTCAATATTCGTCTATTAAAAGAGGAAAAAAGCTTATGAAGAGGCACAGATTTATAAAGCTATTTTATTAATGTTTCAAATATTTATTTATATATTATATATATATAAAATAAAGAACTGTAGCAAAACACAGTATCAGCCTAGACAGTCACAATCATGGGGCAATTTCAGGAAGTAGCTACCAAGGTCATTGAATTACGAAGCCAAATAAGACCCATCAGAGGAAGAAACAATAAATTATTAAACTCAAAAGGTTTCATTGCAATAAGCAAATAAAGCCAAAGAAACCTCAGAAGAGTCACTTTGCTTAGCAGAAATTGCTGGAATCAAGTCATGTTCATCAGCATCCAGCTGAAAATAATATCCAGGCCTGAATAACTGGTTATTGCAATATTCGTTCTCCTATCATAAGGCACATAGAAATTGCAGCTTTCAGGTCACTTGAACATTCTGTATCATTTTATTTTAAGGCATTGAAAAAAATGTGCTTTCTAGTAAAGCAAAAATATCTCTGAAAGTTAGTGCTGGGGGGTGGAAATAAAAGTATTTAAAAAATTCAAAAGAGAAAGCCGAAAGATTTCAGAGAACCACTACCTTACAGCCTGGTCCAGGACAGCATTTCCTAATTCCAGGCTCTCTAAATTATCAGACCATTTCTGCCTCTATCTCCCTTCAGGTTAGATGAATGACACTCACATCCCTGATGTCTGCAGGACAAGTGCTCAGGAGCTGCTTCTACTGTGTGAAGGTGAGGACAAGATGACTTAGGAGGTAAAATCCTAGTCTACAAGAAGTCAATTGAAGCTTTAGTAGCTACCTCACAGGCCAGTCAACTGCTTATGCACAAGACCAATAAGATTTGAAGAGTGCACAGAACCTTGTGGGGAAAAAACCTGCAAATTTTCAGGGCAGGGTTATAGAGTGCTGAGACAAAAAAAAGCAACAAGTGTTTGGGAAAAAAAAAAGGTTTCTTCCTTCTGTTACTGTAAACTCCTCATTTTACAATGAGATTTAAAAGATGAAGGAATGATGATAAAAACCTGTCACGTTTCTACTAAAGTGAAAAGTGAACATCTGTATCTGTGTTGCTGCACCCTGTGCCCGTTGGCACAGAGGGGTAGCCCCAAGGCTAACAAGCTGCAGGCAGCCATCAGGGACCACCTTGAACAGCTGGGCAGCCCAGCACGAGCAGAAAGCAACAGCAGCAGCAAGAACAGCACTTTTTGGGATAGCAACTACTGCCTGGCTCTGAAGTCCCCACCCAGAAGAGGCCCCACTGACCAAGGGCCTGAGGAAGCCAACCTTCCACTACATTTTCACCTGCAAACAAGAGACCATGGCTGAAGCCAAGCCTCATTCCACCAACCTACCAGAGATCTATGGGTTACTGCACCTGGCTGTATTTCTGCTGTCCTCACCCCTAAGACCTGTAGCCCCAGCTTACAGGTACTGTATGCCCTGTAATGTGTTGTACCTATTTCTGGTGGGGGGAATGGAAAAAAAAGGAAGGAAGATAAAAAAGCAGCTATTCTCAAAGAAGCATAAGCATGCCTACAGGGCTTGCCATGCGTACAAACGCTTTTCCCACAGGATAATAATTTGTTAGTTATGCAATATAGCATGCGTCTGCCATGCCAGACAACACAATATATTAACCAAAAAAGAGTGTGCTACTATTTAACCAAATATTCTCACTCCAAAAAAAGCACAAAAAACTACCTCTTTTTGCATTTCTTCAAAACCAAAGTTCTGCATTCAAGTCACACTGTTACTTGGTAATACCAAAAAGTTAAACACCCCCACAGAACCTACAATTTTATTCTAGCATAACGTGCACCCGTTTTACGCTTTACTTCACACACATGGATTAAGAAATTATGCTTGCCAGGTTAGTGTTGTTCAGTATGTACAGCCCCTAGAAGCACAGACTGAGAATGTTCTGAAAAAACTTGTTCTTTCCTCAGAAAATGGTGATCTGTCAAAACTAAATCTGTTCATGAGAAGGGAAATTCTGAAATCATTTTGGGGGGAAAAAAATGCCTGTGAAACAAAAACTTCCAAATTGTCAAAATGTCCAATTTAAACATCTTGTAAATGAAGAGATTAAACTACTCTTGAACGCTTTTTCATTTCCAAGTGCTTAATAATGTGGGTTTTTTTCTTATCAACTTTGAAGAGCTGAAATTAAAATGCGGTGCTTCCAAATACTGTAAATTCAATATTTTCACTGATGAGTTCTCATGCCTTTTTCCCCCACTCCCAAATTATACACTGATTAAATCTGAGACACTAACATTCCAGTCAGGACAGGAAAATTTTCCTTTCTTTTCTCGTCAAAATTATTTTGGCATGACCAAAAAAGCCTCTGGCTTTTCTTAGCAGATAGGGAGTCTGCACTGTCACAGTCATGAACACAGTCACACTCTACTGAGTTCCTTTAGGATTAGGATTTTATGGAACAAACCATCTCTAATGAATGTTAAAGATGAGAAATAGAAGATGGTAGAAGAAAAACAGCCATGCTTGTCATAAATTTCAACTTCTTAGAGAACATCAGGAGAAAAAAAATTCCCATTGCCCAAGGCAAAATCTCGCCACAAATCATACATTTCAGGAACCAGCTGAGGCATGGGAAGAGAGAGCTCCAATTTTTGTTTCTGGTGAAAGTAACCTCTCTGACAACAACTGCACCAAAACAGAAATCTGGTCTCAGGTAAAGCTGTTACAGCTGCAAAACCATCAAAAGCTTTTTCCTCTGAGCTAAAATTACCACTGCCATTTTTACCCCATGCTTCTGACATTCAAGACATCTGAAAAACCTTCCTTTTCAGCTCCTAAAGTCTGACTCAGTAGGAAAAATCTGAAATTCAAGTGTCTACCTGGTTGTTCTCCATCAGAACCATATGGACAGAAGACAGCACTCCCAGGAGATTCCTGGAGAACTTTATTCCCTTGCCTGAAAGTATTTTACCTCAAAGTTTGTGGGGTTTTTCCATGTCAGATAAATAGCTTTTTTTTTTCTTGTGTTGTGAACCTCACTTACTTGGAAGGTTGTGAGATAGGGCACATGGTAACTGTACCATTCAAGAGGCTGCCAGCCTGGGGAGTATGAACCCACAGTGATCACTCCCATTAAAGCCTGGCTGAACAGTGGGATTTATGATAGTTGGGTTAACAATTCACTGTCTTTTTTAACATAAGGAAGCGTGATGTGGCACAAGCAAGAGCTGATGGTGAGGATATGAAGACCACTTTCTGCAGGAGGTCTTTGGGGTCACAGTGAGCTGTGGAATGGGAGACTGACAGCAATGGGCAACCCCAACAGGTCACAGCTGCTGAGCACCTAACTGTGACTTGAAAACCTGAGCTCAGTGTTCTTACTGTTCCCACTGATAAACTCACCACTATGCTTCCCCCCCCGGCCATTGTTGCTTTTATGATAGTTTTGAATATACAGTCAGTGCTATTTATGTGATGAGCATCACACTAAAGTTGTTTTTAATAAATTCACAGCTCGATATTCCTGCTGGTTACCTCCCTTTTGGCTCAGTGACATCCCCTCCAGCTCTGAGAACTACTGTGAATCTACTATACCTGCTGTGCAAAAGCATTCAAAGTTGAGCTAACTCCTCTCTAGTAGCAAGTCCCCTGCTTTCTGCAGGGAGAAAAGACAAATATTCTATCTCATCAGGGAAATGAGATCACCCACTACTGCAAGCTTTGCTTCATACTTTTGCAATGTCCTCACTCCTCCACACTTCGCTGGGGGCCAAGTCCAGACGCTTTCTGTCAGCTGAGCACAGGGCAAAACAATTGAAAACTCCCATTTTTACTATCAACCTGTAAACTAATGAACGCCGTAAAATAAAAAGCAAGAGGATTTCAAACTTTATTCAAGGCCTACTTGACATGCAAAATCATCCAAAGCACAAATGCTAGTTAAAATGAGTATATCCTGGCTGCCTCTTGTGGAAAATTAGATAAGCCATAAGTGTCCCCTTAATATAATTATCTCCAAAAATCTGCATGTCTCCAGAGTCTGCTGCAGTTGCAATTCTTTACCAAGTTCACTCCACACCTGCAGCAGAAGCCTGCAAGTGTGATTCAGCTCTGACAAGCAGCTTGTTTTCTCCTGTTTGTTAAAAAAAATAAAGTAGCGAAGAAAAGGCATATCAGGGCTACAATTTTATTGTCTATGTAATTTTCTTATTAAATGTGCATAGCATATACACACAAACACTGCAGCTTTTCAGGTTTTTGGGTTTTTTTCATAAAACAGAAACAGAAAGCAACAATGCCTCACTGTCAGTCCCCCCAAAAATGAGCCTGAAATATGAAAATCAGCACAGGATCCTATTTTTTTGCACATCATTGTAAGTAATAGAAGATTTTCAGGCAAATTAAACCACGGTTGTTGCTGTGCAATTTGATGGCATTTATTTGAGCTGCACAAGTGCAACTAATTATCCATGTAGGAAAAAAAAAATCAGTAAGCTATGTTTTCTCCAATACAGCAGAAGAAGAATAACCACCTTTCTTAGCTATAATTGGCTAGCAGGAATTTTTAAAGTATAAATATAGCAATATTGTCATCACTAGGAAGGTAATGTTAGAGCAAGTGAACTCTTTACCATCAAAAAGAGCATTTCTGCTCAACAGATTCATGAGCAACTAAATACGGCAGTCTCTTTAAAGCTGGGCAGCCGATGCAAAGTATGTCTTTTCTTCCTTTCTGCCTCTGGAGGCAGAGCCCACCATCTCTGCCACTGATGGACTACTGAGCCTGAAGAAAACATCTTTATATACCTTTGCTGCAATACTGCCATTACAGGAAAACCCAAATCCATACACGGTTTAGAGCCAGTATTTTTTAAAGTTTGTGCTCTGCTGAACAAAGATATCCACGAAACTAAAGTTTTCACACCTTGCTTCCTATCTTCCCACAGATTTCAAGTGCTTAATTACTTTTCTGGATCCAGCTGTAGCTTCCTTAAACCTTCCTAAAAATCCCTGCCTGAGGAGGAGTTGTGTGCCTGATCAGTAGGCAGCTCGTATTGCCAGTGCACAGCTCCCCTTGTGCTAAGGGACTGCAGATGAAAAAACCTGATATATGCAGAGAGTCTACCTCCTTTCAGGCTATGTGCACAGCATCCCTAAACTCCCTTTCCAGCAATGCAAGCCCTACAGAGAGAGCAATGCTTGCATTCACATTAACATATCTAGCAGTAAATATCAGAGCCCAGTAATTTTTCAACACGCTACCCCCTTCTGTTGCCCCAAGCACACCTATAAAATATGTTACGTCCTCAAGTTGAGCCCAAATGCCTACCCAATTAATGGAGCTGTCATTTATCTCAATGCTTTTGACATTAATATGGCACTCCAGCATCCTGCCAGTGATATAATGCCAATAGGATCAGATCTTGTTAGGCAGGGATGCAAGGAACACTGTTTCATGATTTTTTTTAATGACCTTCAGTATCCCCCCCCCAATCCAGGCTGTTTCATCAAAACTATAAAAAAGACAAAGTTTCAGCAAAGGCAAAGCTGCTCTTTCCACATTACTATCACTACAGCTGCATTGCCATAAACGTCCACAAAACCTTCCCAAGCAAATAAAGGTGACACAGATGTATGTCACAGAGAACTTAATCTCTGACACATCATGAGACAAGGAGCTGCAGTTCAAGCGCAAGAGGGCAAGGGGTCATCCTGGAGACAAGGGAAGAAACTGATGACAAAAGTAAAGAGGATAAAAAGAAACCAACCAGGGTTTGCTTTTTTTTTCACTAAGGACAGCTGGAAAGAGGAGGGGAGTAGGTAAGGAAGAAGAAAGAAATGATTCAGTGACATATAAAGCAGAAGGAAATAAGAATCTCTATCAAAATGCAGAAAGAAAGAGAAAGCCAGTGAAGAGACTGATGAGAAGAAGCAACTGTTGTGAACGGGGAGAGCATCCTCATGTGTCTCACTCAAAATGTCAAGACAATCTCAGTGCATCCGCAGCACATTTAACTCCTGGCACAACGGGTTTACAATGACCTTGAGTGGGGAGATCTGTTTAAAGGACTATGACATTTTAACATTCAGAAAATACTTTTGGAAACAATACAACCAAAGTCCACTGCATTCCCCTTCTGGTTGCTAACTCCAAGCCTCATTCCTGCAGCTCTTTCTTTACCAAATTATTTACTAAGTGCATTAACATAAATGGAACTGGAAGATTTATTTCTAATTAAAAAAAAAGACCTAAGCACACTGTTAATATTGCCAATGCCTTTCATGACTTCATTAAAAAATAAATTTTAAGATTCACCTTTAGTAGCTATTGTAATAGAGCTATTTTTCATTGACTCAGTGAAATTCCTTTTACTATGAGAATTAAATGTAAAAACAGATCTAATTTTTCTAAAGCAGAGACTTCCTTCAATAAGGAAGCAAAACAACTGAATTATTTATCTGCCATATATAAGAACAGTAAAAGAAAATTAAATCATTAGCTTTCTTCAAAACAGGAAAAGAAAGCAATCTCTCATCTGATACTCACTTCTTCAGTTATGTATGTTGTTCTAATTATATTCTGAAGTACACAGCAGGACTTTTAGGAGAATAGGAGGCATTTTCTGGAACTTTGAAAATTGAACTTGTCCATCTCCCAGGTCTTCCCGCACTGCCCTCACAACAACTACCATCCTCCTGACTTTTAGAATGCATCAAATAACCATGATCCCTAATCCTAAGGGATGATGTCAGAGCCAAGGTACCAGTGAGCCACCTCCAGGGATCTGACCCAGGTATTAAAGTCAAAAGATCGACATGGCATGTGAAGCAAACAGAGGACACAAGAGAGATGCATTTTCTCTCCTTCCCATATCTGCTTTCATTCCTTGTGGCAGCCAAGAGAGGAGCAGCCAATGTGGATCCACTTGACAGACTGCCACCAATACGGGTTCTCTACCACAAAGCTAAAACAAACTGCATGTTTCTGAAGATGCTTCCCAACATTTACCATGCATATAAACTGCTATTTACACCTATTCAGAGTGTCTCCATGTCCCAAAAACACTGAAGCTGAGTGCTTTGAGCTAATCCAACACTTGCTGTACAAATGAGTACTAAACTGTAAGTAACTGCAAAAATCTAAGCAGAATAAACATCTGTTTTTCCAACAAAGGAGGAGGAAGTAGCAGAAAGAAAAGGCTATAACACTTTACTTAAATGTACAAGGGATTTTGATTTAGACACAAAACCAAGAGAAGGCATCACTTGTTTCAAGGACAATTCCAATAAGCAAATTTAGACATTCTGTTTCATTCGATACCCACATTTACATATCATTGCAACCTATTAAGCACAGAAGGGTAAAACTGTCTATTTTTCAAGGAAGTGAGTGTGAAAACATGTAGGTTACATGTCTTTAAAAAAAAAAATTAAAAATATTCTCCCAGTTTTCATTCTGTTGTATCACCTACTCTGTCGTCCCTGCCATCCACAACACAGAACAGCACCAGCAACTTAAACAATGACCCAAAACCCTCTAAGAGCCTGTTAGCAAAATCATCTGTGCATCTCCACCCAGGTGTGCTGACGTGGAAGACTGCAGGAGCAGTGCCATGGAGAGTGTTTTCCTGGCAAACTCAAGGGGTGACACAGCCCTTCCCTGACAGAGAGAGTCCCTTGGCTGGAGGGATGCCAGCTGAGCCCACAGGCACAATGTAGGGCCTTACCTCCATGGCATTTGTATCTCGTGGGAGATACGACCCAGGCAACCAGTTGCTCTCCAGATCATCTTTCCTGATCTCCCTTTGGGGATTTTGGTTCAGTGCCACTCAATGTAGTGTCAACTGTCACCAGAGGTCTCAGAACAGCTGTCAATCAACAGCTGCAGGGCACAGCTCGCCCAGGCAGAGCTGCCTCCAGATACCACTGGTCATGCAAGAGGTTTGGAGTAAAACCCAAGTATCTCCAAGTGCTGCGTACGCAGTGGTGAGACTTCCTCCAAACCAACACACAATTTGCTATCTGAGCAAATTGCCACAAGCTGTGCAAACCAAGGCATGCCCTTCTGAGATCTGAAAGCATGGCAGTGTGAGAATACCGTGCAAGGCAATGGAAACACTGCTAACAAAAACAAAAAACACCACAAAAATATAAAATCCAACCAAAAAACCCACAAGAAAAAAAAACACAGTCTCCACATTGAAATTGCAGTTATACCAGTAAATTACATATAGTCAGGACACTGCCACAAACATTAGCACATCATCATGCACATTGCTACCACTGTTCCTGGCATGGGCTTCAACAACAACTTTCTGCTAACATCTAAGTAATGTAAAGGGTTTAGGACAGGCCAAGGACCATATCCTGAGAGTTAACGGGAGACAGACAGAGTGTTTTGGAGGGTTACCTTTGTATGCCCTGCACACACCATTCACCTCAGAAGATACTAGTATAATCAAACTGAAGTAAGGCCTTCAGTCATATTTATTTGCTGACTGAAATGCTCATCTGACTCTCATACAGGTCTCTGAAGTATTGCCAAGTGTTTGGATACCACCACAGCAAAGGCAACGTAAGACCCTGAAGTACATAGAAATTTTTTGTCCTCAAAATACGGGTGATCTGACCAGTCCTGCCCAAGAATGAACAAATTCTGGAAGTAAAGATATAAGAGATAAACTATAGAGTGCCTGGCTCAAGACAATTCCCAATCATGCAGGCAGACAAGCTAAAGAAGATGCAAGATTACAGCAGCCATGCACTTACAGCATTTATATTCTGTTTATACACGGGAATTGTTTTCAGGAGGACTCATTATATAAAATCCTTCGAACACCCCCATGCAACGCAGAGAGAAAGGTTAAGGTCTCATTCCCCCAGTGAATTCTCAGTGTAATTTGACAACAACAAAGCACTGTTCTCGTTCATCAGGTTAAATACAGACCTTGTCACATCACTGGAGATGCTGTGGACACCAGGCTCTCTAACAGTCCCCCACAAGTCATTGCATTATGTCTCTTTGTGTGTGCGCGTGTTTCCTGCAACAGCTTTTATAAAATGGTAGTGGAGTAATATTTGTCTCTGCTTCCCCAAGCATAAACTGTACCCACTTCTCTCATCACATGTAGATATTGTAACCCATAGCAATGCCTTGAAAATCTGGAATAATGGCTGTAAACCTTGGAGTTTGAGGAGGAATGTGAGACTCAAGATGCCCAGACCTCCCATATAAGTAATCCAGCAAAGAGACTACTCTGCTTCTGGCAAATGGTGTTTTATAGCACCTCACAGGACTGAGGTGTGCTGGGTCTCTCATATCCATAAATCATGTGATCTGTCTTGCCTAAAAAACTAAGCAAAATCAAATCAGACCAATTCATGCACTGTAACAGCCAAACAGAGCCTTTCATCTCAAATGAAACAACAGAGTGCATAAAAGCAGGAGTGCTAGTGCAGCATTTTAAAATACATTTTCGCATTGTATAAAAGCCACATGTTGGGAACCCATTGCCAAGAGCTCATTCCTGCGCACTTCTACAGCACACCATGGTTCCAACAAGGAGGAATGTGTGCATGATGGCCTGCCTGCTTGCCATCCTAAAGCATCCTAAATCCACATTTCTATGGATGCCACACATGTGGAAAGCCTTCTGTGCAGCCCTAAATAGTGCTGGAAAAATGCTATCAAGGAGATGAAAGATCAGCACATGGTCAGATCCCTTCATCCCAAGATGTCAGGTTCTCCTGCCTGGCCTTTGCTCTTCTGAGTAATCTGACTACAAATCAAAGCCCTTATGACCGTGCAGAAGAGAGGCTGAGCCCCACTTATGCAGTGCAAACCTCTCTGTACTTACAATGAAAGCAGCAAAAACAGTAAGTGCAGACAGATGTAAGCAAGGCTGTATTTTCAAACAGCAATAGCAAATTTGAGATTTCTAAAATAAGAGCTGGAAGAATATTCCCATCAAGAACATATCAAGGCCCAAATCAACATGTAAGGGCAGCTTCAATCTGGCAATGAGCCTGAAATAGCACAATATCCAGTCACCAAAACCACAAGATGTCACATCAGATGTCTGCTGTTGCAGCTCCTTTGTTCCTATCACTAGGTGACCCAACAAAGATAAAGCTTAGTTAGGCACTTGTACGCACACAGGGACTGTGCCTCTTCAAGCTGCAGGCACAGAGGTCTGATGAGTTCCTGGGTAAGACAGTAGACAGACAAGACAAGGGCTGCCCCCCTCTTACTTAGTACTGGGAGATGCAAGACCTAAGGCTGTGTGTTTATGAACCGTCATTCATTACTTAAGTTTAGATACAAAACATAATGAGATGCTGTAATTCCATTTTCAGACAGGTTTACTCTGAACATTAAGCATAATTCAGCTTATATATTAAAAAAAATCAGTTTAGTACAGTTATCTTAAAGGACTTGCATGTTTTAATTAGGCTAAAAAGTAGACTATAAATCTAGGCCCTTTTTGAGGCACACTCAAAAGGCACAAAAAAGGTCCCATTCTTTATTTGACTGAAGTGCACATTATGCTAAAGTGTTACTGAGAGCAAACAAGAATAACTGAAATCAGTCTCCTGCTAATTTTCATAATTTGTAGTAGAACACTTTTCTAATTAATAATAGACTTCTAGAGACATCTATGTTGACAAATACACACATGCTGCACTCCTTTATCTTTCTGACATCTCTCCTCAGTGTTGATGCACAAGGTGCTTTCATAGCTTTTTTTCCTACAAACAGGTTAGCATTTAAAGTCTGCATTTTTCCATGAGTCTTCCAATTGCACCCCACTGTTTGTGAGTCTACATTAGAAACTGATATTTCAAGACCGAGGAAGTCAGTAACGACTACACAATTCTACATTTGGATACATGCTGAAATAAACATATTTTGCAGCCCGTTGCACCATAGAATTTGCAGGAAATAATACATTATATAAAAAAAAGTATATTATTATTCGGATTTGAATTTTTCTGTCTACAGCTTAAATGTGTTGCTTACATGCCAGTGGCTGCCAGTTGACACAACAGTCCGAATCAGCCAAAGCTATCTAGTGTATCAAGGAAGAAGGCATGTGTGCTTTGGTACCCATAGACACTGGAAATCATTGCTCATATACTGCAGGTCATGAAAACCTTCGGAACCCTGTCCTGCTCCCCACCCATTCTTATGGCTAAGTCACCCTGGCCAACTTTGTCTTAAACAGGCCTAGAAGAACCTTAAAAGGCGAAGGGCAAATCACCTCATAAAATGTGATATCCACCAAAGATGAGGTATGCACATGCTTGCTGTCTCTGTGCCACATGAGTCTGACATGACACATGAACTGTTCTCATGCTTGTAAAACCTGTCTTCCTGCATGCACCAGCTTTTGCAGTCAAGACTGAAAAATAATCTGCCTAGTAAGCAAAAAAAACCACACCATTCACTTTTGCTCCTCAGATGTATTTGATTCTAGCTCCTCCCAGTTATAATCTATTGTCTTCTAGTGTATAGCATGCTCCAACTTGATGAAAGAGTTGCCTTCCAATCCCTATTTGTTATTTCTATGTTCAGCATGCCCTTGCTCTAGCTCCCCAAAGCCCGCTCTATGCTGACGTCAACAAATGGCATCAAACACTACTCGGTGGCCGTGTTCATTTACACTAAACTACACCATGATGTCAAATCAACTCAACGTCTTCCTCAAGTGTTGCTCACATCAGCACAGGCCTAAATTTAAAAGCGATTGCCTCACCCTCCTAAGACAAGCAATTTCATTTCAATTTATTTTAAAATCCTGTAATCTCTCTCAAAACCCATAGCTTTTTCCAGCTATTCCAGCTCCCTGACCCACCTCAGGTTTCTGCCACACATACCAGCAGCCCTCCAAGGAGCAGCAAGAACAACAAGCAACTACCAATGGAGTTAGGGGCACACTGATGAAGAGTAGGAAGGCGGCAGTGCAGGAAAAGGCAAGGAGCTTAAAAAGTAACTGAAGACTTGGGATTTGTGCATGCAACAGCCCAGTCCTACCAGCTCTGCAAATAAGATTTTCCTATTACTTAACAGCATTCCCTGTAAACCTCATCTTTCCTTTACAGCCTAAACCATTTTTATGTTACCCAGGTTAAAAAAGATGCAGGCAGTGTCTCCAAAGATGTAAGTCTCTCTCCACTGACCCCAACCCTTCACACACGAACCTAGCTGTTATTCAGTTAAAGAGTAGCATGACTTGCACAAGAAGCAAAGAGGAAAGCAAAACACCACCTACTGAGAGAGACAACTCACAATGACACAGAGTTTTCTTAACAAGCACATATTGAGTGTCTCCACCAGACCTCAGACAACAGCTGGCTCTGATGAGAAAAGTCATGCTGGAGTAGGAAGAATGTCAAAGCCCAAAACAGAAAGGCTTTTTATTATTTTTTTTAATTATTATTCCTTCCATTAAAGTTTTCAACATTTTTATAGTGTGTCTTTAATGTCAGGAGTTGCAGAAATTATTTGCATTTTAACAGGGATCTATGCACTCTTTCTGACAACAACCCTGCTTGCTATTAAGATAGCTGATCCAAAACCAGGGAAATACTTAACAAAACCCATTGAGGGCAAAATTACTTAAACCAAATATTTTTGAGGGGTGATTTTCTTGGACGTACCTAAAGACCATTCTCTACATAGGTGGAAAGAGAGTACGGGATAGCTTAGACTTTAGCAATCACTAGGATACAGTGAACAAGGTCAGATTTAGCTGGTTTTATCTCAATTCCTTTGGAAAGGGTATCCCCCTGTACAATATGCCTCTCCCATCACTAGTGATGCATAGGGAGACAAGCTGTTGCTCCTATTTAGATACCACTCTAGTCACCAGGCAAAAATGTATCACCTAGAGCAAGGAATGATGCCAAAAGAATGTTATTCTGAGAAGGATGGCCTCCTCAATTTATCATCATGCAAAACCAGTCAGAAGAAGTAAGCAGCCTATTTTGAAAATAAATGGATTAACCAACAAAAAAACCTAAACACTCTGAGTTCAGGTGAAAAGGGCGACAGACTGCCAGGGCATGAGAATTTTACAGCTGTTCTGCTTTGCCTTCTCCCCTACCCGGAGATCGCCCAACAAGAGACCACCTGGTGACCAAGAAGGGCCCCACACGAATCACAGCCTGGCCTTTCCAGAAATCGACCCCTGTCCAGTGCATAGTGCAGTGCCCATTCACACTGATGCTGTACAGCATTCCCAAAGGTGGATTTACAGCAGTACTGTTACAATTCCTTGCTTCCCTCTCACAGCTAAGTAACCTTTGGGAGAGATTGCAGCTGTAAGCACAGTTGTGAAAAATTACTCTGTTAGGAAAGTTAAGACATTCCCTCCTCAAATTCTTCACTGCAACCTCTGCTTTTCACTTACTAAAATACCAGTCCCACCTACAAGTGCCAACTCTGAAGTTTCAGTACATATCATGCAAGAACACTACATTGTTACCAAAAAAGGAGAGCTGCCTACATTTCAGATGCATTTGCTCAGACCCACCATGTGAAGCTGTCAAGTGGAAATCACAGCATCCATAAAAATCCAGTGGAGAGACATTCACAGGGAGGATAAAACAGTTGATCATACCACCACCACAAAGTAAATGGAAATAGCAACAAACAATAGAGAGGAATAGACATTGGCACTAGGAAGATTAAACTAAATGAAAAATGAAACATACTAGAAACTACCTATCCTGCCAAGATGTTGTGCTAGATACTCCACTATTAGCCAGAAAGCAGTCTTTGGCTCTTAAGACTGGAGAGTACAAGTGTGAAAAAATTAGATCACCTCAGCAGTGGGAGTTACTTAGTCAGACTCACCATGCCAAGGACCCAAGGATATTTGGGTTTTAACATTTCACAGTTTTTCATTATTGCCTTTTCAGATTTAAGCTTGTGCTAGCAGCAGAATTAAAGGTGAAATAAAATAAAAATAGCACAAGGTACAGATACTAATAGTACCAAGCACATTCAGAAGGTACACAGCAGACCAGCTGTCTGCGTTGTAAATCGGCATTGATACATTCTACATATGTGAAATTTAAGGCATTCAAGTTATGATCCAAAAGGAATACAAAACTAGTCTCAAAGAACATGATTCTTTTTCTACTTTAGGCTCTTTTTGAGTGTTGCAAATTAGTCTGAAAATTTCCATATGATCAACTGAACAGAAAATGGAATTTGTCTGAAAAAAAACCCAAATGCTGCATATAAATACATTATGGTATTTAAAAAAAAATAAAAATATCAAAGCCTGTGAGGGATTATTTTTTTAAAAACACAAGAAAGTATCAGTTTACTGCTAATTCACTGTGCTGCAAACTCTCACCTAAATGCAAATAAACGCTGTGTCCTTTAGGTCAGGTAAATGAAAAGTGTTCAACCAATAAAAGGCATCTGTCAAGCTTTCAATATAGAGATTAGAAGCATTTGAAAGGTAAATCTGAAACCCCAGACTGAAACAACACTGTGCTTTAATTTAAACATGTTACACTGCATGGTTATTATTAAGCTCTTCATTCACAGTGTAATTTAAGGACCATTTTGATATTCTGTTTGGAAAAAGGTGTCAAATTAAGGAAAGTGGTGTCAAGTCCAGAATCTTTTTGAAAATGAAGCCCCATCTGTAATAGCACCCTATAGGGTTTTAGTTCAACAGCATTTTTCCATAATTCTAATGGTACCATAGCATTCATCTCACAGACCCCCCATCTCTGTAAAAAGACTCCCACAGCACGCTTGATCCTTTCAGCCACAAATGCTATTGATAGATTATAAGCTTATATACTATTACATTAATGTATGTTTATATACTATATGACACAACGCATGCTGTAATGGCCACATGAAGCACATGGCTGTATGATGTCTCTAGACAGAACCTGTCTGGTTACATCAACAGCCCACATTTCCCTTAATGTGGACTTTTTACTTTGAAGGCCAGAGAGGACTATGACCCCTACACTTCTCCTCAACATTGCTAACACAGAGAAGGGGAAGATGTTGAGCTGGCAGATACCATCCACACAAGAAAGCAGCAGGCAGTGACAAACCAACTGTGTACCAGAAGGGATGATTTTTTAATTGTTTTGTCTTGTTCTCCAAAGGCAATGAAGACAATATGAGTTTGCAGATCATGTCTGCTGAACAATATCCCCCTAACCACTTTTAGCCTGTTGTCCATTTGGAACCCTGTCTGGCAAAAGGGACAGATTGCATAAATAATACAACTTCTGCAAGTCTCTTGAGAGTGAGGAGCCTGACAGTGGAGACATCTCATATTAGCTTCTAAAGTGAAGGGAAGAATCAAAAGTAAAAATCAGTCTATTTCTTTCTTTGCCCATGAAACAAGCTGTCCTTTAGGAATGACAAAGTTTGTTTAACTAGTAATTTACCCAACAACCACCACAGAAATCTCTATTTTTATTTTTCTGGAAGTATAGTGACTGATAAATTTTCTGACTTATCAGGTCATTCTGCATTTGACACACATATGACAGGCAAAGAGTTTCCTCATGTCGATATATGATGTGAACTTAGGTTGCAGAAGAGTTAAGATGCTTTCTCATGTTCCTTTCTTCCTCCTAAAGAGATACATTGCTAGTGACATGCCAACAATACTAGCCATCACATAATCTTCCTAGTCAAGTAATAAATTATTTACTACAGTTCCCTATTTGAAAGGGAGTCAATTAGTTAACAGGCCATCAATTAATACTCAGCAAGGAACAATAGGAAGAGAGAAACTGTTTTGAACAGCACAGATCTTGAAACAGAGCGTGCTTTTAAACTGGATACCTCTGTATTCAAGCCAGTATCTTGCTTCACTGAACATCTATTTTAATACATAAACGGCTACATTTGCTAGCAAGACATCCTGTCGACACCTATTCAATCCTGCCCTACTTTGGCATGACACTCTTTTGCGATTGGCAGGGTTCAAGTGAGTGCTCAGACATATTCAAAGGATTATAATGCAACGCATTTGAGGGAAGGAGGCAAAAGCTTTGTTTCCCAGAAAAAAAAAAAAACCTAAGGGCAACATCCCCTCGAAGACATTGCAAACAAAGTAACCCTGGAGACAGTCTCTGAGGAACAGTGACAATCCTCCACAGACCAGATGATCTGNCTCTGCTCCTTGTTTGGGAAGCAGGAAGGGAATGAAGGTGATGGAGGGAAAACGTTAGGAAGTTATTTAAGGGTCTTTACAAAGCGAGAAGTCCGTCACTCCCTCTCCTACACAATGGCATCATTTTAATGTCAGGAATTACATAGTTTTCAGTGTTTGTTCCCTTTCTTTGATTTTCTCCTAAACTGTGATTTGAGCTCTATAACCTAATATAAGCAGAAGTTGATCAATCTCTCTGCTTGAGGACTGAGGAACTTGCAGTGTCTTACATGCACAGTCTCCATTTTGCACAGCTTAATTTGCCAGGCCAAATCTGGCACCTCCTCTCTCAGCCTGCTGAGAGAAGGTGCGCCATCCCAGGAAAGTCATTTCAGACGACGAGCCCAGGCAGGAGAGAACACCGTGCACACAGAGCCATGGGATCTGCAACTCACCTGAGGCATCATAGCAGACTGAGTCAAAATAGATCTTTTTTTATGTTATTAAAACCAGGTATTCAGCTTTATAAACATTCACCCAGGCTTCCCCATGAAAAATACCTTTCATTACTGTTACTTTTCAGCTCTAATTAGCTCTTTTACCACAGATTTGACTAGTACTTATATCACTTTCCAGGTAGTATATCTGGTTACTATCCATCTTATGTGTGTATTTGGTTTTACACAATGCTCTAGAAGTGCAAGCATTATTTCTATATAACCACCAATGAATATATTTATAAAAACCAAAGGAACACTTGAAAGTTACCACTTCCATAAGAAATTCAGATTGCCATATCCCAGTGTAAACTACCCAAAAATAAAATTTAAAAAAAAAAAAAAAAAAAAGAAAAAAAAAAAAAGGAAAATCAGACACTGCAGTGAAGCATACTAAAATGGTCTTGGCACCTCAACTGGTTGTGAGTCTAACTCTCGCAGAGGTTCATAACGCACAGATCCCATTGACTTCTAAGTTTATCCTTTTTAACTCAATGCATTTTCATGAGTGCTAGACAGACTGATCTCATCTCCTTGTATCAACTTTTCTGTGCCCCAAGCTTCTCACCATAATAGCGTTCCAGAGTGATATTGGATACACCAGCCCTCCTCAAAAGTTATTCTTGATTGCATTTTGCCAACTGGCCAACAAGGGATAATGAAATTCAACATGTAAGCACTCCCCCAAGAGCTGGAGAATTTCACATCTGTCATATATTTACTGTCCAAAAAGAAAGGCACTGTATTTGTGCAAGGGCTAGAGCTCTGAGAAACAGGGTTGTCACCAGATGTTCCACAGCTGAGAGTCTGCATAGCCTCACAAAGTGAGGCTAATCAGCACAGGCCCCAGGTAATTAAGTTACTATGCTTTGCATGAACTGCTAGATGGTTAGAGGAAGAGGACTACAATTGAGAGAGCCAGCAATACCTGGGCAAAGAGTACCCAGGACAAAATGAGAATCCATGTCAAGCCAGACATCAAAATAGAGCAGTACCACCTTCTGGGGCCTGGTAGGAAGATTTTGGCACCAGTGCCACAAATCACGGCATATAGCAAACAGTCTAAATCATTTGGGTTTCCACTCAACAGCATTCCTGAGCCCATTTTTAATTACATTCCCCAAGGACACTGAACAGAGACTACAGGCTCATCCATTTTGTGCCTTATGTCCTTCATCTTATTTTCTTCCACCTCCTTAATCTAAAGCTCCTGTGAATTCAGGTATGCAATCTGAAACAAGGATTGTAGCTCTCAGGGTGGAAGGACATGCGTGCAGTGCCTCATTACAACTCCTCTGCATCTAGAGAGGTAGAAGGGCTAAAGACACACCAAAATAACTTACAAAAAAGAGCTCATCAGCTCCCAAAATGTATGTCCAGACCCGTTTTGTCATACACAAGCTAAGCAAGTACATTGTTTTTAATTATTTTTTTTAATAGCTGTCTGATACTGTAACACATGACTTCCAAGCACTTTTATGATCAGGGCTCAGAGACTCTAAGGTGTCTGCTGATGATACAAATTCATTATGTATCAGGCACCTGGCCAAGGGGCCAATTTTTTTCTCCAATCAAATTAAGGAAAACAACTAATCATTATTAGATTTTCTAGTCCTCAGAATTCCTCCAGAGTAATATCTAATAGTAAGATTTTTAATTGCATCCACCTATACAATTACAAATTGCAATGACAGGTTTGATGTCAAGTCACGACAAAGACACGAAGGCATGTCAAATGTTCCTTACATTATTCCAAGTTTAGATAGACCATCTCTATATAGGTTTATTTATATATACAGTATGAAAATTATATCTAAAGCACATACACTCACATATATAAATACACACACACAAAAATAAAATCAAGTGACCTGGTTTTTCCTGCAACTATTACAAGTAGTCTTTCCTCATTGAAAACATACTACAAATTACATACACAGAATTGAGCAGCAATGCTGAGAAAATACTGTTTGAGGTGATAAGAAGGACTTGGCCATGAATCTGTCTTTCAGAGAAGAGCTGTGCCTCCACTGGAGGAATAAAGGGGACACCTGCTCTCAGGAATGCCTGTCAGCCCCAGTGCCGAATGCCCCAACTCAGCAGAGGAATAGAAACGTTAGAGGAAGGGAGATGATGTCTTTTGAGAAACGCATGGCAAGCAACACTCAGCAGAGTTACCATCAGCCCCTGGCTCTGTGGAGGACCACCCCTGGCTTCCCCTGCCTGCAGAGACACTGCCACATGGGTTTGTTCATCTATACCTTGAACTGGAACAGTGCTAAGCTCCCAGCTCCTCTCCAACCTGACACAACCAGCACAGCCAAACTGCCTTGCTTATAAACCAACACGCACATTTCCCCCTCCACCTCACTGCACAGAGAAGTGCTATACAAGACTGACATACTAAAGCCACCTTCCTTTTTGTCATCTGCTCTCTTGATACTAAATCAGCCCCTACTACAGCCTCCAGCATCTTGGTAATAGAAACAAAACACTGAATTAAAAATTGAAGACAGATCTTCAGCAACGAGACCTGCAGAGGGGGGAAAAAATTAAATCAAGCTCTCATTTAAATCAGCAGCATTGATGAACTTGTAATTAGTCCCAGCAGAGCTTGAAGGGTATCAATAGTCTCCCAGGAGAACAAGGACCGAATGCAGCACTGTAGCTCTTAGGGCATGGGAGCAGCCCACAATCTAGTAAAACTCACTGTAAGCACTATTATTTGAGATTAGCCCAGGATACACTCTCTCCCATGTTAAAACCTGGCTTTTCCCCTCTGGGCTGAGCAAACCAGATTCAAATTACATTTACATGGAATCACCAAACCTCAGTATTAAAATTCAATTTATTTGTGGCTCCTCATCCTGGAGACTTAAAAACAGGTGGCAAATTAGGCTGAGCTTCTAAAATCCATCAGGCATCTCAGTTTCTATAGGTTACAGTACAGGAGGGAGTGACAACAATAAAATTACCTACTTCTAGTCCATATCTCCTCCTCTGCCCACTCTAACACAGACTGTCTTGAGACAGATGTTTAGTGTCCATGAATCTTACATCAAACAAACTCACATCCCAGGATGTGTAGCAAGACACTCAACACCATCAGGCACTGCAGAAAGCTGTCCAACACAGCAGAGCACCAGGAAATACATAGAAGTAGATGTTGCTTTGATTACAATTCCTTGAGTTTATGGGATGCACTGAACACTGCACTGTAACTAAAAACTAAAACCAGCCCAATCCTACACTCTCCACAATGGACAGATTGCAGCATCTGTGTGGTGTTGGCTAAAAACCGACTGTGCAGCCCACAGCTTGGAGCAGAATCATGACAGAACAAGGACAGTCCTGCCAGGCACTGGGAGGAATATTCAGGGGAGGCTGCCCAGCACAAATTCATTTCCTGGAATCAGGGAAATTCAAAGTAAGGAAAATCATCTGAACTCTCTGATGTGCTTTTAATTTCTTCCCTTACCAGAGCAACTTTCCAAGATGAGTTGCTCACTGAGCAGCAGGAAATGCCTTCCAAATTCAAACAAAGCCACATTACCAAACATATCCAATTCAAGAAAACACGATCAATAAAGGAAATGACTGAACAACAGCAAATATGCCATGGGGTAATAAACATCACATGGCTCTAGGATTCATTTAACATGACTGTGGAGCGATAAGACGGATGTTAGGGGTTTCTTCTAGGGAACCAGCAGTTTCATTTGCAATAAAGAGTTGCTTCTTGCTGTTTTTGCTGGGCAAAGGGTGCTCTTCCTAACAGGAAAACAGCAGGTCTGCCCAGATCTTGTGGGAGCAG
Source organism: Campylorhamphus procurvoides (assembly GCA_013396655.1). Lineage (NCBI taxonomy): Eukaryota > Metazoa > Chordata > Aves > Passeriformes > Dendrocolaptidae > Campylorhamphus > Campylorhamphus procurvoides. The sequence goes on along the minus strand of WBMV01004888.1, from coordinate 1,077,179 downwards.
GTTAGCAGCAACTGAGGAGGAGGTGCAAGAATGAAGGAGGCCATAATTCATTCCCTCACTGTCACTCTTTTATCATTTTAGCTTAAATTACTTCAAAATGCCCGCCTTAAACGTGTGAGATAACTAGGACCAGAAAACCCTCAGAAGTAATTTTTTTTTCTATCCAACTCTAGCAGTTTAAGCTTAGCTAAAGTTATTCGGAAAAGAAAGAGAAACGACAAGCCATTTGTGGGTCCACGTCCAGTAAAGAGGTGCTACACCTGCATGGGAAGGATGGGCATATCAAGCTCTTGCACTTGCAAAACCTGGCTACTGCTGGAAAGGATGGCTCTGCCCAAGCATTATGCAGCTACTTTGTCTGTGAAGCTGTCTTCAGGTCCCCCAAGTACTGGGGAAAAGATGCATGGCCATATTCACTAGACCCCTTTATTTGATGCAGAACAGCAGGACCTCTCCAATCCCTGGGAGCTTCCTGTCATCTTCACCACATAAAAGCTTTACCTGGAAGCTAGGCATTAACAAAGTAGGTGGAATTAGCAAATAGCCCAATAAGTCTCCATTTTCCCACTGAGGTAATTATGTAATAGGTGAAAACAAACAGGGAATGGATGTGCAGTTATCTCCCCTATTCATCAGGATAAGGAAAGCTGCTCCTCTTTCTTTACTTTCAGCCTCATCTTGCCCCAAACCTGTTGCTTTGGAATATCTTGCATGTCCAGGAAGACACAGGACAAGGTGTCTTCTCACATGTAGACAGCTGCAGATGTGAAAATACTCCTGGTGCTCCATGGTACCTCTGGGTATTGGCTAAGGGATGACTATATACATATTAGTCAGCTTTAACCCACTACATTTTTCAGTCCTGGCTGCTTGGGATTATTAACTCCAAAAAGATGTATAAAAAGACTATTCTGATGTGCTTATTTGGAAAAATCAGGAAAGGTTTTTAATTTTATATTTTTGGTTAGTTTTTTTTAGTTGTATTTACAGCTAATGCCGAACCATAGTAACTGCATCACAGACACTACTTACGTGGAAAATCATCATGATTTTTCATTAGGATGTTATAAAATTTTTAAAACCAATATATCGGCCAGAGGTGAAACAACCCTGGACCCATCAATATCCTGATGAGCTAAAAGTTGAGTAAACACGAGTAAAACTTATTCAGACTAAGTTCCTTGAAAAAAAACACTTCAAAGAGCTAGTCCTTATTTATTCTGTGCTTAGCTATGACAAGGACTAGTCAGGAACAGGATTATCTGACAGTACTTGCTAGCCAGGGACTACTGCAGAAGAGACAACAATGGATCAGTGTGGATGAAAAAATTCAACATCATCTTGAATACCAAGAGAAAGCCAGGCACTGCCCCAGAGATCCTGTCATCACAATGAACACTGCCCCAAGCATGCAGCTGTTCTTCATTCTTTTATTTAAAAACAATTAATTGGGAAGAGGTTTGTACTTTAACTGCATGAGCTTTGACTTTTGTATTTGACAAAAATGAAGAATATTAAAGGTTGATAGAAAGACAGAAAAAAAACATTGCAAGAGATTTTTAAGGCATTCATGTCCCTCTTGTTTTTCCTCTCCAGTACCACCCAACCTCTTTTGAGCTTGCCTTATTTTTCTACCAACACAAAGCAGAGTAGGCACACTAGCTTGGTCCCTCTAATGCTCTTCCAAACTGCTGCCAACAAATCGTCTTGTCTATTTGCTCAGCACTCACTAGGACCAAAACCAAATGCACTGGCCAGAACAAGAACATTTGGCATGTGCATTTTTATAGCCTGAACTGCAAGAATATTGGAAGGTCCAAGAGACTGGTTGCAAGCTAAGGCTTCCAGATCAAATCAAGACTAGGTCAGAAACAAAGAAACCTAGTCATCTGACTTAGCAACTGCTTGGCAGCTGATACGAAATGAATAGTCAGAGTTAGGTCAGCTTTTCAGACAGCAGATGTCTGCACCACAACACCCATTCATTATGTCAGGTTAATAACTACACAAATAAAATTTTTCAGAATTCTAACAGAACTTCTCATTGCCCGAAGCTATTTACACCTCTTTGTGACAAGATCTGAGTTATATTTTTCAATACTGTTTTTTTATAGAGTAACTTTTCTTGAAAAAGTTCACTAATAAAAACATTTTTATAACCACAGTAAAATATAATGGGAATTAAATTACAGTACAATAATTCACACTTGACTGCACAGAGGACATTTGGCCTTCATCTTTGTGTCTGAATGTGCTGGGCAGGAATTACTACACTATAATTCATATGCTGTCATGTCTTATGGCTTAACTAACACTTAAAATCAGAGTTGGTCACTAGAGATCAGAAATCAGTCTTGTCCAGAAATGGTTACAAATGAAAGAAGCATCAGAGGTTACAGGCCCAAAAAGTAACAACTTCCTCCTACTTCTATAGTTCAGAAAGAAACCACATGCCTTCCCACTGGGTGACATACATGTTAAGAACTATCAGACAGTTAGGGGTTGGAAGGGACCTAAAATATCATGTAGTTCCAACCTCCCTGCCAAATGCAGGGACACCTTCCACTAGACCAGGTTGCTCAAAGCTCTGTCCAACCTGGTGTTGAGCACTTGCAGCAGTGGAGCATCCCCAGCTTCTCTTGGCAACCTGTTCCAGTGCCTTACCACACTCAGAGAGAAGAATTTCTTCCTAATACCTAACCTAAACCTACCCTCTTAACAGTTGAAAGCCATTATCCTTTGTTTCATCACTACATGCCTTTGTACAAAGTCCCTCTGCAGCTTCCTTGGGGGCCTCCTTTAAGTACTAGAAGGCTACTAGAAAGTGTCTCTGGATTCTTCTCCAGCCTAAGCAAGCCCAGCTCTCTCAGCCTGCCTTTGTAGGAGAGGCACTCTAGTCCCTTGATTATGTCCGTGGATGTCCTCTGGACTCATTCAAATAGGTCCACAGGTGGGGGTCTCACCAGAGCAGAGGGGCAGAATCACCTCCCTCAACCTGCTGACCACGCTGCTTTTGATGCAGACAAAGATATAATTGGCTTTCTGGGCTGCAATCATACATTGCTGGGTCCAGTCTCTCATCCATCAATAGGGTTGCTTTCAATCCATTCTCCATACAGCCTATATTTGTGCTTGCAATTGTCCCAACCCAGGTACAGCACCTTGCATTGTAAAACCTCATGATGTTCCCATGGTACCTCTTCTCATGCTAGTTCAGGCCCCTTTGGATGGTATTCCATCCTTCAGGCATGTCAATGCATCACACAGCTTGGCATCATTGACAAACCTGTTGAGGCTGCACTAGATCCCTTTGTCTATGCCACTAATGAAGATATTAAATAGCACTAGTCCTGATAGGGACCTTTGAGGGTAAAAGGTCTTGTTTCCTCCCCACAGCTGGAGGATGCTATGAGTAGACGCTGGCCAAATACCAAAGGGAGAAAAACAAACAAAAAATTACCAGAAAATCCCCTTAAAATCTCATACCTTATTTAATGTGGCATTTAGACATGAAAGAAGTGGGTCTGCACACAGACCTCTGCACTGCATAATGGCTTAAGCAAGAATTAAATAGCTTATAGTCTTAGCAAGGTTGAATTTCACTTTCTATCAGTTTATAGATTGGTCTGTCATCAGGTAGGGAACTTAATATCCCCAATTTTAGTATATTGCTGCTAATGAAAGCATTATAGTATATACATAGAACAGCCACCCCCTTTTATCAGGAAAAGCCTTCCTCGATCACTTGTTCCACTACGGAAAAAGGTGGCAGGGCTGAAGGTAATACAAATTGCCAAGAATAGCAAACATTATAAATATTTCAAGGATGATTAATCTTTAAAACACTGAAGTTAGGCAGAAGCCTGGAAGTCAACTTGGCTATTTCACAACTAATAAAACATGTATCTTGTATTTCATTGTGACTATAAAGAGTATTGTAGTAAAAGGCAATTATCCACCATTCACTAGCTAACATAACACTTGTACAAGTATAAAAGAAACACAGTATGTATTTTAAGCAGTGACAGTATTTCCACTGTATTAAAATAGTAGTGAGGCAAATGTTCAGCTCACATTAAACAGCACTCTGTCACTGAAGACCAGCTTGCTACCATCATATATTCCCCCAAGATAGATAATGCTGCTTGCTTTAACAGAATCATTGTCACCAGGCAACTACCACTGCTGTTCAGTAATAAATATTTCCAATGTTCCCACAGAAACTGCCTCGGCATCTGGACCTGCTAATGCCTAGAGAGATCAGCTTGACCTTGGAGTGCCATCTTTTCACAGAGATGCAGCCCCTCACCATGGCTGTCTCCCAGAAGCATTGCAAAGATGATGCAGAAGCTCAGAGGGTGAGAACAGGACAGCACATAAGGCTCTCTTCCTTGCAGCTACAATGACTTGAAAGGACTTCAAATTTAATTTCCTACTCTGCAAATGATGAATTAGTTCCGGCCCAGCTCAAACTAATTCTCATATGGAGGGACAAGATGGCATCCGTCCCTAAGTGCAGGAAGGTCACTTTACAGCTATGCCACAAGTCTCCATAAATAAATTCTCAGAGGCAACCAATCTTTTTTGCAAGTTTAGAATTGGGCCAGCAGCATCTGTAGTACTTGTAGCACCAGTTTGGTGCTGTCAAGTATCAGTACTAGGTCTTAAGCTTCATAATACCATGCTCCAGGACTTGCCAGGTTTTGTCAGAACTACAATCTATTTCAACTTAAACTTAGTTCTATCTCAAAAGTTATTTAAGAAACTCTTGCAGAATCTCCTTGGGATCAGGTAACTTTCACCTACCCTGCTTGAGTTGCAATAGCAAACCTTTTCTAATGTCAGATTGTCCTGAACAGACTTTATTTTTTCTTAGTCATTGGTACAACGCTGTGCTGTGTTTGGAATTCAGTATGAAAATACAGAATCATATTCACACAAGGCTGAAAGGAAGTAAGCAAGTGTCTGCCTGGTATTTACTTACCAGCTAGGCTTAAACCACGATACCTATTGTTTGTTCTGTAATTTCATAGCCTGCTTTTGCTTACGTTACTGCTTAAACTTGTTCTGATTTCAGTTTTGCTTAGCTTTGGCCAAGTGGGTGCTTTCTAACCCAAAAATCACGTTGTATATCAGGAAAAAGATTAAGAAATCTAAGTAGTCACAGCAATGACTAACTCACTGCATGGATTATCAAGGGCAAACAAATATAGGGTTAAAACATAAAAAATAACCCCAAGCAGCTGCAAGACCAGGAGGAATCCAGCCACACAACTTGCACACCATGCTTCGCTCAAGCAGGAACGAAGATGCCGAAAGCTGACTCTCACAACACAACAACATGTCAAGAGCATAGCAGCAGAGGAAACAGGTAGATTGCCAAGCCTGTTGGTTTTGTTGCTTTTTTAACTATCTCCAACAGAAACAGGACAATTTGGGCTATTGCTTTAATTGGAGGAATAAGTGGTTGTTCATTTTTGGATTAAACTATTAAAAGAAATAGAGTAACAACAACAAATAAACCTCATTCTTCATTGCCCATCATGAAATTATGCCCACAGTACAATCCTTTAAAAAATAATTTTCAAATAAATAATAATAAAACAATCTGCTAAGATACCTTCAGCTCTTTTCCAGAACCTAAAATAAGTTACTTGTTTGGAAATGTGCAAAATTTCACCCCACAGGGATCACTGCCGTATCATTCCTATCCTGCTCTTAATAGCATGGAGTGCTGAATTCTTTTATTTCTATTATTATTTTTGTCCAGCAGTCTGGAAGTCTTAAATCGCAACTCTCAGCCACTCATAAGCATGACAGCAATGTGACAGAGCAGGTGTAGACCTCTCCAGGCTTGCAAATTGAGCTGCTGCCTGTCACGTTCATCCCATTTCAAGTGAACTTTGACAGTGTTCATTTGTGAGTAAAGAGAAATCTGCTTTGTTTGGGGTCAAGAAGAGGAAGGCTGAGGAAGATGAGAACAGCTGCTCATTCCAGAAAACGCCTCTGGGAAACCCACCTGCTATAGGGAAAGAGGATCAGTTTGTTCAGGTGTACACGGGGGTAACAAGCCAAGGAGCACTTTCCTGGGGGCCAGACCCTAAGGCCATTTGGGAAAAGCTTCCAAACAGGGGCAAAAAGAAGGCAGGGGTTCAAAAGTGCTGTCCATAGCAGAACCTTTGCAAAAGATTAAAATGCCTTTGCTTTTGCTATTGTTGCTGATGGTTTTATTTTATTCCCTGGTATTGTTGCTTTCTATTTTGGCTAATTCTCTAAATTTGTGTAACAGGTTTGGTTTTATGCAACAGATGGATTTACAGGCTTTGCTGTAGCTTAGAGGAGAGCTTTTGGGAGGGCTTCCACGCTGCTCCAGGTTATATCAGATATGCAAGTTGCAAGCTATTTTCCATTCAAACCAATGGCAACAGTAAAGAAAGCATCCACTACTCCAACATGCTATCATCTCAAGTATTTCATGCGGTTTAAAATTTTTGTGAGCTACGATTCAAAGCAGTCTGAGCAAAACACTAGACCGTGCCATGCCTGGGCATTTAGGATACAGCAGATTAACATCATCACTGAGGAACTTTGAGGACTCATTACGTTTTCCCCTCTTATGATTTCTACAGCTTATCAACATGATAACGTTGTACCAGGGCAATATTCTGGAATATTACTTTTCATCTTGCAGATCCACTGAACTATACACCCTTTGACTGCACACCTGTCACCACAGTCCAAGATGCACAACATACTCCAAAAAATGAGACAGCTAAAACAAAAACCAAAAAAAAAACCCCACACAAACCCAAAACACAAACAAAACAAACAACAGCAAACAAAAAACCCCAAGCCCCCTCAAAGAAAAGAAACCACCAAAAAGCACCACCACCTCTCCAATTTATGAGATCTCTGGTCTAAGAAATCTGTCCATAATGCAGTTACCACTACAGATGAAGGGGCTGCATCACAAAACTCAAAAACAGAATGTGATGCAGCAAGGTCAGTCTGAAAAAGCAGTTTGTGTTAACTCAGTAATCACTACAGGACAGGAATAATTCCAGATCATGAAACAGGAACTCAAATGCTTGAGTCCTGTTAAACATAAATTATGAATGCTCTCTGCATGCAGTGAAAAGGATTAGTAAAAGGGAAATTTAAAAAGAGGCAGGGCTTTACCACCACTGACTGCTACAACATCTACAGCAAACGCCCTGTACGTTTACTCTGCAGAAGAACATAAAGGGTAGAAATATTTCCAGGCACCAAGTTTCTGCATCTCTGGCATTTGCTTATCTGTAGCATAATACGGCTCCTAGGATACTTGTGACATTTTCATTTACTGTGACTATCAGGCAGGGCTTTCCAGCTACAGTGGCATTGAGAATTTAAAACAAAACTGCCAGAGGCATATTTAAATTGTTAATTGCTTTAACTGTTAATACTGCTTAATTATAAAGATTTACAAAACATTTACCATTTAACTTTCCTGGAGAGGAATGGAGAGCACGTTTCCTAATAGCTCTTTTATATCCCTCCAATTGGTCAACTCAGTTTAAATATTCATTCTAATTTTCAAGTCAGTAAGGAATTTTGCTTGAAGAATGATAGTACAGATAACCTTTGTGCCCAAAGGTGTTATATAAGCAGACAGGTTGTGCTCTATAGTTATGTTCTGCCAATTATATATATATTTCATTTTTTAATCACCTTCTCTGCTGTAAAATTTTGCTCTAATATCTTACCGCATACACAAAGGATTAGTTTTTAAAGCAGAAAAGGCCTGATGAATATTTTAAAAGCAGGGGCTTACATACAGAGAGTCATGTTATTTACAAACATGCTTTCACTGACCTGTAATTCAAATGAGATCCTTGATGGAGTTCACTTTCCATTTAGGCAGCCAGATTTTCTAAAGCTCTGCTCTGAGCATTTAGTAACCATCACTGCTAATAGAAGCTCCTGAACCCTTCAGCACTTGTGAAACCTGGCAGCTTACTTCTGGGGCTTACTTTGGGTTTCTCATATCAAAAGAACCCAACCCCAGGCCTCAAAGTCTTACTTCAAAGAATTACATGTGTCAGATTTCATTTAACAGTTTCCTGGCTAATAAAATGAACAAATTTTTCTGCTAGAGCTCTGTACTGGGTTTGCATAGCCAGGTTTGGGCAGTGGGGGATGGTACGGGGGTGGCTTCTGTGAGAAGTTCCTTGAAGTTTCCCTTGTGTCCAACAGAGCCAGTGCTAGAATGCCAGCTGGCTCCAGGATGGATCTGCTGCCGGCCAAGGCCAAGTCCATTAGCAACTGTGGTAGCACCCCTGGGATAACATATTTAAGATGGGGAAAAAGTTGGTGCTATGCAAGAGAAACAGCTCTGCAGACACCAAGGTTAGTGAAGGAGGGGAAGGAGGTGCTCCAGGCACCAGAGCAGAAATTCAGATTCCCCTGCAGCCTGTGGTGAAGACAACAAAGAAGCAGGCTGTCCTTCTGCAGCTCATGGAGGTCCAGAGTGGAGCAGAGATCCCCCTGCAGCCTGTGGAGGAGGCTGTGACCCCATGGTATGCCCAATGCTGGGCCATGCTGTGGAGGAAACCACTCTGGAGTATGTTTTGCCGGCAGGGCTTGTGATCCTACAGGAGGAACCCAACACTGGATCCTTCCCTCTCAAGAAGGAGCAGTAGAAAAAAGCTGTGATCAACTGAACACTCCCATTTCCCCGTCCCTCCGCACTCCTGACAGGGAGGAGGTAGAGACAGCCAGGAGTAAGTTCAGTTCGGGAAGAAGGGAGAGGTGGGTGTTTTTAAGATTTGTCTTTATTTCTCCTTAACTTACTCTGATTTGATTGGCAATAAATCAGTTCTTCCCCAGGTCAAGTCTGGTTTACTTTTGACTGTAATTGCTGAGGGATCTCTCCCTGTCCTTATCCAAACCAACAAGCGTTTCATTGTATTTTCTCTCCCTGTCCACTTCAGGAGGGAAGGGATAGAGCAGCTTTAGTGGTCACCTGGCATCCAGCCAGGGTCAGCCCACCACATCCCTGCAAGCAGAGCAGCTGTGTTTGAAGCAGTTCCTGCAGTTCTCAGCTGCAGCCCAGCTGTGCAGCGTGGTGCTCCACCTAAGGACTCCACACTGCTGCGTGGGTTATGCAGCATGCAAGGCTAAGGCATCTATCCTGGTTATGGTTATTCTTACTGCAGTCCTGAGGTCACAGGAGCCTCAGTCTTTCAGCAGAGATCAGAAACAGCCACTGCAATGCATGAAATCACAGTCTAGCATGATGGTGAGCAAACCTCGCTATCCCGAGAGCTGCAGCTAAAGCAGGACATGCAGCCCCTTAACTGAGCAGTATTCACAGAAAGGAAATTTATTTCCATACAGATGCCAGGAGAGACAATTCCAGTGACACACAGCCAACAGAACAGGCTTAGGTACGGAGGAACAAAGTCTGCCTTAATGTAGCATCTAAACTCAGTAACAGAAACCTTTATGTGTCACCAGAGTTCTTTGTTTCAGTACGTAACTAGACATAATGTAGCCTGGAATTCAAAGACCTGAGGTGACAGCAGGGAGAGAAATCAACATCCTGAAAAAAACCCAGACCATTAGGAAAAGACAGACAAAATCCTTGCTATTTGCTCTTCTTTCTTCCCTTCCCACAGGCAAATTTACACCATCTCTCACTCACCATGGGCTATCGGTGTTAAGAGCATTGTGAAGAACAGCAGCTGTGATGACCACATGACTGTGAAGGAGGGCTTGAAAGTATCCCAGCAAACAAGGATTCAAACAAAAAGGTGAGCGTCCTCCTGCACTTGCTTCCAACACTTGAACTGTTGGCCTTCAATTCACATCCGGAAAGGGGAAAAAAAAGCAATCAAAAATAATAATAATAAAAAAATCCCACAGCCAGTATCCAGAGTCTGAGACCTACAAATGAGAAAGGAAAAAAACGCAGTTAGTAAAACAATAAGATAGGTGCTTTCAATCAAGTTTTGCTGCATTTCTTTGCTGCCAGCAGCTGTAAAAGCAAATGTGTCTTCTCCCCTCCCTGGTCCTTCATATATATGCACATTTTCATATAAAATAGGAATTAAAACTCATCCCTGTGCAGAGAGACCGTTTATGCATAACCAATCCTCTGCTTCCTCTCTCAAAACAGGGTGCAGGACAACAGTTTTGACCAACAATGCTCACAGGTCCAGATAGTCCACAGGCTCGAAAGCTGACTAGAAGAAACAATTCCATACACGTTGAATCTTAGTTTAAGTACGTGGGACTTCATATACAGGTTGAGGGGGAGAAAAGAATAAATGCAAGCTCCTGAAACAGCACAGTCACCAAGCTGCCAATAAGACAGGATACTCTTGTCACTCAGTCAAGGCTGTTCCTGTAAGCACACATGGGAAGCAGAGTGCTTTAGGAGAAAATCCAGCTCAGAGTTACAACAGAGCTGTAGTCCTTGGTCTGCCTCCCCATTACCTCTAAACAGAAACCTTTTTTTAAAATGTGAAACATAACCACACCAACTCAGCTGGTCCCAGTGTAGGGAATAAGTCACCCGAACAATGATCCTGCTTTCTCTTTAGCCTCCCACACAGTACGTAATGCAGGTGGACATGCTGGCCAAGAATTACCTATGCAAACATCTGCTATATGTCCTGAATGACATGGGCAGAAGCTGAGCCCAGCACTTCCCCAGGGACCCGAGCACTGCACTCTTCTGCTAAGATCTCTCACTCCTTTTTGCATTTCTCCCATGCCTCTGCTGTAGAGGCTGAGGACAAGATGCCAGGCAGCAGGATTTGTAATATAGTTTGGGAGTATTTCCACTGACAATAAGCTTCTTTTTGTTTAAGGTGTCCTCTGTGGCTTTTAATCACTGAATCTGGACCAGGCTTTAAACCCAAGTAGAGCCTAAATTCACCCTTATCCAATAACTAGCTACTTTCTAGTCACTGCTAGTGACTCACTCCTAGTCGAGCTCTGCAGTTATGTATTGTGGAATTAAAAATAATGGTCTCGTCCATCCCACGCAATTACAGGAAAGCACAGGGAAATCTGAATCCATGCTTGAATAAAAACACTCACTCATTTAACTGGCGAACATATTCCAGCTTTCCATCATTTTAATCTCTCAAGAAGGGGCTAGATGGCTACAGCGACTCAAACTTGGCAGGAAAAAAACAACTGTACAGACTTAAACTACAGCATCAGTTTGAGACTTAGCTCCCCACTGACTTTGAAATGAGGAGGAAATATGAGGAATTGAGAAGTACTTCACATGTCTGTTTTGAATTCCTTAGACTCTGCAGTCTTCACAGTGCTGGTCTAATTAAAAATCTCTCAAAAAAAAAAATTTTCTGATCAACAGAAGTTATTCTTCACTGAGCAAAGAAGCTGTTTTTGCCAACTTTTGTTTTTACCCAAAAGCCAGTCTGAGCCAAAAACAGTATGAAAAAAACTGTGCAGCGTGCCATTGTGATGTGGGTATGTTTCTGGAAGTTTGGCATGACAAAGTGGCCTTTGTTTTGCTTCCTATCTTTACTGATCAACTAAATCAAACCCTACATTGTTCAGAACCAAAGTCTATAAAGAAGCTGTTTTGGTGGGGTTTTTTTAATAAATACATCTTTCAGTGCCAAGATTTTATTCTCCCACTCCACTCTCCTCCCCAGTCTGTCCTTGCAATTTGTTCACTTAAATGTAGCATTTAGTTTCTATCGCTTTTTCTCATCTCTGTAACTGGGGTGACTAAAAAGCCCAAGGTCAATCTGCAGTCAAGTGGCTTCTTTATAGACATCCTTGACTAATCAAAATGGTCACTGATAATATTTAAAGTCTGTTTTTCAAATGGGGACAAGCTTCATGAATATTTTAAACTGTACATTTTAAGCAGTGATGATCAAGTTTTCCATTTATATTTTAGGAGGCTACCAGTACAGAAACTACACCACTGACCATTATTTATGCATCCTTTTTCTACACTATCCTCCAAAAAGTTTTCAAAGTGAGAAGTTTTTTGTGCTACAAAATTTGAAAAGGCATACAGAGATCAGTGAAAGCTCAGGTACACTCCCCTAAAGCAAAAGCTCAGTCAGGCAGTGAAAGAGTGAAGGCTTATTTTCCAATTTTTATTTGTTTAAGCTGAATCAGTTCTGAATAATCTAAGTCTGTTAGAAAGAGATAACATTATGGCGCAGTAAAAGGGATTTGGGTGTAAACTGAGGAAGTCACAAATTAATTAGGCTCCCTATCCCAGACAAGGGATAATAGTCAACAAAATATTTACACAGTGGCCTTTAAAATTGGTTTTATCTATGTTCCTGCATAATAAGATTCATGGATTTTTTTTTTCTATCATCTCATGGGCTGGGGTTGAATGAGCAAAAGGATTCACCTGCCCTCTGCAAAGTCCAAACACTAATTTTTGGAAACTAATGTCTTGGAACCACCAGAACCACAAATAAACATTTTATCCTGCTGGAAAGCATATTACTGAGTCACAAAGCTCCTGTGCAAGAGAGACAAAAGGACTTGCTCAGCATTATGCACCATTTACTCCAGTTGTAAATCTGGTCCCGTATTCTCGGTCTGCCCTACTGTCCTTTGTGCCAGAGGAGAACACGCCAGAGACGTGGCCTGCCAGGTGGTGCAAGCACACCCTGGCTGGCACAACTTTGCCCTTAAGCCTGCTGCTACAAGGACTTCAACCCCTTTGGCTTAAGCTCATGCACATATATTAGCAAACACACAGTGTGTCTGGAGACATGCCAACTGTGTTTAACAACATAGGGCACCACTGTATTAACCAAATACATTGTAATGCTATGAAATTCTGGGTGGGTTTGTATTTCATGTAATCAAATCATCGCAATATGTTTGTGAACCGGATATCTGCAGGGAACAGCTAGATAGGAAATGAGTGGAACAACCCTTTTTCTTAATGGCCACTCAACCCCTCTCAAGAAGCATTATAAGATGCAGAAAGAGGCCTGCAAAACAAAATTCACTTCAGCTTTGGATTACCTCCAGGTAAAGTACAGCCAAAGAGAGAAACTAGAGCACATATCTGTGAACTGTTCAGTGCAGAGTGTTAAATTTATTGATGCAAGAAAGGCATAAGCTATCACAGTGAAAAATTTAAGGGCTATACTTGACCTAAGGGGTTTGGACTTTAACCACAAAGACGATGCAGCCTGCATTGATTTAAAAGAAAGTTCTTCTGCTCACTGACCTTTATGCCCATAAAGCTGCCCCTGACACCTTCACAGTCTGATCTCCTGTATCACCTAAACCAGAATTGCATGCTGGCAGTTCCCAAAAATCCAACTCAAAGTGTTACTGACAGAATAGGAGAAAGCCAAAGGAAACTAAGGCCTCGTGGTGAAGAGATGAGCAGTGAAGTATTCATCAAGGCGTTGTTCATAAAAGAGCATTATAGATACACTGACAAACTCAACATCTACCCAAGTCTGTTCTTCAGCAGTTGATGTCAAGCAGCACATGGAGCATTTTCTGAGCTCATCTGTCAACAGTCTACAGGGAGGGTAAAAAAGAAAAGGAAACCAGTTCGTTGGTGAGTGAACAGATAGGCTGAATTCAAAGTAGAATTCAGAGCAGCGCAAGCCAAGCCTGTCAGAACCCCATTTAATTACTGCCTCCTTCCAAACACGAGCATTTGCACCTGTACAAAGCTGGACACCACCCTTCTCACATGGCAAAAGCTGCCTGTCTTTTTCAGGTATCCAGCATTTTCCAGGCAGCTGGGGCACACAAGGGGGCTTATTAGCACAAGGCAGATAGAAATGCCCTGTTTTTCTTATTCAGTTTTACTCGCAACAGTTTTCTTCCCATCCCTGAAAACATGCATGGTAAAACCAGCTTAAACAAATCAGTGATGCAAGAACTACTTTATATTTCTTAATACAAAAGATTCCTGCGCTTATCTTCTCCTTTGGCAGAAGTCACTTAGTAAGTAGAAAATGAGTGTGATGTTTCAAACAAATATTGATTAAATTCACTATTTGCAAGAGGGAAAGTTTGGAAGTAATTAAACTCCTTGAGGCTGATGGGTCAAGCTGGAACGATGGATGCAATCCCACATTCTCAGCATCTGCTACGTGAGACAGTTTATTCCAGGCGACATTTTAAGAATTTCACTGAGAGGGAAGAGAAATAATCCCATCAAGAAAAATGATAACTTGCAATCTCTACAAAATTAAATTATCTGCAATTCAATGTTAGAAAATTTCTTTAAGTAAGAGAATGAGCTGTATTTCCACTCTCATTATGAACAGCTAAACAAAAGAATTGCTGCAACGTGTTTGGCTCTGAGTTGTTTTCAAAATACTTTTTTTATTTTTTGCAACTTTACTGAAAGAAAAAGTTTTGTTCCTCCAACCTTTTTCCACCTTTACCCTGTCAGATACTCAGGGTGTGGCTCCCTTTTCACTTTGCAGTGGCAGCAGAACAACCTTCTAGAAGGTCACACAGACATTTCTGATCCTGTAACACAAGGAGAGCAGGGCAGGAGCAGGCTGTGCTCCTGGCATTTCAATGGAACCACGCGCACTTCCACCCGTAGCCACTCACTGAAGTTACTGCTACAGGGGCATGGTCATTTATGGACAGATTTTTGCATGAGCATTTTTAAGAAGTGAGGAACATGTTTCTGAGACACAAACTGAATTGGCTGTAAACTTCTATCTGCATCTTCATTTAATGCAGGAAAATGTTCATCCTATACCACAAATACTTATCAAGTCAGAGCTCTTACTGAGTACAGAAAAACAAGCTTTTGTTTCTCAAAATATCAAGCAGCAGTCACAGTTTTTGGCTCTTCATTTCAGGTTTTAAGTTTGCCAGATGTGAAGAGGCACTGTGAGAGATGTGGTGAGACAGGACTCATCAACTTCTGCCTCAACTTGCTCACATACATCTATGTCCTCTTTCTGTACTGCACACCCTGCTCCTCCTCTCTCAGGTCTCTGTTGGAGCAGTGAACTCAGAAGGAAACTACTCAACACTCTCACCCTATATGTGCAAAATGACATGGTATTTCTAAGTCCCTACTTCCAAGCAAGGTTTAAAACAAGCACTTTCACCTCTATTGCACCGAACTGCCATTATCCTGTCTATTAACATTCCTTTCATCCATATTGTTTGAAAATCTGAGGCCATTCTGCCCTTTACTCCTCCTTTATAGCTGATACAGCACTCTGAAGAGCTAAGTTTTAAAACCTTAAAAGCAAGCAAAGATGACAAAGCACAGCAAGTTTGTGTTTACCCTAGATTCTCCAGTATGACTACAGTGCTACTTATGCTCTCCCGAGGGGAAAGGCCAAGGCAGCAAGGAGTCACTACCAGCTCAAACCAAGCCTCATCAACCACCTGTTTAGGCTATAATTCAAAGTGACAAAGAGCTCTTTAGATGTTCTGTGGGATTCACTGCAAAATTACTCAAGTGTTAACTGAGTTAATTCATTTCAGACTAATCAAGCCTTTGGTAAGAGCACACCCAAATACAGACCAGCCAAATATAGCAGCTTTTTCTTTTTTTCCAGTGTAGGTGAAATGGAGGCTTTTGTGTTGTTCCAGAGGTCAAAAGGTGAACTTAAACTATCAGCTGCTTGTTGGTTTTCCCCATTCAATCCAGAATCAAAGCAACTTCAGCAGAAAATGATAATCAAACTAACAGTGAAGCTATTCACATATCTTGTGACTCCACATAGGAGGACAAGGAGAAGGAACAGAGAAAAAAATTAAGAGCCTTGGAAATATGGCCCAGAAGCTTAGAAAGACTGTAATGAATTGTACATCTGAGTATCACAGCTACTGAATGTTCCAGGCTTTCCTTAAGTGCCTGCTGGTTATCCTTGGCAATATATTTCATTCCAGATTTAAGAGGAAAATACACCATTCACAAGGTCCCTGCATGTGTGCAAATATATGATAACACATGCAAAATTTCAAAAGGTGCAGAGTATCATACAAGGATGTGGTAAAATATGCTAATGTTTGGATTGCATTACCACCCCAGATCAGCGGGCTTTCTGAAAACTGATTACAAAAAACTTGGTATTTCCCTGGCCAAGCACCACCTGCTAAAGCAGCTCACAGCTGGCAAGAAGCAAGTCAGTCCCTCCACCACCTCTAACCCATCAGGGCAAAAAACCCTACAAGTCTTGGGAACCACTAGGCAACTCTTCACATAAGCTGCACAGCACCATAAACTTCTGACCACTTGAAACAATCCTGTTTCATCACTGTATACCGCAATTACCACAACAATATTCTGCAAACTTTTGGGGAAGCATTAAAATCCGTCCTGAAAATTTATTATCCCTACATAATATGCCATCTTTCTCAAATGTTTTAGTTTGCAGCACATATTTATAGAGGGAAAATAATGCATAGGCAAGCTCTCTTCACAGTATCGCCAACAGTTATGATTTCATTGCAAAACTCGGTATGTGGCAGCTCCTTGCAATAATGAAAATTTCAGCTTTCTTTTCAAGTAAATTTCACCTTACGGAGAGAAGCTGAAAAATAGGACCCAAATACAGCTCAGAGGCTTAGTAAACCTGTGGTAAATAAACATAACTCAACATATTTATTTGATTTGAAATTCCCATGACTTTTAATCAAATCTCAGATTTATTTTTTTCTGTGAATGATTCACAATGTTGAAAGTCTGGGTTTGACAATACTTTTGTAATGCTTATTTGCATTCCGCAGAGCCTTTGGCAATTCTTCTGTGACAAATAAAACACATGTGGTGCGTGCATTGAAAATGCAGACAAGCTTATCACCAGGGTCAGCATAATTATAACTTCCCTTCGCTACCATAAGCTGAGCTTATATTTTGAGGCGTCACTTCTCCCACACATACCAGCCCCATTTATTTAAGTGTTCTACCATGGCTGTAATTGGGACAGCACAGACCCTACACTTGGTCTCTTGCTTTAACCTGAGGAAGTTACAGCCTCCAAAGGGAAAATTAGCCAAAGCAACTGACAGAAAATTCCATGAGGGTTCAAATAGGGGAAATGAAGTGTCACACTGGGACCAGAGGAGGAATACTCCTAAATACCTATGGATACAGCCTTTAAAAGAGTTTTCAATATCCACTTATCCCTCCTATCTCTCCCTTCCCACTGTGTCTCCTTCATACCACTACTAGTTTTCTTCCTGGCAGGAAAGGACATCTTTGACTTACAATGCTCCAAACTGACCAGCCAATGCACATATAGAGGAAGAGAAGAGTTTAGTGCCATTTGCCATCACAACAAGATTGGGGTTTGAGAATGGGATTTCTTCCTGGGGAGTACAAGGGAATGCAAGAAGAGACCATTTCTCCTTTGCCTGCTGTTCATCAGGAGGCAGATCAAAGCCCATACAAGTGGGCTCCCTCCCTTCGTCAAGCAGGAACAGGAAGGTGGTACATGGGCTTTTGGAGCTAGCATATGGCACAGAAGTTTCCTACTTGCAAAGATGATAGTGGGCCACTTTTGTATGGGCTCTGTAATTCAGAAAAGGGGGAAAGGGATGCCTTGTGTCCACTTTGTGGAATGCTCCTTCATAGCCCAGTTGGTCCCACAGTTCTTTGGCTATGAAAGTTAATAGCAGAGTTACAGACAGAAACAGCTACAGAGAATGCAGCACTGCTGAGCTGAAGCAGAAAGCCTGCCCTCTTTGATGGCTTCTTTCATGGGACAGCAACGCATGAACCAAAATACCAGGATTACAACTGCATTTGTTGTAGGAAGCAGTACTTTTGACAATGCTGGACTTCTTCAGCCTTTGACTTACTCGATCTCCAGTCAATACACATAAATATAACTACATGCAGTAACAGAACAGGGAAAGGGTACCACTTGACTGAAGAAGTACAGTGAAAACAAAAGCAAAGCTGTAACCTATTTCCTATGTGTAAAATGTGCATCCAGTGCATTTTTATTACACTCTTGGTTACTATTCCCTTCTCAAATGGATGGCAACAGATTTTACTTGTTTTGCACTAAGAAACTAACTTCCTTCACTTTTTGTGCCGATCAGAAAATTAACTGGCAGCATAGGCAAGGATAATTGCTTCTGCCATTTAAAATGTACTGCTTAAAGTCACAACAAGAGACCACCTATACACACAACTCTATGCACATATGGACACTATCAAACTGAACAAAAATCAATGGCAAATGAGATTAACAGCAAAAGCCAGGTGAGTAACACATTTTAAAAGAAAGTTATCTAGGAAAAAGATAAATTTAATTGTCTTTCAGATCTGTTATGATGTAATAAATGTCTATTCATGTTTAGCAGCAAATTGGCTTTTAATGATCGTGGCTATTTTTAGCTGGTGGGTGACATGTAGTTTAAATATAAACCAGATTTATGTTTTACACACCAGGATGACTTTCGCAGACGACTCTCCTTGACTTAACCTCCTCACACCCCACAAGACATTTAATATAATTTCATTTCTAATAGACTGTGAGCCAATAGGATTGTATTTGCTACTACTGATGTTTTCAATGAGAAATAAAATCAATGAGGTTTATGCTGAAGATAAGTGTAAGTGATTAGCTAAGTGTAAGTGGCTTGGAAAATATTAGGAGTGCTTTATTATTCAACCAAATTATGCAAATTAAGAAAGCCTTTGGATTGAAGTAAAATCTCTGAAACACTCCTGACCTTGCTGTGTTGGAAAAATTCTTAACTAAAATCTGTTCTTTTGGGAATATCTCAAAAATTAATAGGTGAGAAGCTTTATCTCATTTTTCAACACAAGCAGTCAACCTTAAGCATGCATACCTACAACTTCAAAAAAAAAAAACAAAAGTTTTCCTAGGCCTAGAGACAAAGAGCAGCCCAGTGGGTTGCTAGGAGAAAAACAAACAGCACTTGATGTAGTATAAAAAGAGCAGGCAAGCGAGGCAAAGCCCATGCATACACTGACTGGGAAAGCAAGACAGTAACACAGAAGCAGCATTCTGAGTCATAAAAAAGTAAGACATATGCACAGGGAAGAATGAAGGTTGCCTATAAATTTCTAGGTGTGGTATTCTCCAGTGAGCTACATACACAGAAACAATAGAAAAAGCAATAGACCAAATTATCGAACAAAAGTGTTTGCAGTTCCGTAAAGCAAATGTCTGTGTAGTAATAACAAAGAGCCTGTTTTTCCACATTTTACCACGTTAATGACTTCTGTTGCACATTAATCAGGAGACGAGTTTCTTTGATCTTTGGAGGGGGGGGAGGGGGGAGAGAAAGATTTCATTATTACACTCATTTTCTGCACATATACTTTTGTTATTATTTATATTCTGCTAACAGTGGTTGCTATCTCAAAGTCTAGTTATGAAAGATCCTGGGCATTCTCACAGTAAAACACAGCTTTCTTCCTCCTTTCCCTTTCTTCCTCATATTATCCAATCAACAAAGACTAAGAAGAAAACATTTTTTTTTTTCCTAGGGAAGAGAGCTGTAGAAAGATAGAGGCTGGGAATTCTTATGTGTGCCTTTCAACTCCGAAATCAAGCTTCAGCCAGCAAGTGGACTATTTCCAGCTGCCTCTGATAACAAGTGGCAAATTCTGCACTCAGTCCAATCTAAGGAAAACACCCTCCCCCTCTCCACACTCCCACCTCAAAATGTGTAGTTGCTTTAGCTGTGTTCCTCCCCAACAGAATACTCTGGAGATCTTTTATGTAAAAAGAAGACTTTGGAGACCTTTGCTGAACCCTGTGTCTTCTCAAGGTACTACTTCAGCACCAAAGCTCAATTAGTAAGTCAGATAGCAAATTTCCCGTCAAACCTTATGGAAAACAGGTAATATCCTCAGCATGTCACTGCCTTCACAAATTGGGAGGGCAGAACAACAGCCCATCTTGTAGAAAATACTGCTAAGTCTCTGTCCAGTGAAAACATGAGGGCTCAGCTGTGTGTGAAGGTACGCTGATGTCACCCCAAGCCATCAGTCCATTGTCCCCCCCCCCGCCAAACACAAGCTGAGAGACTGCAACTTCTTTGATCTCCTTCCTAATAAGGAGCAGGCCACTACACACAACAGCAACTTCAAATCTGAAAGGGCCAGTGCGCTACAGCTGAAAGCCAACATTTCTCTTGGTAGTACAAAGGAAACGTTTTATCACACACAGTTCTCTTCCCTTCTGAAGTGAAACAAAGGCCACATATTTCCAACTGAAGCTATAAGAGAGATCTTAACCAAACAGAACTTTAAAACCTGGCTGCAATTTCACCCGGAGCTCCCAGCTGAAGCCTCCGCTCTCACATCACAACCTGGCATCATCAACACAGACATGGTAACAGTGTCTTCTCCAAAGTGACCGGCACTCTAACTGTTATAAAATGTATTTTTAAAGGAAAAATAATTCCTTTTTTCAAAAAAACCCCAAGTTTCACAAAAGAAAAGCTTATTCCAGCAGTAAGCATTTATGGTCTTTAAAGGGTGCTATCAAGCTTTTAAACAGTAAAATACTTGGGTAGGTGAAAGCCTAAAATTAATTTAAGTGCCTTCTTTCAGAAATTAATTGTAAGGACAATCAGAACAAACATGCTTTTTAAGATAATTGTCTTGGGCAGCTGAGTAAAGAATGCAAGACACTTGCTCTCTTTTCATGGCTCATAGCTGAGGATCAGTAGCAACCAGCCTAAAGAGAAAATACACCTGTTGTGAAATTTTCCAATATAAGATGCGCCTTCCTCTGTAAGCCTCAGTTAAATAATCATCTAATACATAGTAACAATCACTGAAAACTTAAAGCATTCCTTACCACAGAAAGCTAACTAAGGTCCTAGAAAATGAGGTAGTATAAAGAATGGGGGGGACAACACCAAATCAACCTGAAACTTCCTCAGTGCCTTTTCCCCCCACAAATCAATCCACTCCTACTTGACTCTTCCCGAAATATGGGATTTACCTTTTAGATAAACTACTGCTGGACTAGAGTGACTGAGTTCAATAACATGGTTCTCATTTGAAATTTGTCCAATGAACTTCTGTAACATTTTACATTTTAAAGTACACATTGACTCTAAAATAAAAAACAACCCCAAAACAAAGAAACATGTAATTCAGTCACAGGTATCTGGCAAAATCAAATACCACTGAATACAGACTGATATGGGGTGGCTGCACCACTAGAGACTGTGCAATGAACTTAATTACTCAGGTTCCATTATTTCTAAGGAAGCAATACATAGTCTTATTTTGATATACCCTAAGTATAATAGCTGTAAAATCTGAAGTAACACCTTTGTGATGGTACATATAAAGTATGCAAGTCCACTTCTGATTTTGCTCTTAATGCAGTGCTTCTATCTAGATAAGAAGAGAGATGCCTCAGTAGTCGAGGAGCAACATTTAATTGCAAAAGTCACATTCAATTCCAAAGAAGAAATTAAGTACCTCTGGCAACTATAAGGCAAGATAATTAATCTGATGTGTTGGCCTGTCTCTTATGATATTTTGCAAGGGACTCTGCAAATACCAAAATGTAGCTATGTTTGATATGCAACATGAATTTGGGGGGAGGGTGGAGAAGAATTTTGGTATCTTCTGAAGTGTTCCCTGTGAAAGGAAGACTATTTCTCACTCCTCTGAAAGACAGGGTTTTCAAAAACACTACTCTAATGCTAGCTCATCTGAGGTCACTGGCAAAATCCTATGATTTCTGTAGGAAGATGTACAACCAAGAGAGAGCTTTAGAAAATGTTACCCTAAGCCTAGTAAGCAGGAAAACCTTAGTTATTTAAGGTCATAGCTGGAAGTGGAACTGCAATGAAGTATTTCATTTGATTATCTAAGAAGCAATTCACTGTAAACAACAAACAACAACTCTTTACTACATCTTTACTTTGACTTATTTTACCATATGAGAAGTAAGCACTCCAGCTTATAAAACAAGGGATAAATGACAAAGAGATATCAAATCTAAACATTTTGTTACAGCAATCACTCTTTTGTTCATTTTCTTCTCCCTATAAGGGAGATTTGCAGGGGTAAAGCAGAAACACAAGGCTTCAAAAGTAACTAAAATTGGCAAATGGTGCAGAAAGATAGACAGCGTCATTGTTTAGCACTTGGCCCCAGTGTGGATCTGAGCAAGCAAGAACACAGATTGCCTGTGATGGGAAAATCTATCAAATGTAATAGTGTCAACTGATGGCTAAAAATCCAACATTAAGATCCTTTCATTCACTGCTTACCTTACATTTACATAAGCTTCTCTTCCGAAGCAAAGAGACCCCAAAGAGGCAGTGTCTGAACTGAAAGGACTGTATTTCTGCTAAGAGGAAAATCAAGACCTTCTATTGAGCCAAACTTACCATCAAGAAAAAGTGCAATACCTAAAATTCATTTTCTCCAAAGTAACATTTTTCTATTTGAGCTTTCCCTAGACTATTACAGAAATATGAAGAGAAGACCTGAAGGTGTTCTCTGGGAGCGAGAAAGCGTACGTTGCTTCCTGGCATCAGTGTCCCTTTCTGACCACATAATTCAAAACTGCCTTTACCCAAAGCTCACATTCCGTGCAAACGCAGCCAGTACAATTCAGCAGTGTATCATACACATGCCCAGAGACTGAGGTCCCAGCCAGGGCTGCCTCATTATGGAAGAAAACAGAAATAGCATTCCTAAATTGGATGTGATCACCAGGAACATTTTAGCATCAAATGCTTCAGAATCTACTGCAAAAAGCCAAAGCACTACATGCCAGTAGATTTCAGCCTTAGGGGGAGAGAACAGGAAGAATCCAAGTGTGACAGTCTGTGATCAGAAATTTATCAAAGAATTAATGCATGATTTTTTCTTCCCACATTAGGAATTAAAACCACTGATGTGTGGCTCTGATTGGTAGGGTGAAGGGGGAACAGATGACCCAAACAGGCACCCTCTCACAGCTTCAGACACAGCTGGAGGGAGAGAGCAATGTGCAATGCTTAGCTAAGAACTCCACTAATGTCACAGGTTGAGTCTTCACTCATGAGGGTCTTGTTGAGTGCCACAGTCCCATAGTGACAGCAGGAAACAACATTTTCTCTCATGGCAGTTGGGCTGGGAAACTTCTAGGAATTTCCTTTCTTTTTTAAATAGTTTTTTTTAAAAAAAGCTCCCATTTTGAGACAAACACAATCCACTCCAAATGCAAGAAAATCAGGAGAGTTTACAAGCCTGAAGCCTTTAAAAGCTGCATCACTCAAAGAAGGAGGTAATCATCTCAGGGACAAGGAAATCATCCTGGGCTACCCAGAGGCAGAGCTGAATTTCACTCTGGGGCACCTGAGATCCTTAGCTCAGATGACTGGGTTTTGTCAGGAACTTTACAACCAACTGGCACATATCAGGGTAATCCTGGAAAAGTTGTCTTTATCTCTTCCTTGAGAATTATGTAAGCTTTCCTTCCAAACAACAGAAGATACATTTGCTTTTACCCCAGCATTTCAGATCCAAATGACATTTTTTGTAATTTTACATTTTCTTGAGAATAATTATTAATTTCAATATTTTTTTAATTAGCTTTTCCTATTACCCAGTTAGAAATTACTTTTTCTGATAACGTTTCTATCCATGGCACTTCATTTTAAGAAACTAAGGTGCTCTTAACAGAAGATTTCAGTTGTATTGAAACATTCTGGCTGATACAGATTTTGATTAAAAAAGTCGATTTGCTGCAGAAAATAGTATCCCTGAATTTTTTTTTCCCCCTCCTCAAAATTGCCAGTAACTTAGAGCAATTTTCTCTCTACTCAGTGGACAAGATATGTGTAATGTGGTGACTCAGATCACTGTTGCATGAAATGGTCAGACTGCTGGGCAGCCTACTATGAGCTGAGAGGACAACCAGGAGGAAGCACCATTCTGCTGAAAATAAAGGTCGATGCAGAAAAAGCTCTCCACGACCCTGATTTCTGATTTTCCACCATTTCTGCTATGCTTCCCTCAGCAAAAGGGCAAGTCCTTTCTCCCCATCCTCTTCCAGTGCAAAATCCACATAAATTTTAAGGTCAACTTTTTCCTGCTACCAAATATATTTCAGTTTGTATACAATCCACTCTTAAACACCCAGAACCTTCCCTTCACTGGACTCCATCCCAAACCCACTGCCTTTCTCCCCAGAAACACTGCCTTGAGTTCAAGCCTTTCATTACTGTAAGTTGAGGGGAGCTAACAGGGCAAGAGTAGTTGAGGACGCAGACCTCCCTAGAATTCTCTTTGTAAGTAATTAGAGGTTAGCCATATATAGAACAGCTCATCAAACAGTGGGTCTGCTGCCTAGTGTCAAGCTCACCAATAGCAGCAGTAAGGATGAATGCAACGTGCTCTTTTGTCCAACCCTACCAACTTCAGCTTTACTCACACAGAAAGGCAGGCAGTAGGGAAGAGAAGAAAGGGAGTGAAAACACATTCCAGCATTGCCATCCGAGTGCCACACAATCAGTTCAAGCACCTTTTTCTGCAAGACTCTTGCGTTTCAGCTCCCTCTACATACTTTAGTTTCCTACCTGCCTTGAAACATGTTCAGCAGTGTTTAGCTTTCAAAGCAGTGAGACTGAAGTATTCTTTCACTCATCTTTCTCTGACCTAATCTGGGCCTTGCTATTCTCATCTACAAATGACTGGTACTGGAGAGGCAGCATCAGAGTCTTCCCTATCATGCGTGGCAGCATTGGCCAAGCAAATACTATAAACCTAAAAAGCTCATGTTAGGAATAATGGGAAAGGGAAAGGGAAAGGGAAAAGGAGTGAATCCTGAAATGGTTGGCACAGTACTTTTGATCCATATGACTTCCTTGTGCCTTTCTCTTCACAGCATTACACTATCTTTCCTTGCAAAAACAGCCAGCACCTTTGATTGATTTTTGAATACTGATCTTCCAGGTAGCAACAGGATTTTATACAGTTTAAGTGAAAATGTCAGTCAGACTGGTTCACCCTATCTAATGAAGCCACTGTTATGTACACAGTTTCAGGGAATACCCTGTAGTCCACACTTAAGGTTAACCCAGGACTAAGCCTTCCTCATAGCCCTTCAGCATGTCTACACCCACTCACTAATTTAAACTGCCAAAGTTTTATGAAATGCAGCAAGCCCCAACCTTTAAAACATGTTCCACTATCTTCTTAACCAACCAGTGTCTGGAAAGGTTTTTCCCCATGCTATGAAAATGGACAAAGAAATGCTCAGGAACACCACCACATGGTTATCAGAGGCAGGACAGAAACATGTACAGGGATAACCAGCAAAGCCAGAGCTCATCTTCACAAAGCCGATAATTGTGTCCGTAAGGCTCGCAATTTCAAAGGCAGCCTTCATGAAAATCACTGTGAACTGAAAACATGCAATCTTGTATCTGTGTGGTGTAAAGCAAAGCAATGCTGTAGCAACCGTGAGAAAGCTAAATCAATACTGTTCAGGGGCAATATTGGTAAGCCACTAACCAAATGAGCAGCAACGTGAGGCTATTGATTCTGTAGAGCTATACATCCATGCTCTTTTCTTCACCTTCTGAAACATTTCTAATCACCTTGCAGAATTTAAAACTGGAGACTGAAACTTCTAATTAATACTTCCTAAAAACCTGAAGTCATGATAATTACAAAAGCCCTTGGCAGCATGCTCTGCATTAAACGTTTGTCAAAATACTTTACATTAAGAATTAAAGATTGTTTTTTAAGTTATCCTGCTGTGGATTTATCAGGCTGAACACCTAGTTATGACAACCTCAGGCAACTCAGCAAGGCTACCTGGATGGGTTCACGACACACACTGCCTGACTGAAAACTGTTCCCGCTGAGCACACAAGAGTGCGGACAAAGCACATTGTTAAGCAGGGACAAAACCAGGCAAAATTAATGCCTGGGCTTATTTTGATGTGCATCCAGAAATAGATAAGCCTATCAACCACTGGAAGCTCACATATCCCAGTCTTTCTTTCTAGCCAGGTGAAAGGCTTCTAGGGATGCACTTACCTTCCTCTCCCCTCCCCACTGCTCCCTGGTCTCAGGGTGAAAACCAGGGCAGGATTAGAAAAGAGCTGGGGGATAAACACATCGGTAAAACAATAAATACCAGCTAGACAGCTTGGAGGGTCAGGAGATGTTTAGGAAGATTACAAGTTCAAAGACCACAGCAGCAGCAAGTACTGACAGATAAAGTGCACTTCTGCTTCTGAAAAGTATATCAAGTTGCACATATACACGTTGTATTTAGTAACAGATTTTCATACAAAATTTTAATAACTTAAGTATTTAAAATTTTCAAATTAAAATTACTTTTTTAAAGGCCTGGAACATGAAAGCACCTTACTAGTGCTTTGCTATGACAGAGTACATTCCCACAAAGTGCTGGAAAGGAGACCTTCTATCAGAGGCCTCCAAATGGATTTCTTTAACAAGTTAGAGATGCAGGAGTTTTGGCAGAAGCAGTGTAGGAAGCAAGGGATTGCATAAGTTTCCCCCCCCTCAGCTCCCCAGTAGCATTTCAGGGGAAGCCCCGCCTGGTCAGTGTGGCCACTGCCCCTAGTGCCGCATCCTCCCTTTGAGGTTGAAGGCAGTACCACCTCTGGACACTGAGACCCTCTCTTTAGGGCCCACGATGCCCAGGTGGTATGGGCCCTACCCCACAGCATCCACCACCAGGGTCACTTGGCCCTACGGCCACCCCAACTCCAAGCCATCCCTTTGACAGCCCCCTTTTCCCCCATCTCCAGCTCATACGTCCTGGTGACCCCAGTGATGAGGCTACCAGGAGAGGAGACAGGAGTCCCTAAAGTTACTTTCAGACCCTGATCCAGGACCTAATAGCTTTACCAAGAGGCTGTTAAATCACTAACACAGCTTTAGGCAAGGCAGACAGGAATAACGGTTTGCAGAAAATTCTTTATCTGAGACTAAATGCCTCAAAGCCATCTGGGACCTTCAAAATGCCCCAGTGGGCCAAAAAGCTTGTTGAAAACTGCTGTCCTTCACCAGGTGAAGAAGGCAGACTGCAATTAAATAGTCAAGCGGTACCCACAGAAGCCCTTTAAAAACAACACAGCCTCTGCAGAAGGTAGCACAAGGTCTGCAGTGCTTCCCCCTCTCCTCCAGAATAATCAGATTTTAAACATACCCTTCAGAGAAATGGTCCAGTCATTAACAGTAACTGTTTCTCATGTGCATCAGTAAAAGATGTAGTGCTACAGAGACTAAATGGGACTTACAGAAAAGAAGCCATAAATCTTTGTCAGCCTCTCAGAAATGAACACTTAATACAACGAGCTTAGAGTACTTCACTTCTCACTCAGCCGAGGTACCAATTATGGCACCACTATGATAAATTTTAATCATTGTTGTGTTAATGGTTCCCCTGATTTATTTTATCCCCTCTCTGCACTAATGACCTGTGCTCCAAGTTTCATGATCAAATACTTCCCCCTCCCAACTGAATAAAGCAATCTTTTCAATTTTGACCTATAACACTGACCTATTCCAAGACATATGAAAGGCCACCAGACATTTGGACCTAGAGAAAGTTTGGGTCAAAGTACAGTTACAGTGCAGCCAGCAGTCATTTGTTTCCCTTTTCTTGCCCCTAATTCTATTCTTGTGTTCCCTTGTTTCTCCTCCATCCCACCCCCCAGAGCTTTAATTTCTTTATCAGCGTGACAGTAATCTCTTTTCATGTTGCCGAAATCAGTGCGAAACCAACACATTGTTTAGGGCCACAAATACAGAATTGCCTACTGAGTTAGTAGTTGGCACAAATGTAACAAGCAGTTTTACAATCTCAAGAGGGGGAACACATTCCATGCAAGTGAGAAGCCTCCTCAGTTCTACAAAATCTGGCTTGCCAAAGCAGGACCAACGAGAAATATTCTGCATCCATACATCCTGTGTGCGACATAAACACATCACTTAGACAACTCTTCCAAAGCAACAGCGAAGGGGCTCAATCATAGTGGGCAAAGTAATTAGGGTACTCCGGGTTCCTCCAATGAGATCAAGGGTCATCCAGCAGTGTTAAAAAGCAGTAAAATGAAACATCTTGACATTTCTTCTATGTGACATTAGTCAGGGGACTTGCTGCCACAAGCTGGTGATGAAGCAAATTCACAGAAGCAGCAGGTTTATATCCCAGTCCCCAATCCTGAGAGCTCACAAAATCCTTCTGACCAACTTCCCCTGAAACTATTTATCAGACAATCTGGCAATCTCTTTGCTGCTCAGGATCTGAAGAAATGAGAGAAGAAAGTCATGCACAGGAGAACTCTCACATTTGTTGCAACAGTAACGTGGCAGCAAATGGATTCTAACTAGTTTTTGCCATCATACCCTGAGAAACTTATCACAAAAATCATCCAAGCAAGCGCAGAGAGACAGCTTCTCTTCTATGCTAATGACTGAACATAAACAAATAAGCATGCTTTTATTTATCTCTCCTCTCTCTCTCTTTCCATCCCATCAACTACCTATATACTTTCTTTCTAGATTTTTTTAAAGACATCCTTTCTGCTGTGTACCAAGAATATGGGAATTTAAAGCAAAAGCCACTTTCAAAACTTCTTTTCTTGACGAAGATTCAGTGGGTTTGAGGTATAGAACATCCCACATCAGTCTTTGGACTACCTGACTAAGCTCAAAAGCTTAAAGAAAAATTCCTTGATGAATATCGCCAGTGGCCTCTCCACATGAAACAGTTTTCTTCATAGTGTCATGGTTATATCCCAGATGGAACCCAAGCCCCACACAGCTGCTCACTCACTTCCCCACTGTGGGATGGGGTAGAGAATTGGAAGAGCGCAAGTGAGAAAACTCAAGGGTTGAGATGAAGACACTTGAATAGGAAATGCAAAAGCTGGGCTCACAAGCAAAGCAAAACAAGGAATTCGTTCACTCCTTCCCATGGGCAGGCAGGTGTTCAGCTATCCCCAGGAAAGCAGGGCTCCATCACACACAATCGTTACTTGGGAAGACAAACACCATCACTCCAAACATGTCTCCCCCTTCTTTCTTCTTCTCCCAGCTCTATATGATGAGCATAACAGAATATCCCTTGGGTCAGGTAGGGCAGCTGTCCTGGCTGTGTTCCCACACAACATGTCATGCACCCCCCCAGCACCCTCACCAGTGGGGTGGGATGAAAAGCAGAAAACACCTTGACACTGTGCAAGCACTGTGACCAAAACACCCCTGAATTATTGACACTATTTGCAGCACAAATCCCAAACATGGCACCATACCAGCTATTGTGAAGAAAATTAACTCTACCCCAGCCAAACCCAGCACATATACTCAGAAGACCCTAGCTGTCCTGCACAACACATCCTTCCTCCATGAGTGGTAGAATCTTCCTTACAACATAATTTGCTCATGACTGGTTTTATCTTTCGCAGAGCACTGGGAGATGCTGTGACAGCAGGTGCCTTCTGGACTCTGAAGCCCTGCAGAGCTTTGATCGTGGAGAAGCACCACCTTATTCCATGCAAACAGGGGCCAATTTCAGGGCTGGATCATGGAGGTGGCTGGGTAGGGAAGGGTCCCATGAAACACATTTCATAGGAGATTTCCTTTCTGCTCTCTGCCTACAAACTCTGTGCCATATGGAGAGCTGGCAAAAGGGAGAGGACAGATGTCTGGAGACATTATAGTTACTATGTTAACTGCCTGCGAGTTTATTCATCAAAAGGTGATCACCCTTTGTTCTAGTAAGAATTTAACTTTCTTTGCTGCTTTGAGAGGTTGACAGCAAATCACTATTACACAGTTCTCAAAAAGTACCAAGTGATTTGCAGCCTGATTAAAAAGCATGGTTCTTGACCTGAAACACCAAACATTAAGCAAAACCTACAAAGGCAGAAGAACTAAGAGATGACAACAGCAGAAAAGGAGATGAATGGAAGCCCTCTCAGTAGCCATGGAGGCTCTGTACATGTTTGCACCCTCATGTACCACACTGGACCAGGCTGGATGCCACAGGGATGCACAGCAAAACAAGTGCTCCTACACCCAAGAGAAGCTTCTTTTTCTGCATTCTGACAAAGAGGAAGTTTGAAGCATTTAAATAGGCACAACAAAAACATTCCCTCTTTTTAAAACAGGGACTTAGATATGCATGCTACAGTAAAAACAAACAAACAAACTCCAAACAAAAATACCCACCATAGAAACTATTCACTTTCCACCACCATGATGATGTCCTTGGATTCAACCTGGAACTCATTTCCTGTGGACTAGGAAGAGCATGAAATGCTCATATGGTTCTTGGAAATAAGGGAATGAAATAATTTAGATAATCGCTTTCAACGAGAAATCTTTTAGAGCTTGCATCCTGTAAGCAACACTTCCTGTGAAGGAGTAGCCATTGGTGATACAAGTCTACAGTCACACATGCTGAAGATGGAAGTGAGAATTCAGCTCACAGGTGGGCACAAAGCCCAAAACTTGTCACACTGGGAGGCACATAACAGATACAAAAAAATCAAGTCAGCTTCATCCAACTTCAACCAATGTGAAGCTGAGGGGAAGCTACCCTGGGATCACCTTTACCTGAGCATTGGATGGACTGCAATACTGAAAGCATGGACATTTGGTCAGGGAGGAGGGAGAAGGGAAAGTCTTTTCTCTGGGAAGGCACATTCCAGACAGAACTTTGCAACGCTACTTAACAACAGAGAAATTTAAGAAAATAGATGATAGAGATGATAGAAGCATTTTTCTCAGATTTGCTACCAACATATCTACAATTTGGACAAGCTGCAATGATGGGACAAGGCCAGTTGTATGAGACTCAACAAGAGTTAAGTGCCAGGAACTGCACTTGACTCACAAGAACCCCATGCAACACTATAGGGCTTGGGGAAGAGTGGCTGGAACACTACCCGGTAGAAACAGACCTTGGGGCACTGGTCAACAGCTGCTGAACATGAGTCAGCAGCGTGCCCAGGTGGCCGAGGCCAATGGCATCCTGGCCTATATCATAAATAGTGGGGCCAGCAGCAGGACCAGGAAAGCTCAACTCCCTCTACCTGGCACAGGTGAGGCTGCACCTCAAGTGCCGCGTCCAGTTCTGGGTCCTGTACTACAAGACACTGAGGTGCCAGAGCAAGTCCAATAAAGGGCAACAAAGCTGGTGAAGGTTCTAGAGACTAAGTCTTATGAGGAGCTGCTGAGGGAGCTGGGGATGTTTAGTCTAGAGAAAGGGAGGCTGAGGGGAGGCCTTATTGCTCTCTACAACCATCTGAAAGGAGGCTGTAGTGAGATGGTGGTTGATCTGTTTTCCCAGGTAAGAAGTGATAGGATTAGAGGAAATGGCCTTAAGTTACACCAGGGGAGTTTAGATTTGGTACTTGAAAAAGCTTCTTCACTGAAGGGGTTGTCAAGCATTAGAACAGGCTGAAAGGGAAGTGGAGGAGCCATCATCCCTTGAGGAATTTAAAAATATGTGTAGATGTGGCTCTTAGGGTCATGGTTTAGGGGTGGACTTAGAAGTGCTGAGTTTATGGCTGAACTCAATCTTATAAGTCTTTCCAATCTATGATTCTATGCAAATAGGCTTCACTTCAGGACAGGACACCTATCCACTCTCTTCATCCAACTGCTGTTAGTGTTATAAACTTTTACCCAGTCCATGGCTGTAGAAGATCATGCAGTAAGAAGGCTGCCTCTGTAGAAACAACCTTCATTAAGTCAGACAGGTAGGAAGGGGAAAAAAAAAAATGAAGTAGTCATCCTTTATGTAAGTACCAATCTGTCTCAGCACTTTCTACAACATAGAAGTGATTGCCCCTTTCCTTGGAAGAGTTTATAATTTACAATGGAGGGTGAAAACAATTTGAAACCACATTCAGGGAAATGAGAGCTGTTCAGTTTTAAAGATAAAACCCCCATCATTTGCCAGTCTATCATCTATTTCTGCTGGCACTCGATGAAATTGCCTGCTTTTTTTTTTTTTTTTCCCCTTTACCAAAATTTAGGTCAGTCACTGTCCCTCATTTACAGTGGAAATACACATCAAAGCACTATCTGAAAAAGCGAGTTGCCAGACACCACTGCAAACGCAGGTCAAGCACACAAACATTTTTTTTTTTTTCCTTTTTGTCTGTGTAAAAGGCCATGCTTCTTCTCCCCCTCCCCGATCGCAAACCCCGGCCACCCGTGAGGCAGCAGATGGAGCAGGAAGCCAAAGCTGCTATCCCACTGTGTCCCGCAGCTCTGCTCCCAGCCCGGGGGTGGGAGCGACACGCCACCTCCCAGGGCAGCAGGGATGGGCAGCGACAACACTGACACATCCCCCGGGATCCTCCACACAACAGGGCTGTTCAATAGGTGAGTCTCGGGAGGAAAGAGCTTGGGAGCAAAACACAGGCTATGATAATGAACTGCTCACAAGGGCTTTGTCTCCGCAAGGGAGGGACTGGTCGGGTTTAAACTCTCAGCCGGCAGATGATGAAACACCTCTCCCCGGGGTTCAGTGACCAACAAATAAACACCGTGCATGTACGCCTGTACCTTTCTTTTTGTTTGGTTGGGGTTTTTTTAAGCTCTTATCATTTTAACACAGGTTTAAAGGAACCCAGCACAGATTTGCAACAACAGAGCTACAAATGGGAGACCAAACTTCAGGACTTTTCTTATCCTCTGCAATGCCTCCACTCACCTAACTTATAATGCATGCACAGAGAAGCATGAAAACAGGACTGGAACAAAAAATTGCAGTATCAGAAGACCAGGTTCCAGTAGCTGGAACTTCTATGAATGAAGCTGAGCCAAAACAAAAAAAAATTCTAAAAAAGTGTGGCAAATGCAGCCTATGTTACCTTCATTGTCTGTGCTTTCCCCTTAATGCACCTGAATTGCTTCTGTTTTGCAGACCATTGCTCTCTAACATTACTGTTCTTTGCCTCAAAAATTGGGACTTTTTTTTTTAAAGGAGAACACCCCCCCATGCACACACACACACCCTTAAGCAATGGCTGGATTACTTTTTTATCCTTTAGATTTTCTAGGTGTGGAGAAGGGGGAGATGCCTCCCCTTACCGGAATGCTGTCTGATTTTTCTTATTTTCACTCCATAGCTCAGAGACAAAATCTGAAGCTGTGATCCTCACGCAGTAATGGAACTGAAGGAACTGAGATTTCAAGACAGATATGAAATCAGAGTTTCACAATGAAACTGCTGGAAGAGGCAATTCCGAACAGCAGTTTTCAGCACCTTGTGCTGCCAGCAGACACTGCCCCCGCACGAAGGCACCAACACCTTTACTCCAGTCACCATTCTTTAACAAGCGTATTATGAAAGAAGACTGCTCATGCAACAAAGCTGGAAGAACCCTCTGCTTGCTGAAGACACAGCTCATTAAACTGTGCTCAAGGCCAAAACAGCCCAATATACCCAAGTAACACAAAACTACCTTAGATGAGCAAGGATTCAGCCTTAGCAGACATTCTTTCATCATTTTGAAGTGCTGTGTATGGCCTCACCCAAACTCCACTCCATCACAGCAGAGAAGTAGTGATGGATATTAATAAATGGGGAACTGACACCTAGCTGCAAATACAAAATGTTAACTCGGGCATCATAGGTTTTCTTTATTAGAATAATAAATTTTAACATAAAAAGCCCTATTGGCAGAGACCAAATTGCTTCTACTGTGAGTGAAGAATGTGGAAGCCAGGCCAAAATAACACTAGAAATGGCCTACAAGCAGAAAGTCAACTCTGCCCTAGACAGCAATTTGCTCATAAACCCAGCATTAGCACTGCACTGTCCCAAATAATGTGTTCTGAAGCAAGTTCTATCATGTTCCCTAGTAAATCTGTACACACACTTAATTCCATGGCAAGCAGGACATAGTCTTTCCCCCTGTGAGAGCAATCTCAAATTTTTCCTGCAGAACAACAGCAAATGTACGTCCACAGACCAAGGTGTGAAAACACAGGTTAACTTACCTGATTCACAAAGTACTGTATCAAGCTGCAGGTACAGCCTCCAAGAGAAAACACACCTTAAGTATGTGAAGCAAGAACTGCAATCAGCCAGGGTGGTAAAAATCCTAAAGCAGTGCCTTTCCCTGCAGTGTTTCCTCCCCTAGCTTATTTTGGTTACCTGAGAGAGAAACAGGTCTTGTGTATCTAGCCATCAGTCAGCTGCAGCTTTTTTATATTACTAGTAATAAAGTGTTTTATAAAAATATTATAGATTCACAAACATAGAAAACCCACATACCTAAATAGCAGCCATGCACCTTATTCTTTATTAAAAAGAAATAAGTATAATATCACATTTAAAAATCACTTGGGAAAGAAGATGAGTACTCAAAGCAGACACATTCTAAGCCGCCCTACATCCTATGCATTCAAAAAGTTTGCATTTTCCTGCGAGTAAGTACAGGACCAAAAGCAGCCCTGAGCAATCAATAGACAAAGCACCTTAATTACAGCACTGAAGTTTCAGTACCAAAGATGAAGGGAGAAGAAAAAAAGGTACAAAACAAAACAAAACAACAACAAACACACCAACAGAAAATACAGTTAAGATTATTTGTAGGAAGCACAGAGATAATAGCCAGAGAAGCAAGACTTCCCACCCTCAGACACACTGCTTACACAAGGATTTTTGGAGGCCATAGTAAGGGGAGAATAGGGGAAGGATGCTTGGACATGGTTTTGTTCAAAGAGAGGATGAGTTACAGCAACATACACTTGAATACAAGCAAGGGCAGGAATAACAACAGTGCTTATGATGACTACCTAAAATGCAGACAACAGGAATCCAGAGAGAAGCATATTGGAAAATAAAAGCATTGTGACATGCTGGAGGTTAAAATGGATAAGCTACAGTCTTTCCTAGCTGTAAAAGCTGATAATAACCACAAGCAAAGTGCCAGGCAAATAATTCTCCGTCAATTACATACTATAAAACAAGGCAGCAAGGCACACAATGGTTTTGAAGATGGAAACATGGAAAAAGTTAAGGGACTGGTGGCAGCCAACAGAAGAAATCACTGGCTCTCAACCAATCCACTAGATTACAGCTCCTCTTATGCCACAGACATCTTGCTTTGAGTTTAGTCCTTGTTCAGTTTACCTTCCAGTATTTCTGCTCCATTTTTAAGCCCCTCACAACACACGTGCTGCCAAGACCCTATCGATTTCAGCAAAATAGTATGTGGAGTAAGAGGGGAAGGTCAGTGCTGCCAGAGCCTCAGCTTTGGGAACCTTCCAGGGGGAAGCACAACTACACCAAATTTCTTCCTGCTTGTGCTGGGTAGGTTGTTAAATCACTGCCTGTGTTTGTGCCATGTTATAAGGCCCCTCTGAGAGGGGGAAAGACAGGTCAACGGGATCGTTTAATTTGGATTCAATAGCTACAGAAGAGAGCAACCCTGCTGGAATCAGTTCATTCTTGGGAGCTGAGTTACGGTCACCATTATTTCAGTCCCCGGGGAGCTCAGCAGGCCAGAATACAAATTAAAAGATTATAAATAGCACCGAGCAAGGGGTTTTTGTTACCATCTCTGAAGCAGCACTGTGCTGACCTGCATTCAGGTTTCACTATGAATCTGAAATTCAGCTCAAGCCTCCAAGAAAAGTTCAGGGAAGTGTCAGCACGACCCCAGTCATGGTTGTGACTTGGGATAACCCCCTTGCTTTTCTCTCACGGTGCCATGGAAATATTTACAACTTCAACTTGAAGCCAGATGTAACAGACTGATTTTGTAGTCTTAACCAAAGTCCTGACGTTCACAGAAAGCATTCAGAGCAGCAAATCACAGTTCTCCAAGGGAACGGAGAGAGCACACAATCCCAAACCCATAAGCACATACAAGTTTCAAGCTCTCTTTCTCCAAGTTAAACTTCATATCAAATCAATCTGCTTGACATGTCCCAACAGAAGTAAAGCTTTCCTCTTACCCCTCTTGGTGATGAGAAGTTGCATAGGAGGGCAAAGGCAGGGAGCTGGAATTTGGGAGCCTGTGTTCTGTTTATGCCTCTGTAACTCATCCATGATATGGCCTTGTCTGGCCTCCTTGACATACTTGTGCTAAAGCACATATGTTTGGTTTAATGTCACTTTTCTAATGGAGAGCTTTGTTCTAGTTTACTCACAAGCCTCAAACTGACTTCCTGATCTTCCAAAAAAGGACTTGGAACCCTCAAAAGAGACCTCATTTACCATGACTGAAAGTTGTTTGTTTTNACCTTCAAGTTGCAAGCCAAAATGTTTACCCTGGAATAATTTCAGCTGAATGAAGATTTCAACCCTGGCTCTGAGCCCCCTGACCTAGGTGGTATAACATCAAGTAGCCAGAATCTTCTACCTCAAAGAGCTCAAAACTTCCATATAAAACAGCTGATGGCAGGACATTAAATAGACTACAGTGACTAATTCTGCCCTCAAATGAGTAGAAGTCATCAGAATAATGGATCATTTTCAAGACTAGGCTCTTCACAGTCCTGATGCATTTCAAGTATGAAAAGCGGTTTGGAACTCATGGCCTTGAACCCACCAGTTTCTTGCAAGAGCAAGATGGCTGAAGCCTTATCAATTTTCAGGTACAACAAATGCTAAAAGCAGACCTCTTAATGCAGTGTTTTCCAGATCAGAGTGGAAGGTTTCTGCTTTTGATATTCCCCTCCAGAGTTTTTTCAGAGGAGCTGTGAAAAGTGACTGGTCTGAACAAAGGAATCCTTCACAATTATCTAGAAGCCTTTAGAAAAGGCTGATGTTAAATGTCACATTTTATGCTGCTATCTCACAGGCCTCGAGGAAGAACAGAGCTTATGTCAGAGTCAGTATTTGTTTTTCTCTCCGTGGAGAAGCGTACTTCAGTGGGAAAGCTTCTCTCAGAGACACATTTCTTAAGCGAGATAGCAGTATGAAAAGGAAAATGCTTTGAAGATCCCCTTCTCTCCCTTTTAATTACAGAGTTTTAATATATCACTCAGGGTAATAAAACCAGATTATTACACCAATATTCAAGCTGACCCGAGTTTAGTACTCAATACCTCTCACCAAAACCCAAGGGATTCAGAAAATCAAGTTGCTGAATGCAAGTGAAACCTCAGAATCTGGCTCACAGTGAATCTGTAGAAATAACAGCCTCTTATCTCTACAGAGATAATTTGATACCACCACCACCACTGGAGTCCTGCTCAAAGATGCCTAATCCCTGCTTAATAACACCCCGGTGCTCTGGGAGACATCTCTGCTGAGCAAGGACTCAAAACCTCCCAATTCCCTGTCCCTCACCACCTCTCCTTCCCCACCACCTCCAACGAGTCAGCGTTACTCCACACAGCTGCTCTGTACCTGCCCTGCTCCCGCTGCTGCCTTTCCACATAGGCTGCTGCTATCTAACCTTGCCGAAAGGATCAATGACTAATCTACCGGTTTGCAAACACAACCAGACTCGCAGCTCTTCCCACAGGCATTTACCAGGGTATTTTAGGAAATGGCTTGCACAGATGGCAGCAGGTTGCTGGAAAACCGTTTAATCCTCCTCCATGTGCTTTGGAGACAGCATTATTCTTAGAGCTGGCAGCACTGTCTTGATCTGTTGTACCAAACTACAGATGTATCAGCCTTGGTATTATTAGACACTGGCAGTTTGCTCTGGGGGGAGGAGGGGGTAAGTTAAACCACAAAACCAAAAACCCCACAACAAACCACTGTCACAGCCCTTTAAGTAAGCATTGGTCAGTACAAGCGTGCACCTCTCAGCAGCAGCGCCAGAAAAGCTCTGGGACCAGCAGAGCTGGGATTATGCCCAAGTGGCAAGAGCTGGTCTGCAGCCATCCCTTCCAGATACGCTCCCACAGAGAGAAATGAACACAAGGGATTACCCAAGCAATGGTGCTCACATGGCTGCAGCCCATGACTGGTCCTGCAGTGAACTGCCACTACTCCTCTAGGAACGAGCCCCATTCTTCCATCACCCTAGCTGATTTGGGGAGAAGGTAAGCCTCCTCTGCTCTCCAGACCACCCAAAGCCCACTTGAAAGCCACCACATGGACATTAGTAAGGGACTGGACCCCATCCTGGAGCAGCAGGAGCATGTCCAGATTTCCCAAGCCCAATTTTTAACTCTGCTCAGACAATATGCCACGTGGCTTGTGACACTTTTGCTACTCAAGATGTGTCTCAATGCTCCAAATTAGCAGGAGCTAAGAGCAAAATATTGATGCCTGGCCAAAACTATCCTGCAGCTCTTTTCCTCCTGGGGATTCACAACCACTGTCCAAATCTACAAAATGCCCCACAACCAAACAAAAAATAAAACAATAAAGCTAATCCCCTTCCAGGGAGGACATTCACCCACAAAGCCTCCTTCAACATCCTTAATTCAGAGACACAGAGTAAGTACTGGAGATACATCAAGAAACACAGTATATTTAAAAATGGATTAAGTTAATTTAAGATAAGTACAGACTGCTCAACATTGTAAAAAACACATTTCTTTCAAGAGGATCCTCAAGGCAGCTGTCTGAGATGCTACACCTGGGCTGAGCCACCTGCAGCAGTCTGCCATGAAAAGATGAGAGGATCAGAAAGCAACAGCATAAGGAAGCAGTTATGACAGAACAAAATGTCATGGTACAAATCCTGGACATATATTAATTACCATCTGGAAACAGCAAATTTATTTTTTTTTAATTTAACAAAACAGTCTTCCTGCCCTAAAAGTCAGAGGGTTCAGCATAGAAAGACATGCCGTGGGCACTCAGATGACTCACACCATCTAGTTAGAGGAGTACACACATATGAGAGCACATCTGGCTGAGCTTTTTTCTTATGCACTGCAGCCAAAAGAAATTGCATATTTCAATGCAATTACAGAATAGAAATTTCTAACAAAGAGAAAAGGGGGAAATGGAGCAAAGACTACATTGAAAACACTGCTTTAGAACATAGGCTTTTTCTCTCCAGAGTCAGGCCCATTCCATCACTGCTCATACCTGGCAGAACATCCAGTGATGGCAGAGGATTTAGGATAGGGCTCATATATTGGAGTGATTTTGTCAGCTTTTAATGTGGAAAAACATGCACACAACTTGTTTCAATTTCTAGGCTTTAAATAAGATAAACTACATACTTCTAAAAATGCAGGAGCCTCAAGGCACAGATGTATTTCTGTCAAAGGTGCAACTAACACGTCGGCTTACCTGCAGGATGTTTAATCAACTTCATTCAAGCACCAGAAACAGTGACAAGGGAGCTTTGTCCTGCCACAGGTTCACTGCTATTGCTGCCACGATAGACTTGATCAAAAGTAGGTCTCACGCTGCAATTATAATTACAATTTACAATACTAGCATGTTTGTACTTCATAGACTTTCAATATGCTTAAAGGTGCTACAGGAACAATTTTCCAAACTAATTCCACTTTGAAAGGTGTTTAAGTGATGGAGAAGCCTAATTTTCAGTTCTTTTTAGTGGAGCTACCAGTCCTGACAGGCACGTAGCCTCAAACTGAAGGTGTGAGGGACTTTGTCTGCTCTGAAGGCACAGACTTCTGATCCTCTCCTGAACTGTCTGCAGCCACTGCCCATTTCTGCTCAGAGCTCACCTTCATGTGCTGCTCCAAGAGCTACAATGCCCCTGGGGCTGACTTCCAGACAGAGCTGGCACCCCAGCCTCACAGGCAGCAGTGCTACCAAAAGCATAAGAACAGAGGAAACCTTCTTTATAACCCATGAAATCCCACATCAAAAAGGAAAAAAACCAAACAAATAAAACAAACAACAAACCCCAAACCAAACACCAAAACAGGCTGGTTCCTAGATTACCTAGGCAGCTTCAGGTACGCTAGTGGTACACCTTTGGTAGCTAATTACATTCTGCAATTTCCTGCCTTTTTAGTGTTAAAAAGCTTTTCGCTTTGGGCTAAGAATGTCACATGAACATATATTGAGTACGATTTCCTTGCTGTGTAGAGGTGACAAATTTTACAGTACCACCTAGTACCTCTGCTCACACACAGCACCTCAGGCTCATTTTTCCTGCAGCACCACCTCTTTTTTTATTGGAAGCTCATTTTTCTGTTGAAAGTCTTTAAGGTACAGCCAGGTCACAAAGATTAATCTGATCATTTGATTTTCATGATTAATTATCTCCTGATAAGCAGCTTTTCCCCCAAATTTTGCAAGAGTAGTTATTGCCCAGCCCTGCCCTTAATTCATTACATTGAATTTGATCTCTTTCATCAAACTTTGACAGGTTGAGAGTAAAGTCACAAGTGAGCCCTGCCTTACTGCACATCAGCTAAGCTTAGGGACAGCAGTCAAGATGAAGAACCAACAGTCTGTCTTGAAATTAGTTCCATAGTCAGCTCATTGTCACAGGAAGACACCTCTTGTTACAAGGAGAGATGCTCACATTAGCTAAATGTCCTGAACCCCTTATCACAGCACTGGCAAAAGGATGATGAGAACAACAAATGCAACCTCCTGCTCTCTAAAATGAGAAAGTCCCCTTCTTTGTCTTCCCATCTCCTTACTTCAGAGCCTAAAGGGATGCTGCTTCCAATACCACCTTACTGTGCTGTGCCTTCAAAGTGCCACTGAACCCTCGCTCTGGTGACAAAAGAAGAAATTTCCAGCAGGGATTGTAGTGCAGACAGCAATGACCACAAACAACCTAATTTTCCCCAGAGGCAGACAGTGCATGCTTTTTGTTGTTCAGAGCCATGTGCAAGGAACTGGGTATTTGCAAATAAAAGGAGATTAGGACAAGACATTAATCCAGCATCTGCTGCTCATTCATGCTGTCCCCTGAAAGAGAGCCCAGATACAACATTTAAATCATAACACTCAGTTCTGGGCTGCTAGCAAGTAAAAAAAGTAAGATAATTAACAGACACACAAAGTTGTGATATGACTTTTTATAACAAATAAGCCCTAAGAGATCCACAAGACGTGGAGTTGTTAAGGCAACAAAGAGAGATTCCCTTTGGGGAAAGGCAGCTTCCCCTCAATGTGCCCACCTGTGCATCAAGCCCCAGCAGATAAGATACAATATGGTCAGGAACATGGTGGAAGCAGAAACAGCAACAGCTTGTCCAGAAGGCCTAACTTCTTGAAGCCTACCAAAATAGCACAACAGGGCTATTGTACCCAGAGTTAAATGGCAAAGACTTTTGCTACCCTTGGGAATCATTTCCACTGTTGGATGGAAGAGTGCAGCAGCAAATGGCACCCACAGCTTTTACAAAAACCTCTGCTCTGTGCACCACAACACAAGAGAGAAAGGGCACCAACCCAGCAAGCTCACTTCTATTTGTTTTCTTCATATCCACAGTAACTATGCAGCTGTCAGTGCTGCTTTTTTGAGAGAGAGGAGGAAAGAAAAAAAATAATTTAAGCTTGGGGAAAAACATCTAGTTCAGAAACACAGATGAAAAGCATTTCATCTCTGCATATTGTCTGTTTTTCTAGCAGCAGCTACTTTTCACAGAGGATTTTGCCTGACAGAGCTGATAGGCACTCACTGCTGCTCAGATTTTAGGTTTGATACCTTTCAGATGTAGCTGGCGCATTTGGTGTTCAAAGGCATTATACACGTGGCACCACCTGCATCTTATGCCTTGGGAATCAAGAGCTCGTTTCACATTACAAACACTGGCTGT
Organism: Campylorhamphus procurvoides; assembly: GCA_013396655.1. Lineage (NCBI taxonomy): Eukaryota > Metazoa > Chordata > Aves > Passeriformes > Dendrocolaptidae > Campylorhamphus > Campylorhamphus procurvoides. The sequence continues at coordinate 1,035,541 of WBMV01004888.1, read as the reverse complement.
CTACCGCTGCCATCCGATGCTTTCTATTCAGCATTTTTTCAGCTTAATTTATTTTACTTTAAGATGGAAAAAGGATGGTTCGTTAGAGGTACTTCCCACAGCCTACTTAAAATACTGATGAGCTGATACACATTTTCGTAGGTCCAAGTCTAATTGTTTTACCTCAAGTTGCAAGTGTTTAGCAGATAGCAACATGCCAGCCCAGTAAGAGCTGCCTTACAGTGCCTCATGGGTCCCTATTCACAGCACCTCTGCAACCTGGAATATTCCCCACCTTACTAGTAGAGGAGAATTCTGTGCTCAGCAAACCAAACCTTCTGGCCACCAGCATTCATTTCAGTTACACCTCAGAAAAAAAGTCCATTTGCTATTCTGGTCAAATTTCAGATGAAAGACCTGGACATTTAGGAAAGACACTCAGGTAGTACATCAGAGGAAACACTTCTTAGTAATTTCTGGAAGAGACATGAAAAGGTTTTAAGAACATAAGTTTCAAATATGTGGATGAGGTGATAGGTGGTGTCAGTCAGTCCCATCACTCCATACCAGCCAGGGGGAAGGGCACAGAGACCCAGCCTAATGAGGTGACTCCATCTGGTGACACACAGTGGGGAGACACATGATAGCCATGGGGGAAGCTTGGGAGCAGGGACAGTTGTGACTTAGTGACCCCTTTTCTGTAAGTGGAACCTCACAGTTCCATATGTGACAGATCCCTCACACCCAGGCCCAGGGTTTAGCCAGGCTGTGAGGTGTCATGCCACTACCTGTGCCAGTAGGGTTGGAAATAAATGATCTTTAAGGTCTCTTCCAACCCAAATCATTCTATGACACCCCCACCCATCCAGGAGCCATTTTGGCCCACTATCACTCAGCCACAGTCCTTCTCTATGACATTCATAGTTAGAGCATCCAGCAGCTCCAGCCTCCACAGCCCAGCCACAATCTCCGTTTTAGCAAAGTGGCACTTCTTTTTCCTTGGACTTACTCCACAGCTGAAGAACCCTTTAATTCCCATTTGGAACAGTAAAACAGCCTTATGAGATGAAACAGTGTCCCAGATATCAGCATTCAAAGAAGATTAGGTATGTACAGCAGAACACATCTCTCATAGATGTGAAGACTGCAAGGAGGTAGGCTTACTCCAGCCTGGTATGGCCACCTCCTCTGAGATGATTACTAAGTGAGCTGGCTGCAGCTCCTGAAGCTGTCCTCGTGACACACAAGCACTTCCCACCTCCCTCTTACAGTGTTGTGAAACCAGCCCTAGCAGCACTCAACCCAAGCAACCTTCTGGCATCCAACTGGCATTAAACTCACCCTTGCTTTGTCACACCATTAGTTTAAATCAGTGTTACAGCCAGTTCCCCGATCAATGAAATACAGAAACATGATTGCAGGAAGGAATTAGCATCTGTAATCCTGTGATTACATAAATCTCTTTGGTCAATCAGTTATTAATGGCTGTTATATTTATTGGGGTTTACAGCAGGCCTACAAACCTGAGCCATTAGAAGTAGACACCAAAAAAGACACTGTAAAAAAGCTATTTGATTACTGACTCCTCACAGCAAGTGCTGACAGAATACAAATTTGGCTCACTCTCCCTCCTGTTAGCAAGCCTGCTAATGAGCTTGCCAATTAAGAGCCAATCTGAAGACCTTGGAGGGGAAGCTGTCAAGAACATGAACTCCCATGCCTCTGAGGAGCAGCTGCAGGACTCATGTCGAGGGCCACCTTCAGCGCTTCTTGTGACGCCACCCGCTGATGCCTTTATCTCCCACAACTCATTCCTCGCACCCAGGAAACACAAACACTTGTCATACATGCATATAAGGCACCGACATTGAAAACAAACATTTGCCAAAAAGTAATAAAACCTCCCTTGCTCTTTATCACTGCAGAGGCTTTACTGGGTCAAATGCTAGAACTACTGTGAAAGTAGCAAAGCTTTAAAATAATAAAGAAAAAAAGTCACTAACTACATATCATAATGCTTATCTAATTACTCTAGGATATATTCTGTGTTTTTGAATGTGTGTGCTCCAATTTAAGGGGTCAAGGACAAATTGGGCAAGAAAATTTGGGCTCCTAACTCTCTTTGGATATTTCTGTGCATGTTCCTCCCCTCATCAGCAATTAACTTAATGCAGTCTATGAAAGGAAAGGCAGAAGCACTGGTCCAAAATCTCTGGAGACAAACTTGATGACTTTCAGTGTAGCCAGCTGGAGGGACACACACATAATTCACTTCAGCCACAGGGCATGCCACCACACAACTGGACAAGAACACAAGGGCTGTGAGCATCTTACACCTCAGTCAAATCTTTCTATTTCCAGTACACCCATTTGACTACCTCGACCTGTTATTTAAGCAGACAATTTCATTTCAGAACCATTCAATTCTGTATTTCTTTGTACTCTTCTTCCTGCCCAGTCATTGAGTCGGTAACTAACAGTGACATTTCCAAGATGACTGTAACACTTCACCACTGGAGTGCCCCTCAATGACTGTTCATGTCCAAGGAAGCAAACAGGAGCTGGACTCCTGGTTCAGGTTTTCTTCTGGATTCACCCCTTTAATTCACCATACGATAAGTAACCCTCTGGAAATAACCTTTAGCAGAAAGCTCAGTTACCAAAATAAAGAAATGCCATAGTTTCTCTGAAACCGTATCATTCTGCTGAAACTAATTATGAGAAAGCTGCTGCTTAATGAAAGTTTGCTTTAATATGACTTATGCTATTCATAAGTTTGCTTTGGACACCATCCAGGTTTTTTAAATTAAATATTAGCAGCCTGTTAGCCTATCAAACAAACCTAAGCATGTCAAGTTAGTATTTTAATAGTGTTTTTTCTTCTCCTCCCAGCCTAGGTTTGGCTTCTTAATTGACTTGCTGCTTTAAAGTCAGTAAACTCAAAAGTCTGAGAAGAAGATGTCACACTTTAATGGTTTAGGAGTGCATGCTTTGTCTGGGTGATTGATGGATCAAATGTGTGCTGAGGAATACTGCAATGTTTCTTTCATCATTTCTGCTTCTCGTGAGCCTGAGAACTGGACTATCTCTAAATTTCTTTGCTGCTAGCAACAATAATAAAATTATTCATTATAAATGTAAAATCCACCTTACCATCCTGAAGGGATGTTATTGAACTGACATTCCTGTGTGAGCACTGACAAAGGTGTATGTGTGAATTTATCACCTAGGATGCAGTTGAGTACATGCACCAGGCATGCTGGGCTCTCTCTGGCTCATTACACTCCTTTCTGGTTATTGCCAGCCCCAACCTGTTTGGCAAATGAGATATGGAAGACATGACAGTGAAAGGTCCTTCAAAAACACAGGTAATAAATGGGATAACATTCACAGATGAATGATAAGGAACAACTGACATGTTAATCGAGGGTTGCACATCTGACAAAAGGCACAAATGTAGACGGAGAGCCCTTATTAAAGTGATATTAAATAATTCCCAGAGTGTTTCAACCATAATTATTTACTTTCAGTCCTGCCTAATCAAGTAAAGGACTGCAACATTTCTGATCTCAAGATGAGGGTTGAAAGGTAGAAAAGGTTTTAAAACAAAATGTACACTTTCCAAAGTGTCCAATATAGACTACACATATATTCACATACCTGTATCAAATTTTCTAGTGCAAGAACAAGTATTTCTGACTGCAGGCCCTGCCAATGGGATGTCAAAGTCAGGTAGGTTCTCTAAAGCGCTGACATCGCATTTATTAAAGGTTTTACATATAAAGCTTAGTTAGCAAATCCGCTGACAACGCACAAGCTGGAATAAAAGCCTGCTCCCTCTCCAGAGTAGGGTGGCTCTCCCAGATTAAAGGCGAGCAGAAAAGGTGTTGAAACTTACTCAAGCCAGGTAAGGGGCTGGCCCAAATATGCATACCATTAGGGCAAATCTGTCCTATTTGTCCCAGAAAGAGAGGATTGCAAGAAATCTCTTGGGATGCAGAGTCCATTGCACTCAAGTGTAAGTAATCAGAGGAAGAATGAAAGGGGCAGGAGGGATCAAGAGCACTGCCAATACCCTCCGGCCCTGAAATAGTATAGGATTTGTTAAATCCCAGAGACAGCCCTAGCTGTATTCGGCAAAGAAGGATAAAGCAAAGCTTTGGCAGTGCTGGCAAGTCTGGAGGGGGTGGTACTCCCCTTCCTCTCCCCAGATCTGGGAAGAACAACTCAAGCTGACAAGCAGGGCTGAGCACCCAGGTACCCCAACATTTTTGTACCTGCCAACAGCTGAGGCAGAAGGGTTTTCAGCAAAACCTAACTTGCACTTCAGTCCCTGCACCAAGTGTCTGCCTCTGATGTTGGTCAGGCATTTGTCTTCATTCCTCATCCCCACAGCTCCCTCAGCGTCCCCTGCAAGCCTAAATGGAGATACTATGGCTTTATCCCATAAAATCCTTCCTGTTCTGCCTCAAACATCTATTGTTTCACTGCAGTAGCCGTGTCTCATTCTTTTTTCCTTACTGTTCATGAAAATGAAAAGGTGCTGTGCTATAGCCAGTCTTATGCTAACTGCATTACATACCAGCAGTGAGGTGGACTCACAGGCACCAGCTCCTCTGCTCTCCACACTTCTAACTTATATTATCACTCTTGTGTATCTCTGCATTTTAGAGTATCTCTGAAACTGCTCATTTATCTAGAAATCATCCTCACTATAATGACAAGTCAGGAACACCTATTTCCCTGGCCTGCTCTATAGAGAGGCAGAGGTAACACAAGCATTGCCTAAATAGGCAAGAACATGCCTCAGCTTTGCCTTAGTAAGAGCCAAGACCAGGGCCACCCAAAAGCACAGTCTTCCCTCTCATTTGGGAGGACAAGAGATCCATCACACCTGTGTCCACACTGCAGCACTGATGACATTTCACAGGACAACCTGCAAGTACAGAAGGAATTCAGTCACATCCAAGGAGAGCTGTCCTGGCTGGCCCCAGCCAGGGCCATTTGCAGGACAGTCGTACTTTCCTTTTTTCCCCCCATCTCTTTTCTTCAAACCTTCCTGGCCTTGCCTCCCTTCCCCCTCTCATGCTCTGGCAGGGATGCTGAATGCTGATGAGACAATACTTGATCCATCTTCAAGCACTTATTTTCGGGCAATTAACTTGGCATCATAGAAGCACTTAAGAAACCTGGCTTTCCGGAGTGGGAGACAACTGACTAAAAAGCTAAGCAAGGTAGTAAATTATTGTCAAATGACTAAAAAAGAACAGGAAGGGGGAGAGGAAAAAAAAAAAAAGAAACTAACACTTTGATAGAAGACATTTGCTGCTGTCAGGCCAAATCTGAGATCTGACAAAAAAAGCCAATCTAACAGTTTGAGAAACCATTAGTGTGAGTCCAATACAGGTCGCTATCAATTCTGTCTAAAACAATTGAGCTTTGCCATTCAAGGGTGGATGCTTTCTTTTCTGACATCTCCTGATTGTACGTCATCAATTCATCCCTGGAAAAATTAGCCAAGGCAAAGCATCTATCTAGTTATAGTGCACATTACTCTAATGCTCAAAGGTTTACCAATCACTGTGCAGTCTTTCGTCACTAACTACACCTTCTATAATACTTCTTTTCTACTTTCAGAAGCAATAATTTACACATTAACAACATTTTACTTATTTACCTGATCTTGAATTCAATTCAGGGGAGCAGAACCACAAGCAATTAATTCAGTTTTTCATAAACCAGAAATTTCCAAGTCTTCCTTGTGGTATTATTTTCCTGTCCCCAAAACAACACTTCAAAGATACATTTGCCTTTTATCCCCTAGATGCCAACCTCAGGAACAGAGCATGAAAAAAGCCAGCCTGGTACTGCCTGCATAGTCCCTCTGCTGGGCACCTGAGCGTTCCCTCACATTCCCTACTTAGCTTTGGAAACAGTGGAGATTTTTTGCAGATCAGAAGCATGTTGATTTTGCAGGCAGAGCTTCAGATTTAAAGTGAATAAATAAATATCAGTCTTCTTATGTATAGTTTCACATTTTTCAGTAGATCTCACTGCAGTCCCCTACAGCTACAAGAAGCCTACAGACAGCTGCATAGTAAGTTGTCCTTTATGGGAAAAAAAAAAAAAAAAAAAAAAAAAAAAATAGAAGGAAAAAAAAAGTTAAAGCTCTTCAACTGGCAGGTTATCCTAATGGCTGTTCCAGCTACCTCCTCACTGTGCCATCAGCATGTGCACTGCTGCCATCAGCAAGCAATGTCCTGGAGCTGGAACTCCAGTGCAGCACTCTGCAGGCACAGGGGCCAGGGCTGCTTTAACGAACAAAGGGGAAGAACACAGGGACAAACAAAAAGGGAAAGACATTCCTCTATTCCCCATGCTTTCAAAACACAAATTTAGCTTTTTTTTTTTGGTCTCACTGAATTGACATAAGGATTTAAAACACCAACATATGAAAGTCCACACAGTGTATACAGAAAAACCAAACCTGCCACCTCTACTATCCACCAACTCATGCAAAGAAGCAGGGATCTCAAACACCCAGACTTATTCCCATTAACTATTCAGCAGCATAAATCAAACCCTCCCACCTTATATGAACACATCACAGCTCTTGCACAATAGCATCCTGCTAGCATCCATTTACATTACTCCCTCAAATAAAGAAAAAATACTTCATGAAACACTACCGGTGCAATCCTCTTAGAAGAGTTTCAAGGCAACAAAACTCAAAATACAGGCAGGCAATACCCTTAGGAAGAAGTACCTTTAAAGCAGATAGTTCAAGCGGAGCACACAGCACTTCCAGGGTCTGGAGACAAACTTGAAGTCACAACCCTCTATGTAATATAATACATAAAAACCCCCAAAGTCAGGGCATGTAAGAGATGGAGCCAAACAACCCTTCTTTTCCAACCTATTTTTTAATTTCTACGAATAAACACCCTACTGCCACCTGGTACGAGATGGTGTCACTGCAGAGATACAACAGAACAATTCTGTAAAAGTGCCTGCCTTGCTGTTTTCACCAAGAAATTAAGTTTTACAGATAAACATGAACACTTACATCACAGCTGAATTATCAGGTGCACACCAAGCAATGAGCAGTGTTCAGGAAGCATTATTATGCCCTTCACTTCCCTCTTGCAGCTCCAGCCCCATACCATACACCTGCATGCACTGGGCTTCAAGGGCACCAAACCATGATGTGGATCATTGCAAGCTGCCCCAGGCCTGCTTACCAGGATATTTAACAGGCTCGTTCTGCCACTGTGAAACCATTTGTGATTACAACAGGATGGTCAGAGTTTATCCATCAGTACTCATTGCTGGAAAATAAAAATTATTTCCTCTTCTGGACCTTGCTCACTCCTGGGCATGTTCTCATCCCTTCACTTAACTGAGAACACCACATGTTTCAGCCACAATAGCATCAAATGAAACAACAAGCTACTTTTAAACATCTGTTATCTCTTGATTCAAATGGCCATCCGAGGCTTAGCATGTTATTATCTTCGAATACCACCTACAGTGGATGCCCAGCCCAGAGCACTTGGATGGGACAACCATTTAGCCATGCCTCTCCACACACTTTCCCAGACTCAAGCAACTCAGAGACTTGAAATTAAGCAACATAGAGTTCTGCATGCAGGTCCTTCCAAAACTAACTGTCTTCATTAGCACCAACCCAGCTGCAAAAATATTTGTCAAAGCTTCATTAGTGCCAAATGGGCCCTGGAAGCACGCAGGTTTTGTTAAGAGAACCTGAGATACTTAAAAGGTAGGGTGGGCTTTTCCCTCTCCTGTTTTGGTTTTCTTGGCTCCTCCATCCTCCCTTTAAGTTCAAAAGCTGGCAGCAATTTACAACAAATTACTGCATAGAAGGTATGCACATACATATGTGCCTGTGCACGCACACAAGCCAGAGAACTCATTACGTCTCTTTCAGGGAAAGAATCCCACTGCAAGAGTCTGGACTCAGTCCTTGATGGTCAAAATGGGGCATTTGCTAATGAAAGGCTCAGGCAAAAGATTACATCCGGTCAGATACTTCTCCAGAAAGAACACAGCAACCATTGTATTCAAAAGAGAATCAAGTTTGGAAGTGCTCTAATCTTTCTGTCCTAGAGTCCCAAGTAACGCCCACCTATAGATTAGAGCCCCTCTGTGCACCAACTCTACCTTGCCATTACCCCAAATAGGGGAAGCAAGGGATTTTAGGCCTGGTCTTGAGCACGTCAGGGCTTTAAAACAAGCACCATTCAGGAAAGCAGCATAAGATAGTTTACCCTGTGATATTTACACCATTCAAGTAAATAATCACCCTACAAACTCTCCTACCTACATGTGCCAAAAAGGACAGCTCTCAACTTTTTATCACAGGTTTGCCACAGGACTAGGCAAGTAAATATTTCTTTACTGCCTTTCTTCAAGTCCAACAGCCAACACTTAAGCCACACTTTTCTCTCTTACCTGCTGATACCTATGCCATGAGGTTGGACATACCAGCACCATGATCTGTGCTTGTACATGTGATGTTCAAAGATGTTTCATAGAGAGGAGACATACTCCACCTCTTTAATTCAGGGTTTCTACCTGCTCAGACAGATGCATTTTTCCAAAGCCCAAACTTAGTCACTCAATTCACAGCAGGAAAGACCACTGAGAATAAAAAACTCTTTGCTGGAAAACCCAAACAAAACGAAGCAGAGGATATAAATCCACAGAGCCTCAGAGCAGGATTAAAAACACCACTTGCCCTCCCCACAGGCTTTGTAGTCCTCATGAGCCTGAGAAGGATGGATTTCAGCATGTTAAGACCATAGCAGAACACCAAAAGAAACACTATGCTACATGTGGTTATATGATCTTCTGGTTCACCAGAGAATTTTGCAAGCTCCCCCAACCCTTTCATGGCAGATCAATGAAGATTATAATGGACATACACACTGTGTTGGGGATTTTCAAGTCTCTCAACCTGCAAAGACAAACTCATGGTCTTTACAAGTACTGCTGACTGGCCTGTCTACCTGTTAAATTTCACAAGCCCTGAAACAAACAACTAACTCATAGAGATTATAAACCATAGCGTTTTTCAAGAGCAGTTTGTCAGCTCAAAAAACCCCCAAAGCACAAAGAGTCCATGGTGTATTTTAATTTCCACCCAAAGTGGAGTGTGGAGTTTACAAGGTTCAACAACCTACTCAGATCCAGACACATTCTGTAGAATCAGATTTGCCCAGGTTAGGAGGACCCCACCATAACCAGCACAGAGGTCACAGTCTGCAAAACTTACATCAGCAGCAGGAAAAAACCAAACTATTACATTTGTATATTCCTTCTGTAATGTCAGGGAACCTCAAACTCACTAAAGTACATGCTAAAATGATACAAAGCCAAAACATAAGGCCCTTGCCTTCTTCTTAAATGCTGCTGCAAAAAGGGAAAAAATTGCAACCCAACCCTTTGCAAATTCTGGCACCCAATCCCTGAAAGAAGTCTCTGTGTACTCCTGCTCAAGAGAAAAACCACAGTAGATTGATGTACACTTAAACAGACCAAGGCTTTTGTGAATATTAAAAGATCTTTTATATAGCCAAGAACAATCTCTGAAAATGCTTCACACCATCCATTTGTGCAGTGCTCTCCTTTTCCCAAGCTATTTCCGTGGTCAAGAGAGAAACAGGTCATACCTCCAAAGGGGGGGAAAAAAAAAAAGGCAAGCCCGCGAATCCTCACCTCCTTCCACCAGGAATTGGTCTGGAGAGGAAAAAGGAAAAAAAAAACAGGAAGAAAAAGAAATAATTTGTATTCATATTGCTTCATGGTTTTCCTGCAAAATTTTAATAATTTCCTCTAGCTTTTCCAGCCAGTATATCAAATTCAGAGCTATCCAGATGAAATGGTTCCCTGTCAAGGGCCCACAGCAAAGCCGGCTATAGGCTTTCAGATCAAGGTTATTTCAATGGGCAGATAGAGATTTAGATATAAAAAGGCAAAGCGAGGAAGCACACAATTTTTATATACTGTGGTTAGTCAGTGTCTATTTAATAAACACTTGGGTGCAATAGAGGGCTTAGTTTTTAATATCCTCACTGTCTTCCTTCTCAGAAGATTTCAAAACATTGCTTATTATACATCTGTGTGGAGCAGGAAGACTGGGTCTCTTCACATCTTTGTGAACACGCACAATTTAACAGATCACGAGTCCACACAGCACAGAGGTGTCAAACGAAGAAAGAAACAGACTGCCTTCCAATGAAGTTCAAATAAGGAAAGCATTTAATTATGCATACTTCTCCACTGCTTTGGACACTGCTTTTAAAGAAAGGAAAGTGTCATAACTCAAAGGTATTTACTCTAATGAAAAACTACAATTGTTTAGGCTGTTTCCAATATATTCAAATAAAAGAAGATGGGTTGAGATTTTTTTTCCCTTCAAGAAGAACGCTCAGGAAATTACATCCCATCCAACCCTTCCCCCTCATCTTTTTGTCAGCAAATCCTATAAACCCACAAAATGCCAGGAATTAAATGCTAAGGTTGGCAATCTGTCATTGACATATGTTCCTGCCTTTTTTTTCCCCCATCAAGTCCTAAGATAAAGCTGCAGTTTCAGCCTTAGCATTGAATTTCTTAGCATCAGTTAGTATTTGGCGGCTTTAATTCTCTCCCTTCCTTTTTCCCCCCTTTTCCCTCCTCTAATCAATGTGATTTACTTTGCTATCCCACAAGCCAATTTTTCAGGAGTCACGACCCAACTTCCAGATCCTTGGAGGCACTCTGCGCAAGAAACAGCATGCTCCGAAGCAACACCACCCGCTTCCAAGCGTGACACCGGACAGCCCCGTGATACACTGCCACGACAAAATAATTTCTTCCCTTTGGGAAACCCTCAGCACAAGCTGTCCAAACATTATTTACGGTTTCAAGTGTTGCTTTATTTATGGCTGAAACTCTCCCTGTTCAGAAGAGAGAGCGACTGAGTAACTTACTAGGAATGTTCCTAGGGAATGGGGAAAAGGGGGAAATGAGATCATTCGTAACTCCAGAAACATTTACAGCTTTTATACAAAATTTAAAATTGGAGCATTATCAAAAAAGCAAAAAAAAAAAAAAAAAAAAACCAAAAAAACAAACCTAACCCAACCCAAACAACCCTAATCTGGTAGTTTGCCAGGCTACAGGTGGGTTTTCTAAGGCGGGAGAGGATTCCAGCCTTCCTGTTTGAAGAAGTAAGGAAAGCATGACTTCTGGGAAGATTAAATACTTGAAGTAGATATATTTACACAATATGTGGGAAGTGTGAACAGATGCTACATAGGAGGCCTCTCTCATGACAGCATCTCCAGAATGCAAGACAGTTTTTCATTTGGATTCTGTTTGTGTGGTAGGGTGGTTTCTTTGCAAGAAACAAAAATTATTTTTAAAAATAAGTGTTGTGTAATTGGAAATATTGGCTTCTAAGGCTTTCCAAATGCATCTATTAGTAGCTTTTTTGGTAGCTACTAGAAATAATTATTATTGTCCTCCTACCTGTAGATTTCCATTACATACCGACTGTGTGACCATCAGGGGTCATTTTCAGCAGTGGTAAATACAACTGGTCCTACTGACATCCCTCATGGTTACAGATGTTCCACACAACTGCAGGCTCAGCCTAGACCCTTACTTTCCCAAAACTGTGACCTGCAATTTTGCTTAAAGCAGAAGTTTTCAAATCAATGGCAGGAAGATCATTTCTTGCAAAGATACCTTAGGATAAGAAAGGCATGACAAGGCTCACCTGAGACCAGATGGGGAAAGAAATCAGTGAGCAAATTAGGTAAACAGGACACCCACCACCAGAACTTCTTGTGTTTAGTTCATTATAAAGCAAGGCCTACGTCAGTAACGACAAAGAAATGATATCATGATTTGTGTGGTTACAGCTACAGCATCATCATTTTGTAAAGAGCTGGCAGCTCCCAAATAGCTGACTTCCAGAGAGTTCAGTTAAATATTATCCTCTCTGCCTGAGCCATGAATAAAATCTATTCCATTTAACATGATTTCAGCTAAATCTTAAGAGTTAATGGTCAAAAAGCTACATATTGATTATGCCACTTCCATTCTGAAGAAAATGACTTTAAAACAGCACCCAGAATCCAATATTTTTCCTTAATTCCATTAAGTTCCGCTACCAAAGGCTTTCTGTTTATTTTTATTATGAAATAGCATACTCAGAGGTATTCCTCCAGTTTCCAGGTTATCCTGGACATTTACCAGCCCTTACAACAAATACACACAAACACAGCTTTATCCCCATGCATACAAACACTCATTACTCCATATAAACTCCCCTTTCAATAACCTTATGGTAGAAAAAAATATAAAAGAGATTGAATTTGTTTCAGTGGCTCAAACCAGCAGGGAAATCGTGCATGCTGTATTTTTTCAGGCTGTCAGCTAGACAAGAGTTAATCAAGGCTGTTGATCAGAACACAGTCATTCATGATGCTTTGTAAGAAAATAGAGAAATAAAAAAAAAATTATATGCACATGCATGAATATCACGTACACCAGAGAAAATGCCTAGCTAGATAACCTTTTCTACTTCTAATGCTTCACAGTGATTTAGCTCTCTACCCTGAGGGCTTGTAGGTAGATAGGCAGGTAGTTTTAATACTCTCCCCTAGCTCATTAAAAATATTAATCAGGGGGTCTCTTCTGAAGCTCAATGAGCATGATCCACATTTAAGAAATCAAAACTACTTCCCACTAAGGTCCACAATGCATCTGTCCTTGTGCACCGCCAATGCAAATGCTCATTTGTTATAGCTAAGTCTTAAAATTGGAAAGATATTTTATTCTATCTTATGTCACTGCAGAAAAACTAAGGAGGGGAAGAGATATCCCAAGATGGTCATAAAACAGACTGTTTTACTTGCTGTAATCATATCTTTAACTAATCTTATTTAAAAAAAAAAAAAAGTAACATGCTGTTCTTCTGGATACCGTAAACTGACTACGAGTATCTTAGTCATATGTGTATAAGGTTGAGCTATGGAAAGGGTTAAAAAAGAAAAACTGAAAAAAAAAAAAAAAAACCACACAGCAAATTCACAACTGAAGTCTATGGTTTAACTTCTCAGCTGTAGTAGCAATTTTGATAAGCAATTTTTTCTTGTACTTGATATGGCTCTTCAGCATTACAAGCAGTAAAGGCAAAAGAAAAAAAAAAGTTGAAATCTTTTATTAGGCTCATAAAAACAGCTAAGGGCTAATGGCTCAAATACAGTCCTGCCCATTTCTTTCATCACTGTCGACTATGAGACACTCTGAATGTTTGCCATTTGCCCTGTCAGTGGTTTTCAGCTCAACCAAATTCAGACCAAGAACTATGCTCATGACAAAGTAATACAACTATGAGAAAAAATCTAGCAGCTCCCATTAGGTATGAGACAGCACACCTACAAAGGTGCAGATGAGGAAACCAAAAACCCCACCTCTGTACAATGAGAAACAACCCTCCCCCTAAAGAAGACTAGAGCTCAAGAGACAGCTCAAACCTCCCTTAGTTTTGATGCTGTCCTCTGCAGTGCCTGGTCATCTCCCAAAGACAAAAGGAGAAAGCAAGTCTGATAACATTTATTACCTTTTTAATCCAGTTCAACTATCAATACAAACCCAACTGCAACATAACTCTTCCTAATCACCTCTGCCAGGAGAGCACTACTTCACCTCTTGCAAGGAGATGCAGAATTTCTCATGTAAGCTTTAGCAGCATATTTTAAGTTTTTCAGATTTCCTTCTATTGAAAGATATTCACTCCAGTAGCAGTATGAAGCCAGTTTGCATTTTCTGTTCACTTGGCTGTATTTTCCAGTCCTCCTATCACTTTTGGAGAATGGGCACATCCAGAGGGGAGAAGCCATACAATGCCATCATTTTTGCCTGGTTTATCAGCCTGATTGCATGTTGCACAAGTAGAGTCATCTAAAATGGTGGCATCTAGTTAACAAAGGAAGCCATGATTTAATCCCAAATTAGTATGCGAGCAGTTAAGCATGACTAACTTTGGGCTCAAGCATAATTCTTCTGTCTTCATGAGCCCACAAGCAGGCTTAACCTTTCTATACAGAAAACTGCCAGGCAAGACACCATCAACATAAACCAAGTGCACAGTCACACCAGAGGGAAAAATGAGCGGCAACAAAAACAATGTATAGACATATCATATGTTAACCATTCAAAGTACATACAAAACCCCAGTAATTATGTATTAGCTAGAAAGGCTGATTTTAAGATGGACCTAATCACAAGCAAGAGCTTCACTGGGGCCAGATGTCCCATAATTACATCTGCCCCCACCATCCTCTCTCTTTCTTTGCATAGAAAGTAAGTCAGGGTCTTGGAAGCATAAAAATAAAAGCACAGCCTTCTTCCACATCCAGCTTCTTCCCTCTCTGCTCTACACAGAAGACTTCTGCTCCCATGCTCTACCACAGTATCAGGTCAAAAAATCAAGAAACTTCAAAACAATCTTTCCTTTATTTCTTAATTTTTCTCTGTAACAACCTAAAGACATGGAACAGCACCTACCTGCAGTTTCAAATTAGAATGGTTAATGGAATATTCAAAGCTATCCCAGCCAGAGTCCCAAGCGAAACTCTGAAACACTCAGGGGAAAAAACATCCTCCCTCTTTTTAAGTCTGATCCAACAAAGCATGGCACCACTACTACTTCCAGAAATCTCCTCAGTTCAGCACTTCAAGACACGAACATTTTGGTCAAATTTTCAGCCCTCTGATGTGCATACTGCTCTCCCTATAACTCAAGAACTCAGGGATACAGCACAAGTCAAAGCTGCGAGTACAAATAGCAGGGCAAGAGAAACAAGTAATCAATCACTGAATGCAGCTTACTCTTTAACAAGTGTTTTCTTAACAAAAAAGTTCTGAAACCCACATGACTTCTAACTTGGGTTTGGCACAAAGACAGCAGCTTAGTTTATGGTCATTTAAGCAATATGTTCCCAAGATCTAGGCTTGCTCCCAACATCACATTGTCTCTGTTTCACATAACCTCAACCCAACATGCAGCTTCAACCCTCAGCAAAACAGATGCCAGAGGCTGGGAATTGATCTCAGCTTGTGTCCAGCCCCTGGTCCTCTTTGGGGAAATGCCATGAGGAAAGCTGAGTGGGTGTTAGGGAATGGCACACCTGAGTTACTATGACCAACATCTGGCTCATAATTCCGCACCACACTTTTCCTCCTTAATGCTTTGATTTAAAAAGCACCTATTTAGGGATCCTCAAAGAATTAAAAGCGGGGGGAGAGAGGGGGGAAGGAGAGGGAGAGAGATGGGATGAAACACTATTTGTAGCATTTTAAGAACTAGCATGTTTTGTCCATAATCATTTTCAGGCCTCTCTCAACTTCAGTGGGACCAGATTTTAAAGACAAAACACAGGTTACTTAATTACAGTCCAGCAGGAAAGGCCCTAAGAGAAACAATATTAAAAATACACATTAACTGAGAAATAAAACATTAACTTGCTCTGTGTGGGCAGACCAGAAGCAGAAGAGGGTCCAGCAAGAAGGTGGCACAACAGCCACAGTTCAGTGAAGACAAGGCAAGGAACATTGTAAGGTATAGAGAACTGCACACAGCACCACTGAAGGGACAGCAATGTCTGTCACATGCTGTGCTAAGCCTCCCCTGGCCTTTTAAAGCAACTGATTGTTCATTTTGTGAATTAACATCACCACTCATTAGAGCTCCGGCCTATGGCCATAAACCAGACTTTGTCCAACCTTCGAAACTGAGCCAACCTAAGTTTGGCTACTGATTAGTTAGATGAAAAAACTGGGATCCTGAGCACCAAATGCACAAACTGCTGTTGGTCAGCTAATGTTTGTTCAACTGTGGAAAGGGTGGGCAGGGTCAAACAGGAAGCTTTTCGCAGCAGACAAAGACCGGACAAGAAATAGTATTGCAAACACCATTAGTCTTTATTACAGCAGTGCCATTCCTTAAGTGCCTGATGTCATGAGAGTTATGCCAGCACCAAGCCACCACAGAAAGAAAAGAGACAGGCTCATAAACTGAGCTTCATCAGTGGATTTCTGAGTTTCAGACTTTGCCTCACCATGAAGCTGCCATTTGAGGGAGATAATGCCACAGTGCATAAATGCTAAGCACCAGCTCAACTCCAAGCATGACTTCAGAGTCCCTAAGCAGGTCTCCTATTAAATAAACCACAGACAAGACCCAAGCTGAGTTGCCTCCCTGTTTCAGAGATACCAGTTTGCTTAATGTGTAAAAGCTAAGCCACTCTGAAATTAATTATAAACATTTGCCTCACTTAGCTGAAATTTGTTTGACACAAGAGTCAGGAGTCAGATTAAAACTCCAGCCTGTCCAGCTAAATTTCTCTGACTTAAGAAGTTAATACCTTGTCATATTACAGGTGACACACTTGCCTCATTCCACTTTGCACAGCATTACCTGCTGATTTTCTTCAGTGCTTTCACTGGAAACAAAATGACCTACATACATGTTTGGCCACGTACAGCACCATGCAGAAATCAAACCCAAACATCCCCATATAGAAGAGATGGCATAAGACTTTTCTTATTTTAATATATATATATGTATGAATATACACACACACAGAGTAGTTTGCTGGCAGATTCTTTTATTTTATTTTTGAAAATATTTGGCCTGGCCTCTGATGTACCAGGAACATAAACTAAAAAATGTTCTTGTAGTTTTCACTTAGAGAAATAAGAAAAAATTTCACTCCTCTATTCCACTATGTTCCTCCGAATGGGATTACATTACAGACTTTTAAGTCAACTAAACTAGAAACCCTTGTTTTCCCTTTCTACCCCAGCAGACCTGTCAAATAAGGATAACTCTTTTCTCCCATCTTTTGTCCATCTTGCACATCTATAACTATACATTTTTCAGGATGGAAACTGTTTATAACCAAAGAGGTGCTCACCTTCAGCCTTACAAATAAACAAACAGTAGCTGCTCTGCTTGCATTTTGAACTATGGATACAACTTTCATAACAGTTTAGAAGGAATTAAAATATTCCACTGAACACAACATATAGCATGATAGGTCTGGGGAAAGGAAAGGTAAGTTTCACTGCAAAATAACATTTCATTAGAACACTATGCTTAATGAGCACTGTTAACAGCTGGTGTCATCTGGCACTGCTCCTCTATTTTTTTCCATGATACTTGCACAGATTTGCACCAGGCATAGGCCTCCTCCTCAGTCTATAAGTGAACAGCTGACTAAAATCACAAGTGCCTCCTGAGCATAATATAATTTAGGACAGTTCAAACAAAAGTGACCCATATATCTTCTCCCAGGAAAAAAACAAAAACAAAAAAACACACAAAAATCCCACACAAACAAAACAACCTACACATGAAACACTTTTCCAGACCTAAAGCTTAGCCAAGCCAGACCAAGACCAATGTAAGAAGAACCTATATTATGCCTGCAGGAACTCTGGCTCTTCAAAAGAAAAGCACTACAAAAACAGTCAAGCCAATACAGGGTTTACAGTCAGTGGCTTATATACAAAGTATGCAGAGTGGCACCACCTGGAGAGTGATCTGTTCTGCCAAGCATTGGCTTTAGGAATGGTATTTCTGTCTGTTTGCAATGCATAACCATGTGTATCCCATCCTACCTCCTTCCCAACACACCTCCAGTCCAAGATAGAGTGAGTGTAAGGAGAAGGGGAAGGTATAGTCGACCACCTTTGCAACTCTTGTTACATCAGACAAAACGTTGTTGCAATGCTCTTCTGTAGGAAATGGTTGAAGACAAATGAAAACAGCACAACACTTCTGGGTTTGGGGTTTTTTCCTCCTCCCCAGAATTTTTCCTCAAATAAGTTAGACAAGGACCCTCTATGCAAGCAGTTTTGCCGCAAAAAAAAAAAAAGTTTTTATCAGCATTCTTCTTTTTAAAAACATGTTTATCCACTCCTAGCAAGGTGTACAGACAGGTCATGGCATAAAACTTCAGCCTGAGGGCCAAAAACCAAGGGCATGGAAGGTCTGATATGTGCTGTTCACAAGTACAAATGCTACAGGACTTCCCTCCTCATCTATCAAAACTTTGCCTGCATTTCCCCATACCTTGTGAGTCAAAATCACTTTCTCCAGGTAACAGAAAGGATTCACTCAAAGCAAGGAAAGCCCTGCTACGTGCAGAAGAACAACCACCAAGGATGTCTGGGTTACTTAAGACAGGCACATTTTTCTTTTCCCTGTAGCAAAATTTTTTAACTGCGTATGAAACAGTAGATTGATTGTCATAGGCAAAAAAAATACTGGTCCTTTTTCTTTCCTTGCACTAACTTACAAGTCATAAAAAATAATAAATTCAGACTTATGTCCTGATAAACAAAACCGCAGCAGAGCGCAGCATAATTTCTCCTCTTTTGCTGCTGTCGAACTCAGCTTTCTTAATTCATGCCATATTTAATCTGCGTGTAGGAAGTCCACATTTGTTTCCAATAAGAGAAGAAAAGTAATGAGATGTCAAGGAACGGTTTCCTTGGGCCAGAGACTTCAAAGGTGAGTCTGGCAGCTTGTCCTGCATTTATTGTTTGCGTCAAGCTTAAGACTTTCTAAAGAGCAACTGCCCATTTAAAATAATTATAAGCTGCAACTTAAACCCGAACAGCACATGAACGTATGATAAAACACTTACACCAGCATCCAAATTTCGGCATCAGCCCTATATCAGAGAACACGTAGCTCCAGATGCTGGATTAAAACAATCAGTACAAGCTGAAAAGGAGCATATAATTCTTTCAGCTAATGCAGAAGGATCATGCTGCTTAATGCAAAAGCAACATTAAATGAAAGTATGGACTATATTACCTCAACATATGAGCTGCGACAACAGCCACTTCTGGTATGCCTATCACCTCTATCTATCCTGAAGCAAGAGGCAGAGTCCCCAGCAAAAATGTAATTCCACTGGGGGATTTATTTCCTCCCCCTCGTTATTTTTGTCAAACTTCTGAATTATGGTAGAGTTGGGAAAAACTGGGAACATACAATGAAAAAGAAAAAAAAGACACTCGGCTTATTGCTCACCCCACAGAACTCTACTGTTCATTCAGGCTGAGCCTTGCTGCTCCTGAAGCCAGTGCAAAGGCTTGCCCAGGAAGGGGAAGCCCTTAAAATGAGGACCATAGCAGCAAATAATTAGCATTAGGATACAAGTTTAATACTAAAAATCAAAATGAAAACATGTTGCTTTCACGTCAATAAGTGTAACACAAAAACACCTGCAACGTCTATAAAACACAAATGTGGAGGCAGGCAAAATTATTGAAGAGTCAGACACTCTGTGTATCACAGGCACCACTGCTAAATACAGAGCATACCTTCTAATTGATTCCATTTTTTAATGTGTGTCTGTGTGCATGTATTTATGAACACATACACACTTCATTGTTTATCATCTTTCAACACACACTCTGAGTCAGCAGATAGAAGGAAATATGTTTGAGCGGTGTTTAAAATGACACCCTTTACAAATGAAACCATCTAAATCCGGTGTTAGAGAATTAATGAGCTTCTCATGTAAATCACACATAATTTACAGTGGAATTTGTTCTTGTGCCAACAACCACTTGCACTGCATAATAATGAAGGCAGGGCTTCAGGGATGCAGGGAGCTATCTGCAGCCTGTGTGTGTCCTGCCTCTGCTTTTCCCGAGCAGCCAAAACACCATAAACCCTTTCAAAGTACAGTAACATGAGGCATCAAATACTGCAGTTTTCATCTCCCATTTCTTCATTCCATCTCTGGCTGAGAAATATTACAACTACTAGGAACACTCACTTTTAAGAGCTATTAATTCACATGTAAGAGCATTTTAAGTTTGAGCACAGCCCAGCTTTGAGTTGAATACCTGAGATAAACGTTAAGCTTTTATAACACCCTTGAAGGTATTACCTGCATTTTAGGCCAAAGAAGGAGCCATGACAGCATCAAGGAGCAGAGAGGATCAAGAAGGGCCACTGCACACCAGTCAGAAATGTCATCAAGGGGCACGGACTCAGTGCCATCATACCCCAAACATATCAAGTTCATTTGACCTAAACCCCATTTCTGTTGAGAAAGAAAGCCTGAAAGACCTCACAAAACCAGACCCAAAAAATCACATTCCTTTTTCTGCTGATAAGGATTATCAAACACTAAGCCACCATATCACATACCTCTAGGAGCCCCCTCGGGCTGTGATCGATCAGGAGCACCCCAACAAGCTGCTGCAAAGCAAGACCCCTACCAGCATTCAGCCTAGCAGGCACCTGGCAGGAGAAGAGCTAAACACCTCCTTCCCATGCACAGCTGGGGCCACAGCTGAAAGTCATAATGTCTCCTTCCCCAGTAACGAGGCAGGGCTGGGGGCCCAAATTCAGCACATGGGGGCAGTGAAACCTCCCCTCTCTCTCCCTGAAGCTGCCCCAGAAAAGCAAAACCACTTCTTGGTCCCTGTCCCTTTTCTTTTTTGGGGGATGATTGTGGCCTTTGCAAGTTGTTGGGTTTAAAGGGTGCATGGATACCCAGCAAGGTTCCCAGGATGCATGAACAGAAGCAGTAATGCAGTAAACACCTAACTGTCCTTCCCTTCCGAAGCCACAAG
Organism: Campylorhamphus procurvoides; assembly: GCA_013396655.1. NCBI lineage: Eukaryota > Metazoa > Chordata > Aves > Passeriformes > Dendrocolaptidae > Campylorhamphus > Campylorhamphus procurvoides. Next base: position 1,014,880 of record WBMV01004888.1, on the reverse strand, counting down.
TATAAACCTGATTCTGTATCACCTCCACAGCCTCTTCTAAATGTATTTACAAGGGCTCCCCTGTCTGTTCCTTTCTGTAATTACAAAGCATTCGTATTTGATGCCTGGGCAATACAAAAAGGCATTCACCTATCCTTTCCTACCACTCTGCTCGGCAGTCACACAGAAGACCTCATTAATATTCCCACTCCCCTCCAAGCCCAGATGAAGGAAGCCCGTATTATAAAACCTGGAGAGATCACACTGTCACATTGTGCAAGGCTGTGCAGGAGGAAGCAATAAAAGCAGGAATTTGATTTTTCTCAAAACAAAGGACGCATTCTGCTTGAGTATGGTCAAGGCACCCAGTAGCAGCAACCACTGCTGTCAACAGAGGTAAACGAGCAGCAGGTGAAGAAACATGCCTGTTAGCACCAGTTAAGTATCTGGGGTGTCAGCAGTCCAGTCCCAGCAGCTGTAAGGGCATTCTCAGGTGCCACATATTCCCCTGATTTGTGATTTTGCTACTGAATGTCCCATCCACAAGTGCTGGTGGGGGCATTTATTATTACTGAACAAGGCAACATGTTTTAGTGGTGGTGTATATGGACTTCTCCACCCATCTCCCCTCACTGCTCATGTCTCTGCCTGTCCAGTCCCAGCCAGTTGTTTTCACTTTTTTGAGATTTTTCTGCCTCTGTTTCTCATTCCAAGTCTTCTTCTCTGACATCCTGATTGGTCAATAACTTTTATTAATACTAGTCATCAAACATCCAGCTCTGAGACAAGATCAGGTAGCCAGTCAAACCAATAAAACTCAGCATAAGGAGTACAATGTATATCTGAGGGACATTAAATGATAATTACACACATTACCCACACCTCCAAATGAAGCCAGGATTTTCCATAAAGTCCCTGCTTCTCAGACTTAATTACTGAAATAAGTGAGAATTTCTTATTTCACTAATTGTTTGAAAATCTGATGTTCAACAAACATAAGAGTACACCTCTTCTGTCACCACCTTCTCTATTTCTTTGTCTTTCTCACTGAATCAGCCCAGAAAAACGCATGGGGGTTTTCAGTGGTGAACTCCACTCTGTGGGAGTGAAGACAGCCTGTTCAGTGTCCCAATTTGCACAGAAAATTTGGCACAAGCAGAAGTACACCTGAAATTTCACTTCTGTTGAGCTGAAGTGCATCAACACCAAAGCTTGTGCCAAGCCCTCTCAGACATCCTACCAGCCTATCCCAGCTGAGCAGCAACTGAACTTCCAGTCACCACAGAGATCCTGGATTTTCTTCCAGTTACATGATTTCATAAAGGTATCACACAGGCTGGAATCAAAATGTTCAGGCAGCCCCCCCAGGGCATGAAGCAAGTCCTGTACTCATCTGAAATACTCATTAAATAAAACTATAGCAATAATGGCCTCTTTGTCTGTGGGTGGTCAGGAAATAATGAGTTAAAGCTCTAAGTAGCCCTGACTTCTCATTTGCTTATCTCAGTGGTCATTAATTGGTCATTACTGGTGGAGACAGAGGCCCCTAATGCTTCCCTATAATGCAGCATTGGCTGCACATCTCCGCATTGTCCTACCCTTATGAGGGATTCATGGCAGACAATACAAGTGTAATCTCGTGCCATATATTCACATATATCCGCCCCCCCCCATAAAAAAAAAAACCAAACAAGTAGGAAGCAGATCCCGGAGAAATGGCATTTCATGAACAGAGCTGGCAAAGGGGGAACAAGCATCTCTTTCCCTCCTTCTCTTTACAGCCTTTTCTCCAGACCCAACCACTCTTCATGACATATAAGTAAAATTAATTCCTGTTCTTGTTTTCCTACTAATGAAGCTTCTCAGAGCATCCCAGAATTACAAACATTTACATAATGGCTTAATTTTTAGAATCAATTAGGAATTTATAAGTCTTTCCACCAGCAAGGCTCTGCACCAAGCCAAGTGCTTCACATCTTCCCTTGCAACTGCCAGCAGGCTTCCTTTGACTTGCAGAAGGCAGGCAGAACTCCCTTGCCTTAAAACCCATTAAATTACAAATATCATGACTGTGTAAGAAAATTGATTACTTTGAAGGTTTCACAAAAGTTCCATCACATTTAAATCAATTGGGGGGGAGGTGACCAACCCCCCCAAGAATTCCCACAAAAACCAGGCCACCCCAGAGCAACAGTGAAGTTTAAAATAAAAGTAATTCTTCTTTAGCTCCCCCAGATTTTGCAGCATAACCTTTTTTCGCGTGTTTCCTAAGGAAGCAGGAGCAATGCAACTGCCCTTTATGGGGTCTTTTAGTTGTGTTCACTCCCTGCCCTGTAGCTCTGAACCTGCTGGTTGCTTTCAATCATATTTGAAAGAAGGGCAGAAAGATAAATTGATTTTTTTCATGATTTGTGAACACTGGCAGCTGGACAGAGGAGGAGATGCCAACCAGTCTGCTGCCTAGGGAAAGGCAGGTAAAATTCATCTGTTAGATATAACGTGAAAGTGGATGGGTGACTAATTAATAGAGGCAATTTTAAAAAAAAATAAAAGGTAATGTTTCACTTGTGAATGAAAACAACAGGTTTAAACAAAACAGGAACTGAGACACGCTGCACACAGGGTCTCATGTTAAAATCAGCTTGAGTGCCAGAACACAACTCGGAAAACCAGGCTCTCTGCAGCTCTAAGTGTTGCTGTTCTGCACTGGGGAGCCCGGCTATGCAGCCCTCCCTCCTTCCAGAAATGTTTTATTACAGAAATATTAACCAATATGCAAGAAGCAGCTGGGGGGAGGGGGGGGAACACACATTTTCTCCCCCTCCCTACTTCCTCCTGCTCCCATTTTGCCTTTCTCTTCCACTCCCCAGAGATGCTGCTGGCCTCTTCACTGTGGTCCTGTTTACACTCTGCTGTGGCTCTGCTTTAAGCATGGTGCCAGCAGGTTATTTAAGCTCACCAGAAGCCAGGGTGCACCTGGAACACTAAGGCTGTGCTCTACATGCACACATGTAGCCTTGCTGTACCCAAGAAGGTGCTCACAGTTGTTGTTTGGTGGGTTTTTTATGGAGCTGATAGTGCTGTAAAAAGTTTGAGTCCAAACCTGAGTCCAAGGACTCATGTTTTAGTTATTGCAAAATCTCTCCCATAGCCTTGCAAAAATCATCTTGACACATTTGTTTTCTTTCAAAATGCTGCCATGAAGATCCTTTCTGCACCTTGTTGCTTTGACCACATCTCACTTCCATGTTTTCCTTTTGCGGTTACCTTGATTTCACACATCCAGAATAAACTCTGTGCTTTTAGCTCAGTTTTTTCATGGCTTACTTCCAACTTGCACATCACCTCTCCTGCTACCAAGATGTACTTTTCCTCTGCCACTAATGGCACCTTTCCCCCTAATTTTTTGTGTTCAAAAAACAACATTTTCTCTTACACTGCTATGCAGAGAAGAGCCACTCACTGCTGGAAAGCTCTCTCTGGTCCTTCCCTAACTCCCTCCCTTGCTGCAATTTCAAAGGTAGACCTCATATTTGTTTTTGAGGGTCTAAAAATCCACCCCTGGCCTTGTAACTGCCATTAAAATCAACATATGCATCTCTACTTGCAGCTATAACACATGTATTTAATGGATTTCTAAATAAATCCGTTTTTTTGGCATGCTGAGGCTGACAACTGACGTAGATCACTGCCCCGTACTCCCTACACCCTGTCTGGAACACCTTACAATGAGGGGACTCTGGGGCAGGTGCCCCTCTCTGCTCTGCAGTCATAAAGCACATAGCACATCTGGCTACAATTCATGTCTGGGGTTCCCAGATGTTACAGGAACCGGATAGCATTTGAATAATAACAATAACATGCTCTGCTGTTTGTTTCATAGCACCTTTGTGGTCGTCAGGATATCTTATGTGTTACTTTAATTTGCCCCTTATTATCACTACATAGCAATTTTGCAAGAGTCCTAGAAAGCCTGATTTCCCTTAAAACCATTGAGGATCCTGGGGAAAGACTTGAGGTGAGAGCCGGTTGGTACTCCTAGCAGCTCTCCCTCTCCTTCAACACAGTTTTATATCCTTGTTCTCTTCCAGTTGGCTCACCTCCTGCCCTGCTTATTTTCAGAAGGTAGGAGGAGCCTAAATTAATAGAAAACAGGTAGGTTTCTGGTTTTCATCAAAATCCACAGGGTTCTGACCAGCATGGACAGGAGAAATCCCTTGACAAGTGGCTTGCAGGACAGCAAAGCAAAATCACAGGAATGCTTGCAGGAGTCTGAGCCCATGAGACCGAAGCAGTGCTTCCACAAGGGCAGCATCCCTGCATCCTCAGGGACCAAGCATCCTGGTGAGGGGAAAACTGGTTCTATGTACTTCTGAGTTCCTTAGGTTTCTTCAAAAGCAATGTAAGGGAGTAATTTTCAGAAAAGGCCCGAAACAACCAGCCAGCCATTAACATTATTTTCTCTCCGCACACTGTATATCCTGATGAGCTATTTGGCATTTCAAACCTTGTGTCTGCAAAGAGAATAAAGGAAGACAAAATGTTCTGCAAATGCAAATATACAATTCTACATTAAGCTGAGTATCTCCTGATATCTCTATATAAAATGAAAGCATTGCTTAAATTCCAATTCTGGAGTACCTGAACTACACAGAGGAAAAGCAATTCTTGAAAAGATCTATTATTGAGCAGTCTGCAGGATGACACATCTGCTTGTTAATATATAGTAGGCTGGGAAGGCTTGTGGCTGTGAGTGATGGATTCTGAAGTACTGCCTATGTACGTCAAATCAGATCGCTTTTTGTCAAAGGAAAAACAGAGGTCTCAGAAACTGAGAGCAGGAGAGAGAAGTTTTAAAAACAAAAATATAAGACTAATAATTATTAGCTCCCATTGTTTCTGCAGACAAAAGGGCAATCACTTTAATTCTTCTGCATCTTGGCAAGTCTCTTATTTCTAAACTCTTAACAATTAGAATGCCAAATGAATATGAACCAGGATGCAATTACTGAAGAGTCAGGGAGGGCAGGGGGAGACAAGGGCAGAATGCTCAAATTATTTCACTTTAAGGAACATCTCAGTAAAACCAGTCAGGCACACTATTAATTGAAGTAAAATGAGACAAAAAAAAAAGCTATGGAAGAAGAGATGTGAAACTAGACCCCCCACTCCCCCATACCGGCAGTGTGTGGAAGTGAACTATTCCTACATCTCTACCAAGGATTTTGTGTGTGCCATTTCACTGTGGATGGGAACCAATAAAAACAAAATGTTTCTTATTTCTTTCCAGCTGACAGCTGTTTAAGGCATGCATACATCTCATGTCACCAGCATCCTCAAATCTTAACAATTGGTTTCCACTGCTGTTCTTTTTTAAATCATAAATTAGATGTGTGCAAGTTGTACATTATCTTGCAGCTATGTAAGCCTTCATCCCCAAGAAAAATACCATTTTTACTGAAATAAAGAAGTTCTGTTAGCAGGTCAATATTGCTATAATTTTAAAAATGTTTCATGGGAGGGGAAAAAGATCTCAAATCACTTTTCAGAAATTACAATGTTAGTGCAAAGGTCTTCACTGGCCCCCCTGGCCATAAGGATCACGCAGCACAGAGTGATGGGGGTGTGTAAATTTGCAGACAGGTCAGCTTTGCTCGCAGAGGAGGCAGGCGTTTGTTGGCAGCTGCTCAGGGTGGACAAACCTCTGGCTCAGGGTGTAAGGGTAATTTTGCACATCCTTCCCTTTTCTAGTACAGCACATACATATACATTACCTACATAAGCATGTGCATGATTATATAAAGCTTCACAACCAAAACACTCGACTCCACATCCTTCTTTCCCTGGGGAGCAGATGAAAGAACATGTACAGATGTGCACCGCTGGAAGCTATTTTGGAAACTACAGCAATAAGGGTGATATCAAGAAATGACTGAGGAGAGAAAACAAACCCACATGAAACCAAGGCAAAGTGGTGTGTCCACCTGTCCCAGTCAGACTGATCAAACAGATTTGCTTTTAGCTAAAAATTACCTTAAGTGGGGTGCTATCAGTCCATATATTTGGATACATAATACACATTTTTTACAGTGCAAATACCTAAAGAAGAAAAACTACGAGCGGGTTCCTCCAGAAACCCTAACTGTGAACTTCCCAGCATAGCTGCAGCTAAGCCCCCTGACTTAATCGTGCATGTGTTTTGCATTATTTTTTATTGACTTTTCAAACTCATAAAACGAGAAAATAAAAGAAAATCTCAGTGACTAGTCACACAACCAATCTTTCTGGTTTTATAATCCCACAGACCTCTACAACACAGTTTTATTTTAAACACCTGGGTAATCCTGTTGAAGTCAGGGAGATTACTCATGGATGTGAAGTCAAAGATGTGACTCAGCGGGTGTCCCTACTGACGGACAAGGCATGATTCCCATGGAGACCCTCTTGAAACAGAGAGCCATAATGGTGAATTTTTTTTTTTCCATATTTTTTCAAGGGGAAAGCTAAAATAAGAAACGATGCAAGCTTGAGATGCATCGGCCACTCATCTCAAGTCTGTGGAAAATCAGAAATACTTCAAAGGCAACTGGGGAGCAAGGGATGGGATGAAATGTTAATGCAACCCTTGCATGACCTCCAGTCACAAAGTAACTGCTAAAGCCATAGTGGATTCTAGCAAAAATGAGTATAACCTGCAGCATCTTTACAGAGATTCAGCAAAATATAGGAAGGTCAGTACCTAATTAAGCATCAAATGAAAGATTATCCTAATTTGTAAGGAAGCAGTACCAGGAGGAAATAGAGCCAGCAATTTCCATCTCTAGTGGGGTGGGATCATATCAGCCTATTTGAGCTGAAGGGAATAGACTCCGTCAATAATAATTCCACTTAAGGTCAGTAAATATCAGTCTGATGCCCTGGAAAAGACACATCTTCCACAGATACCTTTTTTATTTTTCTTTCTCCTATTGCTCATCTACAATTCAAGTGAGGACCACTTCCAGCCTTGATTCTTGTTTAAAGTCACACAAACCCAGGTCTAATATTTCAAGCATCCAGGTTTGGGTTCTTTAATTGCAACTTTCTGTGACTTCATGATTTATTCATCTCAGGATGCACTCAAAAGTCTAGCGTATCGCTGACATCCCCGCGCAGCATACTGTTAGCTTTAAAATTTCATAAACCACCATGTACTTGACAAGTTGAAAAGTTAACAAGGGCTATAAGGCAAGGAAAAAAAAGCATGCTGAGCTCTGATCAGCTCAGCCCCCAGAACTCCAGGCTTTTCAGAAGCACAGCACACAGCTTGGTATTGAAAAGGGAGACTCTATTACAATATTGGCTTTATGGCCCACGTTTCCCCATTCCTCAGCTGAGATAAAACACATGTCTCCTCTTTAATGAAAGCCATACTTACTTCATACATAATGGCTGTAAACTATCAAACAGGATCTCTGTTGAATGAATAAATTTAGTCTTGCTTGCAGCTTTTTTTTAAAGACCTCTGAAAAGGAAATGGCCTGTGAGGCCACTTGCTCCTACATGGGCACATGAGCACTTAGGAGACACCAAAACCTGTCCTTCACCTCCAGGCAAATCAATGGTCACCTCTGTGCTAGATTTCGGGTGCTCTCGGGAAAGAGACAGGAAATCTTGCACATTTGGAAATGAGGGATCTCTTCATCGAAATGACCATTCAAGACATCTTATTCAAAAGAAGACTCTTTGCAGGAAAGAAGTGCCAGAAAATTAATTAATTCTGTAAGTTAATTCTAAAGTTCTCATCCTACAATCAGGAGAAAAACATTATAGACAGACAAAGACAACATTAGGTAAAACAAAAATAAATACATAAATATGACAATAATACCTTTCCAAAATTACAGGCATCAAGTTGTACCCTAGATGAACCCAGAGCCCTTTTGTTTTTTGGCACGTCTACTGAATTATCCCACCAGTTTTGCCGCGTTCACTCTGCTGCCTGGGACTTCTGCTATTCGCAAAGCAGGTCTGCTCTGATGAGCAGGCAGTAAAATGAGAAATACATGGTTAAAGTCTTTTCATCTCACAAGTCATGGTGCAACTCACTCTCTCACACACGCTTGGGCTCAGTGTCAGCTACCACAGCTCTCCCTCAGAGATGAAGAGGCTTTGACCATACACATGAACCACAATGTGAAGTTTTAGAGGATGACAAAACTGCCTTTCAACTTGTTTTCAAGTCTGTAAACAGCATTTTCAGAACAGCTTACCATTTCTGTTGTCCTGTGAATGGGTTTCTTCAATGGGCAAGCAACAAGAGTAATTCACTTTCATCCCAAACAAAACAAAAGGACCACAGCTAAACCAGAAACCGTGTGTGTACGACACCAGAATATTTGATTACCACTTCTGAAAATATACCTGCGTAGCATGGAAAATCTCCCAGTGGACTGCACTGCACTGTGTTTTTATTTTACAAATGCAAATTGAATTTAAGCAGCTTTGCAAAGCCTGTTTTGTTAAGAAAATCAGCCAGTAGCGTGATGTAGTCCTGCCTCTCTTTTGCCTACATTAACAAGGACCGGCTCAAATCTGCAGGAAGGGGCAGGGGGTAACTCACAGGCTGACAGTGATTAGGTTTCTGCACCAAACTCAGAAATTAGGCAGACCAGTGAGAAATTTCAAGACCACTTGGTGAACGCTGAGTTTATAAGAAAACACAGATTATTACAAGATGGGCTGCAGTGGGCTTGAAAAAGCAATGCTGCAAACAGAAGCATAATTTTATAAAATGCAGTGGGATTCAGGCTAATAATAAAACTTGCCATGATGAGAAGACTAAATGAAATTGCTGCTTCTTGTTCATTATACCTTTATTTTTGATTAGGAAAACAAAAGCTTGGAATCAAAATGTCAGGCTTTTTCATCCCCAACGGGTTCCTATGGATACTGAAAAGGGAGAAAGTGCCTTGATTCTGGCAAACATAATTAACATAACTTCAGTGTGCAAAACTAGGTAGAGCCATTAAGCAGCAGTCCGACAGCTCATGCATGGACACAGACTTCTGCAGAGACCCGTTAATAAAAACGTGAATCTTATCCCTAACTTGATTTCTAAAATGGGTACATAAAACCACATTTATTTCATGCACTTGCCATGACACTTCATTCTTCCCAAACCATGGATATGCACTGGCTCTTGTTTCTTACATGCTAAAATATATAATGCACCACACGCTGGCTCGTTTCTTATACGCTGCATTTTGAAATGTAGAGTAAAAACCACCTTGGGCAGCAAGGGTAAAGGAAATTTATGACTCAATAAAACTAACTGGCATTACATGCAAAATTTTCCTTGTGCTACACTCCCCAAACTCTTTCTCCTGAGGTCATTAAAGCTGCTAAGCTGTGTTTCCTGTAATTTCTGTGCCCATGCTTCTCGACCAGGAAAGAAAAGGCTGATTAAAAATCTCTGATCCTTCCTGAAATAATACTTACTTGCATCTGCCCAAGTGCTTCAGCAGCAAGCCCGCTGTCATGAACACTCTCACCATAAATCTGTCATCACTGGTTGACTCCCTCCAAGTGCCATTTGCATGTAGAAATAAAGCCACACCACTGGATTACTCTTTTAATTACTCTTATTTGGATGTCAGTGACACCCAGAAGGCCAACAACCCAGCTTTGCTGGGTGTTTCTTTAGTCATCCACGTGTGAAGTTCACTAGAGGAAGAGAGCCTCATTTTTCCTACTCCAGGACAAAATGTGATTGTGTTGGTGGTGATGTTGTTCAAGGACCAAACATGCTGTGATCACTCTCTAAACTGTCAATACAACTGTCTTTCACTAGGACTTCCACAGCCTATATGGATGATTAATCACTTCAATTCTATCAGCCATTATTCCTAATTAAAAACTAACCCATAAATACCTGTTTTATCACTAGGTCTGTGTGGTAAATAAATTCAAGTGGTCAGTAAAATGCTCACAAAGGAAATTACATTTAAAAAATGACTTTTCATTTCCAAGCGTATCTTCCTAATTAAAATGGCTGTTTCCCATACATATCCCAGCAGCACCGTCTGCAATAATTTAAGAGTCTTTGAAAGCACAATTCTCAACAAACCCATTAAAATAACTTCTTACCATCATCTGTTCAATGGAAACTAGAGCATTTTAATATTATGCCACACTTCTCAATGTTGACAGTTTACTGCTTCTCTGTACGCCAGCCAGGCAGTGAAGAATTAAAGCACAAGCAAAAAGTAAAACACACAAAATGTGCAACTTCCTAAATAGGCAACTTTATGCATGTAGATTAATTCCCCCCCCCCAGTGCTGATGACAGACGCAAATCTCCATTGGTAATTATATCAGCCTTTCCTTCAGGAACATCTCAAACCTAAGAGGTTCTTGGGGCACCTTGGGGCTTCCCTGGTGGGGGGGGGGAGAAAAAAAGCGCCCTTTTTTTAACAGTGCAAAGAAGCTGCTTAGATGAAACCCCCAGGGTGGGACTGCCAGGCCAAGACACCGCGTGTGGTCGGCATGAAAATGCAGATGTTAACGCCCTTTTAATTATCACTTCACATCTAGAAAAGTCATATCTTACTCTATATACAAGATGCTGCTAAACAAACTCCTCTGCCTTGGGAGCCCCAAAAGGACACAATCCACAGAAAGCACAGCAAACTCCTCCCTTCCTTATGGAGCATGTGACAAAGAAATGCAGCCCTGTTCCTTGGTATGGCTTCACTGAGCAGGGCAGAAAATGGGATATCCCAGACCCTGAGGTGTGATTTTCATGGCTCGAGTTTCCAGAGGAAGAAGCAGGACAGTGCTGGGCATAGGCAATGTTTACACTGCAGAGGAAGGAAGGAAGAACAGCTCAACTGAAACATGAAAAAAGGCAAATGCTGCAAGCAAAGCACAAGCTGAACTACCACCTATAAATATTTGAATTATTCTATGCAACATTTCAGAACATAACAAACAGCACTGGGACTTGCATTAAAATTACCCCTCTGTGTTGGTTCCTGTATGTGTATATGAATCATACATATTCTTCTTTAGATGCACTGCATATAAAATTATAGATCATATAAAAAGCTAAGGACCAGAGTTTCAAAAGCACTCGCACACGTTTAGATACTCACTGTCAGCAGAGACTGCTGGAGAAACCAGCTGACTTTTCTGCAGGACAGGAAGAATAGCAGAAAACATCACCATGCTCTTGAATTTTGATGATACACAGCTTGGATGTGAAGACCTTTCCAAAACCAGGCCACCACATTCAGACTCTTAAGTGTGCACTAAATGCACTTGAGAAAACCTGACCCTAAATGGCCAATTTTACCTATGCTGACTGCTCAAAACCAAACAACAAAGCCATAACTTAACATCTAGCCCAACTACAGTGAATTTGAAACATTTATAATGTGCCATTTGGATTGCTAGTTATTTATTCTTTAATACAAACACTTAAAAAATTAATTACACGCTCTGTCAGAGCTGTCTAATACATACGCAATCTCAACTATAAAGCACCGCTGCGGTCTTTTCTATAAACACCCCCACCTTTTGAAATTACCTTCAGATGTTTGTTAAGGGACATTAATGCCTCTGAAATCTAGCAACAGCAAGAGGTAAAGTATTGCCCTCAACTCAGTGCTATGTATTTAATTCCTGCATCATTAACTAGTGGCCACTAATTTTATCCTTAAATGACAACACAATTTTATGGGGCTTTTCTAGAGACTAATTCTTGTAGCTCTTGCCACTTTGGGAGGACACACACACACAAAAAAAAAATTAACCCCACACAAACAAGTCTGTTCTGAATTGCAATTCTTCAGCTCACGTGGTTTTAGAACACTTTAAGTGTGCTGCTATAGGAGTTTACAGTGTGATTCTCCATGTGTCTGGGTGGACATGCAGTAACAACAACTCTGGCAGACTTGTTTTCAGCATCACTTCACCAAGCTGGACAGATCTCCTTGGGAGTAAGCAGCAGTCAGATGGTGGAGTGTAGGCATAAAGCCACACTGGACAACAGGGCATGGGAAAGCTGGCTTGGATGTGCATTTCTGGGCACTGAAAAAGGAAAATATGAGCATGAATGTAAGTAAAACTTAACAGATGACCTTTCTAGGCTGGGATTTGTTGAAAATTATCTCTACACCTTGGAAATTATGCAGGAGGAAATGAAGACAATGCATTTAGAGAGAGGTGCTTTCCCTATTTCATTAACTGCAGGGTGATTACCAATCAGTTGTGAAAGTTATTAAAGCAATTTGTAACTTTAGGCTTCTAATGGCATTTATGCAGGAGGGAACTGGCAATCAACACTGCCTAATTCAGCTTGAGGTGTTTCTGTTTTTTAATATATCATAAGCGAATTATGGCTGCGCCTCTAATGATACACCACATCTGAATCCAGCTCTTAACTTTGCACTATTAATTTGCACATTTTAACCTGACTGGAACTAACAGCCAAGGAGGGTATAAGACTGCTTCTAATTCTCCTTGCTTTTTTTTTTTTTTTTTTTTAACATATAGCCAAGAAACTCCTGAACGCCCTGTTTTGCTCTAGAATAAATAAAATTTCTCCCAAACATGCGAAACTCCTTTTAAAGAAATAGAGGCCTATTTATTACAATATTTTACTTCTACTCAAGTGAGACTCCTTAATTCTTTCATTTGAAATGTGATGCAGTAGAAACAAATCTGCATTAAAGCCTGATGAAGGGCTGCTGTAACAAACACATGCTTTATTCCACAACCAACTGAACGAATCATCATAACCCAGATCTTCATCTACCTACCTTTTACCCTATCAAGACAGACTTTTCTTCATCATTAACCTTATGAGTTACTGAATATCATTGAAAAGAAAGGCAAAATCAGCCAAACAGAGTCACCTTTGACACCACCTACTTCTACCAAATCATTTCACGGTTTTAGCAGACTGCTTTTCTGACTCCAAATACCTTACAGTATCTCCTTCAATTTCCTTTGCAATAATGTTTGTAGTGATTTTAAACTTAACTACTCAGGGAAATGAAATGCAAAGTCACAGGCAAACAATGCCACAACAAGGCGCACTTCAACATACAACATCTTATAAAACCACAATTAATTACGTAGCAAACACAAAATGCTTATAGAAATTAGTTACCCATTAATGGCTCTTCTGTTGTTGCTTTTGAAGTGTGGAATATTTCTGAATAAACACCATATAGCTCTGCCCTTTTGGTTCATAATTGCCCATTATGGACTATTTCCACCTGTGAGACTATGGGCTAGTATGTTCTCAGTTGGATCCCTTTTGCTAAGAAATAAGCAAAATCTCAATCATCTGACATTTAAATATAATATTGACTTTTGAATTGCTATTTTAATGGTGTGTCTAAGTACCATGAATACAAATGTGTTATGAAGAAATAAATTTATATATTTCTACTGCTGAAAAAACCCAAAAAACACCCCAAGGCACTATTTTGACTGCAGTAATCCCATAATTGTCTTCTCCATTTTCTAAGAATTATTTTTTTTCCTTTCAGGTGTGACAGTAAATCTGTCTTCCTCTCTTCATTTTTACAGACTCCAGCCTATGGGCATTTGCTAAGGTATGTGTCTTAATTTCTGACACCAAATACTGCTAGATTTCTGAAGAAGGTTTTGGGAAAGAGCCAGTCTGTTCTGCATGTCTCTGCATCCCCACAGACATGACAAAGGTATTCAAATCTAAATGATTTTGTTTATTATTTTACTAACTTGCCACAAAAGGGGAGATCTGCTGCCTCTTGATACCTTTGTAAAAGATACACCTTTGTATCAGAGAGCGGCTTCTGTGATTTATAACTCAAGACCCTCACCTCTCTCCTCTTTATATCCAGTAAGTTTAGGTGTCCAATCTAAAAGTAAGGAGAAATTAGTGACTGCAACACATTGTTTAGGGGCAGGATCCATAGGAGCATTTCTCCATGCAGGAGGCACTGAAAAATCATCCTTTTCTTCCAGCATTTTCTAGGCTTTGCCTAGAAACCACACCTTCCTCTCCATGCTGAGAAAGGATAAGCATGATTTTTTCCCTTCAAGGGTTTTCATTCTATATCCACCAAAAACATGCCATTTTATTGCAGGAGTGGGAGAGGAAGGTGTGGTGGGGCAGATAGTAAGTTGATTTGAAAATGACTGAGAAAGGCTTTTTTTTCCCCCTGCTTATAACTCAAGACTTACTGAAGTTTAAAATTTGAAATGTTCAGGTTGGCTAATCCCCTCCAAGGCTTTGCATTAGTAGTAAAAGTTATGACAGGAAAAAGACTTGGATTAGAAGTGGTTACAAACTTCAGCTTTCTGGGAGATAAAATGGATGGGACAGCATGCAGGGGAAAGAAATTTCAGAAAAACACCCATTTTTAACACCATGACACAGGTAATACTGCAAGTCTACTCTGCTGTTTTGACTCCTTTTTTTGGGGGTTATATATGCTCTTTAATACACACCTGAAAGAGTATATGCATAGGTAAAATATACCCACAAGGCAGCTCAGTCCAGTGGGCACAGAAAGTTGTTATTGGGATTTTAGAGAAAGTCAGTGGCCTTCCCTATGCAGGCATGAGGGACCGCTGCACTGCAGGAGAGAGAATAAGGGAAGCATTCTCCCAGCTGTAACTCCAACAAACCATGACATGACTGAAGGGAGGAAAAAAAATGTGCATAGTTTTTCAGCTGTTGTGACATGCATCAAGCCTGGTCTGTAACCCAGCAATCCATACAGCCTCTCTCCTCCTTGCAATTGCATCCCATCATGAAAATCACTGAACCAAGTTCACAGCCTAACATGTACAGTTCCAGCTATCTAGCAATCCTGTCCTCTGGGAAGGAGAAAACAAAAGACAAACCAAAAAAAATCAGGAGAGACAGGTGAAAAAATGCAAAGAAAAAAAAACAAAAGCATCCCAAGAAATAATTAGTCTTGTTTTCCAATTGTTATGGATCCAGCATTTCTGTATATATTCCTGGGGAGAGGATGGGGGATGGACAAAGAGGCACAAGCTTCAAGACTCATTCTGGGCATTTTCTAAACTGCCTCTTACGGTCTTATACAGGAGTGTTCTTATTTGTATGTTGTGCTGATTTACAGCCTTCCCTTCTACAAACAAACACACACCCTACTTACTCTGTGCAGGAAGGGTTAAGTGTTTAAACCTGTCACTTTCTCAGAGAAATTATAAATTGTGCTATGAAGCCAGCAAGAAATAAAAAGGGGAAAAAAAGTCTTAAGTGGATAAGCTGTTTCAGCAAGCTCTCTACTCTTCCTTTTTTATATTACATGAGAAATCTAATTAAATGCTTCAAGGGGGGAAGGCAAAGTAGTTCTCAGGCTGACTATATTTGACCTTTCTTGCTTCAAGGTGACAAACAAACAAACAAGATGCTAATTATTGTCTCAGCTTGAATTTGCACTTGAAATAAAAAAAACTCAAGTTTTGCTTAGCTAAGACTATGGGGAAAGCTGTAAACTCTCAGGAACTGTATAGTTCATATTGACTGTGTTATGGCTTTTGATGTCCAAAAAAAGCATTCACTTGGGACACCTTCACCAAGCCTATAGTATAAGCATGAGCACCCAACTCCTGCCAGCTCCACTCTGACCTGCACAATCAGAAATCACTTGGTACAAAACTGAATATGCTTAGAAGTGAGTATATATTGAAGAACAGCCCTGTCAAATATTGCTTTGATCAGAAGGGAAAACAGTGGACTTGTGTCATCCCCAACAGAAACGCAGGGGAATGGAATAATTCAGTTTGAGTTTTGGAAGAGCCCATCAGAAGACGCGTCTCTTGATTTGGCAATGTTCCCATTGTAAAGCTCTTGATGCAAACAACAGATCATGCACCTAAATGACTGCTCAGACCACACTCTCTGGCTAGAAACCTCTGAGGCTGCACCTTTCTATAAAGCCATGTGGGGACCTGGGCAGCAGGAACAGCTGACCCCAGACACCCAGCACCCTCTTTCAGAGTACCACATGTGCACTGTCAGGAGAGGTGACACCAGGCCACACAGAAGTTCTTGGCTAGAGAAAGTTTAATCCTCCACCTGTTGAAGATTATGACAAACTTCCCATCATCAGATTGAGAGCAGGCCAAGACTGCACCCTTAAAACTTTCCGAAAATCCAAACCACCACAGGGTACTGTGAAAACAAGCAGGAATCAGAAGCACAAGCCCCAGGCTCTACCCTTGCATAGGTGTATTTGAACATTTCACAGTCAACCTAACAGATATATTTATCAATTAAATGGTATTACGTCATGGGAGTTGATAAGATGTTCTACTCACAAAGCTCTTGGGATGTGACAGTCCTCTGTCCACACTGGAACCACCTCCCCACCACATAGATACATGTATTTTAGTGCAAAGTAAGATGAAGATTTGCTGTAACAGGAAATTCAAAGCAAAGAAAGGAAAACGTTCCCTTAACAGCTATTGATGTCTATCTGCTACAAATAATTGTCATGAAATTTTTCTAACATGAGCTGCAGCGTCAGAAGGAAATTATTTTACACAACCAGCATGGATGTAACCACTTGCTCACCCTCCAGCTGCAACATATATGCAGCTTTCAGGAGCTGCATTATGGTCTTTGAAGAACATCTCACTGGAAGTGTGGGGACGTCCTGCTCAGATAAACACCTTCACAGCACAGTCCAAGCCTAGGCTACTTGAGTAGTGACTGAAAAATGAATCAAAAGCAACAGGTCAGGGCATAGTGAGAAACACGTGGAAGGAGATGCAAACAAGAGGCCATTAAAAGAAATCAGTGCCACAAACAGAAGTGAAATTACCAATGCTTCTGTCAGTGCCACTGGTTGTTTGCTCACCTTACAAAAGCTCATGAGCCATATTTTGCCCAGTAAGTCAGGGTTGAGCAGTGAGTTTAAAAAAGTCGAGGGTCACGAAATAGCTCCTCAAAAAACAAACCGTTAGATGCAGCCTACAAAGTGCTTTTAGAGCCATAAAAAAGAGTTATGATGCAGGTTCTTTACAACATGTTGGGAAAGTGCCTTTGTTCAGTGAGACTGGACCAAGTACTTCTTTTTCTCCTTGATCTATGCACTGGTACTTAAGCTACAATGAAAAACAATCCCATGCACCTTTAAATATTTTATTGTTAGAATCAAAATGGCTCTTCTATGCCTAAAATGGACAGAGGTTTGTTTTTATCAGAAGATACTGCAACAAATCTTTTGAAAATCTTTTATCAGTGTTCCACTTTGCAACATCCCAACCGTAAATTTTACCGTGAGGAATTCATTACATAATTGGATGTGGCTCTACCCAATTTATTTTTGCTTCCTGAGAATCCAAACATAATTCATGCTTCATGTATAAATTATAGCAGAAGCAAGTGATCTGAGGGCAAACTGCATATTGCATTAAAGAAGACTGAGCTGCTCAACTTCGGTGTGCAATATTTTCATTTTAAAATGGAGAACAAGTATGGGAAATACTTTTGAGCTTTCCTCAATACATAAAAGAGTGAAACATGGTAAGTCCAGAAGCTTAAGCCTCTGTCAAGCCAAGAAAATGGAAAATAAAAATATATACATTAATAAACATGTAATTTATATGGAAACTTCAGTTATACCAACCCAGAATACGTTAATTGAGACAACCAGCCAGCAGGAACTGGCACTGCAGAGAGCCACTTATTGGAGTGTGAATAAAGATATTTTCTAATTGTTTTAGGGATTTTTTCCCTCTCTCTCAGCAGGTTAGTGCATTACCCAAGAACAAGTTCTCAGCTTCTCTGGTCAGGGCCAGTTTTTCAAAATGTGCTACTTACAGTGAGAGTAATGGGAACTTCTGAATGCTAAACACTTACAAAACGGTTTTACAACCTTAAATCTTCTTGATAGAAATGATGTTTCCAGTCTTCAAAAAGGAAAGACAAACCTCCTGACTTTGTTTTTCTGTATACCTTGTTTTTTTCCAGAAAGGCAAAACTGAGCTGGCTGGAAAAGTTCCACCCACTGACATTTCATGAAAACTCCATGAAGAAAAAGTATTATGCAAAATCAAAATTGCCACCAGGAAACCTAAATGAATTATTTCAAAGAGATTGAAAAGAAGTCAACACTACCTTGGAAACAGTTTTCCATCAGTTTGTCCATTACAGTCCTTCTGCCAGTATTGAAATGTTACATTTTCTCCCCTAGCCCATGCTCCCTTGATAAAACATCTCTTTGCTCATCTACTGCTGGGAAGTGTGGAAGTCACACAGCAATAAAGCACCCAGAGAAAGCAGTCAGGCAGGGAGCTCAGCTGGCTGGGGAAAAGTCATGCAGTACTTGGGAAGGACCATCCAGCTCAGGATAAGAGAGCCAATCTTGTAAGGTCAACATTAAACTCTTCTGCCCAGTCTATACTAGAAGCGGTCTTTATTTTTCAATTTTTCCCACTCCTCCAAAAAACGCTGACATTTTCTGCAGCAGCCAAATCCCTTTCCCCCTTTCTGTGTTTCCACTACTGGAAAACAGTTTCTGCTCACAAACCTTACAGCAGCCCCACGGGAGCATGGCTGGAGTTGTGGCAGAAATGGGCATCTCGCAGCAGAGAGATCTCACTCCATCACCAATGTGGATCTTCCTTACCAGGGCCAGGGAACCCTCCCAGTGGAACATGGGACCTACAGGGGTAGCACAGTGCCACTAGGCAGAACTGAAATGGGCTTGGACTAGAACAACAGAGAAAACTAGAACAATATAATGGCCATGTATTTGCTGAAGCACTGAAAGACAACTATGAGGACTTTAAAGCAGGCAAGTAATAATCAGCAACACTTGTGTTCACACTGAACCTTCATTTTTTCACAAAGCTGCCTATCAGTCACACCTGGGACTCAAGGGGGAGACGTATTTGAGTCCAAGAAAGTTAAGGATGGAAGAGGAAAAGAGAGGAGATAGTGACCCAGCTATCCATGCTGATTGAAAACAAGATCCTGGGAATACAGGAAAGTCTCACTACAGGGAAGCACATGGAGGAGACAAAGAATTAACAGTCTATCTGTTTGCAGCAGGTGAAAAATAAATTTTAGCATTTTAGGAATTCATTTCTAAGTATTTTTGAGGGCCTGATTTAGCACTTGCTGCACTCAATTTAGCCATGCAAGTGCAAAATCACACAGTAGAAAATAACATAGATATTTATGTCTTTGTAAGACAAAGAAAGCATCATGTTTCCTTTACCCATAGGAAGTTTAGCCGAGCCTTAGCAGAGAAATCCACCAACATAAATATTGACCAGTCTTCTCAGAGGAAGAAAAGACTTTTTATCCATAAACAATCTCGACCTATTTAGCTCCCAGCATCCAACACTAAAATACACCAAGGTTTTGACAGTCAGCACCTAGTGCTACCAGGTACCTCTTCCATAGCAAATTATTTCAAATATGAATATGATAAAATTTTCACCATGTTCTCTAGACTCATTTGAGAGAGAGGGTCTCAAATGAACTGAGTAGAACTGAGATTGCAAAGTCATTAAAATGCCAATGACCTGCCATTAAAATGCCACCACAGCTAACAGGGGCATAACTTACTGTAATTTTTAAGTGAAACACAAGTACAGAAGTGTTTTGAGAAAGCAGTTAGGGGCTACTGAAATACCAAAGTCCAGCCATGGGAAGAAAACATCCAGAGTTATGGTCATGGGCTGACTGCAAGGTCCTCTGCTTGCTGCAAACCAAATCAGAAATGTGCTGCAATAAAGGAGAAAAATAAAGCTCTCATCTCATCTTTCAAAGGAACTTTTGGTAGAAAGCAATGGTCTTCGCTAAGAGCCACCTCTTTCTACATGAGGAGTGGAAAATTGTCCACTTTTAAATACTCACAAGAAATATTCCAATTTCTATTTACAAACACTGGGAATAATTTCTAACCAAAATTAAACCTTTAAAACAAATAGAGACCTGCTAGGAACATCAGCTAACAGCTTGACTTACAGTGTTTCAAAGAAACCAATTAATGGCACTCAGATCATATGAAAGTAATTTTCCTGTGGAAAATTGGTTTTCCAATTTTGAAGCTCTGCTGTAACAAAACTCCCTATAGTGTATTTGTATGTCCACTGATTCCAGAGACTGATCTGTGCTGTATGTTTGCAATTATTCAGTAAGGATATACCAATGACATAACTCTTACGACTACACAAGCTAAGCTCACCTCTTAAAGAACAATACTTGGAAGTGTTTTTTCTTTTCATATTAATCCTCCACGTACTTTAAGTAATTTGTGGTTACTTAAACTTTTACAATTCTAAAAATTCTTTGTAGACTGAACCAGATGTTAGTCTTCATTTTCAAAAAGAGTTCTTGAACCCAACAGAGAGATAGCACCATTGATTAATAACTGAATTTTCTGTCATGTCATCTTTGAAGGATAGTTAAGCAGAACTCCCTTGTGAAATGTACTTTTGAAACATTACTGATGTCTGAATTTCTTTGATTTTCCTTGCTCTCCTTTCACTGCTTCCACTCCATAAAAGCTTCTTTGCATCCTTCAGAAATTGTCTTCTAAAAAATAATTTTAAAAAGCTGCTAAGTAAGTCTAGCCCTTTGACTAAAATTACAATTAACAAGCTATGGGACTGAAACCTGTCCCCCAAGGCAAATGCAAAAACCCAACAAAGTAAACTGAAATAACTACTCTTGACCTCAAAAGGGCCAGACTTTGGCCCACTACAAAATTTACAAGAATTATTTAAGAAGTCACTAGACACCCATCCCAAAATCACGTGTGCTATTCAAGGTTTACTCTTGCTGTATCTTTTAAATAATATGAGAACCAGCATTAGCTATCATTAAATTAGGAGTTTTTACAGCCTCAATAGGATCACCTAATGCAAAGCAAAACATATGATGGCCAGCTATTAATGAAAGAGCATTAAATATTTAGACAGCTTTGCTGGCTTGCAAAATAAGCCAAAATTAGTGCCTCACAGTATTGCATTCCACTAGGATATTATTTTAAAGATTGCTATAAGCAGCAGTAACCCCTACAGCTGGTATACAGGCAAGTCTTGCATTCGGTTTGGTTGAAGACGCAGGAGTTTTGGCCACTGACATATGCATTTACATTCTGGAATCTGACACCTCCTCTTGAATTACTCAACTGTTTACCCTTCTCTTTGTCATCTTCCCTAAATCCTGGCAGACACAAAGCATCTGCCAGGAGGTTACACCGAAACCAGCAGGCAGGTCCCACAGAGGAGCTAGCTCTGATCAACGATGGCTCCAACTATACAATGCAACTGGCACCTTCTCCAGCTTGCTTGGTGCTCATCAGCCAAACGAGAAAATGCAGTCTGATTAGAGACTGCTTTTTCAGTGAGTGCCAAAATAAAACTTTTGCCTTCCAGAGGGACACAGATTATTTATTAGCAATTATTTCTCTCAAAAACCCTCTTTTCCAGGAAATCGTCTTTTTTCTCTTCACTTCAGAAAGTTTACACACAGCTTTCCAGGATGTCACTAAAGTGCGAGCAAACTATTTACATTCCTGCCATATGTCTATCGATACCCTGCAGCTGTCTATCTAATTTACAATTAGATACCAAACTTCTGCTTGCACAACCATTTGCATGCTTCCCTACTGCATATTTTTAACAGTTAGTAGATGCTATTTCTCTGGTTTTTTTAAAATCTAGGTTATTTTTTCTTGCCTTAAGTTTATTCATGTCTACACATTTCTTTCCTTAAAATAAGAGAAGGATTAAAAAATAAGCATTCAAAGTCCTGGATATTGACAGGTCATAAGAGAGATAGTGCTACCTCATCCTTGGAGGTTTTGAAGGTAACAGCTATACAAAACCACCATCAAGCTGGTCTCATGCAGACAGTTGTCCTGTCGTGGATGAGATACCAAACCAGTAACTCAAAAGATCCCATGCCATCAACTCTTCTATAACTCCCAGATGCTGCCATCCTGGCCCAGGGAAGGCAACACCATACCCTACTTCTTCGTGAACAAAGAGGTGAGACCCCAACCACACAGCATGAATGACAGCCCTCCTCCACCGAAACCAAGTAGAGTTGTATTTTCAGAGGACTATGGACACTATAGCCATTAAAACTTGAATTCTGCATGCATTCATATGCCCACTTTTTAAATTCAAGCATGCGCTATGACTGACTTTATGAGCTGACCAACTAAATGCAACAGCAACGCTCCCTAATTAGTCACACATGAAGTAATCTACCTCACCAGAACAGGACTTGCACTTCCACTGCCTACATGGTATTTTTTGAGTGTAGATTCAATATTTAACCTCCAAATGCCCCAAACAAACAGCTTTTATGGCTCAAAGTGAAGATGTAACTGAGGCAACATGTAAACTCCATGCATGTACGGGCTGAAACTCACCAGTGACATGGGAAAACCTCTTGAGAAACTATGGATGAGCACTGGTCTTTTGTGTGTGCATGTGTGTGTATGGGTATGTGCAGCTGCTATGATGGATGGGCAAGTTTTTTTACTCACATAGTATCTCTCAGCATCACCTCATAATTGTCATGCAAAGGAGGATGCAACCTCTGCAAGGCCTGGGAGAAGCCTCAGCATATTTGTCTCAGCAATGAAAGGCTGACAGGTATTTTTTCCAGGGCTCCAGGGGAAAAGTAGGGGAAAAATTGATTTCCTAATCCAAATAAAAGACTCAGAGATTTTAATTCTTTTTCCCTAGCCCAAACTAGTATTGAAATTACATACAGATATCATAAAAAAAAGCTAATCAAGTTTTCCTTTTTGGTGAAACACCATTCTAGAAAGAAAATCATTTTAAGTTAATTGAAATAAGTTACATTTGATGAGAAGAAAAAGTCTCACTTTCCTCTTTTACTAATAAAACAGAGTAAGAGTTATAACTCTAAATGCAAGACATTTTACAGAAAAAATATTATCAATCCTGCAACTATCAAGACGACATTCTGACATTTTCCAAATTATCGTTAGCTTACTTCCACTCAAAAGAAAATGTCATTAAAATTAATGAGCTTTAACAAGCAATTTTGTTTTGAAGAAACAGTCTTTTCTGAGAGAAAATTATTCGAAGACACCGGAGTTCTCTGATCCTGGACATACGACATGGATTATAGTGAAACCAGCTGGAGATTAAATTTCTAATTCACATATGGAGCTCATGACCCTCTTTATGAATCATCACACCGTTTGTTTAATATTTAATGCAACTCTTAGTTACTGTGGAGAAAATGTTGAACAACAGGGGCCCATNTTTTTTTTTTTTGTTTTGATCACTAATTATTCGAAGACACCGGAGTTCTCTGATCCTGGACATACGACATGGATTATAGTGAAACCAGCTGGAGATTAAATTTCTAATTCACATATGGAGCTCATGACCCTCTTTATGAATCATCACACCGTTTGTTTAATATTTAATGCAACTCTTAGTTACTGTGGAGAAAATGTTGAACAACAGGGGCCTATAAAATGAAAATCACACAGCAAAATCACAGCTACTTGCCAATCCTCTCTCTTCTTTGGGACATCATCACAAATCTGTCTGATCTAGGTTCATTAAGTTTATTTTTTTCACTCCTGAGATGGTAAGATTTGATGGAACACTAAAATTTCATATAAACATCTCTGATTACAGATTTCAAGCCTCATGAGATCCAGCCTTGCCTTTCATGCAAACCTAGGCATGGTAATATCTTGAGATGAAAAAAAAATATTTCTGAGCATGCTCATCTGCATCCTATTCTATTCAAGTGTTAGGAAGAGCGGGAAATTAAAACTGTGCAGTTGTAGATATAATTTTACTATCTAAAATGTATAGAACATGTACACTGGAAAAGTAACTGTCTCAGTTATGATCTCTTTCATTGGCTCCTTAACTCACCAACTTTAACAACAAATTCAGAAAACTATCAGTAGGTATCTATGGATCTCAATGAATGCAAACCTGCCATCAGGAAACTTTTACCTACCTACATGGCCAAAGCTAGAAGAGATATACTTTTTCTAAATACATTTGCACTGCTTCTAAAAACTGCCATTACGTTAAGTGCTACTAAATGAATTGTGTGAGAAGTTTAAAGCTCCACCTCCATCTGAGCAAGGTCAGCAAAGTCAAGCCAGAACCCAGCTCCCATCCTGAATCTGCCTTTTGTTCAGACCTGTTTCCACTCAGTATGAAGACACCTCTTGCCTCCAACTTTCAGCCCAAAGGACAATTTCACATCCAATCCCTGACAAATAACCGATGAGCAGAATCTGTTTACAGCCATGTTATTTTTGGCATCAAACATCCCCCCGCCTTCCCTTTCTGTTCCATCACTCCAGCTTCAGCTCATCATACCCAAAAATTGCATATGTCCTTGCCCCTAGATGCCTATTTCAAGCTGGAATCGATTGGTACAGCATTAATCAACTCATATAAGGCTCGTGTGGTTCCCTGCTAATAATTCAGCATCAAGTAGGCATGATTTTTTTAAAACTCCTTTTAATATAATGACTGGTTGAGTGGATTCAGTGTCTAGAGTTGTGTCTTCACGCAAAAGCAGTGCTCCAGGCCAGTCTCAAAGCAGGGGCAACGTTGATTGCCTCATGCCAGAGCATGTTAAGTTTGCAGCTGGGAGATGATGGTGATCGTGCCAGCTTTAAATGTTGCTGCTCCTCCTTAGCTGCTGCTGTCCTGCCTGTGCAGAGCCAGCAGTAGGGGATGTATGAGCACCCCTCATCCTCTCCAGCACAGGTTACTGCAGCCCACACCAAAGGCTGTTGATGCTGCCTTTAAGAGAAGATGAAAGGCTTTCTCATAGCCCTTTATGGAGGTTCTGCTGATCTTTTTCACTCCTGCCAAAG
Source organism: Campylorhamphus procurvoides (assembly GCA_013396655.1). NCBI lineage: Eukaryota > Metazoa > Chordata > Aves > Passeriformes > Dendrocolaptidae > Campylorhamphus > Campylorhamphus procurvoides. Next base: position 990,023 of record WBMV01004888.1, on the reverse strand, counting down.
CCAACACCCACACAGGCAATATGGCTTTGCACATGTGAAGAGCCACAAGTGTGGAGTGGAGCACTGTGCATCTCCAAACCCGCATGTGCCACAAGCGGTTTATTCACTTCCCAAGTGAAAAGCATGCAACTGCAGCCCTAACTTGTGCACAGCCTCTTTCTGCCTTGGCACTGAGCATCCACAGAGCATTTGCCTGGCTGGTGAGGTTACCGTCTCTGCAAGCTTGAACCCATCTGCAGGGGTGGATGTGCTGCCCATCTACCCAAGAGGAGCAGCAGCATCATTCTTCCATTGAAAACACCAAGCACCCACTCAGTGGAAGAAAACAGGTACCTAAAAGAGATTTTTCTGGCATGAAAACACTTACTTTGGGGTCCTTTGCTGAATTATGTATGTAAGTATAGACCTCCCAAGCCCTGCAACGCTGTCCTTGCCATCTCTCCTGGCATTGCAGTTTGCATAACTATTCCGGCAGCCCCTTCTTGTGTGCTCCCCAGCAGAATTAATTAATGTTTGCACAGTACTTTGAAGATGAAAGTACTAAGCGACTTCTAAATATCAGGCCAGATTCTCAGCTGGTTTAAAAAATGGCATTTGCAGTGCAGCATCTGGGCCAACAATCATCCTGTCTCATTAGAGAGACTCTGTAGCAAATGTGCAGGAAAAAAAGAATTTTTAAAAAAGAGAAAAAGTACATTAAAAAAAAGAGAATATAAAAAGAAAAATACACGTAGAGAAGTAGGAGTTAAGTAATAACCCTCATGCTTTTTGCAGTCCCTCTTTCTGCAGGTGAAGAGTACAAATCTGCAGAGCCACGACACTGTTCTCCTTCAAACCTCCTTAAAACTCACCTCTGCTAAGATGCCTACAAATCATTCAGCACTGATTAGCCAGCTGATGTACTGTGACTTCTGCACATTACACTTACCATAACCATCCTGCTCTTAATCTTGGCCCGCCCCATCTGTTTACTCAACGTGCTGCTTCTTTCCTATCCTCTGCCTTGAGCATTTGCAGGCTTTTTTTTCTTATATATAGGTGTCAGGCCTAGCCCAGGGATACACAACACCAACAAAACGTCTTTCCAGTCCTTTGCAGGGTCCATATAATACAGACACACAAAAGTCAGTCTCAAAGAGTTAGCCTCAATAGATCTAAATCCACTTACTTGGATGAGACGCAATATGTTTAGATCCACTTACTTGGATGTGTGTATTCCTGTGTGAAATGGTTCATCGTGGAAAACAATTCGTGAGGTTAAAGTCACACACACGTTATGTATAAAGCAGATGTGTGCTTTTACAAAAGGCACTGTGCTGCTGCTGTTTAAAGGCTAAACTTACTGCTTATGATATATATATATATATATTTAACAGCAGGAATTGCTCTTGAAATCGTAAACGTGGGCCAGAGAAAATTTCATCGCCCAATGAGCCTATCACTTCAGAAAAAACTGCAGTAGTTACAAAAGGAGACAAAGTGACTAAATATTATAGAGACTAGCAAGAAAGCCTTCCTCTGGGGGCTTGCAGTAACACAGCTAGCGCTCAGAGGAGAGGAGGCACCAGTAGACGGCACACATCTCATGTCAGGACACCAGGACTGACGAGAGAAGCACCTCCATCAGCTGGACATGTGCAGGATGAAGCACTAGCAATGAGTAATATCAGAGGATGAGCTATCAGAATGAGTCATCTCACTGACTGCAAAGGGACCGATATTGTGTGACTTGGATCTGGTCAAATCTCTTACCACATCCACGTGACCCGGAAGCCAACCCAGGTTCACTTCAAAAAACCACAATTCCATTTATTTCAATAGGAAACCATGGATGCAAAGGGCCTCAGTAGACCTTATGTTTTCAACTTGTTAGCTAAATTTGTCACATGCACTGTCCACAGAGATACAGGAGGAGAGCCTTCAAGCCTCTTCCCATGTGCAACAGCAAGACTCTACTCATTCAAATACCTAAAATAGCATTAGACTTTTAGGTATTAAAATGAAAGTATTACACCAAAAATATGCTTCCATGCTGTGAGATTCCAGCAAGTGCTACAAATCCCAAGGACACTGCCTTCAAGAATGCTGTCTTGTTTGTTTGTTTTTTTGAAAAGGGAAAACCAAAGAGAAAACTGGGGCCAGCAGCCTCAAGTCTTTCATCTGTACTCCCTTGGTGCAGCAATGCTGATCAAAACACAGGAGGAGACGGTAATCCTACCCACCCAAAACCAGGGAGGCTGCCCATATGCATTCTTTGCCAGTAGCAAGGAGTCACAGATGCAACCAAGTGGGTTAACTTCCAAGCCTTGTGCCTTGGGGAAAGCTGGATATTTTTTCCATCTGGTTGCAGATCTCTCTTACCCTAGTCTGCTTCATACACCTGCTTTCCAACTGAAGCCTCTCTCCCCATTGAGAAACATCCCTTCTGCCTCTTCAGCATGACTTAGGCTGATGCTCTGCACTCATAGCCCTAATCTCTAGAGAGCTAGGATGAGATTTTCAAAAGCACTTAGTGTTGACCTACCTCTGCTCCAAATCAGTCTGATCATATTAGGTTAACTATATTTAAGTTTGGCCATGTATATTTTGCCATAATAAACTTACCCCAAAGGAATGCTGCTGCTTTAAAACAAGATTACTAGACCTGTGACTATATTTATGCATCTCAATAAGGAATCTGATTTTGCAGTTCCAGGTCTGTGGAATTATTTTGGAGCACATTGAATATTTAGTACTTGCAGAACAGAGGTCAATGCAATTATGCCCTCCATCCTAAAGGAAGCAGTCCACTCCAAATTGAATGCTAAAGAAGTACTGCACTGGAGACCTTAAGGCTCAAAACTTGAAAAACTAACTCTTAAAATTAATAGAGAGCTCAACCCCGACAGAATGTGCTTTTTTTCCTTCCCCCCGCCACCATCCATGAGCAGCTCCGCACAATGAAGACCTACATACTAACACAGGACTTTATCTTTCACCTCCGCCTCTTCCTCCCCCCGCCCCGCAAAAGAATTGCCAGGCAGTGAGTGTTTCTAAATGGTACAAAAAGTCACTGCCACTTGACACCAGCCCTTTTCCAAAACACAAACGCCAGACAAGCACTTTTCAACTTTGTCTGTATGACAACACCAGAAAGACCAGAGCAATAGTTGAGGAGTTTTGGCCATGAAGCTCATACAGCACAGGACTAAATGTACTCTTACAGACAAGCTTAAAAAAAAAAAATTATTACTATGTTGAACCTTCTTCTGCTGCATTTTTTCTTTTGATATATATATATTTTTTAACTGAATCCAAAATTGGTCTATCTAAATGATTGACAGTGAAGGTGAAGGAACAGCCTGATAGTCTTGACTGCTGGAGTAATGAATAGAGAAGCTGACATGTTAAATTTCTTCACCTCCAATTGGAATTATAAATTATAGACTTCTTTTACATTATCATAATACCAAGTTCATCTTAAAAACAGAATGATTCCTTGGGGGTGTATTTATAGTGGAAAAATACATATCTAATGCTGTACTTAGCATATCTTCATATTTTAATAAAAGTGGATTGATTGTTCCAATTTTGTTCTTATTTTTGGAAATTAAGAAGCGGAATCAGATCATCTTGCATTTTTTACAAGGTTCATCTTTTGCTTCTGCAGGACATTCTGAAATTTTCAAAAGCCCACTGTAATTCAATGTACTCTCTTGCTCTCCCCACAGCTACTTGGCAGGTGGCATCTTCCCAGTTTGGCCAAGGGCCACTTTATCTGAGTCTGTACAAACCTTGCAAGGAGTGCAACCGACATCTGAGGAAGTCTGTGGAAATAAAGTTTCTACCCCATAAAAACCCTTTAAATTGGCCTTCATTCTTAAGCAAACAACTTCTGCAAAACAAATCAAATTAATCAGTTTGTGTGAAAGCAAACACAGCCCATCAATAAAAGCAAAGCAATAAACCACAGGGAAATGCCTCCAAGCCAGATACAGTGCATTTAAACTCTCCAATTTATTTTGCATGGAGAGGGAGGGGAGAGAGCTCTTAAAACCTTTGTCTGAATTAGACTTCATTCAAATCATGCTGGTACAAAATGTCAAGGCCCAGCTCCTAATGGTATAACTGCCTGTGAAAGTACAGAGGAAACAGAGATGATCCGCATTGTGGGATGCCATGAGGAGGAGGTTGCTGGGGAAGGGGGAGATGTAGTCACCCTGACCCCAAGTCCTGTCCTCCATTCCCAGGGCAGGCCCAGGCAATAAATCCTCAATCTTCCCGAGAATCTTGACAGCATCTGGGCTGATGCTCCAGTCATGTGAGAGCAGGGTCAAAGGGAGATACCTTGGTCACAGTTCTTTCCATTCACCTGAGTTTTCTATAATGTATATGGCCCAGTCAGCAATGCTGCTTCCTACTGACTATCCCACAGGGAAAAAGCTCAGCCTCAAGTCATCTGCACAATATTCACCCCCACAGTTCTCTAAAGCACTGCCTGCCTTCAATTACATTGGTGTGCCTTGATCTTATGAAATATTTTCAATTTCCAGAACAGTTTTGACATGAGGAGAGAGGAAGGGACAGCAAAGAACAATACGCTACCAATAAGATTTGACATCATTCAGGATTTCTTTCACCTCGGCAAAAAAATCCTCTAAGACAAAAATAAATGTAACTTATTAAGTTAGTAGGATCTTCTCCTAATAGTTCAATTAGCTTTCATAGGAGATAGGCCCATGTACTGTCTTGAGAATAGACTCTCAGGCATATATAAGCATGTAATATCAGGCACACTTCTCTCAAATTAAGGAAAGCATTTGTCATTTCCAATACTGACATTGAAAAAGCAGTGTTTCAAATGCTCTATTAGCACAGAATCCCAAGAGATCTCCAGAGCAGTGCCTCTCAAGGAGCGAGCCCCTGCAGCAACTCCTGCAATTCCCTTTTCACTGCCTGGAGGAGAAGCACTGCTTGGGAGCATCATTTACATGGGAGGAAGCAGCAAGACCCACAATACTGCAATGAGCTCCTTAACAAGTCACAGCTAAGACATCTGAAAGACTTGGAGACTTTACATCTTGCAACCACCTAAGGAGCCTTTGCAGCAGTCCCATCCCATCACAAACTCCCACAGAGGTCCAGAGCTCACCCCCTCGCTTTGTTGCTCTACTTGGTACAACACATGTGGCCATAACTGCTCACTGGCTACCATTCTGCAGATTACCCAAAAGCAACTTTGTTTTATTTCAATAGCTGCAGGGTTGGTAAACTCTAGCCCATATCCATCAACAGGATGGTCTTCATTAGTCTGTTTCCCATCATTTAACACGGCTATAAGCCATCCCCAAACAGATTATACTGACTATTTTACTAATACCCCATATTCAGCAAATGGGGAAGAGAATGTATTATTCTGGTAACTGATTCATGTTTGCCACCAGATACATGAGGCAAACGTGTCCAGGAAATGCTTGCTTGCCCAGTGCCACTTGATGGATAAGTGCAGACACTATTCAGTGGCAAGGAAGTCACAAGCAGCAACTGCAAGGAAAGCAAAGCTAGCACACAGACTAAAAAAAATGAGCTAACAAATACTGTCGCTCCATATCCAAGCATGCAGCACAATGTTTTATTACACGCTCAACATTAGTATGTGCTGTTTTGTTGGTATCAAAACAGGCTCAAAATGCCTGATCCTTCATACTCCACAAATCCTATGCAGTGACAAAATCTACCCTTATATCTGGATGGCAGCAGTTATGTTTCCCATTGGCTGTTTCTGTAATCGGAAGAGAAGAAGCATTTCCAGAGCACCACTCACATTGGGGATAGGCAAAATCACCTTCTGAGGGTGCCCACATTTCTCAGCCAACCAGGACAACGAAGCTGTTTATGCAGGTATCCCGGAAGACATGCATCCTCATCCAGCTGGAACCCATTTGATTCCCCTGGTCCAGGCTCCAGGTGGGGGGCAGAAGGACAGCAGTAACAGCACTCAGCACTGCACAATTTCCAGCTTCTCTTCATCCTACACTGTTCGGTATCTGGAACGTCTAATAATTATTATTAATTGCACTTAACTGCAAACTGTAAAATAGATGTGAGGGATGCACAACTAAGCTCAGGCACACCTGCAGCTTAGCTCCAGCTCTTCACTTGAGTTGTTTTACCATGCAAAGTTTGACCCATCTGTTATATACGTGCTACAAGCAAGCTTTGCAAAATCCGTCAACCTGCAAGCCTTGGCAACAAAACCAGCCCAGGAGATGTAAGTGGCAATCTGAGAAGATACTCCCCAGGAATTAGATTTTGTAAACAAACATTTCAGCTAATTGCATTCTTGTTCTCAGTGAAATGAAGGCCCCATTTAGCCAAAGCATTTGTCTACAGAGTTTAGTTTCTTCCATTTAATGAACGTTGATCCTGTCTTAGCCTCTGCAGTTATATCGTCAGGATCAACATGAAATGCTAATGGAAAAAGATGCTTAATATCATTTCAAGTGTTTAAGTTACAACTGCAGCTATTAAAGCAAATCCATTTTACCTGTTCCTTCACTGGCTCCCCAGTGAGACAGATTTAAAAGTTTCCATGGGGAGAAGTGATTCATAATGGCTACACAGATGAGAGAAAAGGCCTTTCACCATTAATTACAGCCAGCATTTTCCAAACCCAAGCTGGTCATTTTGCCGGCACAACACATAATTAGCAAGGCTCATTTTATTTCGTTGCTCTCACAAATTAGTTCACTTTGTAAAAACCAAGGTAGTTGCCTTCAGCAGTACAGATAACTATGCCAACCAGATAGAAAAATAAGGCTTTGTCATCTGCTTATAGTGCACAGCAGGAAAATCCAACAGGCCCCACAGTTTTCAGTCCCCTTGCTGGTTCAGTGCAGAAATTAGTGTCACACCCTGTGGCATCCTGAACATGAGACTTGTGGTGCACCCATGTAAGGCAATCACCACAGTCCTGTGAATCTAGTTTTTGGCAATGAGAAGAGCTTCGCCAATTTAAAACTTTCCAACTGCTAAGTCAAAGTGCAGGATGTGCAACAGCCAGAGAAGGAAGAAGGAGGAGGAGGATGCTTCCTGCCCCTGATTCCTGTAGAGCAACTGCAGTAGGTCCAGCCTCAGTGGCCTGCATGGCATCCTCGCAGTGTGTGCTTTGGGGACATCACAGAAACAGTAGGAAGAGAAGATGCATTCATCTGAACTACACTTGTCCAGAGAAGTGAAACCTTTTCAGAAACCACCTGCATTTTAAAGCAGGACTGTTTCTTTCCATGGCTCGGACTGCCCTTCAATCTCTTTAAGGAGCAATTTCTCCGCAACAGAGGCTTCTGGCAAATGCGTCTGACACGGTCCCAGTTTTGAAGTAGGCACCCAAAATACTGGTTGAAGCCCCTGATGCTTGCTAGGTGAGCATGCTGCTGGCAGCTATTACTTGAAACACTAAAGTTATCCTAATGCAGATTTTAAAAGGCCACTATTTATGCATGTAAATTCTGAAGGGCATTAGCGGCGTTGCTGACACACACTGACAGCCAGCCCAGCTCCGGGAAGGGAATAAGCAGCAGCGACTGCCTGAATAATTGATGTGCTTTTACTCTGCCCCATGGCCCAGTTATTACATTGCTCACTCTCTTCAACTGCCTGTGGTTTCTAAATTAATTAGAAATCTTAATGTCATGGCCAGCCAGTTAAAAAAAAAAAAAAGACACCGAGAACAAAAGAAGAGAATGCTTCTCATGCCCTTGAGCCTTGGGATCTCTTCCTACAGTCTGGCCATGCAGGGAATAAAAGCATAGTCTCAATTTCTGAAGCATAGGATCCCACTCACTGATACCAACAGCAGCACAGGATGAAACCCACACCATCTGGAAAAAGCCCCCATTGCATGGGGGAGAACACCACCATCAAGGTCACTGCTCCCATAACCATAAGATGGGGCAAAGCCTCTCTTAGGGGCTGTCTCATGCACACAGCAGCCACACTCTCCTCAGTGCAACAAAAAACATCTGATACATCCCTAGCCCAGCCCGTTCCAACCCAGTCCCATGCAGCACCAAACAAAAGGACGCCGCTGCAGTCTGGAACAATAAAACAGCTCAGGGCGGTTCTGCTCATACAGCTGATAGAGCTAAATGACTCTGTGGGATCCTGTTCATGGGATGAAAAAAAATTATGTGCAACCTGACCTCAGAGAGCAAGGTATCAAATACAATAACATGAGTGGCCTTGGTTTTGCTACATATATACCTTTATCCACTTACAATATTACTTATGCTTAAACTTTAAAACAATATCTATAGCTATTAAGAAACCCAGTGGGAATAATTCTCATGTTTGAGCCACATTGAAAAATCACAAGTAGTTGTGTTTCAAAGCCTTGTAAAGCACTTAGCCATGATGAATCTAGGGATGTTTTTAACCTCTTGCAAAAAGCAATACTGTTTTGTTTTTTTTTAAAATCTCCTTACAACTGTACCAAAAGCATAAACAAACATAACCGACTAAATTTGTAGTGATAATTTTAAATTGCACGGGTAACTTAGACTCTTATTTCACCTTCTTACAAAAGAGCAGTGAAACTCAACACTGTGGCACAGTCTTCCCCTTTGGCGACATATCATGTCATACTATAATCTACAAGATCCTGAGGGAGAGAAAGGTATAAACCACCTTTCCATTATTCCCCTTGGGAAATTCATTATTTCAAAGAAATCTGAGTTTTGAGTCTTTCCTTTTGACAAGGAAAGTTATCTTACATCTCCCGTGCATGTTAAGTGCCCAAACATGACAGTCCCACAGCAGTGATGACAGTCACCACAGCTGGTGATGGTGACAGAAAGCTTTACAGAGTTTTAAATGGCACTGTAAATCCAAATGGAAGTATCCAACAAAACAAATCCCATTTGTTAGCACATGAAATGTAGTTCACAACACTGTGAGCCCAAACTACAGGAGAATGCGGCTCTCTAAACATTTACTGCACTGTCACCAGGTGTTTATTTCCTCTGAGAGCTTCTTCCTCTGTCTGCTATTTTTCCTCTCCTGTCATAATTTTGCATTAAAATGATGCATGTAGAGACCACCACGAAAACCAATACAGAAAGTTCCACACAAGTTGCAACTTTAGGCCCTTTCAGTGTTTTTCAAAATTCTTCATGAGATGACACTTCCATTTGTAGGGCAGGAAGATGGACTTTCAGCAAATTGTAATGCTCATACATGAAGAAGGCAGAATTGTTCCACCTTATGATTTGTTTGCACTTGTCATCTTGGCTTCATCCTGCCTCTAAAAGGCACGTGCTAATTATTGGCAGAATGGCACTGCAGATGTAGTGAACACAAGATGTCACTCATGCATTTTTCAAACCCAAGAAATGAAATGAAGTGTCTCATAAGAACATGTCACATGTTCATACAGAAACTTTCCTAGCCCTGGCAACATCCACTCTCTCTCTCTTCATATCCATCTTCATATCTATTAAATCTCACTATGCTTGCTTTGCTATCCTTAAATGTACAGACCTTCACATTATACGTTACCTTTTATACTGTGGTACCTACATACATCTCTTCTCACTTTGAAGTTATTATATTAATTATTACAGAAACTTACTGAAAGGCTCAGCTCATGTAAATTGCTCTAGCTTAACCACAGTAACATCGAAGCCCTACAGAGGCTTTAAAGCAGGAGTGGGTTCCTGGTTCTTCTTCTGGATCACTGTACAGATGAAAGGATGTACCAGCTGAATTAAGATTGCCATTCCTCAACATGGCCATGCCCTCCTTGTCCAGCTTTTATATCACTCATCTCCAGTAAAGAGCAAAGTGTAAAACCACATGAGGTCCCTTAGGGGTGCTCGCCTCTCAGCCTCAGAAAGAAGGTAGAAGAAAATACAGGAGACAGCAGCAGTATGGAGCAGCACAGCTTTCCTCGCTGCTTTTTGGAGCCTAGTCTTTCAAGATGCAGCCCCTGGCAAAGTGTCTCATGAAAGTTTGATGAACAGCATTTTGTTTAACACCAGCAACTGAGCCACAGCCCTGTCGAGCTGTGTTGCCCAAACAAAATGTCACGACCCAAGAGGATCAAGAAACTCGATTGCAAGAGGCAGGCTTGCAGGCAGCAGAGAAGCTCACAACCTCTGGAGCAGAGTGCACCACCCTACAAGTTACTCAGTTACTGAAACATGAGTAGGCTGCCGGAGCACTGATGAACACGGAGCCTTCTTCGGTACTTGCCCAGCGTGCAGCAAGGCTGCACTAGGCAGTCTTGCAAATAAAGAGACGTCCATGACCCTTTTTCCATTGGCACATATAAACCACGATTTTTCCGCCCCCCCCTTTACCCTTTTCACTTCTACATGCACTGCAAAGAGCCACAGTGTGCTCTTCCCTAACATTTGCTTCAGCATTTTCATGCTCTGCTGCTTTTGTTCCCCTGTTCCCTTTACAAAAAAGGAATATTCTCAAAAAACAACTGCTCCTGCATAACTGAAAATACACAAAACCCATATGCAGAGACGGTGCGCTGCAGGCTCACGCAACGTGATCAGGTTTAAATATTTTAGCACAGCAAACAAATGAGGAAATGAGGCTAGACTATATGGTCTGGTAATTACCTTTTCTTGTTCTTCAGGTGCTAGAAATCCACACGCTATTTTTTACAGAGTACTGTATTCAACATTTCTGAAAAAAAAGAGAAAGAAAAAAAATTAAAAATGTTTATATTTGCCTCTAAGGACTTTTTGGGCAATCACAAACTTTCTACTATATATTCACCAGTGGATACAGCAAGGAACAACTGCTTTTGGTGAATAGATCTGATTTTGTAAGAGTTTTTAACCTCTGTGAAGCACATTCCTGTAAGGGAAGACAGTACTAACACAGAACCAACAATGGCTGGGTGAAAAATCACTGGATGGTATCACCGCAGATAATAAGAAAAAACCCCTAGAGATAAAAGTAGTTACCAAACGCACATGCAGATATATGAGTATCTCTTCACCATAACAGACTCACAATGTGATCTGGATAAACTACTGTTATACTAGAAGATTTATCAGAGATATTTACAGGTTGCTGTACCAGAATAATAAAGATCGAGTTTGAAAAAAAGGTAAAATAAATTACGATTGCAAGGATAGTAATGCCTGCACCTCAGCAGTTTACAGCTTAGAATTCCTCTGTCCCTTCATATTTTCAGTATTTTCTTCTAATTATAGTGTTAGATGCTAAATGTAACATTAATTGACAAAACCATGGAACGGATGGATCCAGGTCAGCCTCCTGGAAGAGTTGGTTTTATTAGGATTAATTACACATGAAAAATTGCTTCTCACAGTTGAGATTTCTACAGATGAAACTTCATTGAGAATCAGGCTGGATGGTATAGGACCCCAGGACCTCATCCCATCCCAGCAAAACAATTAGAAAACAAAATTAAAAATCCATGCAAGAGAAACAGCAATGAGTCCTCCTGCCTAAAATTTTGCTTCCTACGTTATGTGCAAGCCCGGCTCATTTTCTGCAACTTCTAGGGGAAGACACAGGTCATTTAATTTATAAGAAGTGTATTAAAATGGAAAAACTTTAAATCCTGACTAAAATAGGATCCAGGGTTAAACTGGGGCCAGTTACTCCAGCTGCAGCAGCAGGTCCCCAGCCCTTCTCAAGCAGGGTTGTAGCAGTTTTCATCCTGCTGCCATGGGCACACAAGCTGGACCATCCTACACCTTAAAAATGCTGCAGACAAAGAAATGGTCCTAGGGCTCCAGTTTCACAGCTTAGCTAATCTGGAGCAGTCTTACTTTAATCTTTAGTGGCAAAAAAGGAAAGCTGCACTCCAACTCTAAGCACTGCTTGGAAGGTATTCCCCTCAGAGTACGAAAAGAAGGAGGCTGAGGCATTGGTTCCTAATGCACAATTTCTCTTACTGTTTACTGAAGAAACAATTGCTTGCATTCAGTAACCTTGGAAGTCAGACAAGTAAATTAAAACTTAAAACAAGGCTTCAGAGCCCAGCATGCATGCTGCTCTTTGAGTGATTTCTCTGTAATAGGCAAGTATGGATGCTGTGGAAGAAAAAGAGACTACTCCAGGTTGCCTGTCAGCAAAATCGCCTCTGTGACCAATTAACAGGTTTCAGATCATCTAAGAAATTTACAGGGGAACTCAGGGTAAGACCAGCTATTATTTCTCCATGTAAAAATGAAAAGGTCTCTATATGTAGAGACTATACCCATTTTCAGCCTTGGATTTTGATCAAATATAAGTTTCAGTAGGAAAAAACACTTTTACAAGTGTAGAGCAGACCAGGCAACACCTCATAAGGACATCCATATATTTTACTTCTAGGAAAAACGCTATTTGTTTAGACTACTCCACTTTTGGTTTATAGCAAAAGCTATACCTGGTTTCAAGCAGCTTTTGGAGAACAATTCCCTTTGGATAAGAGCAGTACAGAGCAGAAAAATTGTAGTTTGTCTAGTTTGAAGAAGTTAATGTTTGTTACCCCATTACCTTACAGTGGCTTTCAAAATGAAATTAAAACAAGATCTTTGTTTCATTTATGATACTCCACATTTAACTTCTGCTTGGAGCATAAAGGGGTTAGAGATAGCACAACATACAGTGGTTTATGGCTCTTCTGTGCCGCTTTAGGATTCAGCACATGCTCTCCTCCCAGCTCACCTTTATTTTATCATAATGTGAGTGTACTGACTGGTAAATTTTTCTTGCCTTCCCTTCCCAAATGTCAAATGTATAACCTTGAGTTGGCCTCTGCCATATGCTATTTCTATGCAGATTTCAAATGCAGATTGGGGAATTCTTGTTCGTATTAAAATAAGAAGGGAGCTATACAGCAACTCTTGCAGAGCAAAGATGGTGCAAAGTACTTGCTAGAGAGCCAGAGCTCACTGGCAGTGGGTGCAATGCAGGAACTAGAGAGATTTGGCATTAACCCTAAAAGAGAGAAAAAACATACTAAAGAAAGAGACCTTGCCTTACCTCTGACTCCTACTAATACAGCAGTACAACATCTGCCCTATAAGCAAAGGAACCTTGTTTTGATCTTCTTTTACTGCTTTCCCACCACTCGACTAACCTGCTCCCCGCTTCGAACCTACAATAGTTTTCAGAAAGCATTTGTTGTTTCTTCCCAAATTCTTTCCTGGTCATACTCTGCCTGGACAATTTGGTAAATGGCTTCTCTCCCTTGCTCCATCCCATATTCCTCTGGAGCTATACCTGCTAAGATTACTGCTCAATGAATAATGTAAACACTTCAACACAGCCCAGTCTTACTAACATGGCTGCTGGTGTTCATGTGGCTAAATAGTTCAAAATCCTCTACTATGGTAATACATCCACCCCAACAGGACAAGAGCATACTGTTCTGCATCACTAGATGCCACAAGAAGGGCAATTAACCTGCAAACTGGCATGCTGCTGCAGCTCCATCCCAAACCAGAAGCTGCTAGTAAGGAGAGCAACAATCAACATGTTCTATTAGGCAACAACAAAGGCTATGAGGGGAATGGATCAAGATGGGATGGCTCACCCTCAAGCAGCTGTCTTCGCTACAAAAAGCCGAGTAGTCCAACTTCAGTCACAAATGCTCGTAACAAAAGGACCCACAAAAAAAGCACACAAAGAGATAACCTCCTGAAAAAGCCTTCTTTGCTAAAACATAGCCAGCACCTCACTTCTGACTCTGCTGAAGTAGAGGAGTGAGCACCCAGCCTCATGCTGTTGGAGGTGAAGACCCATACAGCGCAGCACTGCATTGCTCCTGGGCATTCACATCTCCGCATCAGCCCGATGAAACCAAATCAGCAACTTTCACCTACGGTGACTTAATTAACATGCACCCTACAGATTTCTCCAAATTCGCCACACTGCCATCCCTCCATTACCAAGCTCTTTTGATGAAAGTGATTAAAGCTAACAATTATAATTTCTGTAAGAGATGCCCCTAGAGGCTTGAGCAAGGCTCAGACTTCATTGTTCACAGAACACAATGCAAAGAAATCTCTCTCCTGAAGAGCTCATCCTCCAAACAGACAAGGCAATCAAGGAACAGCAGAAAGAAAGACGTGGAGACAAAAAATTGTTGCTCAAGGTCAAACAGCAGGCCTCTGACAGAGCTAGAAGAAAACCCTACTTCTCCAAAGCACTCCTGAGGCCATGCTGACTCTCCAATACTGAGCTGACCAACTAATATACTTTATTTACCAAGTGTCAAGAGCAGATGAAATAGTTCACAGCGTTACTTGCTGTTCCATTTTTTATCAAATCATTTTGTGGTGGTTCTCCAAGCAAAGCTAACCATGACAGCAAAAGTTACCTTCCCTTCACCTTCCAAAGAAATGCTTCCCATATTTTTCCATGCAGATTACTGACAAATCAATCCTCCTCAATTTTTTTATTCTTCCATCAATGCTTTCAGCAGAGTGATTGCTCAAGCACCCTTCTCAACCTTGCACTTCCAATTTTTAAAAGAATGGTCAATCTCAATATGCTTAATTATAATTGCAAATGGATCATTTTATCTTGTACTCTTCTGTTTTAATGGGATTATGTACTGTCAAATCTCTACAGTAACATTTAAAGTAAAAATCTCCTACGTCATTCATATGTGTTTTAGATATTTAAAACATTAATATGCAACCTGTGATATTACAAAAGGTTAGATTTCTAACTACCTGGCCCACTTATGACACCATAAATCTGATATAATTTTCATTGATTGCTAGAAAAATCTTTCCAAGGCAGTATAACTGTAATTTGATAAAACTTCTTGACATACAATTCATCAGGAAGAGAGTGGTTCTGTTGTGCTTTGTACAGGGACAGAACAAAGCACGGGTGTGCAAAGAAAGTGAAGCTTTTAGTTTTTGCAAACAACTCCAGTGCATAAAATATTAAAAGCAATACTAAACTAATCTATGGCAAGAACAGCAGGCAATTCACTACAACTCATATTATGAATGCCTTTGGTTTGCCATTTAAAAAATATTAGAATCTACCATTATGGTTGTGTATCACAGTACTGTACATTAACCTCTCTAATCTTCCAACATGGTGTATTGCAGTAACACAAATTAGGCTCTCTGGCAAAAAAAGCTTAAAGAGACGCAATATTTAAAGAGAGCAGACAGGAAAGCTCCTTGCTCCTTCCTGCCAAAGACAGCAGGAGAAAGTCCAGTCCTCTTTTCCTCGAAGCAAATGGTAAAATCCCATTAATTTCCCCTGGAACCGACAGATCCGCAGCATCTGGGAAAGGATTCAGTCTAAATACATCGCAGACATAACAGATGAATGATTTGGGGGAGAGAGGTCGCCTGCTCTCATTTTAACACTTCTGTGTAACAGCAACGGAGCAGGTCAGTTCTGTAAGCTTGAAAATGCTTTGTGAGCTTTCAGTAGGATTTTCCCTTCAGCATTTTTTGCCTTCTGTCTCCATTTTATTCTTGTTCATATGCTTAATGGCTTTCAAATCTGTTGAGCGTACAAGATGCTTAAAGCCTACACTTGATATTTACTGTTGTAGGACCCACATGGATGAAGTATTGTTCTCCTGCAATTAATAGGAAAACATTTGCATTTCATATATTCTGTAACATTTATGTCTTCTCCACTAAGAAAACAAACTGGAAGGTAAATTTTCACTTACACATTATATGGAAGTTTTCATAGCAAGACATCTATTTTAGGTACTGAAAAACAATCATAATAAAATGCTCATCATGTTTGCAAATTACTCTGATTTCCATGATGAAATTTGTCTGCTCAGAAATACATCTAATAACTAAACCAGAAAGATTCATTTCATTTTGTAACAGTTTTCAAAGATTTTTTTTTCCTTGGTGGGATAAGAGACATAAAAATATGCCAAAATTTGAGAAAGAAAAAGAAAAAAGGACATAACCCAATACTAAGAGAGCAACACTCACCGAAGGCATGTTGAAGTCATGTTTCTGCTGTGCATAATGCAGAACACACACTTAAACCTTGCCACTTCCCCTACAAGACCACTGTGGCATGCTGCTCTCCTTCCTATATTACTACCTGGCTCCTTTCCCTTGCTATCCACTTCTAACATATCTGAAACTCCATCCAAACCCATATACTTCTGCTAAATATATTGAGTTTGAGGAGAAAAAGGTCTGCTTCATTTTGTCTCAACCAGCTCTAGGTCCCAGCTGTCAAGACCAATGGGTGCTGGGGTTAAAAGTGAGACTTTTTGCGCCTCTCTTTGTAGCAGAAAGCAGCCATTTATTTCAAGCTGGCATCCCAGGAATTTCTTTTTTCCAAGCAATATACTGGTTCCAAGTGGTTTTTGAAGCAGGCAACTAGGCAGTTGTGTGAAGCCCAGGAACTGGTATTGGAAGATCCAGAGAGTTCCCCACAACAGCAAGGCATTTAATGAGAGAGGAGAGGGGAGCCTGGAGTCCTGCCAAATCTAATCCTGGCTATACGTGCCACAGCTGGATTTCTTCAAGTAGGGGCTATTACACTGGCACACTGCTGACCAAAGTCTTCTGTTTCGTGTAAATTCTCTGCAAAGACCTTAGGAGATAAAACTGATTAATCCTAATTAAAATGAAAATCAAGGAAATGACACAGTCTGTTGAATCTACTTGATGAATCAAAAGCCTCCCTCATTTCTATGTTAATTGTCTTTTTACAAATGTGCGGTACTCTCATACTCGCAGAAAAATGTTTTCATATTTTTCTTCACTTGGAACATTGTGGGACAGATGTTAGAAAGCAACCAGAGAGCCCTTCTGCATTATCAGGCCCCTGCAGAAGTGCCTAACTGGGTGTGCTGCCTCTTTTTTCAGACTACTCAAGGTTTGAATAAAAAAAAAAAATCACATCCTGTAGCAATGCGACAGCCCACACTGAAGCTAGGGCAGGACACAGCACCTTCCCAGCATGCTGAAAAGTGTATGAGATGTCCCATTAGCATTCAGCAGGCAATTACCATAAGTTAAATTCAATCAACATAAACACACCAAATCCCTGCTCTCGACTTCCCTGAGTCTGATAACACTTCCATGAAATATCATTGCTCGAGTTTTTACCAAAAGCCTGCTTCCACATAATACTATCACAGTGAGGACATTTGGGAAAGCAATCAACCAGCAAAGACATTCTTGAAGTGCAAAAATGCAGAACAGACCCTTTCAAGGACAGTTCAACTTAAAATGTGAGTGATTTAAAGAGGAATGAACCAGTGCACTGCTAACAGCAGCCAATTATGAGGTGGAGTGCATAGGACAATCTCTTTTTCTACAGATATGTACGTAACACATTAAGGAGATCCACGTTCAATCTGTATCCAGCCAAAATTGCATGTTGTCTAAACTTGGGAAAAGGAGCAAGGCTAACCTAAGATAAGTGCTAAAGGCACACTGGACAAAATCCAGAATCTGCTACATTACTTGCTTAGACACCATTCATTGTGGTTACATTTTATTATACAGTAGTAAAAAATTACAAGGCAACATCCTGTGTTATTTCCCACTGGGATAAATGATACAGATGTACTATTAAACCTCAAAACCAGCACCAGTCTGCCAGGCTACATTCCATTTGTGTCTTTATAATGTGTCAATAGGCTGACATTTATGCCTTCTGATGGTAAAGCAAATTATGTTATAGACATTTAAATGTGCCATAAAATGCATAGCACTGCACAAACCCAGAACTCTTCCAATCTTTACCAAAGCAACACACAAAAAAATTCCACCAGACACCAGCATCAAAACTTACGACACATTGGCTTCATTTTTTTCCATTCTAAGTTGAAGTTGTGAGGGATTTTGAAAATCTTTCCTATAAAAAGGGACTAATGTGACCTTTCTCCTGTGCATACATTCAACACACAGTTAGTTTTCATTTGGGTTTATAGATTTTTGTCCTCTCCCAGAGCGTTTTTCTTTAAAAATCTAAATAATTGGCTTCATGGTGGGTGACAGGATATGCCAAACCCTCAAGCTGAACCACAGGCCATCAGGCAGCCCCATCTTGACATTTGAAACTGAAAATAGGACCTGCAAGGTGTCTATCCCAGCTTTGATTGCTGCCAACCTCAGCTGGGCAGGCACTCATGAAGGTCTGCTACAGCTTGCAGCCCACGGGCATCCTGAACCATGGACATACACCAGCAAAAGGACAGTCCTGTGGGGATCTCACTGTGGGTCACAAACTGTATGTGCACTAGACATGCTCTCAGCATGGTCTGTGGTGGTGCTGAAGGTTTGAGGGACATCAAGTCCAATAATTCTGACTTAAAATGAGCTTTCTCTGCTTAGTCACTACCAGCTCCTTTGAAAAGGCCAGCCTTGTGAGAAGTCAAGACAAAACACTCACAGATTGGCTATTAAATGTCCTGCTTGTGGGAAATGTCAAGATTAAAACACAGAAACTGGCATACAATGGTTATCTGAGCCACATCACAGTCTCCCCTTAATGCCACCTGCCAAAGATTGTTAACATGAAATGCAGCAAACAGTTCTAAGATCTGCAGGTGGGAGAACCAGACTGGGCAACACAGAAATTCAACTTTGGTGCTAAATGGTCAAAATTATCATCTGTGGCCTAATTAGAGGGGCTGCCTGGGCTAGAAATAGACTGGGGTGACTGGAAGTGGTGGATGGGAATGCAAAAACGGCAAAGTATAATGAGTTTGGCCTGAAACCAAAGAAACCCCAATACTGTTGTTGCAACTTTATTCACATGCATCAAATTCCTTAATAATGTAAAAGATAAGGAGGCAAAAGCAAGGGTGCAGTTCAGAAATATGCAGCCTGCGAGGCTATGTTGGAAGGAGGGCTATTTGCTCCAGTTACTATTCCTTAAGCAACTGGCATGTGAGGATAAGGAAAAGTTGAAAACATACCAACTCCATAGTTTCCTGCAGGGATCATGTCTTGAAATGATTATGGTTGAAATAAGGGTCATTGATACTTCAATGATGTTTTTAAAAAGAAAGTCCTTTAAAAAAAAACCTACCAAAACAAGTTTGGGGTGTTTTTCCTCTGACAACAACATTAGAGCTTAATGCATTAGAAATGCAGCTCCACCACATTCTGCACTAGGATTACCCGTGCTCAGGCTGCAGGCAGGGAAATGCCAGACTGAGCCACTCTGTTACAGTGCTTATCATCAAAATAAGACAGAAAGTGGCTGCTTCTCCACTCTGACAAGTTTTTAATTGCATCCAGCAATTACCTGCTACTTTAACAAATTTATTCTGAAATTGTGTCTAACAGAGGCTGCTAAAGATGAGTTTGTCACACTTCTAAATAATTATTATTAATGTGACAGTAACATCTTTTGCTGGAGTTTACACCACCTAAAGTGTCTTTCAAAAATGTCCTTATCATTAAACTTAGCATCAAATGTGACTGAAATGCAAAACTATCCTGACCTTTTAATTCCAAGTGGCTCACAGTCACAATCCTCCTTCACAAGGAGGCCCATCACCTTTTCCACTCTAGTGACATTATCAAATATCTTTCGAAGGACAGAAGAATACCTTTGCACATCAGAGCACGATGAACACACATTCACAACCTTAGATGATATTCATATCCAAGACTAAAGGTTACTAACAGGAAGCATTGTCTCAAGACAACATGGTCCAATCTAAAAGTCCCAGAATGACCACAGTTTCAAAAGCATCTTCCATGACCTTTAAATGAGCTTCTTACAAGCTCATTCTATGAGCTTTGCATCCTGTCAAGGAAAATACCACATGCAGTCCCAATACACTGAAGATCACCAACACTGCAGCAGGAACAAAGCACGGGCTTTGGAAATCCTGAGCCACCATGATCTGAAGCCACCAGGGAAGCATGGGGTCTCTATGCAGATACCCTCATAAAATCAACTATCCAACAATCTACTATCTAAATTCAGTGAGAAACCCTCTAGCTAACAATGAAGATTTTTAAAATGAGGAAAAAACCACCTACTGATCCTTCTAAAGCAGAAAACAAAACTTTCCCAAAATGAGAGGCTCCAAGGAAACTATAGTCATACCCTGAAGATGTTTTCTTTTGGGTTTTTTTAAGGGGCAAAGCATCCCACATGTTTTGAAGATCTGTAAATGCAGCTAACCTGGACATTACAGAATTTCTGTACATCTAAAATAAATACATGAAATGTAGCACAAAGAAACCCATAAGAGAAAAAAATCTTACCAGTGTCTCCCCATATGGTATGCAATGCTAGGATTTTTTTTCCTGAGACATGAGAAATGTATAAAATTGGCATATAAAGACATCTCTGGCTACAGTTATTTTGGAACTGATTTCAACCATCTTTGTTTTATTACCTCAGATAGCATGATGTCATCAGAAGCCTTTTAATGTCTTTTAAGACCTTTTCCAGTTATTTTTAAATTATTAGGTGCGAATATGTGCATGTGTGTGGTACTTCTTTATTTCTGCAACCATGTGATAAACTGCAGTGCCACAAGATAAATTGCATTCAGTTTACAAATTTGACCTCCTCACTTGAACTCTGCCTGCTAATCCATTTCAGCTGGGACTATTTCTAATATGCCATGCTTCCGAACAGCTTTCAAACAGCTGTAGGGGCTTTTTCTGTATGTGCGCCTTTTAAAATGTATTTCACATTAAAAGTATTTTCTTCTGTGCACCAGAAAGTGGAAGAGATTACAAGAAGAAAGACCCTGGCTCTCAGCAGCTCCAGGATTAAGTGTCAGATACATCCCAAGCCAAAGGGGAACGAGCTGGTCTAGGAAACTTTTCTAATGTAGGATACTTGCACCTTTAATACTGTCCCTAACAATACTTGTCACACACCTGCAATCCCATTAAAATCCTCAGGAGCTATCCTCGTCCATCCATCACCCTGCAACAGTTTTAGTGAAGGTTTAGACACTCAAGCCTGGCCCTCTTGTATGTCACCTCATGTCAGGCAGGTAGATGAAGCGTCACCCTTCATACAGGGCACTCAACTGAAGTGCCGCTACCTGCTCAACTCCAGGCAAGCAATTTGGATAATCCTCCTTTTCAGGAAAACTACCGGAATTAAGAACAAATGCCTCAACTTGTGTGCTGTGATATAGAAAGAGAAACTAATAAACACATCTACTCTGGTTTTCCTTTTGGAACTGGTGAATGTATTTTAATTGCTCTAGATGTTAGTTTTCCAGAGGTAGCTCACAACCAGCTCTCACTAACACACATTTTCTCTGTATGTTTGGGAAGGTCACTGCTTTTCAACAGCTTCATTTTCTTTTGTTTTTTTTCACTTTAAAAATGTCCTTGCTTGGTTTCATCCACCTTTTTTTTTAAAGTAAACAAAGTTTTGTTTGCAGTTATCCAGCATAAACAAATTGCCTCTCAACAACTCACCACAATTTTTCACAGAAAAGACAAGAATAAGTTTTTTTAATAACTTGCTTAAATATCCGTGACAGAAGAGTCTTTCTGTTGCCAAGCTGCCACTTGCATTTGACACACCTGACCAAATAGCAAAACTGTTGCTTTCTTGCTTCTTCTTCAATCTCAGGCAAGATGGATGCTCCTAATAGCACTTCTCTTTCCTTCAGCTGACAAATACATTTACTAAGCAAAACAATAAACTGCACAGTTTAAGCACGTGCTTAACTTTACCTATACTCTGAGATACCAGGATTCACCAGGGCATGCTGACACACCATCCTCAATACAGGGTGTAAACCTGAGCATTACTGCTGCACAAGGAAAACAAGCCATCCCCCTTCTCCACTTCAAATATAACTGAGAAGTCTCAGCAGCATTCATAAAACTAATGTAGGTGAAAATTAAGGACGTGGCTAAGGGTCCCTGCCAGATTGGAGTCTTGCTGTACTTTTCCAAAAGAAGTTTGATGGCATCAGATACATAAATATGACTGGCTTAAGCAATTAGACCTGCATTTGCTATAAACTCTGCAATCAAATATTCATTTCATTTTGCAATGTCATCAGTAGTCTGATACAAGTAAAAGCAAATTAAAAATGCAGAAAAGTATTCTAGGTAATCATACGCCTTTTTTTAAGGAGCTAAATTACTTATTTAAATTACAGAGGCATACTGAATGGGATGGCTGTGAGAAAAGCCTACTGCAGGAACTGGCAGACGCAGAGTGGTTTTGGGTAAATCAGAGCTTTTGTGTGGTGGTCCTTGATAACAAAAGCACCAACCCACAGGGTGACTCTTTTAACCACTCTAAGCCCTCATTACAGATCCTTTCTACTTCCAGAAAACTGCACTCCGTTGGAGCCAATAGGAAGAACCTGACTATCTTCTAGGCATGCTGGTATGCTGCTTTTGGCTGATATATTTTCCACAAATCACATAATCCTGAATTTTTTTTTTTTTTAAAAAAAGAATTAAGAAGAAGCACACTTTTCTTAGATGATCCTTTAGGAAGTTCTACACATGGAGGTCTCAATAGATATCACAGTTTTACTCACAGTTGGCTTGGATATCTGAGAGGAATTGACTCTTAATATGATGAACACTGCTCAGGCTTTCTTTAACATGGAAAAGGAGATCTTACTAATGGTTTGACCTGAAATAAAGGCAGCAGACCTTTAGCAATTAGAACAAAAAAATACTTTAAATTTGCCTTCTTTTTGCAAAAACCACTACAGAGGTCATTTGGCTAAAAAGTATCAGCTGCTGAATGCCACAGAGAAACCCTGTTCCTGCTGGTGCTTCTTCACCGATACTCAGAAGTATAAAGAGAGATACAGTATCCAAAACATTTTACAGGAACAAGAATATTGGTTGAAAAAACATCAAATTAATGCCAAAGGAAGACTGTAATTTTTTAAACAGTACAAAGACAAAAAGGTGCTGGCCACTTAGCAAAACACTGAGAGGCAGTGTGTTTTGATCCAGCATTAGATTTATCAGTAAAAATCCTGGACTGAAAAATTGAAAAACATTTGATAGACTTCAGATTGAATACGACTATTGATTGACTGGAATTGGTGGTGAGTCACTAGTCACCTAAGCAAAAGAAGGATGGACAAACCCATCACAGCTCCCAGATGTCAATCATTGCTTCACACCAGACAGCTAGAGAGGACCATGACAGCTGAAGTGAGAACCCTCCTGAAAGGCAGTCTGTACACAGACCTGACCAGCATCACAAGTCATGTTCAACATCCTTAAACTGTAATTTATTAGGTATTTGCTGGCTTGGATCTCCTAGAATACTTATCAAAGACATTCACACCTATTCCCACATCTGGAACAAGTGATTCCAGTAAACACCACACCAGTCAATAAAAACGATAGTGACTGGCCAGAACTGGGATAACCAGCAATCCCTGATGGCTGATGTACACTTACCATGTTTATTTTGAACTGCTGCAAGTGGAAGTGCTGCCCATAGAGCTAAGCAAACCCCAAGCAGTGGGTGGTCCCAAATGGGAAATGTGAGAAGCTGCTTGCAGAAGCCCATCTCAAGCCCTTGCCAGAACAAGAACTACTTCGTAACACCTATCTTCACAACCTCTAAATTGTACTTCTATCATTTTCATGGCACCAGCAGAGAGAGCACAGCAAAAAAACTTGGGCTTGCAGCGATAAACAAAATGTAGTATATAAATGAAGTTGCCAAGAAGATTCATTTTTGCTGAGCAGTATCAGATAAATAAATTATAAAGAACTGTAACTGCTACCTATTAAGAGACAGATTTATATGATAGCTAAAGCTTTCATAGTTTAGGAAAGAATGTCTAATAAAATGGGACAGCTGTGATTTAGTAAGGTGTTTAAATTCATCGTTATATATATTTTGTATTTCCGACTGGTCTTCGTTACCAAGTCACATATTGGCTTTGCCTGATATACGTACCCTCTTTTGCATATGTAATGAGCTTATCAGCTTCCAGTAAAAAATGCAATTTTAGAGCTATCTTCTCCTAAGGTTTGTGCTTAAATATGTTGGATGACTCATCCACTGTACTAATAGACATAGTGAATTCAACAAGGTGAAAAATGTGAAAGGCTGAGACTCTGCACAGCACAGTAGGAGGATGAAGAGCACAAAGACATTAAACTGAGAGGGACTGCTTTACCCAGCCAGGCTTACTGGGCATGGGGAAAAAAAGGAAACAACCAACCTCCTTATACATTTTTGCTGTTTGCTAAGACCTTATAGGTCCATGAATGTCAGACCCTGATCAGGCAGGCATCCTCGCTCCTGCAAACACAGGTCAGGGCTGCTAGAAGACAAATCCCCAGAAATATAGGTTGATGTTCCCCAAATCGGTGCTAAAGCCTTCAGTCCCCTAGATAAAGTGGCTGAGGCTCCCAAACCAGCTTTTGACATCCACAGAAGCCACTAGGGTCTTAGCACGTCTGAGATTTGTGAGCCTGTGTTTTAAAGCCTGGCTTTGGGCAGCATTCCCCTGAATCCTGGCCCAGATTCTCCCATTTCCAGGCTGGAAGGGACTGATGGCTCAGCTGCTCTGGATATCCGTGTAACACTAATCATAGAATTTCAGCTCGCTGGTCCAACCACAGTGAGTGCAGTCACTGCTGGTCACTCTATTCCTCGCTCCAGAAGGCAGGAAATTAGCAATAACCCCGTTGCAAAATTTTTAAGGTGCTGCAGTTACACCACACAACTGCATATGAAGACATGTCAGTTGAATAACACAAGATTTCTTTCTTAATGAAATCTTTTCGCAATATTTTTCATAAATATTTAAATGAACAAAACCAGAAAAACACTACAAAAACTCTGTCCAGTTGCAACATTTTTAAAATAAAATGCAAACCATCTTTCTATTGGATTTAATTCATGCTGAAGTTCAAGTGAACATTGAGGCAGCATTTATCATCTTCAGAGCACTGTGCAAATGCAAGCTAATGCATGATTTGTGGTCCTGCTCAGCACATCTGTGGCTCTCTAATTCCCGAGTATATACATGCTTCAGCCTGACTTGAGTCCTGCACTCTGGTGAGCCAAGAGCCACCCAAGCACTGGCAAGTTGCAAATATTTCAGATCAATGGCAGCTCTGGACACGATGCAGTAAAATCCAAGTAAGGCTCATTTCTAAGTTTCATAGCAGTTCCTACCTCAGAGTCAATTCTAAGATTAACTTCAAGACAGCTCAAAATACTATTCCATCCATCCAAATAGCAAAGGAAGGCAGGGGGGCACAAGGCAAATAAATGTCTTACAGACAAGATTTTCCACACTATTTTGCAGCTCCTCTTTTTTTTTTCTCAAATAACAGAGAACTTATGCTTATCCTCAAAGATGCTTGTAAGTCAGCTTTCTCTTTTAATCATGGCACTTTGGAAAGTAAATAATCTTAATTGTCTTGCACATTGCTGACTACACCGACAGGAATACACGAAGGAATACGGTCCAGAAAGGAGCTGATACATCTCAAATCATCAGGAATGAATAAAACAGAGGCTATGTTTAAAAAGAAAATGCAGAGAATTTAGTATCATGGCAACATGAGAAACATAGTTTCTGACACTGGGCAAGCATTTGTGATTCCTATATAGGCAGCATATAAACCTATGTTCAACTGGGTGCCCAATTCAGTGAGTTAAGACAGGAGGCTGGATCACAAAATGAACCACTTGTGACCTTAGAAAAAGACAACTGTATTCACGTGAACTCTTGACAAGCCAAAGGACACTTATGCTTTTCTGAAAGCTGTAATGCTACTGGTGTTTCCTGTGGGAGTTTGAATTAGGGATTGGTGCAGAGGGCAGGCAAGGCACAGGCTCCTGTTCTTAGAAAAAGAAAAAATAACCAAAGGGTTAGAGAAACCATTTGATAGTCTTGTAGTGCAATCAGAGCCATACTGCTCTGAAGCTGTCTTTGGGATTTTTGTTTAGCAGAACACTTCAACAGTGGGAAAGTCTGAAAGTGCTGCAAGGCTTCCAGGTCTTCAAGGGCAATCAAGAGGTCTGGCATTTTATTGATAGCAGGCAGGAAACCTACTGAGCAACCTTCTGAGAAACCTTCTGTTTTCATTAAAGGCATCACAGCAGAATTTCACATGCTTCCTGCAAATATCAACCCTCATCAAGGAGTAGTAGCACAGACAGCTTTCCTGGAACTCCAAATAACAAACTGGCCACTGTGAGGTATAAGGGACAACACTACTAGGTGCACTTGGTGCTCCTTCCACAGCTACGCTCCTTCTGGCTAACACAGTGGTTTCATCTTCATATCTTCCTGGGAACAGAAGCCAATGGCTGGCAATTTGGCTAAACCCTCAAAAGGGAAAACAAAACTCTCAATTTTTTTGTACAGCAATTATACAGCAATGCTCCTTTTTCTCCCATTTCCTCTCCTCACCTGCACCATACCTGTGCATTCTCACCTGGCAAGAGTGCTCAGGACCCCCTGAAGTCAAGAGCAGAGGTCCTCCCATGAAAACAAAATCTATGATGGGAATCTGTATCTATCAGTCAGCACTTTTCCTGCTATCAAAGTAAAGAAAACCCAGAAACCCAAGCAATGGGGATAAAAATGCCATCTCTCACCTCTACAAGAAATGGAGAATAACACTTCATAAGGACATGATGGCAGGATGCCTGCAAGGTAAGGCACAAGCACAGGTAAGAAACAAACTGACACCACAGATCTCCAAACCAGCCAAAAGGTTTAAAAGGTTCTTCTGCTAAGGTTTAAAACAAAACACCTACTTGCAAACTAAACTGGTAAGAGGACAATGATGTTCTTTAGCACCTCTCTGTCACAGGAGAGGCTGGCAGATATGGGACACTTGGTAGTGGGCACAATGGTCACAACAGGTCACTTTCCAGCAGGGGCCATTAGCCTACCAGAGATAAGACCTTTTAAGACTCCTAGACTGGAGAAGAAATGTCATTTCATTTTTGAAGGGTTTGCTCTTGGTTAATATTCTCAAGCTGAAGAGAAATTGAAGAGCTTGCTCTTAGTCCACAAGCTGCTCCTTACCAGACTTGGGAGGCAGGACTAAGAGTGCATTGACCATTTCCACAGCACCGTAACTTCCTAGGACATTGCATCTCCTTGAAAAGAAGCAGCTGGCACAAGGCACAGAATAATGGAAAGTTATGCACCCGTAGCAGGTACATACAGGCAACAGCAGGCATTGCTGGCCCCACTTTGGCACTTTCAATACAAGGATGACTAGCTTCAGCTTATCATCTGTTTCCCTTGCTTAAGGGCAAAAATATGCTATACTGCATGATGAGGCCAAGGAAGAGGCTTTGATAGCTACATTATGTCTAAGTCTGGAAATGAGACAACACTAGGAAACATACTAAGAGGAAAGACTGAGTGCTTTAGATGCTCTTCCCCTTTTCAATTTCTCCACAATGAAAAAAATCTTAACAAATACCAGTAACACAGACAAGAGACAAAGCAATGGGATCCCAAAACAGAGGCTTGCTTCCAAAATCCACACAAACTTTTTATACCTTTTAGCCATTTCATTTCCCAGGGAGGAAGAACTTCCTGGCACAGGGAGGCAGCAGCGTTGCGTTCCATAATGGCGAGGTTGGACCTGCGTAACTTCTCCTCTCTACTGGGAGGCAGCAACACAGCCCCAGCAAGCTGCATGGAGCCAGTTTGCATCTGGAACGAAACATGCCTTTCTCCCCCAAGAGAGTCACTGTGGCAGGGTCAGCAAGCAACTGCTCAGCCAGGCTTCCCTTCCTCTGCTGTGGCTGGAAGTCAGCCAGAGACAGCTTAAGGCTTTGGAGAAATCAAGGACCCCAAGTGCCAGTTAATTTTTTTACACAGGTAAATAAGAGTGAAGTGCCTAGAGGTGATGCTTGGCCACTGGAGTGTGTGGAGTCATGGCACAGGGCTGCTCCAGCCAGGAAGTCCCTGCAGAAGGTTGGATGCTATTTTTGAATCCTGCAGGCAGCATCTCCTGCAGGCTGACAGCTGAATTCCTGAGGCAGGGAGCCTCACAAGGGACTCCACTGCAGGAAAATAAACTCAGCTGTGCAAGGAAAAAGCATATTCAGCAGGATACAGCAGGGCTGGGAGGCACACAGCGCCAGGGAGGCAGAGCTGGCAGCACCCAGTGAGATGACAGCAGGAAAGTGATGGGAGGCACTGGGCACTTAGCAATATTTCATAGAATCACAGAATCATAGAATAGTCTGTGTTGGAAGGGACCCACAAGGATCAGCCAAGTCCAACTCCTGGCCCTGCACAGGACCACCCCAAGACCACCACAGGAGGGCTTCACTGGAGACCCAGCCATTTCTCTGCTCCAGCCTTTGGGAACAGGAATTGATTCATGTCTCTGGCTTTTCCAAACTAGATGCTTCCAGAAGAATATTGCTCCCTATTTTTTATGCTGCTAGATGCCTTCTCTCCTTCCTCCTGAAAGGCCCACTGCATTGCTCCCTTCTGCTCAATGCACACATTTCCAGGAGCTTCCTGTGAAGACCTGAATTGTCTTGAGGCAGAAGGTGTTCATGCCTTCCCAGTTACCAACAGCATCCTATTCTGGTTTGGGCCCTTTCATCAAACAGGAGAGAATCTGAAAGCTGAGCTAGGAGCTATACTTCAAGAAAGATAAAGGAAAAGATTTCCACTGCAAAAGCTTAGTGTATATAAAACCACAGCTGAAGTCAGGGGAGCTTGGACTTCAAATAAACAGAGCATAACATGCTCTCACTGTGCAGGGAAGTCTGACCCCAAACCCGGAGCCAGCAAGTAGAGTTCTCCAACCTTGACTTCTCCACCTGCAGAGTCACCCAAGTAAATAGATAGATATTTTGCAATAGTCCGGAGAAAATAAATTCATCACTGCTTCTGGAGCACAGCAATACATTCTGCAACAAACAGCACAAAGGATTCAGTTATGTTAATAACTGTATCTTCAGCATTTCAGTGCTTTGCTGGTAACAAAATATGAGGCCAACAAATGGGGGAATACAAAATACTGTGAAGCTGCTCACTCAACATCCATTGTCCCTCCTCACACCAGTCGGACTGGGTTCAGGATGTGAGGTTATCTGGCAGTGGAAAAGTACTAAGGGACAGGGCTGAGGTGCTCAAAGCCCACTGACAGCAGCATTTCTCAAAGCTCTTCAGCACCTAGCTTTCAGGAAGCATTTCAGAAGGGATCTACTCTCTGCTACCAAGCAGGTTAAACTCACTGAGAGGAAATGGTTTCAGGAGACAGGAGACCTAGTGCCTCCTTTCTGCAGGTGTTTGGGATGGATGGGAATTTCCTTCAGTCTTTTCCTTGCACATTACATCAAGACACAATTTGACATTTAACCTCTTATGCTATTTGGAAATACTGCAAACAGAAGTTGAAGTGCAGTACTGATGTACAACCCAAAACCCTAACATCTTCAAACCAATAACTTCTATGAAGGATGGAAGCTACAGGTGACCCATCCCATGAAAAGCAGAAAGTAAGCACGAAAATTTCCTGCTTTCCAGATCAGGTCCCTCCCTCTTGCCAAATCTGGGCCCAGGGTGCCTGCTCCTGCACCACCATGAGCACTAGCCAGGATGTACAGTGTGCCTCAAAGTGAGTTTGCAAAATGCAGCTACTGGCAAGACCAGCACATCTCTTTACACAGCTCAGACACTGACAGAGAGGTGTCTGCTCAGTTTTTCTCTCTTGTAAGGGTGCCAGAAAGAGTGCAGTGAATGTTACCTACATGACATCATTGCGAGCTAAGGTCCTTGTTTTAAGTAATTTACTTAAATTTCCTAGTGGATATATATATACACATACACTAACACTCACATGTGCATATACATATATATGTATGCATGTATATACAGAACAACTGACATGCAATGTGCTTAAGACTAGGAAGCAACACTTGCTTTCAGAGAGGCATCATTGAGTTGAAAGGTACCATTCTACAAAATTAAATCATAAAATGTTTTAGATATTCTACTGCCAAGTCTGCAGCTCAACACTTGAGATTTTCATAACCCTGACAAAGTGGTTTTGGAATTTTTTTTTTCGCTTGAGGGGAAAAAAAGAGACAAAACACAAAGCCACAAACAGCAAATCTTTGAAGCACAGAGGGGAAACACAAACCGAGCAACATAAAAACACATTCAACCTTTCCAGTCCATATTTACCCAGCATTTACAACACCTGGTTGGGGAAAAATAATAATTAGGCAATCAGGTCATTTTTAGGATAAAGAGTGGCCTTTTGACTACACTCAAATCCTCCTTCCACCAGCCATTTAACCTGAGTTTGAGGGCTGCAGAGACCTGACTAAAGAGAAACATAGCATTTCACCATTCACTCCAAATTATCCTTGTTTGCATGTTTAGTGCATTATTTTCAAGGGTTGTAATAAAGACACAGGCTGCCTAAAGGTTTACACTGGATTTCTTTGCCACCTTGCTGCATTTAAGGCCAGAGTAAAATGAAGGAGCCTTTTCCTTCTTTTTTGTGTTTGGTACAATTCCACTTTGACAATCTGACAGCATGTTGTATTGCCTCGGGCAAGGATACACTCTAGTAGGTTAGGAGAAATAAACTGCACAGTAACATCTTACAACCATCTAAGTCAGTTCTCATATTCAGATCTAAATAAGAAGTCATTGTAATAATTCAGATCAGTACAAGGATGCTCATCCGCTACCACACATCTGCAACTTCCCATCACGGTTTCTCTACCTTTTTTCCTACAGGATTTCCAATGGACCTGGATGAGGTCCAGCTATCTCACATCTTTGCTTAAGAAGGGAGACACCACGAAACAAGCAGCACCATGCTAAAGAAGCCCCTTTGATGCAGCTGGTGAAATGCACTGCCACAAAGGAGCAGCAGCATTGCTGAAGATGGTACAGCATGGTACACAACACTTGACTACATGTAGGTTCTTCATGCTCTAGGAATAACAAGTCAGCCCAGGTGATGAGTATCAGCAAGGATGTACCAACAACACTGCTTTTTGGTGTGGAGCTGCATCCAGTGGCTTTGCCTATCAGAGCACACACTGCAGACTGAACACATGGAGCATCCTGGCTGGTTTTTGCTATGCTTACAAAACCCTCTCTGCTCCTGTCCTTTGAAAGCTACAATTGCATCCTGAAAAAATAATTAAACGACATTAGGATCAGTAAATTCGAGCTCCAATTCTGACATGAGCATCAGGCTAAGATTCAAAACATTAAAAACATTGCTAAAGGATAATTTCACCTGCATAATGATACATTTTCTCACACATTTATAATCATTTCCACAGGAGAGGGTGAAAATAAGAAGAAAGCAAGCATGAACTGGAACCATTTTAAAAATTCATGTGATTTTTTTTTACTGGAATTACCTTGATCGTTAGTGACAAAGACATTGTTAATTCCAGGAGAAGGTGGAATAGGAGTATCTGCTTAAAGAAAAAATTAAGGAAGGTGTGTGCTAAAGCACCATTTGGAGTATGAAGCATAAAAACTTTAAATTAAGTAAGCTCACAGGATCTTATAGTTGCACCTATCCTTTACAGGCTTACAATGTGGATTTTCAAATTATTTCCAAGAGGTTAAAGAAAAATCAGTTGTGATTCAAAATAGGAAGTGGGGGGAGACACCAAATTTGCTTGATGTTTGGAGAAGATCATGTGTTTACTACCCCGCTCTCCACCCACGACAAGCACACATTTTAGCAACGAACAGTTGGAGAAGCAGAAGTTGCCGGTGAAAGTTAAACACTGACATGCAGAAGGCATCTTATTTTCTTTTTTTCTTTTATGTTAATTCAGAAAAGCTGCTTCTTTTAGACCCTGGGATTAAATAGACAGCACTGATTTCCTTACTACTAGATAAGCTACTACCCAGGAAAGCCACAAAGATAAAGCTAAAATTTTTGGCTTTCTCTTAGAAAGGTACCATAACACTTCCCCCTGTCCTGAGCAATAGGTCCCTGATGCCCAAGGTAATACCTGGCCATGCCATGCTCTTGGCTCACCACCAAAGTCATGAAGGGAAGAGCTGAAGAAGTTGCCAGGGTGCCAATAGGGCAGTACACTGCCACTGCAATACACAGCAGCACCTTTGGCCACAGAAAACACATATATCCTTTTTATTGCCAACTTACCATAAAGCAAATGTATATTTTAGCTATTCCAGCAGATGATAAAGCTCTGTTTAATTAATTTCCAATCACTTTTAAAATGATACATCCCTGGGAGTCTTGCTGGCAATGGCAAATGGCAATTTCACAGAAAGCAATTCTGAGAACCAGCTGAATTTATTTTTTTTTAAAAAAGATATATTCTAGAGCCATTCTCTCTATTATGTCCTATAACCATTCCTCAGCAAGTCAAATTGCAGATTTTCAAGCAAACTTTTTAACATTTTGTTCCAGTGTATGTCTTCAAGCCAGGATGTGACAAAGTTTGTGGAAGCTTGAACAATGGTTCCTGACAGTGGAATAACACCTTAGGCTTCTCAAGGGCAAGCCAGGTTAAGTCTTCTTTCAGTTTTTTTGCTACTCTGTTAAATTTTTAATATAGCTTCAGCAAATAATGAGTTTACAGACTGGGACTGTTCCCAAATCAAAGTACCTGCAACTGAAAATGAAGTAAAAATGCACAATGCCCATCGGTGGCATAAGTTACATGTCACCCACCAATCACTGCAGACTGACAAGTCATGGGAGACCATTTCAAAGACAATATGGTAACTTTACAGGCAGAAAAAGGGTCAGGATGGCAATGGTGATAAAGTGGGAGGAAAGCAGCATGCAAGCTATCATTCATTATTTTACTACTACCATAGTACCCAAAAATCCCAGTGGAGTCCTGAGCTCCAGTCTGCTAAGTACTGCACACATATAGTAAAGCCCCTTCTGCCCGGAACAATATATATTCAATATGTCTGAGGACAAAGACCATGAAAGAGGCAGTGGTGCTGTCCCTGTGGTGCAGATGGCCAATGAGGGCAGGAGGAGGTTACGCACCTTGTGCAAGGTCAGATGAAAAATCAATGGGAGGCAAGCACAGGTCATGTGAATTGCAGTCTGGAGTACACTGCAAGGCCAGCCCTCCCCACTCTGATGTCTGGGCCAGCACTGCTATATGCTGCACTTAGGTACTTTGTACATCCTCCTGGAATACCACTCTTTGCTACTATGAGTTGATAATTCAGCAAGGGGAAACAACATGCCTCCCCATGTCTGCAAAAAACCAAGTGTTTCAGAGCTGTACTCTGAGCCTCTCTCAGGATTTTAGGACTCAACTGATATACAAGGCAGTCGAATAGATACCAAGTGTGGAGAATACATGTCCCTTGAGGAATGTGAAACTTTCTGACAACCTCCCTAATCAATACCTCTCCAGTTACAAAACTTCATGCAACACTTGGGACTTACTCATTTTTATCAAATAAAAGCAGAAAGGGCTCTGTTTGCAGAGAAAACTGGCACAAGAGATTAAAACCAGTGATCAACAACAGAAAGAGAAAGACATTCAACATTGCAGTTCTCCCTAGAAAAGCTCATCCCGGCTCAGCAAGATGGCTTACTAGCAGAGGAGAATTAAACCCTTGGCCCTTAAATGCAAGGCCATGCTATGTTCTCTATTCCCATTAAGTTCACAACTACTACTACCCCACTCCCCTCTGAAACAGTGGAAGATGGCTAGTCCTTATCTTGTAGGGATTTGAAAATCAACACAAAATCAGTCAAGTTAAAGCCTTACCTGCTGCAAAACACACGTCGTCGTTAAATGGTAAGATTTGAGTGGCACCTCTGTAGCAACTCCCTACACTAACTGTAGATCAGCTGGGTGTTTTATATACTTTGGTGAAAGGATTTTTCAGAGCTCGACATCCCTTATTTCTTAGGATCATCACAGCAAACAGAATACATATCATTTTCCTTTTCTGTCAGTCAAAGCTATTTATCACTGAGGCTAAGAGTTGACCCATTAATGGGATAAGTATTCCTAATCTATCAAGAATATATGCCAACAACTAATCACTAGATCCTCTGTAAGCCTATACATTACTTACTTTTGACATAATACACTGTACAGTTTTTTGTTTTACTAAAAATCATTTCTAGACTCACATTGCTCTAATGGATGAAGATAGCTACAGAGGGAAAACTGTTTTAACACCAGAACCACCAGAGAGCCTGCATCAGCTCCTCAGACAAAATAAATCAACACAGCTACTGACCTGATTTCAGTGGCACTAAGCTAATTTGCATCAGCTGAGCACTGAGCCCATTATCAATAGATTTGAAAATGAGCAAGCAGATGCAAAAAAACTCGTTTGGCATTGTAAGAATGGCAGTAAAAGGCTCTTAGGAAGGTTTCTTACTGAGGGTTTGATTTCTATGGTCCCACCAGTGAGCATCTCACTTCCACAGTGTCTGTGGATCAAGTGCTTGTGAATACTATGGCACAGGGCTCTTCCAAAGTCTGGTTACCAGTATGGAAAGAGTTTGTCACGCCGATAATTTTCATGCACATCCCAAGAGACCAAGCTGGCTGGGAGAATGAAGGGGTTAAAATGATGATATAGTCCTCCCCCTTCACTCAGGTTACCCATGCTCCACCCCAACACCTATCCTGTAGTTTCACCTCAGAAAGGAGCCTGGTCAGCCAGACTTGTTTGTTTTCATAGCTCTGGAAAAGAGATTATAATCCAGACCTGAGACTCAAGTAAGAAGATACCTTCCATATTTAAACAGCTACACTTATTTTCAGCCTATTTCAGGAGCACAGGGAAGATAACACAGAGCTCCACTTTCCAGGCTTACCATGCTAAGAGGATAAAAAGACAACTCTTGTTAATACTTGTGCCTAGACAGTAGAGTATTAGGGTTTGGATTCACAAAAGGATTTAGAACTCTAAGTCCCACTGAAATCAGGAAATGAATGGGACTTAGGGTCCTAAGGGCTTTTCAGAGTCCCAGTCTAACTGCCTCCTCCTTTTGAAGCCAATGGGAACAATGCCATGGCATTAAACAAGGGCAGAGCCTGCCCACGAAGCTTTAACTCTATTAAAAGACTAGAGGTTATCTGGTGACAAACAGGCACAACACCCTTGGTGAAGGGACTTTGGCCTGAATGTCTTTAAAGCTTCCACTGCACTCCATCAAATGAAGCTGAAGCAAAGTCCATACACATCAATGAAAGCTTTGCAGTGAGATTAAGATTTCAGTCCAGGTCCTCAAGGCAAAAGCACAAGAGTTGCCACTGGGAAGACAAACAGTGCCATTAGCAAGCTTGGACCATGCACTGTTACTGCACAAAGCTCTTCGGGTAGGCAGGGAACAGTGCACGGTGGTGTAGTTTCACCAATTTGGTTTTCAATGATTAAAGCTTGGCATCCCCTGATCCACACTAACTTTAGCAATATTCTGTGAAGTAAATACAGTCACAATACTTGTGCTTCATTTATTATTGCTATTTTAAATACAATTGAAACAAGTGGCATGTGTTCCTGTAGAATGGAACAGGATCTCCCCATACAGGTGGTATCAGTGTAACCAAAATTTCATATGCTGGTAAGGCACAGAAGGAAGTCTGACCCACCTGCTATACCTGCTGTACTCCTGAGCACATATTAAGAGAAATAAAGGGCATCATCTACGCAAGTGTCAACTGCTAATAAGCCCTTCATTGTGCTGATGTACTATGTCCCTTTTGCTTATACAGCTCCAGAAAGCTTCATGATGTAAGACAAAGGTATCCCAACAGATGATCCAATAGTAAATCCATTTGCATAGCAAATCCCTCTCTAACCAGGCACTTGAAGGCTTCAGTTCCTCTTCCCTATTCCAGTAGAGTATTGAGGTTGATACATAAATTGGTAAGCGCTCAGCCTCATCTGTGGCACTTTTCTGTTCTACTTTGTCCACAGCATACAGCCAAGAGGACCATGAGGCTGTTTTACAAACCGTAACATTTTTGACAAATGGCCTTTCCTTAAAAAGCATCCCTGAAATCTTCCAGTGTTTGCTGTAGACAGTTTGACACAGGGTCAGAAAAGATTCATCATCAGTGAAGCAATGCTATCTCAACCCCCAGAACATGTAGCTAAAGCTGCCTCTGCTCTACCTAGTCAGGAGGAGCAGAGGGGAAAAAAAGAAAAAAGGAAATCAATAAACACCAGCACTTCATCTCTGCTCAATTTAGCCCTTTCTGGGAGCATAGATAATTCCTGATGGCAGTTGTCCAAAGTGTCCAAATTCAGACAGTCTGATAGCCCTTTCAGTAGGGTTAGTCCTGGCAGAGACAACAATCAGGCCTCCCACGACGAATTTCATTCAATGAGCAGTGCTGATTACGGGAGTGGTTCGAATCATCACATGGTATTGACTGGAGATCAATTTTCAGCTTGAGGTATTGTAGAGAACATATAGTACACAGCTAAGCTAAAGGCAGGGAGTAAGAATTCAATAGCTTACCCAACCATGACAAATAAAAGCCTGAACAGATAGATGCTACAATTTCTACCTCCTGAAGCCTATGTTTTTAAAGGTACATCCTATGATGAAAGGGAGCCTGAGGAACTATATTCCATCACTAGATTTTGCTTTATCATTAAAATTACCAATTGTTTTCTCCACCCAAAATTTATTTCAATTAAAAAAAAAGATAACTTGCTCAAACAGCTCTTCCTTTGATCCTATCTTTCCTTAATGAAAATTCTATGAGCCAGGTAATGACTGCTCTTCCTGCTGTAGGTGCCTCAACTCCCAGCAGTACAGTATTTTCACCTCCACCCATGCCAAGCACCACAACTTTCAGCTCTGACCCCACATTTTTGCAAAAGGTATGCTCCTTGAAAACCCCATGCTGCAAAAGTATTGCTCCACACTTCCAGCCCTTCACACTTTTATGGAAAAAAAAGAAACAAAAACCCCCAAAAACACCACCCCCCCCCCCAAACAAAAGAACAAACTAGCTTTGCAGTGAGGAAATACAGCACATCCTAAAAATAGCCAAAGAAAAAAAAACAGCGCTTGAGAAGGGATTCCTTTGCCAGTTATGCTTGCTGTCATGTATACCACAGGATCACCAGTTCTTCAAAGCATTCAAAGAGGGACCAGAGCTTGATACAGCTCTGTGGCAAAGAAAAGGTCAAGATCCATTAGGCCTCTCTATCAAGTACCAGTTCCCAGGAAAAGAGCTTTCACATAAGAAAACCTGCACCAAAAGTAGCTTTCTCCTTTACTTCTCTGGCCCCCAATGCCTAGTTACATTTGTCACCACACAAGAGGATGCTGGGATCCAGCATCACTGACACTGTGGAAGGAGGGAACAGGGTGGAAAGACACATGGAGCCTTGCACAGATGCTCCCACAAATCTCCACCATCTGGATGGGACAATCTGCTGCAGACAGAACAGCTTTGCAAATGCATGACTTGACAAGTCAGGTTAAGAGCATGGGGCTTCTACCTGGACAAAACATGCCTTATTTGCAAGGGGAAAAAAATAGTTAGATGCACGTGTGGGACTTAATCTGTCTGCTCTGAAAAGTTATGGTGACTACTTAGGTTGGGTTTGGTTTTTATCATGTGTGCAAGAGGAGAGAGCTTGATCTTGTACAGATCAAGAATTCTTGACATTTCTTAACAGGTTTTTTTTTGACTCATCTAGTATTATTCATGGAACTTCTACACTTTCTAGAGGGTTCAAAGTCACTAATATGTGTCTTTTAAAAAGCAAGACAAACTTGAAAACAGTCAATATAAAAAAACACATCAAATCACAGGAAAAGTAAATTCAGCAACAATGAACATTACAAAGTCATTGAATAACACTACATTGTACAAGCTGCAGTGTTGCAAGGAGCTACAATATCAGCCTCCCCACCAAGAGATCCAGTGTATACCCAAGCCTAACACAGAAAATAATAAACCAATGGAAACTCCCAGCCAGAGCAGGTGAAATCACAAATCAGTAGCTGTAGTGAGTTGACCTCTCACAACCACAAGCAAAAAGCAGGAATTATGCACGTGGAGCATTTCAGGGTTCTGCATAAGATCCTACTGTTTCTCTTCAGTCTCTTATTTTATGGGGTTTTTTTTCTTGTTTTCCTTAAGCTATTTAAGTTGTCTTACCTGCACACTTTTTTTTTTCAATTTTAACTGTTCTCATGTCCTTTCTATGTTCTCTCCAACTTTATTCCTCTTAGAAAGCCAAACGTAAAATCAAACCTAATTTGGCCATGTATGGGAAAAGAAATATAACTGTGGTCTGGGTAAAACTGTATTAAATGATCCCATGCAAACTTAGTAATAAGACAAGAACTACCAATAATATTTAAAAACGGAGAAGTCAGAAGATGGGTTTGGGTTTTTTGGGGTTTTTTTTTTGTTTGTTTGTTTAATTTTTCATTCTGTTAAAAATCAAATATAAGAAAAGGACCAAAATAAAGTAAATATCGTAAAAATAGTGCTGAATGTTTGAAACAAGACAGTGAAGTCAGTTTTAAGAGTCTCAGCTTGGGGATCCCTCATCTACATAAGCCCTCAAAACAATGATGCCTGCTAACAGGGTAAAGTGCTAAAATGCACCTAAGCTGCAAACAGGGCATGGTATCCTGCAGCAACAGAAAACTACTGCTGGATGGCAGGGCCTGCAAAGTTAAATTGTATTGCTTTAAAGGAGAAGATAAGAGTACTGCTAGGAAATGCAGGCTGCTATACAGTAGAGTATAATGTGCACACACCAGGATCAGAGATCTCTCATTATTCTGCTATTGTACTGGCCAAGGCATATCAAATGAATTAAGGAACTTCATAGTGACTTAGAAGCAGAAATAATTTCAATTTAATAAAAACATACATATATATATATATATAAAAGACATGGCCTGAAACTTTACAAATCACAGAATTTCTATTAAGTATTTAAAATATTAAATGAGAAATTTACCTGCTAGTTTCACAATTATTCTTCTGCCCTCAAGAACAGATGAGGTGTTCCTCCTTTTCCAACTTCAGCCAACTAGACCACTTTTCCCCAGAGATATTTCTGTGCCTTTATTTCCAGCTCCTCCACTCTGCAGAGCTTTGTGTTACTGTGTAGCACTTTTCCCAGGCCCTCCCCCTTGCCTTGTAATGCACCAAATATTTGGATTTTTTCTACTTCCCTTTCTATAAAAAGCATCTTTAGTCATCTAGTTGCTTTCAAAAACAACTGCTTTCATCATGCAAACCAATCTGCCATCAAAATATTTTTCTAAATGCCGTATACTTGCCCTTTAAAAATAAAAAAAAAATACAAGTTGGACTTCTAAGTGTGACCCACAAGATCACCAGTCTGCTAGAAAATCACAACCATGACTCTTAAATTTAATACATTGTTTCTTATCTTTTGGAAAGTTCATCTCCAGTTGTCCAGTTCAGCTACGCAGCAATAAATTTCAAAAATACAAATTTTCATTTCTGTAACATTAAAGTCTCTGTTAATTGAACAAATTCAATCAGCAATCCTACAGGCTGGCCAAAGCTTGTAATAAAATGAAAAGGGCTGAGATAAGACGAACAATTCAACACAACTCCTGTTTCTACATGAAAAATTTAGTGCCAGTCAAAATGTCAGCACTCAGTGGCACATGGAGATTGTGAAAAAGCTGTGATCACTCCAGACGCAAAATTTAAGCTTATTCTTCTTGCTTTTGCCTCTGCACCTTCCCCATGACATGACTCACAGCTAGCCTGATGAAGATCAGCCAGCAACAGTTAAGATAGAGAAATAATCTGGTCCATCACTGAGAAGAGCTGAGCACCTCCAAAACCTGTTCTGTATTAACCTCAGTACCTACTGATGGACTTCAGTGCCCCAGGCTTCAACTGATCAAGGGTCTGTCAATACTTCCCTGGAAACAGCCTTCCATCCTGCAGCACAAGGGTTCATTTGAAAGACCTTATGTTGATGGTTAACATGTGTCCTCACGATATTTTATTTCATGGTGAAATTCAGATGCAGGCATGATTTCAAGTTTTAAAACACTGTAGTGGTGGATTTGAGTGGATAAACAGACTAAGCATAGTTAAAAATCCCACTGGGAAGTCTTAAAAAGACTAATTTATGAATATGCAAACACTTTCATGTCACTCAATCCTGATAAACTCCAGTTGCAGAAGTCCACAAAATGAAGGCAATCTGATATTAAACAAAGCCACAAACTGCAAGAATAGTAACTTATAAAGGGTTTATACCGATGAATTTTATCCTATGGAAAAGAAGATTTCCTTCCAAACATACTGCTGCTTCGGCTCTCCTTTTCCAAAGATCTCATATATTGTCCTTTTGTGACAAGTTTTCTCCTCACAGTACTTTTTGACAACTGAATTAAACTAGCCTATATATTCCCATCTTTTCCACACTAAGTGGCATAAGTAGAAGAAAAGGGAACATCTTTTTTCTCTAGACACACACAAAGTCACACAAATAAAAATACTTCTACAGCTGTGCTTTGTTCGCATTTAGAAAGCTTATCACAACTGAAAAACCACCTTACCTAGTAACAAAGATATGTTAGTGGCAGCACACAGGATTTGCAAAATTATTTCATTCCAGCTTAATGCAGAAATCAGTAGTAAAAGCACCATCAGTAGCTTGAGGGCATGGGGATGATTCCAGACATAGCCTTCGTTAGGAATGCAG
Source organism: Campylorhamphus procurvoides (assembly GCA_013396655.1). Classification (NCBI taxonomy): domain Eukaryota; kingdom Metazoa; phylum Chordata; class Aves; order Passeriformes; family Dendrocolaptidae; genus Campylorhamphus; species Campylorhamphus procurvoides. The sequence continues at coordinate 949,414 of WBMV01004888.1, read as the reverse complement.
GCCAACAGGGAGCATTTGGAGTAACCACCCCACTTAGAGATGTATCACTACAGTTAGGACACCAAACAAGTTTGGTTATTGAAAGCCAGGGTGTGTGTCTTACATGCTGCTGTGTGCATTCAGGGCTACATCCTGACCCAGCTGCCTGCTTGATTTCAGTAGCTCTCTCAGCCCTCGCATCCTTGCCCTTGCTGTCATATTATTCTAAGTACCATGGATGATAAACAGGGGGGCTGATGAAGCTTTGACTGAGCCTTCCACTTGCATTAGATTGATTGCACTGAGGTCATGGGACAAAATCACACCTGCATTATCAGACAACATAGCAGGAGGCAGGAGATGTCACAAACATGGCAAAACATGGCAGCTTGTCTTACAGGTGGGACACCAGAAAGCCACACAATTCAAGCAGCCACCAGGAGAGGGGATGTGCCACCAGTACATATTCAGAGCAAGGGACTCACTGCTAAGGGCTAATTGCAAAGCTTAAGGTCAGAGTCAGTACATCTGTCCCTGGATGGAGGTGGATTAAATAACTGCAGCCATGCAGGTCTGTAGGTTAAATGGAAAGATGTTATGGGCCCCACACTGCAAGCACAGGGTGGGTTTGCTCCTTTGAAATCTATATGTTTATTTTTTAGTTCCTCTCTCGTTAGCCTGATTTGAGACCACCGCAACAGCAGTATTTTCTCACTTGGTCAAATGCACATAGACCATTTCCAGAAATGTTTTTTGTCCTTCAGAACAGACATAGAGCATCTTTTCATAGTACCTGCAGCTCATAGATCACACAGTTTTGGAAACAACTCAAATCAACAGGTTATGAGCAGTCTAAGGAGCCACATTTCAGCAAAGGGTGGTCCATAATTGACTCTGAAGACATCCTGAGATCACTGGTGACAGACAACAAAGCAACAGGAATGTGGTCCAGACAGAAAGTTGAATCAAAAGGCCTTCAGGGTGATTTATGCTCAAAGCTGGTCCACTCTGGTCAAAGGAAAAAAAAAAACCAGTCTGAGCAAGGTTTTAGCTCAGTTTTGTCCTTTGCATAAAACAAAGATGTGCTTGAACTGAAACAGCAGACAGTGAAATAAAGGGGTTGATCTCTTCAGGCTCTCAAATTTGCACAGAGGTCCAATGGTGATACAGGATGCAAAAAGGTACACTAGTTTTTTTAGTGTTTAAAAATGTATTAACCTAGATAATGACTAATTTTCTCCTTGATTGCTGAAAGATGACCATGCATCAAAAAAGAAAGTATTTTTGAATCTGCAACAATAAAAGATACGATATTTTAGAGAATGTGAAAGAGTTAGCTTTCCTCCAAACCTCCCGTTTAAAAAAATAAGACTTTCTTCTCAGGAAAACTACTTCCCCTCTCTGAAAAAAATTATTCTGCCACTTGTAAACATAACTTTATGGTCAGCAGAAGGATGTGTGAAGGGTTCTGGAGTAAGGACCAGTATCTGTAAAAACAGTTATATTGGGTGAGCTCAGGTACTTGAATGCCAACATAGAAAAGGTGACATCCAGGAAAAGGAGAAGGTACAACCTCAAAGTACAACCCCTGCCAGGTAGTTTCTAGGACATGATACAGGAGGTGATAGCTCATGATAATGCACTCAAAACAGAATTACAGCCAACACATTTGACTAACAAAGACAGTAATGGCAGTATGCCTTTCCTCCCTAGATGAAACCAGTTAGCAAAGACCACCAGTTGTGCTAAGGAAAGGGATTTTGTACTAAGAAAAGGGATTTCCTAAGAGCTAAGAAGGAGAAATATAGAAAAAGTAAATCCACACCCGCTCTATGGCAAAGTTCCTTAGCCATGGCTGAGGCACAGAAAGCATGTATAAATCCAAAGTGAAAGCAGATGTAGGAAACCAAAAAGAGGACCGAAGTCCATATGATCAAATTGCAAAAGTCAAAAAGTCAAATCAGTACCTTTTATCTCAGCTGGTATCTAGATCCAAGGCAGGTAACAGGAAAAAGGTATTGATTTGGGTACGTAAAGTGCAAAATACAAGATTAAAAGGATTTTTCCCCCAATAACATGAAAACTCATGCCCTGAAATAATCAAAATGCATCAGATACAGAAGATTTGGAGCTATCAGCTTTTCTGTGTGTGGTGAAGTTGTTCAGGGGAAGAAAGGAGGACACGTGGTTTCATGGATCACCCAGCACACTAAGGACAAAGTAAACTGGAGACAAACACTACAGAGAGGCTTCCGAGAGTAAGACCAAGGCCTTCAGTTCTTATCCCTTAAAAAAAGGGTAAGCAAGTAGAAAGGCCTCCCTGACAAACAAAAAGTACACTGAGAGAGCTAGAAGAGGCATCCATATGAGGATGTATCAGCAAGACTCAGAGCTACGGGAAATAGCAGAAGAAAATAGCAATTTAAGAGCAGCTGCTCCTCAGAGTGGCAGCTCTTCCCTACCTGGAGGACTTTGCCATATCTGTGTACAGCAGCAACAGCTGCTGCCTTTGTCAGGGGAAGGGGATGCTGGAGTGCAGGAAAACCAGAGGATGTGCTACCATCAGCACCTTGCCACCCTGCCCCATGCTCAACCACTTCTGCAGTAGCTCTCAGCTTGCTGAAATTCAAAGCGTAGCCCATGCACCATGCTGTGACCGAACAGAAATAGATTTCTGCACAGTCTTCTTCATATATCTTTAGTGTATTTCTTGCACACTTACGGCATGTCTGCTCTAGTAATGAGACTGGAAGCTAAGTTATTTGCTCCTGCACTCAAAGTTTAATACATGGGAAAGTTGATGCAACCTGATACTTTGCCAGTCATATTTTGCAATCCCAGATCCCCTCGAGGAGCAGTAGCTGCCCAGAATCCCAGGACAGAGACCCTACAGGTATGTAAACTGAGAACCCTGCTTAGGCAACCTGTGGGCACAGCCCTGACTGACAGGTAAGTTTGCCCAGGCGAAACCAAATTTTGGGGTACAGGTTTCAGGATGAGCTTCCCACTGGGCATGTTCAATGCTGAAGGAAGGAGCTTGGCTCCATGTCGACCCCAAAGGAGGGATGGGATGGGCTGCAACCCCTGTGTCTACCTGCCTCTCCACCTCCTGGGGTGCCACAGCTGCAGGCTGATGGAGCAGTCCCCCCATTTCTGGCATTCAGACTGTCATTTCCCAGCAGGTTCCGGGCTAATGAGTGTTAGACAAAAGATTCAGCTGCCCAAGGGCTGGTGGCTAGAACAGAGCCATCAGCAGCCTAAATACTCACCAGGCTCCTTTTATAGTCAGTAGAGATTGAGAAAATGTAGTCAGGGGAATTCAGGGAGTGATTCATCCTGACCCAGACAGGAGTGTCCACCAGCACATACAAAAAGCTGTTTGCCAAGAGGGCAGGCCAGCAGAACTACTACTTGTCCTCACAGCCTCTACATAACTTGTGTAGCTATTGCATAAAGATGTAATTATGTTTCTTCTTAGACTGCAGAGAGCCCCAGCAGCTAAACTGAGTAACAGAGACGAAGGGGATCAGACTTTACTCGTCACATTCAGGCTGCATTGCTGGCTTTGAAAATGTAAATTGAACACACCTCAGCATATGGACACCTCTCTGCCCCTGCAGACATTGTACACAGAAGATTCTGCCACACTGATAGAGCACTGAAACTGCATCATGGTGTTAGTAAGGTCAGGAAGCTATGGCACAGACAGGCATCTCTAATTTTTTAGCAAGTTCATAACCTGAGGGGAAAAAATGAGTGGGAAATCATAGAATCTTTAAGGTTGGGCAAGCCCTCTTACAATACATGGAGTCCAATCATTAATCCAGAACCAACATGATCACCACTAAACCATTTCCCTAAGAGCCACATAGATAGACAGTTTTTGAACTCTTACAGGAATGTAGATTACACTGCCTCACTGGGCACTCCATTCCAATGCCTGGCCACCCTTTCAGCAAACAAATTTTTCCTAATATCCAACCTAAACCTCCCCTGGCCATTTCCTCTTCTCCTGTCACATGTTATCTGAGAGAAGAGAAAGATCTCCACCTTTATACAACCCCTTTTCAGGTAGTTGTAAAGAGTGATGAGATCCCCCTTCAGCCTCTTCTTCTCCAGGCTGAACAATCCCTGCTCTCTGGGCTGCTACTTACAAGACTTGTGCTCCAGTCCCTTCACCAGCTCTGTTGTCCTTCTCTGGACACACTCCAGCACCCCAATGTCTTTCTTGTAGTGAGGGGCTCAGAACTGAACACAGCACTCGAGGTGCAGCCTCACTAGTGCTAAATACAGGGGGATGATCACTGTCCTGGATCACTGCCCTGGTTCTGCTAGTCACACTGTTGCTGATACAGGCTGGGATGTCACTGGCCTTCGTGGCCACCTGGGCACACTGCTGGCTCATGTTCAGCAGCTGCCAACCAGGACCCCCTGGTCCTTTTCTGCCAGGCAGCTTTCCAGCCACTCAAGTTCTGCAAATGAATTTTCCCCATCAGAATCTGTGCAGCCCATCTCACTTTGCAATGTGCCTTGGGTATTCTGGAAAAGATAAAGAGGAGATTTTTACGGCAGATTCACAAATACTGCCTGAAAGACCTGCTGGAAGAGCCCTTTGCCTGTCTCTCCACTGGTGAAGCACAGTATTGACTTCACTCAAGAAGAGCCATCACTCACACCACCTCTCCAACTCTCGCCCAGGCTAATGCCCAGGGGCTTTTCCCACATCATTCACAAGGACCACAGTAAAGGCACAAACACAAAGAGTAGAAAAACACTCATAAAAGAACCGAGCAGAAAAATGAGTAAGAGGTGAAGCAGCCAGGGAGTGACTAAGAACTGCTTTGCAAATAATCAGGCTGAAGCTGCTGGACACAGAGGCTGGAGAGCTGGCCACCCGGAAAGTCATCGAAACTGCACCCTTTTGAGATGCTTCAGCTATACAAAGGTGTAGGCTGAAAGCATGCTCTGCAGAGATTTAAGCAGGTAGCTGTAGAAATAGAAGGAATCAGTCTCAAAGCCAAATTGGGGTGTAGAGGGTGTGGAAGAAGGGAGGATAAGGCACTTTGCTGCATGACAATTTAGGAATGCTGCTCACAAGGCCTGTTTTTTGGGTTTAGAGTTGCACAAGAGATTACAGAGCTCAAATCTCCAACACCACCATCTCCAAAAAACCCCTCAACAAAACATGGAATACAGAAATAACTGGTAGTTTTCTGGTAGTTGTGCTGCCACAGAATGCCCAGTTAAGAGGGGGTTCCTTTGGGCTAGCAGCTCTTCAAGGAGAAAGGAAAACACAGTCTCTTTTCCAGAGGTGTAATAGTTGAGGGCATTTCCCAGGACTCAAAAATAAAACAAAGGCAAACTGAAGCCCAAAAAAAGCAAAACAAATATGAAACAAACAAAACAAAACAAAGAAGAGAAAAAGAAGTATGCTAATAAAGTGCTTGACCATAAATACGAAGAGGCCACAGCATGGCTGTAGTAAGAAATGGCGGAGCCTGCAGATCAAAGCTCAGCTTCAGGTTGGAGGCAGTGCCCCCATCTGCAAGGCACAGAGGAGATGGCAGGTTACAAGGTGCTCCTGTACCTGACCTAATATTTGAAAACAAATTATGTCATCTGAAAATACAAGCCATTTGTGCTTCACCAAAAAGAACGGTTACAAGTACAATTTAAGTGCTTTTCTTCTCCCTTTCTGTTTTTTTGTTAACCGGTGTATATAAGAAGCAGTGAGGCCGGCTGGGTGGGACAACAAGAAATCCTTGTCCAGACATCGTATTTGTGTTCACCGAGAAAATCCTTACCAAACCTTTCCAGCCCCAGTCTTACAATTGGCTAATGACAGCCTTTGGGAACATCTGTTCACTTCTCTGTAGTCCTCATGTTCACTTAGGAAAAAAAAAAAGTAATAAAAATGTACCAGTATATTTTTTCGGCCCATCTCCCATAAATATCCAAATTACTTCCTAGAAGAGAGAGAGAGCTGCTTCCACACAATCAATAATGGTTTTCAGTTGCATGTGATACTACCTGCATAGGCAAGAAGAGTTCAGCAAAAGGTGGCAGTGACAAGCACAGCCTGCCTGATGCAAGGAAAGCTATACATCCCTGAAAAGCCATGAGGAGGCTTTCCTTGGCTCTGCTGAATCAGCATGTAAATTTCACTTGGATGAATGAGGCAATGGTGCAGGTAGGGTATATCACTTCAGATTTTGGGACAGAATGACATCTGGATAAAGGCATCTTGGATTAGTCTGCTACTGGGCACACTGCAGCACTGATACCTTGCTCGATGAGACGTTCATATTTGCACACTGTGCAGGAAGCTAGCTAGTGTAAACTGTTTGTACATGTGATGGAAAGAATAATCCTGCTTTACTTTATAAATTGCATTCTTTATCCTAGTTACAGAGAAAGAATGAAGCATCACACTACTATTAGATCTTTCAATCCACTCACTTGAAAAAATAAAATGGTTGCACCAAGAAATACAAACTTACTGTGCTGGTCACTCATCTGCAACCCTGCTTCCACATCACAAATAACCACTTTGCTTCCTGGGCCTGTGTTATCTCCACAGCTCTGCACATATATGTTAATATACCTGCAAAGGCATGGCAGGTGAGCATCCCAAATTCTCCCATCAAATGAATGGAACATTAAAAAAAAAGTCTGAGAAATAAAACATGCTTAAAATTGGGCAGAATTTAACTGTTTGTATCAAAACATCCTTCAAAAAAACCCCAGAATTTCCCAAATGCCTAGGTTTATTGCAACACAGATGATGAGCAAAACTGATCACTGACTTTGGCACAGGGATATGTCAAAAAGCAGAAGATAGCCACATTGTTCTGCACATGCAAGAACCTCTATTTATTATTTTATTATTATTTTAATGCAGAAGCAGTTGTCCCAGTGCTTATTATTTGGCTGAATGAGCTGAAGTGAGACTCCCCGGGCAGCTGCTGACATAATGAATGATTGTGTGGTGAAGCCCAGAATGTGAATGATGAAGAATTTTGAAAGGCTCTGGAATTTGTGAATAACAAAAGTAGCTACAGTCCCCAAAATCTCACCATTTGTTCTCAGCAACAAAGGAGGACTCAAAGGCCTTTGTTTAACAAAATGATTCAAAAACAGGATACGAAAGGAATTAAGGGTTATCTCTACTGGCATAATACAGCAAGCAAATTGTGTCCCCAAGTAGGAAGAGTTATGAATGTGTTCTGTCGAACATATTGTTAACTGAATTACTACGTTACTGTTTCTTTTATCCCTTTTCCAGTACTGTTACCATGTTTCCTGTGTCAGTAATTCTCAAGGTCTTAAGGCTTTTCAGCCCAGACTCTGCAAAAGGGGATCTGCTTATTCCACAGGAGACTCTGGTCCTCCAGCGTGCAAAAGGGAAGCATCTGATCATAAACCCCCCACTTTGTCTCAGGGTTTCCATCATGATGTCTTGTGATATCTCACTTTTTCACTAGTATTAAAAGTAACCACAGTTACAATTCCCTTAAATATTCAATTTGCATTTAAAAAAAAAAAAAAAAACATCACAACTCTATTGCTGTTCTCCAGAATGGGACAAGACCTTGATGGTGCAAAGCACTGGTTCATCATGGGAAAAAGACAGCCATGCCCCAAAGTGGCCGCCCTTCCCCTCAAGGGGAAATAAGCCTTCCAGTCTTGGAGCACTTACAGTGGGGATTACATATGAAAGACGACTGAACCTGATGAAGATTCATGTTGCACCGACAAGTGCTATCCAAACAAATATAAATTCAATTAAAAGACTCTGTTGTGTGAGCAATAAACTGAGAAGTGCGCCGGATCAAGAAATGGAAAGCCAGCTCACCCATGAAGGTTGTCAAGCATGAGAAATTAGACACTAGCAATGCTGATGCTGAACCCAAAGGTGGACACCACAAATCAGAACAGCACTCCTGGGCAAGGGGAGGAGGGACCAATGCTCCCTGAGGGACAGATCTGGCTTTGCTCCCTCCTCTCCTTTTTTGGGGCCCTCAGCTGAGGTACTGGCAAGGCTTTAACATCCTGCAGGATCCACTGTACACTGGACGAGCTATAACAAAGCCCTGGCCATGACACACTTGCAGGGAGAAGTGTGAAGGACTCCTGTGCAGATGATTATGTTGGTTCTCTTTCTTTGCATGTAGGCATTCATTTTATTAAACCATGCATTTCCTACTGCAGCAGCCAACGTCAATACTACCTGTGGTGTCTCTTTTGCCAATCGCTATAATGCCATGGCTGCAAGCAGTGCAATAAAACCTGCTTGAGTTACTCTGAGTGCCTCCAGTCAATGCAAATTTGGCAATCCTTCCAAAGGAACCAGGCTTTCACCTTGGGATGCTACTCAGACCTGGAAGAATAAGTCACCCTGACATTAATTTCTACAGGTGCCTCATCAGCTCATCCTGTCTCTCTGAGGAAACACTGATTACTCTACACCGAAAATGCAGCAGAAACCTATGGCTAAGGAGTATCTTCAGTTCCTGGCCTCCTTCAGTCCCCTGGGTGGTAGTATGACTTGGAGAACAAGAGGGATTCATCAGCATCTTTACAAAGACTTCAGTGCACCTATGGTGACATTGGGTGCTAGGTATAATTCCTGAAATTTATTTTTTTAATGAATGCTGAAATTAGCACTAAATATATCAATTCCAGGAGCTGCGCCAGAACTTAAAAAAATAAAATTAAACCATGTGATTCATGATTGAAAAAAAATAGTAAGATATGACAGCAATACTGAGAAGTTGCCTAGAGAACATAAGGTGAAGAAATCTGCTATCAAATTGTCATGCCCAACATGAAATAAAGCCCCTACAAAACAATGCAGGGCTGAAGAGGCTGGAGAGGTATGCTTTGCAAGTAGTGGCATCTCTTGAAATACGGTTTAACACCTGTTATTAATCCTGCTGCCTGGCACATTTACACCGTTACTTCTCCCGTCTCAGCTACAAATTCAAAAGATCACACCTGAGCCTGACTTTAACCCATGGAAACACTGCAGCCAGAGTTCACCCGTCCTGCACTCTCAAAGGGAAGCCTACTATCCAGCTCTGTGTTCTGTTTATGAAAATTCCTAATTCCAGTCCCAGACCCATTGACCCTCCCTGTCAAACCTATTTTAGCCTTTTGCCTTCACCAGTGGTATGAATAAAGATATAAGGACATGGCAGTGACTCTGTTGTAGCTGCTGATTCCATAGCTCTTACATACTGAGCCTCCAAGAAGGTACGTGGGCTCCCTAATAGAGAAACAAATTTTTCACTGTTTGCTTTCTAATATTGCCAGAATAGTAAGTAACAACACTAGAAATACTGAAAATACAAGAACCTCATAGAAAGTAAACCAGTAAAACAAACAAGCAGATGCCTCCAAATAGAGCCACTCCTACCAGATCAGAAGTCTGCATTTATTAGGGATTTCTGCACTGTCAGAGTCTGGCACTAAGCACCCCTTTGTCCATACTACCATTTTCAACTCTTGCCACATACCAAAATTTTACAGATACTTCAACGTGCTGGAGCAAAAATATCTCTCCACCTGGTTCTGCCACATTTAAAACAAAGACTTTAACAGCTCATCCAACAAGAGTGTCTCAATCTTCAAACCATGACTGCCTTGAAAGCCCTCTGACATACTCCAAACAAAATGTTGTGTAGGAAGAAAGCACTGGGGGTTACACGGTATTGGAAAGTAGGTCTGGTCTTATTTCAGCACCTTCACAGTGATACCAACAGCAAGATGTAGTGCCTGTTCCAAAGACCATCTCACTGATGAGACACAGAAGAAAATAGCAGAGCCAATGGTAGCTTGAGGAAAAATGAAGAAGAGTGGGGCACTGGTCACTGCAGTACACCATTAAGCAGGAACGCTCATGTGCCTTTCTCAGCATCACCCTGCTCTCATCCTGCCAGCATACAAAAACTGGGTTTAGCCCCCCAAATTTTTCAGCTGCCTCTGATCTCAGTGATCACTAATGAGTGGACAATAAGTATAGCCCTTATGTCCCCACTGCTGTGCCCTGCAAATGACCTTTAATTGGCAAGGGAAACAATGGGAGACAAGAGCCGATTCAGAGCCACTCCTGCCAACCATGTCACTTCTTATTTACACTTGCCAAAGCACAATCCCCACTTCTCTAGGGACAAAAAAAGACCCAAAAATTTATGAATTTACTTTGTTGGGGGCTCCATAGCCAGACGAGAGAGGTTTGGGCAAAATGAAGCTCCAGTTGATCTATGTACTGCAGCACACAAGCACAGTGCCCAGGGGGCAGAGGGGGAAACAGATGCTCAGCATGAAGAATACACTGGCATATGATTTTATTTCTTCAAGACATCCAAGAATGGTAATTTTACTTCATGCAACAGAAGTTATTAAATTTTGTGCTCCAAGTTCAAACTCCCCCAGTAGTCTTCAGGAGCACTGAAAAAAAAAAAAAAAAAGGAAAATCTCACTGGTTTTCCCATCTTTCTTTTCAAATTTTACAGCAAAATAAAACCCAGCAACAATATGAGCTCTGTTCCCTGCTGAAAACAGTAGACTCTGCTGTGCATCCTTGTATCAGAAGCCCTACTTCCCAAGCCCCCTGGTCCTTTCTAGATCTATTCTCCTATCATCTTGAGACACTTTCCCTTCCCTCCCTCCACACCTCATGTGGAAGATATTTCACCCAATTAATAAAGACTCATATTGAGCTAAATGGTGACCTTGCATAATCTAACCTCACCACTCTGTGACTGCATCTCCTTTAAAATAGCCATAGGCTAAATGAATAAGGAGCAAACTTCCCTCTGGGAGAAGCAGCACCTTTTCCATGGCCCAATCACCATTCCATTACACTGGCTGCACAACATATTTTGAGGTTTTGTGCATGCTCTGAAAATCTGCAACATTTGTTCACACATAAAACTTTCCCAGAAGTAATACATTGCTAAATTAGCTATCATTTCTTCAAGTGGGTTGTTTTTATTTTCTGCTGATGATTTTTATGCTCATGGTGCACATTAAAGGTAGCCTCACCAGACAGGTATAGTGCATTAAAATGGAAATGTCAATATGGTGAAACAGTATGTGTCACATTAAACAACATCATTATGTGCATTTATACCCCAGGAGGCAATGACCACAAGATGCAATGCAACAGCAGCTTTATCTGCACATTAATAAAAACTTGTACTTCTAGCAAGTCAGGTGTCATGGCAATGTGCTGCATAAGACCTATTACTGGCAACAGGAATGGTCATTTATAAAAAATGTTATACTTAGAAATGTTATATTTACACAGCGGGGCAAGAAGACAAATTCTGGAAATATTTTTTGCCTTAAAATGTGAATGTTTAAAGTTGCTCATCTTGTATAAATACATTCTTAGTGTTTCTTAAATTTCCAAGACTCTTATCAGAATGACATCTGAGCTATGGACACTTAGAAGTTCAAAACTTTACAATTCTCAAGTGAACATTCCTTTTCTACGTGTCATCTCAAGCACCCACCAAAAAAGTCACCCTGGAGACCACAGTGGTGTTAGTCCATGCACAGCTCCAAGGTATAAAGCATTTAGGTAAATTGTCCAGCACAGCACAGTAAGTATTTCACTTGCAGCTGACCTAAATACCTCCATTTCTAGACTATTTTCTCTGTGGATACAAATTATTCCTGCTTAAGGCATTAAAAAGCAGACTTTTATAACTCAGTGTTAGTCATCTGAGATTAAAATTCGGGGAATTACAATTGTGTTCAACACACAAAAACTCCCTTCAAACCACGGGCTTGAATAGCCGAGTTTAAATGAGAAATGTCACAACCTTTCAGATCTCCAAAGCAAGGGAGGGTTTATTTAAGCCTCCACCAGTAGCCACTAGCTCTGCCACCACTAGGAGGGGAAAAAAATACAGCATTATTTCCCAGGTGGCCCTGAAAACAGAAGTCCTTGATCAGTGCCAAGGTTTTTGCTTGAAGCTGATACAGCAGCAATGACCTCAAAGTCTTGTTTCTTTGATCTTCCTTTACCAAGAGTGCTCACCCACACAGCATCATTAGCTGCCAATTAAGCTGACTGGCCAGGGGAACAAACTTTCTCTGCCCCTCACATCCTTCCCATCCTCCTGGCTCACGGTACAGTTTGGTGCATATCTTAAGAACCAGCTCTGTTTTCCCAGGAGAGGAAAGAGGTTACCAACAAGCTTCACTGGGAGGTTCTGCCCAAGAGTTCAGCGTGCTTCAGATCACAGCATTTTGCACTGATGCCTCCCTAATTCCCTCTTTTTCTCTGCTGAAATCTCAATTACTTATTCATCTCGTCCACAAGTAGGAACAAAAATATGTAAACGAAGCAAAAATTATTTTATTGCAAAGCTGTGTGAAGAGATTCAAATAGGACCTCTGTGGCACAAGGAGACTCAAGTCCAGCTTAAGTGGCTTTTCATTTCCTTTCATGAGCAATGTAAACAAAAAATGCCATGCTACTAAAAATTCCCTGTCTTACAAGATTTTACTTTGATACTGGTAAATAAATGAAACTTTAAAAATGAGAAATCACATAATCCAGCAGCTATAACATTTAACAAGGAAATTAGATTCTCCAAAAACTTCTTCACACACAGACAATGAAGACCAGGTGTCTTAATGGGGAGGCTCAGCGATGTCGTGTCACTTTCTAACCCCAATATCAAGGGGAAAGCCAAGGCGACTGAAAATCAGTGAGAAGAAGGTGGCAGCATTTTAAGTGTTTTATTAGCCCCGATGAAGAACAGATCAAGAGACTCTTTGTGCCTCAAGCCTTGAGAAGGGGGTGGCCCTCAGTTTCCACTCATCCAGCTCAAGTAATTATTCTATAAACTGTGCAGGGCTCTTGTAACACTTAGCAATCACACTTTCCACCACCACATTACTGTTACAACGATAGACACAATTTCCATAGCTCAGGGAGAGCACAGCCAAGTGGGAAGGGAGCCAGGGCACCAGCATGACTCAGCATATCACCTTGTACCACGTCCACACCTTTAAGGCAACAAAACAGGAAGAATTCTATGTCAAAAATTCAGAAGTGCTCAGCTCTGACAGCAAAAGAGGGTCAAAACATGCAAGCAGCCAATAAAAGGCTACTCCTAATTCCAGGGATGCTCAATTTTCTGTTTCAGAGTAATAGTACTTCCTCATCAGCTTTAAGTCAAATTTTCTGTTGACACTTCATGAGCGATACCAGGCCAATCAGAAACATGAATTAAACACTGAACTAAAATTAATAATTATAAATCATAAATAATTAGAGATGTTGACAGCAATCATACAACTGCTACTGAATCACAACAAACCCATCTTCCTAAAAATTGGCCAAGACATGAACAAGCAATGAACAGCAGTCCATGTTTCCATTTTGAGCAATGAATAAGTTTTAACAGGGTTTGTCTGACAAAAACATTACCATCTACTATCTGAAAGTGAAGCAGCTTCAAACTGACACATGCCAAAACTCAGGTGTCCATCACTCCCCACAGTAAACTAGACAGTAATAAAAACAGGGCCAACTGATGCCCAAATTACTCACAAAAGAGGACCATATTTAAACTGAAGAGCTGTATTACTTCTTAGTAAGGAAAACAAGTTGAATTGCATCATTTATCCATGAAGACGACTAGTATAAATGCAAAATATATGAAAATATTGCACTTCATTTGGTCATGGAGACAAATACAAAACGTTTACCTGTGCAGCAAGCATATTTTTACCAGTTGCTCTAGCACCATTATGATGATGCATCACACACAGGTTTAGAAAACTACAGACCTTAGCAAAGATTTATTGCATCTGGGGAGCAGAGTGCCATGCAAGTTGAACAGCAAAAATGAAAAGCCATTTCGGTGAAAGCATCTCTACCTCCAAACGGAGCCGGAAGAACAGCTGGTGATCTGCCAAGGCCACCAACTCCCCCATTCACATAGAGTAATGACAACCAGAAGAATCACTGGAAAGGTCAAAAGCAACCTCACTCAATAAACCTCATATTGCTACAGGCAAGGTACCGGTACATCAAAATTAACAGATTGATTCAAAATTCTCCCTGCTGTAGAAAGCTGAAGGAACGGGCAGTGATACTTCTTGAGACAAGCATCTAATTCAGCTAAAACCATATCCATCTCAGGGACGTTCTCAAGTCCATGCTCAGATTGAGAGCTTTACAGTTGGGAAGGAAGAAGTGAAGCCAGTCCCCAAGGGACACATTGCTCCCAGGGCAAGAGAGACTACACGAACTCATCACCCACCTTAGCAATAAATGCAATAACCGTCCTTGAGAATTTACACCAGCTTGAGATCAGTTCCAGCCAGAACAGGCATTTGCTCTGTTTTTTAAATCCAGCAAGCAATTTAGCCTTTGCCAATATGGCATTATTTTCATATTAAACTCAATAGCATTTTGCTACTTTAGAACACATTTAAACTATCAATTGAGATTTCATAGAAATCAAGACTGATGCCACAAAACAGTCTGGAAGATAAACCAGAAGTGCTATAAAAATCGCTCATTGAACAATTACTTGAGACTTAAAAACAGCTAAGAGAGAAATCAGGACCCTCAGCGCAGTAGCAAAGAGTCTCTCTGAAGAGATGTCGGCAGCATCCCACACATCCCACAGTGAAACATCAAGCCAGCAAATCCTTCCTAAACTAATCATGATTGTTTCCAACTTCAGAGCCCCTTCTTTGGGGCTGGCAGGACTCCTTCCCCAAACTTCAAAGCTGCAAGACCTCAGAAATGTTCTACTGGGTTTACACTGGCCAGCAGACCTAATATATTGGGTTGATACTGGCCAGCAGCCCATGGATTCTCACACCTGGCCAACAGACTCCTGCAAAAGCTGGGCTTTGCTCCAGAAGCTGCAATCTTTACAGCCATTTCAAAGAAAGTATTTAAGTCTCTGAATGTTCTCCCCTTTGAAGAAACCTTTTGCAGGGGCTGTAGAGGTCTGGAAGATCTCTGTGGGACGGGTGAGAGAGGGGATAAGTGTGTATGTTTGTTTAGGAGGGTTATGTTATCTCTTCTACATCACCCTGTTTTTTAAGGCAGGAAAAATTGCTCAGAAATGCTTTCAGAAAGAAGCAATGAAAAGGTTTTGAGTGGAGAAGAGCTAAATTTAGCAGGTAAATCCCCAAGTTTTCCTACAGCATCCCCAAGCAGGCTAGCTGGCAGCAGTATTCAGAAAACAAACCCCTAATTCCAAAATTTAAGGTGTAATGATTGTTTAAATATTCCTAGAAGTGAAGAAGGCTCTCTAGATTGATTTTTTTTTCCCCACTTTCTTTTCAGCTTGTTCCAGAATTTATTATTACAAATTTCTTTTAACTGCAGACAACCAGGAAATTTCAGATCCCCTCTGGATGCAGCACGCAAAGCTAATGGCAGTATCTCATCTATACTCCTCTATACCAGGAAACCAATGCTTTAGAAATATTTTACAGGGACTCAGAACCTTCTAGTAAGTTTAAAATTGTTGTCACACTGAGGCTGTGATTCAAAGCAACTGTGCAATCCAGGGTTGGAACATGCCTAGCTACAGCCCTGCCTTAAGCTATCCCAATAAACTCCATTGAAAGATTAATGGAGAAGGAAAATAATAGTCATGCTCTGTACCACTACTTTCTTCCAGCTAGTATTTGGCCATATTTCTTTAAATGCACCAACATTAGAGGCAGATTTTCAGAAGACCCATCTCCCACCCAGACTATCTTTAATGATTTGCTGTACCCAACAAAGCTGGCTATGCAGAAAGCAGACAGGAGAGGACAAATGAGGATTGTTTTCAGAAAGAATCATTTTCACCCAACATAACTCTTAAGCAGAAAGCATTCCAGATATGAGGCACCATTCTGCCTTCCAAGAGTACATCCAACATTTCTCCAAGGAAACCCTTCTCAAACACATTGCTACGAGATTTATTGCTGCTCCTGCCCCAAATATATGGGTTCATGCAAGTAAAAATCAAAGGGGGAGGGGAACCAACAAAAAAAGGATAGAAAAAATGCATGTGAAGATCGAAGCTTTATTTGAACCTGAAATCAGAGATTTTCCTGCATGCAAGGCTTCGCAGACAGATACCTTGACCTGGCCAACCAGGAGTAGCCAAGTCAGAGGCGGGATCAGCCTTTCACAGCCAGCAGGCTGCAACCAGTCCTGCAGAAGAGCCTTGGATCAATCCAAGTGCAAATTTATTTTGAAAGTCAAATAAGAATTGATCTGCCCACTTGCCTAAGGAGTTTTAATACATGCTGTATTAACAGTAAAATGCTTTTCTTCTTCTCTGTCTTTGTAATTAAGATTTTTGTATCACTTTAGGGAAAAGCAGCTTCTAGTGCATTGCTTTACTTTCAGAAACATGAAGGCCCTCCATGGTTTCTACCATGAAATAGAAAAGGCAGTGAAAAATGATCCTGGGACAAAGGGAGCGGACTTGAAGTTGTTTTAAATAGGAAACCTGCAATCATTTCAGATTATCAGCAGTGCCTAAGCAACTTAGTAAAACAAATTCCCAGCTTCCACTGGTGGGTCTGCCTCCAAAGCTGTTAAATATGATTTTCAGTAGTTCTTCAACGATGTAAGCACACAAATCCCACTGACTACATTGTAAAGTGCCTTAAGTGCTACCAGAAAGAATTTTAAAAGGTATTTAGACTCCTATTTTGCACTGAAATCAACAAGAATTAGCTACAGACCTTCAAAAATATTCCCCAAAGGCAATGCAGGATTGATATTTCATGTTATTTAGAGGAGGTATTTTTTCAAACCTCATAAATTACCAGCTGTTTCAGTTTCTATCATTTAATGGATGAGGGAAAAAAAAAAGGAGAGATGGAAAAAAAAATTAAGCAAAAACTGAAAACATGCACATTTTCTCTTTTTCTTGAAATGCTCTTTTTTGCCTTAATGATTTTCAGAATGACAATGAAAATAACTCAGAAGCAGAAAGTAAAGACAAAGCAGCAGAAAGATTGAAAATTCTCATTAAGACACTTCACAAAAATATCTAAATTTGTAATTTTGACTTCCATGTTCCACAGCTTTCTCACACTACAATTACTCCCATTGAAACATCTTTTTTTCATAGCTGCTAAAGAAGGAAACATCTATTTCAAAAGAGCATGGATTTTTTTTTCCTTTGAGATAAAAAGAAAGATACCTATACAAGACTTCACTGTAACCTGTAGTGTTTAAGTGGGGGACATTGTCTTTGACTAATAGGATTTAAATACCTGGCTGCCCAGCACAACTTATATGGTTTAGGTCTGTGATTCTACAGAGACAGCTGAAAATCAGCCTGTGGCATCTACCAAGTTCTTCCCAACCTGCAGGACTGTCTGCAAATCCTGCCTAACAACTAACTGCAGAACAAATGAATACCTCAATAACTTGTAAGATAAAGTCTTTCAACTACTGGAAATCTGGTTCGGTGATTGTGATGCAAACCATCACCAAGTGCAGCAGTAAATACAGTGGGGAAGGGGTAGGCTGGGAGGGCTTTGTCTCTAAAATGGGATGCATTCCTGGCTAAATGCTTTCCCCGTGGATATGCAGGGAGATGAATAAAGTCAACAGCCCAGAAAAGCTCAGCTAGCTCAGACCAGCACCCACGAGTATCACCCTTGAGTAAATTTGGGAATGGCACAGCTGGGATTGCGCCCAGCCTCCTTAGGCTTAGGGCAATGAAGGGCCGGCCTGGGGAAGATGCAAACCTACCTCTTCTGAGAAAAGTCTAACATCTTAAAATGAAATGATCTCTGTAGTGAAAGCATGAAATAAATAGTTTACTGAACCAGTTATAAACCTCTCTCCACAGAAAACAGGAAGATTTTCCATAAATATTCTGGGTTAAAAAAAAAAACCCAAGCAAAGCTATTTTGGAGAAAATGAAAATTGTGTTTTACTGCCAACATTTCTGATTAAACAATTTACTCAAAAAGCCTATTTTGTGATAAAACAAAACTTAAAAACCCTGACATTACGGCAAAACATATGTCTTCTGCAAAGATACTAAAAGCTAGGTAGTAAACTCCATTTTATTCCTTTTAAGGTTAAACTTTTTTCTTTTAAGAGTAAATTGAAACTCCAAGTCCAAAATTACAGCTTTTAGAATGCAGGAGTACAGTGGTTTCAGATCACAGTCCCTGTACCAATTTGTTCAGAATATTCTTTTTACTCTAAACACACTGTTTTCACAACTACCTTCACAATATTTTTATGTATTTATGTTCTGTACTCGACAAGATCACGCCTCACGCAGGAGGACCAATTTGGGAAGAGAGAAAGACAGCATGTTTTGCTGTGTTAAAGTGAACAGGAGAAAGATAATTTGCCTCAATCAGGATTTCTTTCAAGAACCTGCTCCCAGTAAGCAAGGGATATTGCTTTATTTCTTCTTTCCCTTCCAGTACATAAAGCTGGTGAAGGATTTTTTACAAGGGCATATAGTGATAGGATAAGGGGGAATGGCTTTAAGGTGAAAGAAGGTAGACTTAGATGACATGTTAGGAAGAAATTATTTACTGTGAGGGCAGTAAGGCAGTGGAACAGGCTGCCCAGAGGAGTTGTGGATGCCCCATCCCTGGAATTATTCAAGGCCAGGATGGATGGGGCTCTGAGCAACCTGGTCTAGTGGAAGATATCCTGCCCATGGCAGGGGAGGCAGAACCAGATAATATTTAATGTCACTTTAAATCACTCTGATTCTGTGACATTCAACTTTTCTTGCTTCTTTTGTGCACACACTTTGTTATAATTTTTTTTAAATAAAGACAAGTGGCTTTCTCCCTATTTCTTCTCTGCTTTAAGACATTTTTCTGGAGGAAACAGTAAACTTCAAATAGCTGGACCATCACCCAAGAACACACAAATGCTAGCCAGTGCAAGACCATGTGGGTTGATTACAAGATGACAATTGAGCCATTCATTTGCCAACAGCTATAAGCAAAAGACCTAATTGTAAAGCAAACAAAACTTCTGAGTCAAGAGCTCCAAATCAGCTACTCTGCTGGCCCATGCAAAGCACTGCTGGTGTACAAAATGCAATAACTTTCCCCCACACAACACATGAGCCTCTGGGCCAGTAAATATGGCTAGCCCAGTGGCTTAATGGTTAATGCCTTACTTTCACCCATGGATATTTAAGTCCAGGGAAAGCATTGTGCTCTGCTTGTCAGCTGAGAACAGGAAGGAGGAATAAAAGGCTTTCTGGCAGAGCAGGGAGGGATCAGCCCCAAAACTACTCATGGAGGTCTCTGAGGCATTGCCCCTACTGCTGGCCAGGGAATGCACAGAAAGCGAATGCATTACTAAAAGCCACCTGCAATGCCAGCCTGTAGAACACCAAGGCAGGTATTCCTCCCTGTTGAGGACTTCTACATACGTGCATCCCACACCTGTGCATGCTCTCTGGAAAGGCAACCCCAGCTCATGGTCACATCAGCAAGGAGAAAGCAGGCAACTCAGCAGCATTCACCTCTCACAAACAAAGAAATCTGATCATCCTCAGTAATTTCCTTAGGATAGATTGCAGCAGAAGCCTAGAGCAAAATTAACTGGATGTTCTGTCAAAGCCATTAGGGCAGGACTGAACTCAAAGAAAATTATGTTCACTGATGCCTTCATATTTACTTTAAAATGCAGTCATTTTGACAGGTTCATGAGGTAGAAGATCTCATTTTATGAAGGTCTTAAGGGACAAGAAGAGCAGAAATGTAGCACGCTGCTGTCTCAGTCAGCAAAATGATCACAAAATTACTTTACAACTGACTTTCAAAACTACAAATTCAGTTATTTTGAGTAATTTCAGCATTTTAAAAAGATACATGGTGCTTCAGGTTGACCAAAAAAGCAACAAACTCGATAAGTATGATTTGGACAATTTTCCTTCCTTGTAAAATAATGTTTCTGCACATAACCACCTTCATCTGCTTCAATTCAAGAGCAACTTGAGACACACAGCTTACCAATCAGACAACACAGAAGACCTCATTTGCAGTCAAGCCACAAACTTTGCCTATCTCAGAGTTCTCAGACGGAAGAAAAAAAAAACACCAGGAAACTTGAGAAACAAAAAAGAGAAATAACCTTCTCTCCATGCTATGAGTGCCATGTCCCCAGCCCTGTGCAGAGTGATACTGGCACATGACTTGGGGTGCTATTTACCATGCATGTGTAATGCTAAAGCATAAACCAACTAACTGGCAAGAAGGAACTGGCATAACTTTGCTCTAACTTGAAAAAAGCACTTTTGCATTGTCAGTAAAAAACAGGAGTCAAGCTTGGCCACAGCATCAGCTGCATCCCCTTGTAATGTGGGACACCTAAAAGCCGCTCTGCCTTGCTCCAGAAAATGAGCAGTCTGCCCAAAAGGATGCAAAGCCTCTCACCAAACTCAAAATTCACCCCAAAATCTTGTTAGGATTCACTGAGGACCAGCCTAGGTCTTCCTCACATACTTATTAACAGTTTCCATCCAGAATGAGCAAAACATGTAAGTTTCCAAAGCTTTCAATTCCCCACATGTAGTTCCTTGTCTGCTTGGCATCAAAGGTGTGCACCAGCCCCTTTTACAGATGACGTGGTACAAAAATACCAACATCAGCACCAGTGAACAGCATGATTGTCAGAGCTCTTCTGCAAAAGAATCTTGCCACTAATGCCAGGATGGACCTTTGGAAAGGCTCATCTTCCCCACAGAGCCAATGTTCCTCCAAAAGGTGTATTTCCCATACAGCAGAGTGGGAAGCACAGTTTATTACCAAACACACAAAAAGGGGCTTACAGAAAGGCAGTAGGAGTAACTGCCCTGGATATATCTACTCGGCAAGTCCAGCACAGTAGAATTAGAAAATAATCTGGTGCAATACCACTTCCCTAGCTACAATTACTGCATTCCCCAGCCCTGACATTACCATAGTGCTCAGTGTGTTGTTTGTAAGCAGGTGCTGTGCTAGGGACCCACAAAAATCGGGCTGCCCTGTGCTGATACTTTCCACACAGACCTTACTCTTGCAGAAAAACTTGCTGTACACACAAGTGATGCACCCAGCATCAATGGCAAAAAGGAGAGGCTTTATTTTTTAATACTTTGTGCCTATTTCCACTTCCAATACTTAAAAGGCGATGCCCTTAAAATTAAAAAAACTAATACATAAAGTCCATTTTTTCCCCTATATTTAAATTCATTACTTTCTTGGCTTCTGCCTCCATGACACTTAAATTTTGTTTTCTACTCTTTGCATATTTCTGCATTCATTTTTAAATAAATCCTTTGCTCCAGGTAGTCTCAAATACAAATAAAAAAATTAAAAACAAGAACAAAAATCCAGTAGTTTAAGGGAAGGGAAATTAAGGAATCTAATTTTAACCCCACTGTGCTTGCTAGCATCAAGTAAGAACAACCCAACTAATGCTCTAACAGCAATCCTGCATGACTGCTGATTGCAGTTAATGCACTACATCCCGAAGAAGAGCCACTTTTTTGTTCTGTTCACAATATTTTCCCTTCCTCAAGCATTTTCAGCATTACAAGCTGAGGATTTACCTTGGGAGCATAGGGATGGGGCTGGAGACTGGCACTGCCGGGGGTTACCCATGGCTTGCAGGGAGAGCCAGAGCCACCATCCAACCAAGGATAGGGAGAGCGGGAGCCAAGGACCCCTGGCTTGGTGGGGCACAGACAGCAGAGATGCTGCTGGTTTATGTTGAAGGCAAGAAGGAGCTATTTCTGCAAGCCCCAACAAGCCCAGGAATTTAAATCCCTTCCCGGAAATCCACAACACACGCACCCTGTGCTGCCCTGACATCAAGGACAACCTCAAATAGGGATGAAATAATTAGGCAAAACACATCTTGTAAAATTATCAAAAGACATCTGATATCTGAAGCGCACAACATTACAATAACTGCAACATCTGCATAACCTGTCAGAAGCAATAGAAATAAATGAATGTTGCTGTTATTAATGCTGAAGTTGTCTTTAAGCCCATTAAAATCACCATAGCCTCAGACCCAGAGAGGAGAAAGGTGGTGTATGACATCTGTGCTGATTACAAGAGGAATCTGGTCAAGCTGGTAGATACAGTCTTTAAAGCACACAGAGTGCTCCAAAAAAGCTATTATTTCTTGACAAAAAGGAGGAGGAGGAGGATTGGACTTCAGCAAAAAGCTCAAAACAAACGGAGAAAGAAAGAAAGAAAGAAAGAAAATTTATTTTCAACTCTGCATTTTCATTTTGAGCAAAATTAAATCCCTCCTCACCCCTAAAAAAATTAGAAAACACTTTTTTTTTTTAAAAACAATAAGTAAGTATGAATGTGGTTCACCATAAAGACATGACCTGGCAAAAAATAAACAACAAAAAGGAAACTCAGTGCAAAGCTTGTGGTCAGAACAGTATTAGTTTTGTTGTAATTAAGATTGACTTTAGTAGATGAATGTTGGTTTTGGCATCCTATCTCCAGTCCAAAAGCAGTCCCATCCCTAAGTTACAGGGAAGACAATGTCCCGGGAAGAGAAACCTACCTGTTCTGGTAGGTTTTGCTTACACCTAGATTTTGCAAACACATAAATCCAATGCACATATCCAGGGATGTAAACAGTATACTGATCACTGCAAGCTGGTGAAGTGGAAAGTACATAAACTCCTCAGTATGTTAGAGTATGTTTGTATACATGGATGTGTACATATAAGCATAGCAGTACACATGAATTCATAATACTCATATGTACATTCTCTACCTATGGAGCATAGGCACTAAGGCGTCAAGTAAAGGGCCAACCCCACATCTCAAGCATCCTCCAAGTGCTGAGCCAGGGTGGGATGGTGCTGCTTTTCCCGGCTGAAGTGAGCACTGCAGGAGGCTCCTGCAGAGCACAGCAAATCCATTCTCCAAGTGCTGCACTTTGATGAATGCTCAACAACAGTGGAAAAATGTGGCCAGTCAGGAGCTCAGAGCAGGCGGTGTGATCATTTGGATGGCCCTTCTCTTCTGCCCTGAAGCAAAACACCAGTTGCAATGCCCCACACTGGGATCTGAGCTGACTCTCCATTCTAGCAGTGCATCAAAGCACTAAGAGTTGCTAATCATAAATTCTTCCCCTCCATCAGAGGCATCAAATACAGGTAAATCCTCTCACTGATAAAAGAACCCAAAAATATATTAGGAACGGCTGCAGCCCCATGAGACTGCCAGAGCTGCACCTGTCTGCAAAGCAGACACCCCCAGAGCTCTACACAGGATACACCTAAAGCTGAGCTCCTGTGTGGGTGTTCATAAAACTGCAAAGAGAAAAAAAAGCCCAGCAGAACAGGTGTGATCTAAGAGGTGTGCTTTCATTACTGTGAATCTTCTCTCCTCCACAGACAGGATCTTGTTTTATACAAAATAAAATGGGCCAGGGAGAGCAAGGGGCAAAAGTAGCTCTACAGTGCCAAAAGTAAGCCAGGTAACCCAAGTAACCTGGCTTTGCCATGAAAAAATGTAATTTTTTTTTTCAGGGTTCAGCTCTTCACAGTGATTCACTGCGCTGCTCCCTCTGCAGCAGGCAGCTTGCTCACCAGCTCTCACAAGCAAAATGGTTTGCTCCTGGGGGCAAAAGCAGGTACCCTTATGAAGAAATCCCCAAGACTCAGCTTTTAAGGATTATTTTCTGTACTGGAGCCATTTATTATCTAAATAAATTTCAGGTGGCTACACATCCATCCTCCCTCAGATGATCTAACTATTTCCACCTGCAACCAGGATGATTTGGGGTGCTTGTGTGGCAAATGAGCTTGACACAAGTCATCATCCAGCATTTTATAGTAAGCACTCCTGAATGTAGCTTGTGCCATTGCCAAGCTCCTCTTTTTAATAATGTATCTACCATTTGATGCTGCGAAGATCTTCTAGAATGTAATTAAGTCCAGGGAACTCCGGCCGGCTGCAGTACGTTGAAACTGATACAGTGCTATGTAAAGTCTAGCATGTAGGTTATACAGTTGGAGGGTATATATAAATACATATATGCATATAATATCTTCATTCCTTTGCACACCCATGCCTTCTGAACATATTATTAATAGCAGCAGAGCTTGGAGTGCTGCATACGTAGGAACACTGTTGATGTAACATCTTGCATGTTTATTCTCAACGGATATTTGTGATTAACTCTGCAGGGCACATCTTTTGTATCTCTGCTGAGAAAATATTATTAAATGGAAATTGCACCGCTTCTTGCAGGTGGCCTGCAGATTTTGTGTCCTGTTAAAAGGTTAGTTACAAATCAATTTGGAAACAGGGTAGGAAGGACAAGTTTTAGTAATTTAATTAGAGTTCTGAGACAGCACAGTCCTCCTTTTGAAGTTCTCTGTGAAGCTTACTGACATTGGAGGACAGTAATGGCCAGAGACTGCAAAATCACTCACAAAAATCCCACTGAATTCTGTGAGGTCGGTAACTCTCCTCTGATCTGGGCAGTAAAATATTTGATTCCTGTCAATTGCAAACATGACCGTGGATACATAGAAATGTTTCTCCACATAATTTTTGTTAAGAATTCGTGAGAAATTACTTTACTGTGTCAAAATTTAATGGTCAAAATGTCACTTACAAACATTGCAGTTAATTATGCTGCAAAGAATAAAATCACAATCCTCATTACCACTCAATGAGACCAGTGAAGTTGACTCGCCAGTGTTTATTTAAAGTTGAGTACCAGCTTCTGATTAAAAATAATATGATATGAAGTGAGCTGAAATGTCACAATTCATCTACAGCATCCCAGTTGAGAATTTTAAAACGGGATACAAACAAATATCTGCCTGCGTGCAGCATGCATATGGAAGGCATTCAGATACCAAATCAGTGTTCCCAGTCCTTTCTCCAAAATTCTGTAGCATTTTCATTAGCAAATAAATGTGAAAGAGTCACACTGTGCTCCAGCAATGAGTAAGTGACCCATGACAACCCACATAAATAAATCTACACACATACCTTTTCCTCTGTCCTCAAGACCATTATTATACCCTCTTTCAGTGACTCAATTAGAATAAATTTAAACTCCTGCCTCTTATGGAAGGTAAACCACCACAGGGCCAGAAATGCCAGTTTTCAGATGTGTGTCATGATCCAGAGCACCCAACCCTGCCCACCGAGGCACCTCGATCTAGCACCACAGTCCTCCTTTTCTTCCCCAAAGTTTAGCCAAGACAAGACACAGTCCTGTGCCTTCCAAAGAAACTATATAAGCTCAGCCTCAAATGCAGAGCAAAACCACAACTTCACAACCACACTGCAAGCAAACTCTTGCCTCCACACACAGCTCTTGTCACTTGGACTGCCCAACACATCCTCAGCCAAACTAGGCAGCTGACAGGTTTCAGGGCGCAAGCTCTTTGACTCTGATCTTTGTTCCACAGCTCATCCTCAGAGACTGGATCCACTCCAGTTTGGATTCTGTCCTTCCTGAAATCAGCATGTGATCTTTCACTGTTAAGCCTCTGGTGACACCCACCACCAACTTCATCAGCTGTGTGATCAACACAGTCAAGCAGTGCCGCAAGTCCGTCCATGGGTAACTCTTGAGCTGGCATGCAAAGCCAAAAGCTGTCATCAAAAACTCCCTAAGAACCACACCTGCAAGGATGTGACAAGGATTTGTGACACAGGGACTCACTCATACAGCTGGGCTGTCCTGAAATGAGTGCTGCTGAGTACCTCCTGCTAGGAGAAACCAAGCCACACGTGGGACCAACAGCCCAGTTCTGCTGTGGAAACATACAGAGCAGTCGCATCAGCCTGGCAGATGACCCAATACAGTTCGGCTTAGGGCTTGCTTAAGTCCAACACCCACTTCCTCCTGCAGGTACACACACTGATGTACCTCCATATCCAGTCCAGTCGGCAGATGCAGCTCTGCTGCTCTCACAGTATGACATCAATTGTGTGTGCTGGACCAGCCAATCCACTGGGAAGCAAGGATGTCCAAGAGCAGCGCATAACTAAAGCAAATCAGTCTTAGAAGTTTTAAAAAGCACTTGAAGGTTAGAATTATTCAGCTGAAACCTGTTACTCATGCACTTTTACTTATTTTTGGTATTCACCATTTTCTGGAAGTTCAATGATCTTAGTACTGGGCTGCATTTATTTCCCCTCTAAAGCCAATGGCAGCACATTTAATGATTTACTCTAACTTGTGCTAAGCAGGGCTCACAAACCATAGCTATAAATTTAATCCCTGTATCACCTAAGGGACAAAATAAAGTTTGAAAGAAACTGCCCAGAACAAGGGAGTTCACTGAATTAGGTTACCAAAAGATGACTAAAATGACAACAAAGGGGATAAATAAAATAAGTTAATCCCTATGAGCCTTCTGGGCAGCCAGTCCTGCCACCCCAATGCCATCTCAGGTGTTCAGTCCTTGAAAGTCACAAAGGCAGCCCCCAGAAGCCCATGCAAGTGATTGACAGAATTACAGATGCTTAAAGACAGGAACTTTGTGAGTCTTTGCACTTTTATTTGGGTGCCATCATTTTTAAGATCCATAATTAAAAGTTTTCCAGGCAGCTACAAGGTGAAGCAGCCAATGTGCTGAGATTCCCCTAGGACCACACAAATCTAAGTGATAGGGCCTGATGAAAAAGAGTGCACACTGGAAGGCACATAATAAAAATGATGATAAATTGGCAACAAGGGGATTTTCACCTGGAGGAACAGCATAGTATGAAATATATTTCATAATTTGCAATTTCCTTCTTTCAAACTCTATCCCAGAGCAGCACATATTCAAAGTATAAAGTGAGGCTGTACAACAGGCTTCCTTGGTATTTGAGAGACCTCCTTTCTTATGGTGGGTCTGTAAAAAATCAGCATTAATGGGGTCCCAATTGGGATTCAGATTCTGGGAATTAGCCCACTACAAATAAATAATAAAAATCAGCATGAAAGAAAGAAATTTATGGCCTGTCACTGTATGAAAAGAAGCAAAAAAAAATTATTAAAAAAAATTGAATACTGCTTGCAGTACTATCTTTAAGTAAAAGCATTACTGCTGATAGACCTAAGATTTTGATGGCTGTCAGACAAGGATGGGAACATTCACTCTTTGATTTCTATCCTTGCTGTTTGCACCAAGATACTTAGAGCACCAGGCACGGTTTTGGTACGCATCCTAATAAATTCTAAATAAATAGACTGCAGTAAATCACCAGCCACAGCACATTGGCACTATCAGCACTGGGGATGGATGGCCAGATCTCAACTGGCTGCCTGGAAAGGCAATGTCCAATGCCCACTGATGTCTTAAACCAGCCTGGCTCTTAGTGAAGCAAATGTGACTCAGAGCCCAGTGTTGCCAAACTGGGACACCTCCTGTGAAACTGCTGCTTTCAGTAGATTATTTTTAGCTTTCTAATTATACAGTTTACCAAACATACCAGTAAGACTGAGTGGGCCCCTCCTTAAGATGGGGGAGGGCAGGAGGGGAAGTGTCAGCGTGTGAACAAATTGAGATAGTTTCAATAAAGCAAAAAAAAGTGACTACTAGCATAGGAAACAATAGCACACAAAACCCACAGGTCTGACAGCGCAGAGAGATCTGCAAGAGCACCGTTCGGGTAGGCTGAACAACACTGAAAGACACAAGGTGGATGCAAGACTCATGGGGCCAACTCCCTGCTCCTCCCCACTCACAGAGAGCATGGAAGACTTGAAAATTAGACCATAACCTCTCCATATATCCTGGGGCAGGGGCTGACATTTCCAAGCACCTGGTGAGCTGTCAGCAGCCAGAAGGAATTGTTATAATAGACTGTCTATCAGCAGCTAAGTTGTATCATAAGCTAGCAATAATATCCTACAATGGTGCCTTTTAATTTATTTTTAGTGCTCTAACACCCAAGAGCAGAGGAAGAATACATTTCCAAATGGGTCTGCTGGCTTGCAACCTCATCGCATTTCTTCTCTAAAAGGGTTATAGGCTTCTGGCTTCAGGGTAAGGAGGACTGAATATTTACAGCATCACAGTTGCTGGGGATAACCCGAGTCTCTAATCGCTCTGACAGTGAATCCACCCTTTGTCATCACAACATGAAGTCTGATTGCTCTTTTCTTGCAAAGTTTAGCAACAAATTCTAAAAATATGGATATAGTGCAGTTCAGATGCCTTGTGTGAAGTCCAGCCTAAGAGAAGGTTGCTGTCTGGTTTTCAAATTTCCACAAAAGCCAGTTATTTCCACTTTTACATGGCAAGGCCTGCCTCCACCAAGCCTAACAAACAAACTGCTGGGATTAATTGCTGCAGTTTGCAACATATTCCCTTCCCCACTGCTGCATAAGTCCAGACACCAAGACAGCCTTGAGTTCACAGTACAGAAAGTTATCTTTATATCATCCAAAAACACAGAAAGTCATTAAGTACTAAAGCATCAATTTTTTTCCCCTCAAAGCTCTATCATATGAGTGAATTAAAAATTCACACACAGCACTGCTATCCTCTCTCCCTCAGGAGGCTCCTTCCATGTCATTTTTATTGAAAACAAAAACTGGTGAACCAAAGTCAGCACGGCTGCCTCTGGTCTGGGCTCCCTCCTTTCCCCCACCAAAGCCCCTGTAGCTTCTCTTTTCACCTAGCTGTGATGTCCTAGCTTTAGGAGAGTTAGATTCACACATACCTATTTCCTCCCCAAAGATTTTGTCAACAGGCAAGAAAAAAAACCAAAATACAACAAAGCAATTGTAGAAGCACTCTGCCTTTTGAGCATAGAGCTGAAAGGCACAGAGCATCACAGCATCCAGACAACACAGCAGCTCCTCCACCCGTGCTCCCATCTTGCTCACCTGAAGCTCAGATTTCTTTTATTTCTTTTTCCCTCCACTTGAAGGTTACTATTTCTGGAGGCCATTGATGCCCAGTCAGAGAAAAGGACTTTACAACACCAACAGAGAAAAGCAGAGCTGGAAAAAGTCACACTATTACATGTTGGGAAGCTTGTTTGGTCCAGTTAGATCTTCCCTGACTGCAGGTGGTGATTTTACCTTTCCAGACAGCAGTTTATCTTCCAATAAAATGCAGCAGATGTTGCCCAAAATTGCAAACTGTCAGAGATGCCATTCACACAGCCTCTGAAAGTAAAGGCTTATCTCACCACGAGTCCCTGAATTTCTTAAAAGTAACCACATCACTATCTGCATTCCTAAAATGCTAGCTTGCATCCCACTGTGATACTGAAGTTATGGACCATCTATTTCCAATAGCCAATTCAAAGAAATAAAAACAATCTCTAGAGTAAAGATGCATTCTGCTTCCAAATCTGAACAGATTTAGTACTAGCTGCCTTGAAATGGGATGAAAAAGACTTCGCTGCCACTCCTAAAAATCATACAACAGTTGGACTGGGATCACTGGGAAGCTGGTGGGCTTTCATCCTTCCACCTTTGCTGGACAGTTTTGTAGGCACAGAGTACAGATTAACAACCAAATGTTTTGTGCCAGTTCTGCTCTAAAACCTTTCAAGATCATCACAGGAAGTGCAACTATTAGATCAATGATGGGAATCAAAGGACCACCAGACTGCATTTCCATCCACATCCTCCATAGGTCCACCTCTTCTCCCAAGGAGTCAGCACTCAGACAAAGATATCAGTTAGTGCTTGGCTACAATCACCACCATCTGGGCAAGGGGGGGCCAAAATATTATTAACAGGTTAGCAGAGATTAGCAGAAAAGGAAAGCTGCTCCAAATGGCAGGAGCTCGAAGGGAAAATACAGGAATGCTGAATGCACTTTAATGGCAGTAAGAAGCATCTCGAGAGGACTGGCACAGGAAATCTGCTAAGCTTCTCTGTAGAGAGATTTCATCTTACTTCTTGAGCAGTCTATTTTAAGACAATTTCAGTGACCTTACTTAACAGATTATGCTGTGTTTCAATTAATTTTTACAGCATTATAATTAATATTTTGGTGTCTGCTGGAAAGCATGCTGAGCTGTGTAAAATCCACATGCACGGCAAGATGACAAGTGTTATTATCGAGGCGGAAGGAAGAAGATAAGAGCCCTCCAGCCTTGCCTGGCAGGGCAGAGCAGCACCCCTTCAGATGACTGCTCCTGTGAGGGCCCAGCAAACTGATACGCCTGAAAGGTCAGCATTCCTCCCCAAATAACTGCACCGCTATCACTAGGGTGGGCATATTTTCTCAAGCTAATGAATTTGCACATGCACCCACACCACAAGCAGAGCTGCTTCTCACCACCTGCTCAAATAACTGAGCCCCAGGAGGTGCAAACGGCCAAATCATCACCGCTTATACACATGCAGTTTTTATCAGTGCAGCTTTTTTTTTTCCACTCAGAATGCTGAACCTTAGCTCATCTCCTAAGATACATTAATTCCTCGGCATGCTGATTACCTCTCAAGTAAACTGTTCTCACACCACTACAAAGGCTTCTTTTTTGCAAGACTTGTTTTTGCTTCTGTTTTATTCCTGGGCTTGCAGGAGGACAGAAGACATGGCATGATACCCTGCCTCTGGTACCTGCCAGGCTCTCTGCTCCTGACACATCACATCGCCAAACCAAGAGAGATCCAGCAGCTTCACTATCCTCATTCACTCAAGGAAAGTTGATTTCTATACACCCATATTACAAGACTAAAGGGACACTGAATTAACCCCTAAGTTTCTGGGTGTGATGTTACTTCTGCAGCAGTGTTTCCCCTCAGTGCAACCTCCAACACTCAATATTGATTTCACTCGTTATTGTTTCAGTCTCAGCTTTTGACACTTCCACCGAGGAGGACCATGGTACAACCGTGCAAAGAGGTTCACAAGGATGCTGCCAGACAGCCATTTCTGTCTCAAATTGCACAGTTGTCAGAGCTCAATAGGTGTTAGCACATCAGCTGTACTTTTTAAAATTTCAAACTCAAAACCAAAAAATCTTCCTAAAAACCGAACACATGACAGCAACTGAATTCTGCTTCACAAAATTCAGCAACTGTCCAACACTGGACCACAGCAGTCAATGTAGATTTTAATCACCTAAACCTTTGCAACAGATTATGGTAGGATGCTGAATAGGTAAAGTACCACAAGCAGCATTGCCAGAGGCTGTTCAAAACATTCTTCCTGAGTTTGTAACAAATCCTAAATCAGGAGTAAGTGAGGGGGAGTCACAGAGTGAGAAATTCTAATTGTGACAGCTCAGCAGCAGTTATTTGTGACCATGGAATAATCCAGCACAGAGGCAAGAAGTCCAACTACAAGAAAGGGTTAAATTGCCTGGAAGCAGGGATGAGAGCGACAGAAGGCCTTCCTGCACTGGACTGCAGTTTCCCTGGACGATGAAGTAAGAAACAGTCTCAGCACTGTTTTGTACCCATGCTGGAACTGAAGCCTCAGGGGCTGAGCTCAGGGACACCTTTGGGCAGCAGAGCGGGGCTGGGGGATGGACTCCTGGCTGGGATGAGGTGCCCCATGCAATTACTCTCAGGATTGGTGCTGGAGCCAGTGTATATAAGGAATTTGCTTGTGGTGCATCTTTGCAGACTCCCTGTGGAACCATGTACTGCAGCAGGGCTCTGCCCACAGATTAAAGCACAAATGTGTGCTTAATTTTTCCCCAGTGGGTACCATAAAAATTTCCCACTAATTTTTTGCATTGTTCCCTAGTGAAAATAAATATAACAACTTCTGATGCCATATATCAAGTTGGCAATGGTGGCCGTAACAAAGATCCCATTGAACCCAGAGTTATACCCCTAAGTACAGGTTGCTTACATGTGTGGCCAGCTGAATCATAAATATTCACTCTGGACTTGAACTCCTTCAAAACATCAACCAAGATCCATTTCCAGGACAAACCCTGATCTCATCGTTGGAGTTCTTCCCCAAAGCATTCACAGCAGTACCTGACCTAGGCAGAGCAAAGGAGGTGGGGCAGCACCTACACTGGGCACAGGTGGGGAACCATCAACCCAAGCAGCCTGTTGATGCAATGACAAATAAAAATGAGGTGTAGCCTAATGAATAACATGAGCAAGTGCAAACACTGTTCATTGCTTTGCTTACATACACAGTCCTCTTTTTCATTGGAATGGTGTAATAAATTGAAGTATTCAGAACATTTCAAGGAGAAATAATGTTCACTGTGAGCTCCACACTCTGAAATCAATTAGATGTGCTGTTGATAGAAGAAAGTGGTTTGCATCTCTATGAACAATCCAAACAGGAAAAATTAAAAGTTTAGTCAACTGCAAGGACTCTAACTTCAATGTAAAGTCTTTGTCACATGCTTCTGGCTATCAATTACTTCCTTACCATCACATTTAGAAGCAGCATGGAATACATGTTACATCTCAGGTTCTGAGTGACAAAGTAATGTCGCACAAAGCAAGGATCTCAGGTCAGCTCAGCAGGTTGTATACAGCTGGCTTGCTCCTACCACAAGAGATTTTCAGTAAACACTTGAAACAAAGCATGTAAGTGCAGAACAACTATGGTAGTTTGAGCAAATATGCACAAAAGGAGCATATATGAGGTGAGGAGGGAAGTATTTTTTGGCAAAAGTTAGATATAAAATGGAAAGGGTTGAGCACAGCTCTTGAAAGAGGGGTGGGGGGAAAGAAAAGGGGAAAACACCCACACACCAAATCCTCTTTAAGGAATGAATTTTCTGTAATACTGTCTCCCTCCTGTAAGAAAAGCAGTGATAGTCTGACAGCAAGGCCTAAGAGAGAACAAACTAGTACACTTACTGCAAGATCTAAATTCTCCAAGTATTAACCATCATGTAGCCATCTTAAAAGTGGATTTAAAACAGGAAGGAACTAGAGGACAGGAAAGAAAAAGAAGGGCAATGTTTGCCTTAGGACTGCAGTATTGATCCTGTCACAAGGAAAAAATAATGGCCAATCCTATATATTTTCACCTCCCCTCCTATGAAATGACTTATGCTCTTGCATCCTTATGTTTCAGTGACATCTCACTATTGTGGAATCATTTAGGTTAACCCAGGACTGCCAAGTCCACCACTGAACCACATTCCTAAGCACCACAACCACACACCTTTTAAATATCTCCAGGGATGGTGACTCCATTACTTCTTTGGACAGTCTGTTCCAGTGCTCGATAACCCTTTCAGTAAAGAATTTCTTCCTAATATCCAATGTAAACCCCTCCACTGCTGCAACTTAAGGCCAATTCCTCTCATCCTATCCCTTGTTACTAGTGAGAAGAGACTGAACCCCACCTCACTACGAACTCCTTTCAGGTAGTTGTAGAAAGCACTAAGGTCCCTCCTGAACCTCCTTTTCTCCACGCTAAACAACCCCAGCTCCCTTAGTCTCTTTTAAGGCTTGTGCTCCCAGACCCTTCACCGGTTTCATTGCTCCTCTTTGGACAGGGCAGAATAAGCCAGGAACAAACAGCCTTGGGAGCCAGTGTATGCAAAAAGCTTTCCTGTAATACCACTTAAAAAAAGGGCGACATTGCTTTACAATTCACTAAACAACATATTTACTCACAGGCTGACTACATATGTTGTACTTAGATGTCACAGCAGATTACTTGCTAATTACACTAGGAAAAACCCAAGTAATTACTGCAGACTCTTTCCTCCTGTTCAGAAGAGGTCGGAGCCATACATTTACATGACAAATAATCACGCCTACAACCAGAGGTGGCTGCTTCCAGCAAGAAAAGACCCCTGGCCTTTGAAAATATGCCATTAAGTAATCTTTTTTTTATTTTTTAACACACTGAAAACTGGGCACGTACCAGAAATGTGGAGACTAAAAAAATTAAGAGCTCCTGCCGCTAAGGAGTTAGTTTGTTTAGGCCAATGGTGTAAAAATCAAATTCTTAACATTTTATCTCATCTTTCAGGCTGATAAAACTTCTTTTCTGCTACTGAATGAGGGAAATCATATTACCAGAGATGATATTCATCAGAAATATTTTGAAATGAATATGTGAACTGCTTTTAACTAAGTTTAAATCGATAACTCCACTACTGTGGTTAGTTTTATTGAATTGCATATTGGAATAACATAATTTCAATTATGTTATGACAGTATTACCCTCCACTATGAGCTGTATTTATTCAGCTGGAAGGTGAGATGTACTACTACTTCATTTGACAAATCAGATACACTATTGCTTTTAATGCTATTTTATTGAATGATCACTGAAGGTTTACACTACTACTCATGTACCACATTCTTCCCTCAAAAGGTCAACACCCTGAAAAACCTTCATCTTTGACAGCATTTCTGTTTCCTTTCAGAAATAAAGAGAAGTTCAAATGCAATCATACAAACCCACACAAAACAGCACATGCTAACTGCCTGGGATCATTCATAGCTGTTTCCAGAGATCCAAGCAGGGGTTTGGATGCAAGAGAAGGTTGTTTTGCAGGGGGTGGTTATACTTATAAGCATTATTTATATATGCAAGATGACAGCTAAATCTTTCTTGCTTTTCCCTGGTGGAAATGCAACAGGGGAGCAGCCTGTCATCTTCTATAAGGATTTGAAATTTTGGTTACCTGTAAACATTCAGCTTTCAAGTGTGAGAGGAAAAGAAACTAATATGAATTTGAGGCTCAATTCTATGTTTCCTCTCAAAAGACTTTCATTTTTAAAGCATTATTTCATAGCTTCACTTACGTAACATTTGTCTTTTTTTGCCCTGTTTATCTCAAATAGAGTTTAAAACCACAAATCGGCAAGCAGAACTAACTCATCACCCTAATACAGCACTTGTCAGAGGTGAATCTCAGAGCACTTGACAAAGGTGGTCAGAATCATTAACCCCATTTCACTGGGGTTTAGATGCAACGAGGAGACCAAAACCAGAAAGAATGAGGTGCAGGCACAAGGCAGGAATACTAACCTGCTCTCCCCTACCTAGTCATGGGAGCACTGCAAAGTCATTCTACATTGTAACATTATGACCATTATCGTAGATGTACTCTACAAAAGGCTCCTTTTTAACTCTAAGTACTACTAACCCGCAAACTCTAAACCTCCATTCCTGTCCTGCCTATAATCAAGTAGCTTTTATTTTCCTTTGGTGCACCTAAAAGCAGAAACACTGAGTTTCGTCTAATTGTTTGACTAGCAGCCATGGAAATCACCACTGCTTTCAACTACCTTGGCAGCAGTAAAAAATTATTTTTTCCTTTACATCGATAAAATGCTACCGAACAGATTTCCCCACAATAATCAACAATCACCTTTTAAGTCCCACATTAATCAATCATATCCTCTTTCCACTGACTTAGAGTCATGCTGATTTTTCATCAGCAAGAAAGGAAAAGTCTCCTTCCTTGGAGACAAACAGATTTCAATACCTTCTTTACCTGGGTCCCTCTGCATATCCTTGACCTGTGATAAATGCACTGCCTCTTGCTTCCTCTTACATTCACAATACCATTCCCAGAGACATCCATGTCCATGCACCCTCCTGCTGCAATCCAGCCAAGAAACTATTAGCACTTTGCAGTCTTCAATTTAAGAGCATCAGTGTGTGACAATTAGATATATTAAATTGTGTCAGGCCAACAAAACTTATGATTTAACTAACAGAACAATACCAATAATTTATATGTAATTTTTCTATCAGTGATTAATCTGCTAGACTTCATGCCTTGATCATGATACTTGTGGGTTTCACTTCTCAAAAAACCCTACTACAGATAGGCAGGCAAGTGCCAAGTTACACCACTACCTATAATTTCATTCTCCTTGCTGCCAAGCTGAGCCTGGGTCTTTTACTATGCGTACAAATGCTAATTACAGCTCAACACTAATGCTAATCCTGACATCTGCTAATTAAAAGATCACATCTTCTGCAGAGTCAGCAGTGCTATTCAAATGAAAACATTAATCAGTTTAAAATTAAAAAAAATCAATCAACAAAGTAGGAATTTTAGTCCTTGGTTCAATTAATATCAAAGTGCAAACTGGGAGTACTCTAGAGCAAGTGTCAATACATTATTTGAGAATATCTAATGCTCAGTAAAAAGGCAAATTTTCAGCACTGTGTGATTTCTGTTCTCAGTAACTGTCCACTTTCTCTTATACTTTGTTTAATCCTGCCTTCTCCATTATCACAGCATCTCTGAAACTCCAGACCAGCCCTTACCAACATCTAGTACTTAAACCAAGGCAAGCACAATTATCTACATGTGTACATTCAAATACCTAAGAAGTCTCACTTAAGCTTCATGGGACCACTCTCCTCTAGAGAGAACACATGCACCTACAGGATCAGGGCTGTCATGGACAGCTACAAGCCATTAACATGCTTTACTGTCAACAGTCTCTTGGAGAGAACAGTCCAGATTTCCTTTCCATTTCAACACACACAGTAGGGAGAAAAAAAATTATAAAAAGCAGGATGCATCCACCCCATGAAATAAATTTTGAGATCATAAACCCCCACCAAATAGTCTACACATGCCTGCACCTAACACACAGGGCTCCTTGTTTCACCTATTCCTACCTCAACACCTTTAGCTTTACACTTTGCCCCTGGTTCTTGTTTTCCCTTTGAGGGATTTCCCACTATCCAGCACCTCTGCCCATTCACCCTGGAAGAGCCCTCCTGGACAGCAGCCTCACTCTCTCCATGAGCAGAGCTGCTACTGCCCAGATTCTTCTCTCTGGTTGTTTCAATTAGTTTCTTTAGTGCTTAGAAAACATGGTACAGGTGCTCCACAGATAAAGTAGCTTAGAAAAGCCAAGGAGACTCTTGATTTTGGGAGTCTTCTTCACCTCCTTCTGGAAAGGCAGATGCTGCCTATGTAGGCATTTCTGTTTGTTCTGAAGCTTTTCCTATCTCCCTGGTTGTTTGTGGACACCACACACTACCATCTTCAGTTAGGCTTCCAATGATTCTTGTTAGATTTTGGATGGGGGCTCTGTGAGCTGTTCCATTCTGGAGAAACACATTTGCATTTCGGGGTGAAGGAGATGGAGATGTGGAAGCAGCTCTGTCTTTACCTAGTCTTTGCTCCAGAGATGTGAAGGTGGGTCAATTCCAAAAGCACCAGACTCAGACACTGTTCAGAGAAAGCTGACTCTGAAGAGGGCCAAGTCCCACCACAACACATGCCCCCTACATTGCATTTTTTTCACTTTTTCTGGCCAGAGACAGGATTATGGGGTTGTCAGAGAATCTAGAAGGCTACCCCAGTTTCCAAGGAAATAAGAATATGGTAGTAACTGGAGATTTTGAATAGATGAAGAGAAGGTGCAGCCCAATGGCATCCCAACAGCAACAGTCTCCTATGGAGCAATCTTTCAAAAATCATGTTTACACTGTGCCAGAAGGATGCCTCTCAGTAAATAGGAATGGGCATGAGAAATCACCTCAAAAAAAATAATAAATCACCTTGTCTTAGTGCTGCAACGCTCCTGCAGCCCTCCAAAAGAAAGAAACAACTCCAGTAAAAGAAAAAGCCCATGAGCAACAGCAGCTTCCAAGGCAGCATTGGGAAACAGCAAAATCAGGCTTTTTGCTCATTTAGCATGCTACTGTTCAAAATTTGTTTTAAATAATCTGCATTCATTTTGCTGTAGCACAATAGGGAAAAAAAAAGCTCTTTGAATTTGTTATACCAGTTATTTTTGTTTATAAAGAAACCACAGATTGAGTTTACTGCCTTTTTAACAATGTTAATATGAAAATGCTCCTTTGATGAAAGATGCCAAGGTTTCTTTCCTTCTTTCACCTTCTCAGCTATCTCCTCTGCAATTGCCATCTTATCTACACTTTAAAATTTCCACTTTTGTGAAGTCTTACACTGTAGTATATTGATGGCTAATAGCACACTACAGCCAGTTATAAATTAATCATGTTGATAAGAGGTCTAACAAAGTAACCAGTATCATCCTACAACACACAAGCAATATTGCCAAGTCTTATTTGAATAGAATCGGCAATTCAATCAAGAAAAAGATGTGACAGAGACTTCAGACTGCAAAAGAATCTTAAATCATTAATGAAACTAAGAATTTAATGTATGCAAATTAAATTATATATGCATATTTCAATGGGTGAAAAGCTTATGTGCATACTTTACTTGGGAATCTGCCTCATGATACAGTTCGAAAGAAATGGTGACAATTCAGATTTTTTTTTATTACTTTGGACTGTAAAGTGTTCATATAATTTATGTTCCCCTAAAAGGGTACAAAAACCCATGAGTTAAAGCCAGGCTTCAGATGGTGTAAACAGACTGTAGCCACACTGAAGGTGCTGTAAGCCCTGTCTCAATACATCATTTGAGGATCAGGTCTCGCTAGCCTCCACTTGTGAAAAAAACAAAAACCTGAGGTCATGAAAAACTGGGCTCCAGCTTTCACAGAATGCAAAGAAAGTAATTTGAGACCTCTCCTCCCCTGGTAATCAAATTCAGCAGGAGGTTTAAAAGTTACCAGAGCATGGCACAGGGCACACTGACCTGTACAACCATTAAGTAAGCTTTCTCTCCCAGCAAATCATTTTTTAAAAGTGGAAAGGCAATATGGGATAAAATATTAATCTTATTGATTGTAGCCTAAAAAAAGTGTTAGAAGCCGATTGCACAGGATATGATATTTCGTGGCTACTAAACATCTCTTAAAGATTACTATGGTGATGTTTTTCCCCTTTTTCAGTAAAGTAAGCCAAGGAAACATTCCCCCAGTCAAATGCCAACTTTTTTTTTTACTTTTTTGACTTCAGAAATCCAAAACAGTATTTCTAAAACAACACTATAAACCATTCACTAGGAAGACACAAAAATCCAGGCAGTCAATGGGCCATTTAGGAAACTATTTTTCCCCCAGCACAGAGGATTATATCGATGAAAATACACACTAATGTTGCCACAGTGAAAGCATCCATTGAAGCTCAAGGCAGTAAGTGAGAAAAAGATGTCATTTTCTAGTTTGAAGCATAATTTAGCAATTTAATTTTTTCCCTGTTTTTTTTCTTCTTTTTCCCACCTACCAGATTAACAAAACTCCCAGTGAGGAAATCATAGCAAAGGTGAAGTCTCAAGGCAGATGTTCCCAACGTGCAGCACCACTTCCAGCTAATGCAGAAATGGCACCTATGGAGTCAAAACTCACCAGCTTCACCAGCTGTGCTGCACTAGTGACTTCTGCCAAGATGCTAAGCCCTCCCCATTTGAGGTGAAAATCTGCTTTAGGCTCAAACCCAGCAAAGCCCATGCTCAACTGCAAGGCAGGATTTAAGCACCCTAAAAACACTTTGTTGAATTAAGACTCTGCCCATTTACACCTCTTCCTGTTATCATTTCTCCCTGGGCTATCACTAAATCACATAGGATCTAATGACCTAATTAAAACATTTCTTAACACTCACAGCACTTTTTATGCCAGCTTTCAACACAACTAATGGCAAAAGAAGGTTAATAACTGGTAATTATCATATTCCTTTTAAGATTGTTTTTAAACAAAAGAGTGAAAATATGAAAAACAAATTACTGCCAGAAAAGAGCAAGCATTCCTAAACAGTGTTAAACACTATTGACGAGAATAGTAGTTCTGGCTATAAAGGCCAAATATTAAAAACATTCAAGGTATTCTAGTAGTGTGAATCTTAGAGACTGCACCGAATTTCAGCTTAGAAAAAGCCACTGTAGGAAAAGCTATTAAAATACTACTGCACTGATCTATAGAAATCAAACTGATACAAGATACAACTATTGAAGTCCATCCTCTAACTTTTCATTGCCCTGTAAACAAGCAGCTTCTCTGCTACGACTGTCCTTTCATATATATATGCGAACTAGTCCCCATGACCCATTTTTACTACGGGAGCTTCAAATTTACAGGATTTAAAACAGAAACAAACAAACAAAACCCAGTCTTTAAAGAAATAATCACAAAAAAACCTACCCAACACTATAGAACTCCGAGCAGCTTCATGAACAGTTTATATTAACACCTGCTGTAAAACCACAGGGAACATAAGCCCACATTAAAATAATATTTAAGACTTTCACAACAAGAGACTGGCAGATTTGCAGAAACACAGAATGATACTCTAAAAGGAGCTGATGCTTGGACTTGTCTATTCAAGTGTGTCCTTCAGCAGGGAAGGCTGCTCATAACGCAACGCCTCAATGCCATTCAGGCTCAATTGGCTCTTTCCTATAGAGGCAGATGCTAAATTGTACTGACCAGAGCCCCTAGTGTATGATATGCTCGAGCCAGAAACCTAGTTTTCTCCAGTAAAAGGAAATTTGTTCAGATTTCAGTTTTGCAAACATTAGAAAAATAACTGAAAACAAGATTCAACTGCAATACCATTAAATATCATGTTTAAATCCCTTGGGCCCTAGCACTGCAAGCAAGTGCTGTCTGGGAAAGTCACAGGGACAGATCCTTGAACTTCCTTTTAAAAGCTTTACAGAGTTATAGCCTTTAAACGGCTCAAAGGTTTTTTTAATGCAAATTAATTTTATTCAAAATGAATGTTACATGTCTTCGTGACCTAAAGAAATTTTCAGGAAGAGATTTGTGCAAAAGCACTTTGCCTGGCCACTGTAGTTTGAGTATAATGCTGACCTGAAAGTAAGTAAAGATGTTTGATGCACTGATAAATTCCTAGCAACTGGAGCAAATAAACAGAACTGTGCTGTAAGCAGACACAAACACATCGTAAAAACCTATAATGAAACACACATAGTTTCAGAAGACTATAGAAGGTATGAATATGCTTCATAATCAGTGACTTGAAATAAAAGAAACAAGACCAAGGGCTAACAAGTAACCGTTAATAAAATATTCTCAATCCCCTTAATCAGAATTGTTCATCTCCAGCTAAAGTGGCTAAAACTTTCAAGTAATAATATCCCTTTTTTTGAGGTAACAAGTCATACAAAATCCCTCCCTGAGTCTAACTCACTTCCCTCCAATTTTTTAGTTAGATCTGACAATTACTACCACAAAGCACAAATAATTTTTAACCCCCACTGAAGTAAACATTCAGCACCATCTGCTTTGTTTTCATTATTCATTTAAAACCTATTCAGGACAACATAAATTTTAAATGCGCCATCATTAGCTGTTATTATGTATTTAAATACTTCGATTAGCTCTCCTTTTATTCAGAGAAAGGAACATATGCCATTTTACATCAAGACTGAAGAACAAAGAAATCCCCCTTTAGTCCTCTAATGATGGCAAAACCATCCAATGGCATCACAGAAATTATACCAGCTGTTAAACAAAACAAACAAAAAACCACCAAAAAACCTGTGCCACCAGTGTGGGAACTGCCACAGTACACTGCTAAATATACTCATTCAAAACTCAGGGCTGGTCAAGGATTCAGTCACCTGCTTAAAAACGTTAAAAGCAACAGTGGGGAGAAGAAACCAGCACCAAATAATCAGCAGCAAAGTGAGTGAATTTAGTGCTATGTATCTGCAATATCGATGGATTTGGGCATGTGCTATGCATATAGAGCTCTGCTTTTAAGAGGCAAGATGTAGTTTGCTCTCACACCTTTCCTTCTCTGAAGTTCTGTACAAATTGTAAAATGAATTTGCATGATGATGAGGTTTGATTCTGTTAGTTTTTATTGGAGGATACCAGAACCAGCAGGAAAAAAGAGAACAGAACACATTTTGCTTAGCAAGTTACCATACATAGGTTGGAAGAGACCTTTAAGATCAAGATCAACCATCCACCCAGTGCTACCACTGTAACCCCTAAACCATTAAACCATTTCACTCAGTGCCAGATCCAGACACCTCTTAAACACCTTCAGGGATGGTGA
Organism: Campylorhamphus procurvoides; assembly: GCA_013396655.1. NCBI lineage: Eukaryota > Metazoa > Chordata > Aves > Passeriformes > Dendrocolaptidae > Campylorhamphus > Campylorhamphus procurvoides. The sequence goes on along the minus strand of WBMV01004888.1, from coordinate 907,610 downwards.
CTCCACCACCTCCATGAACAACCTATCCCAATGCCCAACCACCCTAACAGTGACAAATTCTTTTCTAATACCCAATCTGAATCCCCCCCGTCTCAGCTGTTATGGCCATTTCCTCCGATCCTCTCACTGCAGGTACAGCAGAAGAGACCAACCCTCACCTGGCTGCAACCTCCTTTCTGGTACTTGTAGAGAGTGATGAGGTTCCCCACCCTGAGCCTTCTTTTATCAAAACTAAACAAACCAAACTCCCTTATCCATTCCTCATAGGACTTGTTCTTTAGTCCTTCCACAAGCCTTGTTGCCTTTTGCTGGACACACTCCAACACCTCAATGCCCTGTTTGAAGTCAGGGGCTCAGAACTGAATGCAGTACTCGAGGTGTTGCCTCCCCAGTGCTGAGTACAGGGGGATNGGCTAGGGACCAGCCATCAGCTTTAACTCCATTCACCACAACTCTCTGGGCCTGGCTATCAGCTAGTTTTTAATCCGTCTAAGAGTCCACCTATCCAAGCCACAAGCAGCCAGTTTTTCTAGGAGGATGCTGTGGGAGGTGGTGTCAAACACTTCACTGAAGTCCAGATAGAGCACATCCACAGCTCTGCTCTCATCCACCTTGTCATAGAAGGAGATGAGGTTAGTCAAGAAGGGCCTTCCTTTTGTAAATCCATGTTGACTAGGCTTGATCCCTTGGCTGTCCTCCATGTGCCATGTAATGACACTCAGGATGATCTCTGAAACCTTGCATGGAACAAAGCTTAGGCTGACAGACCTGTAGTTCCCTGGATCATCCTTCTGACCCTTCTTATAGATAGGTGTCACGTTTACTAATATCCAGGCAGCTGGAACTTCTTCAGTTAGCCAGGACTGCTGGTAGATGATTGAGGGTGGTTTGGCAAGTTCTTTCATCAGTTCCCTTAACACTCCGGGGTGGATCCCACCAGGGCCCACAGATAGAATTCTGAGTGTCTAATTGGCATAGCTGGTCACTAACCACCTCCTCCTGGATTTTGGAGGCTTCACTCATCTGCCTGTTACCAACTTCCAGCTCTGGGAGCTGGGTATCCTGAGGAAAACTGGTCTTGATATCAAAGACTGGGACAAAAAAGGCATTAAGTACACATGCATGTGTATATACATACACATTCCTACTCACACTGTAGTGTGTAATATATATATATATATATGCAATGTTCACTGCCCCCTAGAGCACAAGACTTAGCCAACACATTGGGGACTAACCTTCAGAGCACCTAAGCTTGGAAATGGGAAGGTTGGGAGAGCCTCCAACAGCCCAGAGGAAATCTCACACACATTTTGAGCAGCTCTGTGCTGTCCCACAGCTTGTGCTACTACCACAGAGCTACACAAAAATCAGCTGTAAACCAGGCAGGAAACTGATCCCAGGTGAAAACAGCCTAGCACGAGCTACAAACCCAACACAGATTTTAAAATTAGAGCTTCATTTCCCAGCTTGGTTCCCCGCACAGCCACAGAAACAGATGGCAAAATCAAGAGGGTTGATTTGGGGATGGAAGGGAAGCAGTCAAAACTTGCAGCGGAACATCTGTCCAAACTGCAGTTCTCAGGGACTCAAGAAATGAGGGTAGAAAACAAATGTTTTTTTATGGAGTTTTGAAGAGACTAGTAGAATCTACATATACCATATTCATACGACTAACAGCTTTGTTAGATAAACCATTAATTTGACTGGAACCAGGAGCCTAGTGCTGCAACCTGGGAAGCTCCTCTTCCACTAACTGGCTCAGCAACCCAGGGCTCCTACCTAAGGGGTGCCTTCCCATATGAATCAAGGCAGATATATCTCCCAGCATCTGCCTTTTCAGCATCTTCACAAACGTTTGTGTTTCAGTCCTTGAAACAAAAAGGGAGAGCAGAGCTCATGTTTGCAGATTACTCCATATTCTTGAGGAAAACAAGTCATGGAGGTAACAAAAGCCCATGATGGAAGTCTCACTCAAAATACAGGACTGCACAAAATCTAATAGGAGGGAGTATGCCACCATGCTTGCATTAATTTTTGTGATATTTAAGGTATATGTCTTACACCAATTGAAATGAGAGCTCCTCCAGGGCACAAGCTCTGTGAAGATCAGGGCCATCTCAATTCCTCTCCATGCACTTCCTGATGGATCAGCTTTGCTATGCCAGGTACCAGCTTATCATGCAGATTCACATTTAAATTGGAAATGCATTGCAAGCCAAGGAGAGTAATTTCCTGGGGTGGGATTCACCTCTTCCATCTTAAGGTGTCTGCAATGTAAATGTCTCTATCTGAGTTTGGCACCTTAGGCTTCCTTTTACAGTCACTGAAGAGAAATAAGCTTTTTAGGATGCAATTCATCTGACATATTTTAAAGGTCTACATGAGAAGGAATCATGATTCCTTTACTCAAAAGTGCCTGCCTCTTCCCATTAGACAGAAGGCCAGTTTAAAGTATTAGCTTGCATACAGACATCTCTGAACAGATAAACAAAACCTACCCCATCCTTCTCCTTTGAAAAGCAAAAAAACCCCAAACCCCAACCGAATAAAAATCCACCCAAAATCCCCCCCTACCAAATCAAAAGACCACAAAAGCCACACATACTAATTCCCACTGCAAAAGAGGGGTGCAAAATAAACAAAATTATCAAAATATCAATTAGCTAAACAAAGAGGCCAGAACAATGTCCATTTCTGGTGCCCCACACTTCAGCACTGCAATAAAAGCTTGCTAATGAGCCTGTTAACCATACCAGGCTTATTCACCCAGCCGCCTACAGCATTGGCCAGCCAACCAATCATCAAACCTGTCCTGGTGGATGTTCTCCAGATGCAGTAGCATCTCGCTCTGTGTGGCTCACTCCAACTCAGTGACTGGGCAGATACAAGGAGAGCATGCAGGCTGCTCACTGGGATGCTTTTCTAGATACTTGACCAGTTCAAATAATTTTGTTCAGTTATTTCATGAAGAAGAGAAAAGGTAAAGTTGCAAGAATGCCATACTCATCAAAAAGTAGCCAGCAGAAGCTCAAGCAATTTGGAGCCAAGGTTAGTTTTAAGGAAAAGCTCAGCATTTGTCAGTTTTAAAATATATACAAGTAGGATCCAGGCATCAACCACGATTAATAAATTCTAAAAAAAAGAGTTTGGTATCTTTGTTTCTTTTCACATCCAAGGTATAACAGGTATTATTCCTGGAACAGCAACAATTTCTATGGTATCTGCAATATTCACAGGCTTTGGCACATTATGATTTTGGTGAAGTTGCTGTATACATGCAACTTCCCACTGGAGTTTTCAAACATTATTTTCAATCAGTGACATACTTAGAGCTGTCTAAAGAGAAAAGACATGAAATTATAAAGGTCAGCATGGGGACTGAGGGAAGTTCAACAGATAAATCATGGGGCACAAGGGGATTACACTGTGCCACACTTGTACAACCAAACTCAATACTTCTGCTGCTTGTATCTGCAGGAAAAGGTCCTGTTAATCCTAACACTGTAACAAATATAATACATAAGAGGTACATAGTAACCTCTAAGTTATTAGGCACTGGTAAAATAAAGTGACAAGACATTGCGCTTTTTAAAGAAACTTCAACTTCCCACATATTTTAGCAATATTATGAGTCACCACTAAATCACTTTTCAAATGCATCTCCAAATTGAATGAAACAGGCATTTGCAAGCCTCTTCAGGCAGATTCACCCTTTACTTTTCCAGGCAACCTCTTATATGACTAATGTGCAGGAAAACTCAAGTCCACAACATTCATCTCTCAATTAGAGGCTATCTTAATTAGCTACAAACACTATGTCCAAAGACTGTATCAGCAGCAACTGGCCTGAATCAACACAGTTTCTGAGGAAAACAAACAAAGCGAGCCCACACAAGAAAACCTCTGCTGGCCTTCATCCAAGCACACAAACTAAGGGATATTTCCATATCACTTTGAAGATTTCAGAGGATTGGTCAAAGCCAAACTAATTAGGGAAAAATAGCTTGTCCCCAGTTTAAAAATGGAAACTGACTCTGTAATATACCCTTACCTGACAAGAGCAGTATAGAGACAAGGACAACAAAATCACACTAATATGAAAAAACAGGGAATACATTTTTCATTGGTCTGGTACCTCAAAAACTAAGATGACAGCCAATCAGCAAGGTTGTGAGAAAACTCACAGGGGAAAGAGAAAATAAAAAGTCTCATCCCTTTATAATCTCTCACTGCATCCAGAAAATGGAGGCAATAACAAGGCTATCCAGTCATCCTCCTCCATTGGCACATGCCAGTATCATTTTTACCGAGGTGCAACACCAGTACCTGGAGCTGAACACCACAGTGCAGACGCTGCAAGGCAGTATCAAGATTTATTTGTGGCTCCCAGCAGGTCTTCCCAGATGATGAAGTGTCTTGCCAGCTGCTGAAATCCCACTACCAAGACCACAGACCTGCATTAAACAAAGCATTGCTCCAGCTCTTAGTTTATCCCAGCCTGTTGATGAATGATGTCCTCCTGATTAATTTAAATAATTCCTCCATGTTACAATAGCATCAGTAGATACACATTGATCATCTTTATATACCCTGGATTTCTGAAGTAATGAGTCCAGAAATTAAGTGGAGAAACTGTAAAGAAAGTAGAGTAGACATCCAGCTGGGAAAAGGTTAGAGTAGCCAGGAATCAGCCCCTGCTTTGCTGGAAGGGAAGACACTTCTCAGAGCACAAAACTATCCTCCTTTCTCCCTCAATCAACAGAAAATTAGCAAGGACACTGTAAAGTTAATATAATTACCCAGCGACCTTTGAACCTTATTACTACATACACACACACACAGGTTTAACTGCTTAGTTGTCATTAGTGCCTTACTCCCTAACACAAATCAGGTGTGTTAGGCAAAATTAGGCAAAATTTCAATGGGAGTAGAAGTAACCAATGTTGCCAGGTGGAATAATTACAATGCAGTGCAGCAAGACACGTTGTGTGCCTCCAGCATGGGTATTATCCCCTTCTCTAGGTTTTGTGTAACACCTGGCCAAGGGGTTCCCTTGAGTCCTAGAGTGACGCTGTAAGGAGGAACTTTCCCTTCCTTGTGGCACGTGTGTAACATTAGTTTTTGTCGCTGAGGGTGCTGGCACATCTGGGACCTTCAGCAAAGACTGCAACCTCCAAGTCCATGCAATTGTACACAGTCCTCAAGTTGTGCACAGATGACGTCCAGACAGGGAAACGGAATCATAAAATACCTCCTGGTACAGCAGCAGCACTGCTCCCATGCACCTTTGCCAAGGGCCACCACATTTCTCAGGATAGGAAGCATCAGTGGTGCGTTCACAGTGTGCACCAACCCACCCAGCACATGTGGCAAGCTTAGGTTAGCTTTAGGAGCAATAGAATGCTAGTAAAAAATGCTACCTCCCTTTTTTAAACAGCCACCCTAAAAACTTATCTGTGACGGATTTTTCTTCTCATTTTTGAGTCCCATTAACGTTTCAAAATTAGGTGAAATGCTATAGCTCTGCAGCATTTATATACAAAAATAAAAAGGAACAAAAATAATATAACAAGTTGACATTCCCAATTCAGAAACAAATTTTCAGACTCAGCTCAGAAACAGATACCTATGGAGTTACAAAGACCAAGTTGCTTCTGCAGCAGAGCAGATGTCAAGTAGACTTCAGTCCAGTGAATTTTTCCTCTTTCTTTTCCTGACTGACTTCTAGTTTAAGCAGATCATAGTGGGATTATGACTTTTTCTAACAGGCTGTGCTTTCATATGTAAATTTCACCTCCATAGAGAACCATTTTTAAATGTTTGGGGTTTTTTTTAAGGCTGGATTATAACCTAGTTTCCATACAAGTAACCAGATGAGACAATGCCTGTCTGAGCACCTCACAGAGCTTATGTCAGAGCCAAGAACAGCAGTCACCCTTGTGCAACCAGCAAAATGGTTATAAATCCAGCTCTCCTTTCCCTTACTCTTCCTCTCTGCCCACCACCATCCCAAGGGGGTGAATTCATGGCAGGCAGTTTCACTGCCCTCAGCACCAAACCAGCCCTGGGGACACCATATAGGATGCTCAAGAGGATTGTGTTTGCTGGTCTTTGACTCATGGCTCTGGGCTTGCTGTCTCTCCTATGAAGACAACTCATATCCAGCTGCAGATCTATGGAAGAGACCCTTAAATGACGGCTATGATGGAAAGCTTCATGTTTACAGGCCTTATTCCTCAGTACAACACATACAAAAATGACCTTGCGAGCAGAAATTATCCCTCAAGCTCAAGCAAGCATCACGGCAAAACATGCAGGGCTCACAGACACATGAATTCCTGTACTTTACATCTAGTCTCATGAATCTGCATTTGGCATCAGGTGGGATTAGCTGTGCACTAGGATAGAAAAATATATCCATAATGAAAAGTTATCAAAAGGTCCTGAGACCTGTCCAGCTTTTTAGAAAAACATCCATGGTAACCAAAGAGCTGGGAAGGTGAGCAGTTGGAGCATCAAGTACTAGAGGACTACTAAACTGACACCTCAGGATATCATTAAGGCATGGAGCTCACCTCTTCCCCCTACTCCTATAAGGAAAGGTTTTGGTTTTACGTCTAGAAGGAGAAATCACTTAATCACCATCTAAGCTGATGTAAAGACAGCTGCTGTATAATGCAGGAAGCAGCAGGGCAGATGGGGATTGATAAAACACAGTTTTACAGCAGAGGCACTCACGGACTCCTTTCCTTCAAAAGTGAACTTTCTAGATAAAAAAGGCCCTTTTGCAGGGGAGGATTAAGCCACTCAGAAAACTTACAAATCTCACTCTTACAGATCACCATGGTCCACTACTGAAAAAGAAAATTTAAAATTTCCAGATACTCATGCTCCTTCTCAGCTTCATATTGGGAAAAGCAAGGCGTGTAATCATGTGTCAACAGCCAGAAATCCTGTGCAGTTCACACATTCAATGAAATTTTATCCCTGTGAACTGTATGGAAAACTACAATGAAGTTGACTGTTTTGCTGGAAAAACAGATATACACCATGGCATGTCCAATAATATATCAAAACTAGAAGCCCCATTTGGGGTATTTTTTCCCCAGTGGGGGGTCCCAAAGTAACTGTGCCTTCAATCATCATGGTTTAACCCCAGTTGGCAACCAAGCCCCACACAGCCACTCACTCCCCCCAGCACGATGGAGGAGAGAATCAATCAGAAGAGTAAAAGTGAGAAAACTCATGGGTTGAGATAAAGGCAGTTTAGTAGATAAAGCAAAAGCTGTGCAGGCAAGCAAAGGAAACAAGGAATTCATTCACCATTTCTGATGGCCAGGCAGGTGTTCAGGCATGCCCAGGAAAGCAGGGCTCCATCACACAGCATGGTTACTCGGGAACACAAAAAAGCCATTACTCCAAATACCCCCCACTTCCTTCACCTTCCCCCAGCTATAGAGCATGCTGAGCATGATGCCATATGGTTTGGAATATCCCTTGTGTCTGTTGGGGTCAGCTGTCCTGGCTGTGTCCCCTCCTAACTATTTGTGCGCCCCCAGCCACCTCACTGGCAGGGTGGATGAGAGGCAGAAAATGCTTTGACACTCTGTAAGCCCTGCTCAGCAGTGACTCAAATATCCCTGAATTATCAACCCTGTTCTCAGCACAAATCCCAAACACAGCCCCATACTGGCTACTATGAAGAAAATTAACTCCATCTCAAGAACCAGCACACCAAAGATAAAAACAAGGAAGATGAGAATATTTACCTACATTTCACGTTTCTTCATTGCTGGACACAATACAAGTTGAATACCCTCTGGTGAAGCCTTCCTTATTCAGGGACAAGCCTCCTTCCCTTAGTCTCACTGTTTATATGGAACTATTATAAACCATAGGATTGCTTAAGGGCATCAGCACTGATCCCAAGAGACATCAACCATGATTCTGTGGTTTGCTCTTTGTGGATTTTTGTTTGTGGGTTTTGGCGGTTTTTTGCATCTGCAAAATCTAAGTATCTTAAAAGCTCTAGCTAAAGCATAAGATTATTGATACAGAGACGGATATATATACATATCACTTGATATGCCAAACCATATGCCAACAGGGAGGTCCTGAAGCATGTAAAGCTTGATCCAAAAATAATTCTTGGCAGAAGAGAGGCCTGATTCTGCAACATATGATAATTTCCCTACATATACATCCTATTCTCACACCTGTGCACTTGTGTTATCTTCTCCCCCCAATCACAATGCAACTCCCTAGACCAAAAACAAAAAAAAAAAAGGGCCCAAACCCCAAAACACATTGCACAGCTGTCTCACTGTCACATCTATTATTCAAGAAAGGTCTCATTGAATAAATGTCTGTTCAGAGGCTCTAAACAAATTTCATTTCTGAACACCACTGTCTGCAGCCCAGCAGGCCATTTCGCCAAGATAAGATCACACATTTAATCAAACGCTTCAAAAAAGAAATACACACCGAGTTTGCTTAATAACGTGAAATAATAAAAGTGCAACTCTGGCAGCATACTAATTTTTCGTGCTCTTTCTTCTTTGAGGGTTGTCTCAATAGTCAAGGTCAACCGTACATGGGATTTCTTCTAATTAGGGCTTCTGGTAATGGTTAGCCCTGCTTACTCTCACCACTTAGCCATAGTTTTCTCTAAAATAAAGACATCTCTCTTTCATTTTAAATTAAATCATTGCAGCATCCCACCCAAGTGAGACAGACAAAACTGCATAACACTGCTAATTCAACAGACAATGTAAATGAAAGATAACAAAAACCACATCTTTGTGTTCAGCAAGGAATCACCCACACAAATGTCTATGGTATAAAAGGAAAAGCAATTTACAGGAAAAAAAGCCAAAACATGATTATCTGTTTGGTGTTTGATTACAGCTCCTACTGTAGCCCAGCAGAGAGCTATTTGAGTTAGAAATTAGAAGTGGACTTGGCACCCCTAGGTCAAAATACATTTTGCCATTTATTTTATTGTAGAAGTAAGAGGATCCAGCTCAAAGAAACTGCATTGCATTACTACTACTGCAAAATACATCTGTATTACTACAGACCAGACTTTCACAGTATTCTTCACTAACTTGCCTGTTACTCTGGCTATTAATATTTACTTATTTATGCATTTAAATAATCAGCCACAATGGCTACTGCTGAAATAGGCTTTGCCCCAAATTACATGAACTTGGGAGAACCCTGGACCCTTGCTGTGCTCAAGCCTGCAGCTTGAAAGGGGTCAAACAAAAGCTGGCATCCTCACCCTTACAGCCTGGCTCACGGGTTATGCTGGTCTGCCCTTCGCTCGCATGGGATGAGGGAGCGATCAAGCATAAAGGCATTGAAGAAGACAACCCCCCATCTGCTACTCCCAAATTTGAAGAAGACAAACAGCGAGGCAGCCCTCTGAGATATTCCCCACAGTATCCCATTCTCCCTGCCACAAACATCCCTGCAGGCACAGTGGAGGTCCAGATTCTCCCTCTGAATCAGAAAATCGCAGCTTACTTTAGGCTGGCATAAACAATCACTTGAGTTTACTGGCAAACATCTTTCTACATCTTTCATACATCTTGTGTTTTACCCAAGGTCTCCGCCCCACTGCACAGAGCTGCTCAAGTGGGAATATCCACGTGTGCTTAGTGATGTGCACATGTATTCCTCATCAAAACAAGGATACTTGAACAGGTATAATTTCCTTGTCACCATGAATATTGTCTACCTTGACTTCAGCAAGGCTTTCAATACTCTACCTCACAACACCCTCATAGGCAAGCTCAGGAAGTGTGGGCTGAACAAGTGGACAGGGAGATGGATTGAGAACTGGCTGACTAGCAGATTCCAGAGCATCATAATCAGTTTCACAGGGTCCAGTTGGAGGTCTGTCACTAGTGGTGTCCCACAAGGCTCAATACTGGGTCCAGTATTGTTTAACTTACTCATCATGACTTGGATGAAGGCGAAGATACCTCCTCAGCAAGATCACTGATGACACAAAGCTGGGAGGAGTAGTCAATACCCCAGAGGGCTGTGCAGCTCTTCGGAAGAACCCTGGCATGTTGGAGATGGGCACAGAACTGCCTGAAATTCAAAAGACAAATGCAGGATCCTGCACCTGGGGAAGAATAACCCCATGCACCAGGACAGGCTGGGGGCTGACCTGCTGGAAAGCAGCTCTGTGGAGAAGGATCTGGGAGTCATGGACAACAACCTATCCATGAGCCAGCTGTGTGTGCTGGCGGCCAAGTAAGCCAGTGGTATCCTGGGCTGTGTTAGGAAGGGTATTGCCAGCAAGTCAATGGAGGTGATCCTGCACCTCCACTCAGCCCTAGTGAAGCCTCACTGGAAGTGCTGTGTCCAGTTCTGGGCTTCTCAGGACATGAGAGACATGGAGCTCCTAGATCAGGTCCAGCAGATGGCAACAGAGATGATTAAGGGACTGGAGCACTTAGGGAAGAAATTCTTTACTGTGAGGGTGGTGAGGCACTGGAACAGGTTGTTCAGAGAAGTTGTGGATGCTCAGGCAATGAGTGTTCAAGGCCAGGTAGGACGGGGAATTGAGCAACCTGGTCTAGTGGGAGGTATCTGCATGTCCATGGTAGGCAGGTTGGAACTAAGGGATCTTTAAGGTCCCTTCCAGCCCAAACCATTCTGATTTCATGATTCTATTTCTCTTGCTAAGATACAATAGGCTAAGAAAGTTGGGCCTGTTCAGCCTTGAGAAGAGATGACTGAGAGGGCACCTCACCAGTGTATACAAGTATCCAAAGGGAGAGTATCAAGAGGATGGAGTCAAGATCTTCTTGGTGGTGCCAAGAAAAAGTACAAGTCACAACAGGCAGAAACTGGTGCACAGGAAGTTCCATCTGAACATGAGGAAGAACTTCTTTACTGTGTGGGTGACCATGCACTGGAACAGGTTGCCCAGAGAGGGTGTGGAGTCTCCCTCACTGGAAATATTCAAGAACTGTCAGGACACAATCCTGTGCAATGTGCTCCAGGATGATGCTGCTCAAGCAGGGAGGTTGGCCCAGATGACCCACTGTGGTCTCTTCTATTCTTACCCATTCAGTAATGTTGGCCTCTCTTCAGAAAGCTGGCAATGTTGTACAGAAACAGGCTCCCCACTCCTGCAATCAAGATGCCTTGCACAGACTTTAGAAAGACTCATTGCAAATTGGTGACCTACTTAAGGAGGTCTATAAAGTGTACTATGATTGTAATTGGGGATCCCTTGTCAAAAGGTTACAAGTTATCACCCTATGCAGTACAAATGCTATATTTCAAATACTTATCAGGATGAATTTTACAGAAGACACATATTGTTTTGGATCCCCATCAAATAAAACAGCAATTGTAACATTACTGTCCTTCAAAAAGGAAAAAAAAAAAGGATGTGGGAAAGACACACAACCATTCCACACACCTCCATCCGTTAAAGGTAATCCAAAAAGACATTTTCTTGAAGAAGTCTGTGCAAGAGCAGTAGTCACATCATAATTTTCCTCAGAAGGAAGTGGGATATATACACCAAACTTTCAAACTATTAAAGCCTGGGATTGCAATATCCAAAATCCACAGGAATGACATTTTAGATTACACGTGCAGTTCCAGCGAGGTCGAGCCGGAGCACAATGTCCAATATAGAAGTCTGCGGTGTGCTGGAAACAAGAATGGCTGTTTTCTGGACACTCTGGATAAGTCACCTACTATAGGATTACAGATCAGTTTTCTGTACCTCCGGAAAGCCTTAACATAAAAAATCATTCAGCATACAATCCCAAAGTCTTTTGTTACTGCGGGGAAAAAAAAACAAATCAAAAATATGAGAGAACACACAAACGAAAGTGGCAAGTAGGAATTCACATTACATGGCAGATATTTCTGGGGAAAAAACTGCAGCATACATCTTGCTGGAACAAAAACACCCAAACAACAAAAACCTGCTCCCTTTGAAGTGAGTGGTGGGAATTTGCACCATTTCGAAATCACAGTGTTTCAGTCAGAAACACACACGCAAAGGCCGTGTGAAAGAAAAGGGTTAACATGATCCCTGAAATTCTCCTCAACTGTCTCCATCCGTGAAACTTACTCAAAGGGACAGCTACAATGAGGGCTTTTTTGTTTTCTTTCCCCCAGCAGTCTTTGGATCACAAATTTAAAAAAAAACAAAACCAAAAAACAACATAAAAAAAGACCAAAATAAATATTTTTTTTTTAAAAAAAAGGGGAAATATAGGGGGGGAAAAAAGAGAGAAAGCAAAAAAAGAACCAGAGAGGTATTGAAAATCTCCTTACAGGGTCAGCTGTCACTGGAATGCATTTGAGTATTCAGGGTACCCACCCATGCAGAACATCAAAAACTGGGCTTGGGTCCCTCCCCTATTCTCACGGGCTTAAGCCAAGGCTCGGTTTGCACCATGCAATAGCAAGGCAGTGCAGTGCCTCTGCAGGGCTTGTAAACAGCGAGACCCACCAAGCAAACAGAACAGCGGCGTGGCTCCTGCTGAAGGCTTCACTTGTCTCCTGGTGTCCTCCAACACAACACATGGGGTTCATTAAAAAGACCAGTCAACAGCTTGGAAGCTCCCAGGGCTGGGCTCTTTTGAGCTAAATTTCCCATGTAACCTAGATCTGCCCAAAGTTAGGTAGCATACATAGCTAACATGCCCCCTACTCCTTGCTTGAAGGAAAATGTTGACATCCCCAAGAAAGCTGCAAACAGCACTTCTGCAACACAGTGATGCTTCTCTTCCTCGCTCTGAGGGCAATGAAAAAAAATCTCATTAAGGCAGGCTTGGGATCAGCAACTTCAGAATGGGAACAGCCTGCTACAACAAATAAGCAAGGACCAGCATTGCCTCTGATAAAACGTGTGGTTGCTCAGCACATCTGAAAATGTGGTTGTTTTAGTTTGGTATTGGACTACTAGCCAACCAATTCAGTGAAAATTTTAAAACTGCAGGCCTATGCACACTTATTTTCCATCATTGCAGCTACCAAAAAACAATCAGAAAATAAATAGGGAGAGTTTTTCCAGCAACAAAATTTAAAAAAAAACCCTCTATGCATCATCATTTTACAAACAAAACCTATGTATGCGCACACACAGACATAGAGTTGCAGGTAGATATGTTTTCGGTATAGGTGCAATTCTTAGATTTTACCTATACCCAAAATTCTTTTTCACTTGGTTGAGTTTGACAAAAAAATCAGAGCTGTGCCTGTTACACAAATCATGTTATTTACATGTCTATTTACATGTTTACATATAATAAATGGATGACCCAAAATAGCATTAGTCAGAATGTTCCTACACCACAAACATTAAACAGTGTCCATTCATGTAGTGTCCTCACCTCTGAAACTAGATTATTGGTTCTTGCAGAGTAGGAAAGGGACTTCCTGTAAAAAGTCATATGCAATGTGTGCAATGACTCTTGCAAGCTAACTACTTGCCATTGGTATAAAATCACTAAGAGTCTTATCCAAAGGTCCCAGGTTTAGAGTAGACCTCTTCTCAGAACAGTGCTGTTCAATGCTTGCACCTTTGTGCAGGACTTCACAGTAGGGCAATTCATGGCTAAACTTTAAGCACCACTTTTACAAAGCCACAGAGACCTATTTCACTTCATTTTAAATCTGCATTGCTGTAAGAAAATATTCATGTCGGTCCTTTGTATTTATGATATTTTGCTCTAAGTTCTAGAAATACATAGCTCCATTCCAAAGTTCAAAATCAATGGCTTTACCTGATATAAATCAATGCAACTGCAATCAAATCAGTAAAGCTCTTACAATTAATAGTAGCAAAGCTATAATCCAAACTACTCAAAACACTGTGCATAATACTTCAAAGCTGTTCCCTGACAGGTATGCAGTGCAATGAATTGGAGTTGTGCTACAGACCTCTGAAGTATTAGGTCTGCAGCCACTGAAATCATTCCTGTGTAATCATTCATGTGTTGATCAACGTGCTTTAAAAAATAATTTTAAAAAATCCTGGCAGTGTAAGGCCATACACCAAAGGATGCTCTGTAAAAGTTTATTACTTTTAGGCATTTAAATGAAATATGTAGCTTCATATTGCTTAACTAGGACAGCTGCCAAACCCTTTTCTTCCTTCAGAATGGTATCTATTTCATGACCTTTGAAACTGAAAGCTGTCAAGTCTCAAACAAAAGTGTCCTGATCTTAATTTCTGACTGGTTTTGGGAACACATTTTAGAAGTGTACACAGATTTCAAGTCCTTTTTTTCAACAACTGCTTTGTTCAGCCTGAAATGCCACCTCTGGCAAAAGACATTACAACACAATTAGTAGAAACCTGATGCTGAAGCCAGGGAATGTTTTTGAAAAGGTACCACATCTGAGATTCTGGAACTTCTTTTGAGAAGATACTACATCTGAGATTCTCCAGCATCTTCCTCTCACAGGGAAGCCAAAAGAAGTGCTCCATTAACTACACTGGGAACTCCATCACAGATGCAGCAATGGGTTCGTCGGATGGGAGTGGGTCTGAAGAAATAAAGATGAAAAGTTTAAAAAGGGAGAAAAAAAACTTACAGAAAGACAAAGGCCTTTTAAAAAAAGTGTAATGCTCGTGTCTCAGCCAGAGGAAAACAAAGGTTCCAGGCAGGCTGGAAAAAAATCTCACAGTGATTACTGCTTAGTAAGTAAAACAGTGGTCCATAACAATTCAAATGAAGTTTTCATTTCTTGAAAAGACTAGCCACCTCACTATACCTACAGATGCTCAGTGCAATGACTGGACTGATAAAAACATCTGCCTTAAAGGTAAAATCAGCAGGCTCTGAGAAAAGACTGTTGAAGAAAAAGCTATAGTATCAAAGTGTCCTTAGAGAAGTTATCTCAAAAATGAACACTTAGCTTGCAGCCAGGAGACACATGCATTTCAGACTGCACCGAGATTATCTAGTGAGGAATGTAACACCAGCATTACACTGCAAACCTGGAGGCCAGAAACAGGTAATGAGATAACATCTTAGATAGAATCACATTACAGATTTGAGTAGGAGGTGGTTTCCTTGCCACCAAAGTAGCCAAGAATTAAAAGTAGGTGCTTAAAAGCAAAGTTCTCCTTCTTCTATATCACCAGCCTGCTCTGGGAGCTTCCACTGCCAGTAGGCACCAGAATGAAATCAGGGAGTGCTAGAGCATGTCAGTGCCTACAAGAAACAAGGACATACTCACACGTCTCCAGCAGGGATTACAGAGCCCGATACTAAGGGCTGGTGAGGATCATGACAAACATTTGGCAAGGCAGACATGACCCCAGGAGATGACACAGTTGGGTCAGCATGCCAGACCACCTTGGTGGAACAGGTACGTTCCTACAAATAAACCAGGGCACAGCAAACTTGCAAATAGCACAATTTCTAGCTCTCCATCCTACAGACAACTGAAAGCACTGCCTATAGACATAGCAGGGACTCAAGTGTGTATGTACACTCCAGATTTGGCAACATGGTGCATTTTTCATATTCCCATCCCAGCAGGAGTGTATCTATTGAATAAGAAAAGGACCAGCAGGGAAAAACTGGGAGTCCAAATGAATTACAGTAAACATCTCTCCAAAACATCAATGTTCAACAAGTGCATTCTACTCCAATAAACAGCCCATCATCAAAAGTGGCAGGAAAAAACTTCTTTATTTTGCAGGGCTGTCCTGACGTCTCAGTGTTGTCCCAAGTAATAACATTAATATTGTGATGTCTAGCTCTCAGATGATCACTGCTCCAAAAAAAAATTTTTTTAGTTGTTCTTTCAAACCTCTTGTGGTGTGCAAGAATGCTCTAAGGAGTAAGAATTTTTATCAAAATCACTCCAATCGCAGTGTTGGGCTGTTTCCACAACCACCAAGCAGAAAAAAAAGAAAAAAGGGAACTTATTTAGAGCATGGAAATCCTTGTGCCCATCCTCCATGTTTTAGTTTTCCCCTGATCCATTCTTGCTCCCTGAATTCCATCTCTTCCATCAATCATTAACCCATCCTTTATACTGTGTCAGGCATTAAATAGCTTCCTAGTCAATCCACACCAGTCCCAACACTATTAGTATTAAAATCTGTAATAATAAATCACCCGTTCCTAGGACTTCTCCATTTACAAAGACTTCACTCTCCCGTGTGCATCTCATTTATTCGTGTTGATGATGCATACACTCATGCTCTGAATGTGAAAACCCTGACAGCACCATCAGGCCCTCCAACTGAGTGATGCCCAAAGCTAAAGGTCATGCATATCCCGCTTCAGCCCTGCCCGATAATTCGGTCTACCTGCCTCTAAATATTTATTAATTTATCTTTATAACAGCCCTGTGATGCTGGGGAGCATGCAGACACCCAGCTCACCAGTCAGCCGGCTGCATACGTGTGCCTGCATCTTCACCTACAAACCTGCTTGCATTTCCCTCCAGCCAGCAAAGAGCACCGGCTTCATTTTCAAAACAGCAGGCAGGGCGAATTGTTTTCTGTTTCAGGAGGAAAAAGCCTTCTCTGCAATTAATGCTTGGATAGGCAAGCCGAGCACCTCTGCCACATCACCTCCAACTGGGAGGGACGCTCCCCATGGCATCATCCCAACCTGTGGGATGCAAGGCCGAACAAACAAAGGAGGAGGATAGACCCAGCAGACGCTCAGGAACGAATTTAAATTTTCTAAGCTGAGACGTAAACTACTTCATCTCCGGAGGGCACCGAGAAACTGAAACCCCAGCTCCCATTTTTCTCACAAAAAACATCTCAGTAAGGACTCTGTAGCCTTAAACTTAAAAAATACCATTAAAATCTCATTGTCCCACAAAGCAGGACTTGGTGTTTTCACTATCATCAATCTACACTGCCATTCATCTTGTTCTGAAATCAAATGTGAAATTAAACATACCACATCCTAACCACCCCAGGAGGAAAAAGGAAAATACATTTTTATTTAATAGTAGAAATTATATGGAACTCACAGGTCGAGACTAGCTTTATAAACACTTCAGTCCTTTGGGAAACAAACACACCAGAGATTTGTATCCACTTTATTTTTTGCTAGAATGTAACAAGAAAACAGTCACTGTATAGTAAACCAAGCCTAAATAAGGAAAAGGTACTCTTAAGGAGAAGGAACAGGAGCAGCCTCAACCATAACAAGAGGGACTGACTCCTGTTCCCTCAGAGCAGTTGCTTTACCTTTGGGTAAAAATTGCAGCTTTTTTAGGAAAAAAATTACATCTTTACGGTGGAGCCCTAACCTAAACTTTTGTCTCCCAACATCGGAATGGGTGTGCAGATTTTCTCCCTTTCTGATCTGGTATTCTCAAGTGACGACTGCTGACTTTCTGACAGCAGCCCATTTTAACCTACAACACCTGGTTTGCCCCCATAAAAAAACTCCATGAACGAGTTTTTCCTAATGAATACACAGTAGAAGCCTGTTCATATTGAGAACCCCTGGATATGATGATAAATGAGCTCTACAAAGCATATGCAACTACTCAATACCAAGGAGGCAGCATTGGCTGTGCTCTTAAGAGACAGCATTCCACAATGAAAATGGAATTTATTTCTTTTTAACTCCAGGGAAGATTTTTTTCTTATTTTTTTGGTCAGCTTTGAAAATTTTGATCCTACACTCTGGAATAATCGGGGCTACAATACAGAAAGAAATTGCAACCAGCAGACTACCTATCTGCCTTATATCAAGAAACAGATGGCATTTTCACCCTTTTTCTTGCATCTCTGCCTCCCTCTAAGCAGCTGGCTGCCTGGAACCAGAACTGTGAGACTGAAATGGCAATAACTCCTAATGAGTGATCTAAACAGGAAAGTAAATACAATAGACATGGGTTGTTTTGGCTAAAGCAATAATGAATGCTACAGTTGACAAGCAGACAACAATACATTGCTTTTAGTCATAATCCGAGTTGTTTTAACTACCGCAGAGAAGAATCTCATGCCTATCAGGAAAGGGGGAAGAGAGCCTCCTTTCTTATCTCTCCATCCCTCAAGCAAAACTAAACATCTGCCTATCCACAGGGGAAAGGGTGGGGGAAAAAACCCAACTAAACCTATGGTGGAGGGGGGTGTCAACGTTGCTTCCACGGACAACTCTGGACACAAGGCTGCTGATCAAACTCAGTCCTTGAAGGCAATCCCCCAGATATCCAGGGCACATCTCTGGGGCACTGTACCTACATCTTCATTAGTAATAACGGGCTCGACATAGGCTCGGCAGACTGGGAAACAGGATGGGGTTGCTCTCTGTCTGATGGCAGGGAGCAACCACTAGCCTTACAACCGTATTTCCAAGTTATGCAGTCCAAAGATGATTGCAAGGGGAACGCAAATAAATCATTAAGAGAGCAAATAAACAAAGCGTAAAAAGACAAAAAAAACTCCAAACAAACAAAAAAAACCCCAAACAAACAAAAAAAACCCAACAAACAAAAAAGGCATTAAAAACGCAATTTTCTTCCTCCAGACATACATATCGGCCCTTGCTCAGAAATCCCTCTGCCGAACCCCGTACTGTTCGAGCCGGCAAACGCACCCTGGGAGGCAGGAGGTGGGAAGCCCTGCACATCCCTACCTACATGGTGCGTTTCGCTCTCCCGCTGCACGGGGAGGCGAAGCCTGCGCCTACCTGTAACCCCGGGCCGCCGGGCTGCATGCAGACCCCCACCCCACCACCTCACACACCAACACACAGACGACCCCCAGCACACACCCCCAATTCCGAAACGTCTCCCCCATCCATGCCCGCTGATATCCAGGAAAGCAACAGCTTCTCGAGGCACCCTTCAGCAATTAAAGAGAAACGCATATCCACGAATGGGTGGGCATGGGGACGGGGCGGGGGGGACATAATGAAACTCGGGAATTTCTCAGTGTAACACCAGCAAACCCACCGGTCCAACGTGGTGCCTGTCATAGAAAAAGAGAAGAGAGAGAAGGAACAAAACTACGGGATCCCCTCGATCTCCTCACTGCCTTTGCCACCCTAGTCGTCCACGACCAAACCAGGCTGGAGCCTGCAAGGCATTTCCCAACAAGATGCACACCTCTCTTCTCCACTGTCGTCCCCCATGCAGACCCAGGGAGATGCTCCCCCGTTACCTGGAGGATCCAGACCCCCTGAAGGCAAACTATCCTTATTATGGAATAATTCAATCCAAGCGTGCGCCCAGGGCGGCCGGCACCCTTCAGCCCAACGCAAGCGGGCAAGGGCTGGTGAGCATCCCTCCGCTGGGTGCTTAGTTACCTTTAGTCACCTCCGGCTCCTGAGATCCGAGTCCCCATCAGATCCTCAACAACCTGCAGCAGGGAGCTGCTGCCACAATCCAGCCATTAAAACCAGCGGTGGGAGTAGGAAGCAGACCTGGCCACAGTACCAAAACCTCAGGCCAGGAGGAAAAAGGGGGGGATGAGAAGCACGGAACGTCCCTCAAGGAAGGAAAAAATTTTAAAAAAAAATGGAAAAAATATAAAGAAGTAGAAGTCTCTCCGTTTCTGCCGTGTTCTTCTGCTACACAAGCTTCCTCCCGGAGGACGAGGGTGTGTGGGGATGGGGGAGGCGATCGCTCCCTCCTCTTCCCCGCCGTCGCCGACCCCTCTGGACGTAAGCCCCGCTCCGATTTACCTCCTCCAGGTGGACAACTTCAGAGCAGGGTGATGTCTCCGGAGCCGGCACCACCGGCCAGGCGATTCGGATGCGGCAGAGTCATTGCCTGTGCTGCTGCTGCTGTTGCTGCCGCCTCTGCTGCTGCTGCTGCTGCTGCTGCTGGGGAAGAACAGCCGCTGCCGAGGAGACCACCAAAAAAAAAATAAAAAAGGAGAGAAATCNAAAAAGGGAGAGAAATCTTCCCCCACCCCCCTTTCTCTCTCCCCCCTCCAGCCCCAGCCGCTCCTCGCATCCGCTCCCCTGCCCGCGGCCCCTCGCTCTGCCGGGGCTGGGGGACACAAAGGCGCCCGCGCCGAGGGAGGCGGGTGGTCCTCAGCCCCCCGCGCTCCGCCGACTCCCCGGATCCTTCTTCTTCCTCCTCCTCCTCCTCCTCCCGCCGCTCCCGCCCTCCGCCCGCGCCCGGGGGCCGGTCCCGGGCCGAGCTGCGTGTCCTGCCCCGTGGCACGGCCGGGGAGGGGCTGCACGCGTGNCACCGCACCCTGCACCGCACAGCACGGCACGGCACCGCTCCGCACCCCACACCGCACGGCCCCGCACCGCGCCCCGCAGCCTCGGCAACCCGCGCCCTCCTCCCCGTCGCCACCTGCCCCCGCCCGAAAGGATCCCGCACCGCCCGGCTGGCCACTCTGGCCGTTTCTCTCCTGCTGGGCACGGAACCGCTCCACACTGGATGCCCTACCTCCCAATGGGCCGCCTGGACTTTTGTCCTCATCACCTGCTTGACTTTCTCACCTCCCCATAAGGCTGTTCTGCCTACTGCTTCCCTCTTGGAAAGCTAATTGCAGGTTGTATTTCCAGCAAGGACCCATAACCCACTAGGTTTCCCACCTCTGGATTGGCCTCAGCCTGTTGTCCCCATCAAAGCAGACCATCACAGTCCTGCCTTTCTGATCATAGATGCTCTTCCTACCGCAAAGCACAAGGATGGGGCACAGCATCAGCCTGGGGCCAGAAGGACACACACTGTTCCTGCCCTGGGACCCCTAGGAGGTGGGAAACGTGAACCCTTTTGTCTCCAAATTGCCAAGGACATCCAGGAAAGAGTAAAAGAAGTCTGCCTAGGTTTTGACATTTGTTATCTTAAATGCTTACAAGGGACCGCTGGAAATAATGGTGCTTGGATGGAACAGGATAAACAGTTTTTCTCACAAATCACATCTTTGTTTTAGTTTTTGAGAAAAGGATCTAAACAAATCAAACTCTAACANAAAGAAAAGAAAAGAAAAGAAAAGAAAAGAAAAGAAAAGAAAAGAGAAAAGATGTATTTTCCTAGTTGCCTGAGTGCAGCCCAATGGAAGATCTGCTCACTATTATCCTGCCCAGCTTTTTCCTTAACCATCTCTTAAGGATCTTTGATGATGGAGAACTTACAAGACCATCCTTTTTAATGGGATAAAGGAATAAATTAATTAATCTTGTTTGTTAACTCGGACCATGTGTCAGGAAGATGCTCGCACATGTTCCTAGCTGAATAGTTAGACAGGCACAGAAATGTGTATTTAAGTTAAAGAACTGCTATTCTGGATGCACTGATATGTTGTGGAAAATTGGTACCAATAAACGTAAATGCTGTTTTCCCAATAATAAATTCGGGGCCCATCTCACTGACACTGCAAAAATAAAGGAAGAATGTCAACTGTGGTCAGGGAAGAGAAATCTGAAAGTTTTAATAGATCTCTCTCAGCCATTTCCATTTTCAGTAGATCCCTGCACAGTCATGTTAGAGAACACCTGTCCTTTCTCACAAAGCTGCAAAATTCCCCTGGAAGTCCAAGTAAATGATGCACATTCTTCTACAAATGTTTAATTGAAGAATAATTAGATTTTTAAAGGAATTAAAAATCCATTGTGCTTTAAGCCTCACATTTGGCTCATCAAAATTGTTATCCCCAGTGGGAAAAGCCCTCAGAGAATCTACCCCTCCATCTCTAGAAAAGCCCTTTTTTTGTGACAACCCTTCTTCCAGAGTCTGCATGGAGAAAACAAAAAACAAACCAACAAAAGAAACCACCAAACTGCCAAATCTTTAATACTGCGTCAGTTAGGATGCTCAGAGATATGAGATTCTCCAAGATACAATTACCTCTCTGATGATATTCACCTCACATGCTCTGGGAATGAAGCAAAGCCCTACAAGTTGAAATTAGATTTCCTATATATCTTTAAGGTTTATTTTAATGCAGAGGTGAGAATGAAATCAATGTTTAGTCAGTGAGTAGAAGACAAAAAACCACAAGGTTAAAAGTGTGGTGGGGGTATTATTTTTCCTCTCGTAGTATTACATATAATGAAGATGGAAAAAACCCAATAAATTGTGGGTGGAGGCTAGGAAGAGCTTCAGGTGTTGCACTATTGATGCTTTTTAAATCGTATCTCAGGCATAATGCTCTGAGTCAGCCCAGAAAAATTTAGACACAGAATAGTTGCAATAGGTTGTGCAGTTGCCTCCAGAGGCAACAGCAAGATTATTCCCCAAAGGATATTTTCACAGTACTTTGTCCAGCAAAACTTGAAAGCTGCCCAGGGATAAGGTTTCCACCAACTCCCTTGAGTGATTACTCCCCAGCCTCATATATCTCACCATTTGGAAGATTTTCCTGCTGTTCAGCCTACATTTTTGCATTTCTTAATTTCATACCATTACTTGTGGTTATGGCCCAAATTAATCAAAGGACTTCAATGCATGCTTAAATTTAGGTATGTGCTTAAGCTCCATTGGAATCACGTACGTTGGTGTTTCACAGGGCTAATGGATCTGCACGTGTGTTTCAGCACTGTGCTGAATTGGGACCATGCATCATGCAAAATAATTATCCTTCTCTTACATATTTTTAAGCCATTATCCTTCCCTTGCTTAATTATTGATTAGATAAGCTATATATTTAAGGTACTTAATCTCTCCTTGTGTATCAGTCTTTCCAAGACTCTGATAATTTTTCTTCTTTGGATCTGAATGCCCTCAAATTCTTTCATGTTTTGTAAGGATGGGTAATGAGGTATTGCAATTTAATGCCATATCCCAGGTGTGATTACATAAAGAGCAGTTATTCTGTGCAGTCGGAGGATATAACTTACCTTCACCAGCAACCCCAAAGTGCATTGATTTGTTGTGCTGCTCTATCATTTTGTAAGACTCTATAATCTACTCCTATTCTTTTCCATATCCATCACCCCAGCATTCAGGTATTTATATTTGAAGAGGCAGACAGCCCTTAGGCCTTGAAATTCAGTGTGGTGTTTTACACCAGAAAACTTGTAACACAACGAAATTGCAACCTTTTCTCCCATGGAAAAAAAAAATCACCATTTTAAGTTGTATTATTTGAATGTGTTCACTCAGAATTTTGAGTTCCAAATGAATTTTCTTCAGGAGGATTTGTCACACATACTATCTTGGCACTGTGGTGTCTGCATTGTTTGTTGCTCATTATTCCATTTATCCCCCAGGTAGATGTGGAGCTTTAATGATCATTTCATTGTTTTATGATGGTTTAAAATTAGGTTCAGTGAATTGTAATTGACTGCGATTCTGAGTCTTTTCTCTTTTATCTGTTTCCTTCTTTTTTTCTGAAGATCTGCGTCCTAGTTGCTTTCTGTCTTTCTCTCAGATTTCCATGAACTTCCATAAACAACTGTCACTGAGCCATTACATTCTGTAATGAATTACCTTATTCTCAGAGATGCATGTCATCTGGACCAATTCACTGGTACACTTTTATGCTTTTCAGGCTTGTTACCAGCTCTGCACAAAATATAAAGAGTTTTCTTTACTTCATGATCAAATATTGTGTGGCTTGTTTGGTTTTCACCTTTTTTTCCCAATGTGAAGTACTGTCGTGACAAAAGTACATGAACTATGAAAAACAAATGTTATGGAGTAATAAAAATAAACATCACAGGCTTTCTGCTATAGATCCAGCGAAATTCAACTTGTCTCTGATAAACCCACATTTCCATCATAAAATCCCCACAGTTTGAGCTCAATGATGTAACAACTAATGAGAGCTAGATAGTAACACTGAATCAGACACCAAAAGACTCCACATTCTGTGTTTTTATTTCCTCATCCTCATCTCTGTAGTCCTGGTTTAGGAGAGCCCTCTGAGATCTCTCACTACCAGGGAAGTACCTCATGTCATTGCATACTGAATTTTTCCACACTCATTGTTAGGCATGAGTCTTAGTGAGATTGCTTGCACTTGGCTCAAGCAAAATTACAAAATAAGGAGTAGTTCACAAGCAGAAATCAGGGCCAAGGCTCACACTTAGTCTGACTTTTGTTATCTCTTCTTTCTAATATGTACCTTCATATTCATTTTGATACCATTTTTCTAGGTGCCAGAATAACCTCAAAAAAACTAACAAAAGATCTCCTCCCATACTGCATAGGAAATACAACAAATAATAACTTAATTTTGAAAACACAGGTCATCAAAAATACTTTCCTCTTTTACCTAAGGGATAGTGTAAGCCATTGCACACTGGCCAAATACAGCAGGTTTGCAAAAGCTTGGCACCATCAGAGCTCCATGAAGGAGAAAAAGTGCCATGGGACAACTGGTCCCTAACTTGCACCTGACATATTTCCTTGCAGCCTGTTTATGTCCAATGCCTTGGACAGCAGAAGATGGGTTCTCAGTCTCTCAATAACACTGGGCTGGTTTTGGCTGGGGTAGAGTTAATTTTCTTCACAGTGACTGATATGTGGCTGTGTTTTGGATTTGTGCTGAACACAGTGATGATAATCTAGAGATGTTCTTGTTATTGCAGAGCAGGGCTTACACAGAGCCAAGGCCTTTTCTGCTTCTCATACTGCCATGCTGGTGAGAAGGCTGAGGGTGCATGGAAGTTGGGAAGAGACACAGAGAGGACAGGTGACCAAAACTGACCAAAGGGGTATTCCAGACCATATGACATCATATATAAAGTGAGGGGAAGAAGGAGGAAGAAGGAGTTGTTTGGAGTGATGGTGTTTGTCTTCCCAATTATCTGCTACATGTGATGGGGCTCTGCTCTCCTGGAGATGGCTGAACACCTGCCTGCCCATGGGAAGCAGTGAATTCATTCCTTGTTTGTCTTTGCTTGAGTGCACTGTTTTTGTTTTTCCTATTAAATTGTCTTTATCGTAACCCACGAGTTTTCTAGCTTTTACTGTTCCAATTCTCTCCCCGATCCTGCTGGTGGGGGAGTGAGCAAGAGGCTGTGTGAAGCTTTGCTGCTGGCTGAGGTTAAACCACGACAAACAGAAACACACCGGATTCTCTTTTGGTGCTGCTACTCTTGGTAGGCATCAGCACTGTTCCAATGC
Organism: Campylorhamphus procurvoides; assembly: GCA_013396655.1. Classification (NCBI taxonomy): domain Eukaryota; kingdom Metazoa; phylum Chordata; class Aves; order Passeriformes; family Dendrocolaptidae; genus Campylorhamphus; species Campylorhamphus procurvoides. The sequence goes on along the minus strand of WBMV01004888.1, from coordinate 882,590 downwards.
TTCCTAAAGCATAGGCAGTAGGGACATGGGAATACTTCCTGGCATAGATGCTCAACATAGGGTGTTACCCTGAAAAGTGTAGTGCTTAGTCCAGCTGAGAAGGCTGTGCCAAACCATTGTGGAAGACTGGTGGTGACTGGTTGACTGATGGCTTAGATGTGGTTTGCAAAATAGGCCTGAGTAAGAGCTATCTGAACTGTTGACTTGAATCTCTCTGTAGTTGAGGTAATAAGGCAATTAGACACAAAAATCATTAATAATTTAACTTAATTGAAACCTAACAATACAGACTTCCTGTACAATTTCAAGTTATTTCAATTGTTTAGAAAGCATGACCTGTCTCCGTTGTTCCAGTACTTAAATTATGTAGAAGAAAATAAAAACTGTCACTAGAATTTTACTTTAAAGAACTTGTGTTGTTTTTTTTTTCCTCGTTAATTTGAACTTGTGAATTCTCAGAGCTAGCTCTGGTTATATTTTCAAATACATTCTGAAGCCTCTTTTTGTGTGTGGATAAATTAGGCTGGAAGATGTAACTAGCTGTTGTAAAGCAGGGGGACCTTTGATCTAGAAGCCACATTAAAGCAGATGGGTGTGCTGAGCATGCTTCAGCCAGGCTAAATGGGATGAGCAATTAAATGTCCCTCCATACAGTTATTGTTGAAACACAGGAAGCAGAAATAGCAGACTAAAATAAGCTGTACCATCAGAGAGGTTTCCCTGGGATTGACAGCAAATTTGGAAGCACAGGGGTTTGTTGGCTGCAGCTGCTGGTAAGTCAGAAAAGTCCAGGGAAACCAGGAGAAACCAAATAAACAGCAAAAGCAATGGCTTGGTTCAGAAGGAGAAGAAACAGAATGATTTTTAGGACCAAAGAGGTGGACAGTAATTTCTGGGCTGCATGTTGATTTACTTTTGTAGTATTCAGGAAAATAAGATGTTCTTTGCAACAAACAGCATAACACCACATAGATACTTAGTGCTCGTACTTCTTAGGAAACCAGTGTATTGATCTAAATATGTAGAGCACTTTGTTTAAAACCCCGATGTTTCATGTTGAACCTTACCATGACTCCATCAGCCAGGATCATCGAGCTTTTACGCACTGAAGAAAACAACATTTCCTATGAGAGGGAGTGGGAAATCCACCACTGGCATCCCTTGCAGCATTCGCATGCAGGATGAATTATGCTGATGTCCAGAAGGTAAAGTTCCAGCTCACATTGCTTGCTGGGCTTGAGAGCAATTTGAGCTACTGGGAGAAATATTGTATTGCCCCTCAGGGACTGCTGGCGCAGTGCTTTTTCAGTACTCTTAACCATCTATCCTGTAATGCTCATATCATCTGTAACCACTTATCTCACCTATCTCCTGGCAGGCAGGATTGAGAGAAAAAAACAAGGGAAAATACCACTCTTGTTGCAACACTGTGGGAGGATTTAAAGCCATTTGTGAAACAAAACTAAGAAATGATCACAACTAAGAAACTGGTGTTTTAAAGGTGCTCTCCAAGGGCTTTGATTGCCCTGGTATGAATTTAGTATTCGTGGTATTAATGGAAAAACTCTAAACTGAATAAGAAATTACCTTTCTTACTTGAAGTAATACTGCAATGGTAAAGTGATCTTAATTATTTTTAAGACTAAATGCTATTGTTAGGGCTAAATCTGGTTCCAAAAAAGAAAGAAATCAATAATACAAGGACAACTTTTGAAGATTTCAAATAATAAAACCAAATAGAATGGTTTTTTTCAAATAGAACAGAAAATTCCTTCAGTGAAACATGCATGAGTTTAAGTCTAGAGTGGATACCTCATGCATACAATTTAATGAGTAAAAAACATGAATCAAATAAGACTGGGTCAAAACATAGACAAAGGGATTATACAAAAAAATCAGGGCTTTGGGAAACGGGTTGTTGTGCAGAGACATACAACTGATCTTTTTGGTCTTTTACATGACCTTTCTGCCTCCTAAGCTCCATTTCAGAAATCAGTAGAATGATTTTTTAAGTTCAGTTTTCTTTTTACTCATCTCAGCAGTCACTGAAATAATGGCGCTTTTTTTATCCCCTACTGTACAGTTGATTGGCACATCCTTGTTTCGCATATTCATTTTATAAATCTTTTAATGCTTCCTCTGATTGGGTCACAACAAAATGATCCAAGACAAATGGGAGATCTAATCTTCAGATATTTAGTGGAGTCTCTGACACCTGAAGAGCAAGCAAACAAAACACCAAAATGTACCAGCAGAGGCACAGAACAACTCAGAAGAGATGACTGAAATGCAGAAAGGGGCAGTACACTCACACCTGAGGGCTATGTGAAATGCTGAGTGGCCCATTACCAAGGTACTGATACAGCAACAGTGCAAAAAGGGCAACAGTGCTGGGTAGCCTTGAATGTTCCTAAGTATGGTTAGAGATGTCCACAATTAGGGTTGTGGAAGAAAGGGACTGAGAAAGGCTTCCTGAAACAAATTCTGAAAGGGAAAGAGGAGCAAGCAAGATGTACCTAATGTCTTTCATGAAGGATAACAGGATGGACTATAAATGTTACCAACCAGCACACAAGAAAAGGGGGTCAGGGACCTCACCTATTCAGCCAAATGGAAATCTGACAGCAATCGATATCTGGAGCAGATTTCAAAAGAGGTTTTCAGGTGCATAAGCTCAACAGAGGCCAGTGGGAATTGTGCTCCTAAATCCCTTACACACTAATCCATACTTTTGCATGGCTAAAAGGAAAAATAACAAACAGATGGTGGAGACTGTAGGTAGCCTGACATTAGCATGTATAAAGTGTGTAGTGGTGGCATCTCTTTAAGCTTGAACTCATCATTTGGTAGCTTTGGCTGAGCAGGAGTTTATTATTCATAACTCTAAAATCTACCCCATCACATTTCATCCTCTAAGCTGTACAATCAATAATTCAAGTATGCATTTTAAGAAGATTTTCAAATTAAGCCAGACACCCTAATGTATAGGACATACCACACCAATTAGTATACACAACAGCTTCTCAGTGAGCCAAGATGAGAGCAGCATAGTGATTTGGAGAATATGAATATCATTATACTGAAGAGATGCTTAGAGCAGTAGGTAGGGAATAAGATTCAAGCAGAGGAATTACTTTTCAGATGTGACTCTCAGGATATTTTGGAGATTTGTATCCAATGCCAGGCCTCTCTGTAAATTGACTCGCAAACTGATGTGTCCTGTATCAGGCTCTTTCAAGGTACACAGCTGAACCCCTAAATACCATTGACAGTGATAGAATTTAAGTCGATTTTCCAAACAAACTGCTATGGGAATTTTGCCTTTCATTCATCTTTTCTGCTCTTTGGTATTCCACCTTGTGCAGAATTGCAGTTTGTGAAGACACTCGGAGGAGGCTATAAAAGATGTAGCAACTTTCTCTTTCAGCACTCAACCACTGAGTCATGAGTGAGTTAGAGATGGTGTCACCTCTATCTTCAAAGCAAAACCAGGCAGTCGCCAGCAGGTTCTCAACTCTTAAGAGCACAGTTGCTTCTGTAGACTGAGGACAGCCACAAAGGTGGGCTTTCTTTGGAAAATAAAATGCCATTGGGCTCAATACTCAGGTGACTTCAGCTGGTGTATCTGCAGTGGTTTGAGCTCAGAACACCAAAACGTTCAGAGTATCCAGCTACTTGTGTTATCCAGTACACCCTTTTCCTCAGGTACATCTTATTCATTTTCAACTTGCTCAAATGATCTATGCAGGGAGGGAACTGCAGTACAGCTGCTTTTTCCGGTGTTGCTTACCTGGTACCATATGCTTCTTTATGAAAGTTTCTGGGCACGAGATGGCCTGGATGTTGCAGTGGACAATGTCATCAAATATGATGCAAACACCAAAAGACCTGCTTTGTGATGGTTGATCCAGGATGTTCATCATAAATTTAAATCTAGGTTATATGTTACTTGCCTTCTGTTTTTTGCAACTCTGACATAAAACAGCCTTTTTAAACACGGCCCATAAATGTCCTTGTAGTTTATGTATACTTGTACACTAAAGATAGTAAGCTTTTGTGTGCAAAGAGGGGAGGAATCATCTTTACCTGTGAAATTTGTGATCAGTCTAAGGGTGGTGTAACATCACTGGCCTCTAGAATGCTCTGTTCAAAGTGAAATATGACTAGACTATATGTGCTTTTGTCCTTTTGTTTTTTGCTTGTTTGTCTTGGCTTTTTTTGTTGGTTTTTATTATTTTATTTTGTTGGGTGTTATATTTGGTTTCCCCCTGTTTTATGTTTATTTATTTTTATTTATTTTTAATTAATTCCACTGATTGCCTTGTTGTCTCTATGAAATACTAGCTGTTCACACTCATGTTCTTCTGTAATAAAGGTCTTGGACTAAGGATTCCTGCTAGAGCTGCTAGCCTTATTGATGAGCTAGTTGAGATGTTTTTTTTCTTTTAATCTGGAAAGTGGCTGTCCTCTAGCTTGGAGAGTTCAAAGCACTAGTATTGCCTGCTCCTTGATATCCTTTCAAGGACTGACATACAGGTGGGTATGTTGTTGGTTGGCTCTGTGACTAAACACCTGCAGACTGCTGGCTTTTCTTTTTCTGACCTTGAGCATTCCACTCTTAAAAATCTGTGGGTCTCATTTAAACCATGGAAAAAAAGCATATTTACTTTAACCCATGGATTGAAAGGGAAGGGTCTTCCCTAAAGAACTAAAATTACTGTTTTATTCAGGGAGGTCAGAAAGATATTACCCTCCCAGTGGGGACCCTCATTTGCCTCCGGCAGCCCAGACCTGTGTATCCCAGCCCCTGAAGAGGCTAAAGCAGAATAATCTACTCAGGCTGCAGAGCTGATGCTGCACATAGAAGTATAAGCTTGAGGGAATGGAGTGGGCAAGGCAGACACATGCATTTCAGCTCTTCAGGCCGTATCAGTGTATGTAGCTGGCCTTCATGCATGGCGTTCATGTGCAAAGAATATTGGGCCACCTGTTTCATCAAACTGGGTCTCTTTGTGTTACAGACAGCTAAATCTCAATGTTCATCAGAAGTAGCCAAGTTTTTATCTGAAGTACATAAATGCTAATCACAGGTATATTTTCATATAAATCTGTTAGCAATAATGACAGGGCACTGTTACTGCTGTTGTGTTTGTTTTTTCTGCTCTGCCATCCAGGTTTTCAGGGAGTCCAATTCAAATCCAGCAATCAATGAGTTTTGAATGCTATTATCATATTTTATACTTGTTTTTGGGAAGGTGCATGGTTTATATTTCTAATGCACACAATGGTGTGTTGGTTTTCCTAATACATTTTTATGTAGTTGAAATTATGTTTTCTGTGTCACTGCTAGTCATGTATTTGTCTTGTCCTGCATTCTCAGTCTGGCATTCTCATGGAATGGAAAAGCAGTATCCACAAGGATACAGTCTCTTTCTTTCCTTTCTAAGGCCACCATGCTGGATCTGTTAGCATATACCTTATGGCCATTAAGAGCCAAAAAAAAAAAATCTCCAAGGGGTTTCTATGCATTAATATTTCTCAGTTGGACAGATTGCAACATATTCCCTATTACTGTGCTATTGTGTTGAATTGTATTCTATGGCTTTTGCAGAATGCACGGTGCATAATTTGGCAGCCTTTTAGGCTGCACCTTTTAAAAATTTCTAGCTGTATTGTTATGAACATAAACAGAACTGCTAATAGCCTCCAAAAGCTGACTGCAATTCCTATGCTCTCTACTTTCTTCCCGCTATCTTCATTTTATCATCGCCTGTATAAAGAGCCCATTCCTTTGCAGCCATAATTAAGCTCTCAGTTTCCAGTCCTTCTCTGACAGCGATTATCATGTCTATTTTTTTTAGCTGCTGAAGCTGTCAATCCACAATGCTTCCCAAGAGCCATGTTCAGGTTCACAGAAGCAGGAAGTGAGCATAGGAAAAGTCCCAGAAGTCGGTCATCATTTTAAAGATAAGGTCCGATCAGGGAGACACGGCTGCTTAGTTTCAGAAGATTTAAAAGCAGCATATGGTTCATGTTCTGGATATAAACAGCTTACACACACACCCCCTATCAGCACACACGTGCTCCAGCTGTCCCCCTAAGCACACATCTAGGGAGGAGTAAGAACAGCATGAGCACTCATGGTATTTTTCCCCAAGTACTCTCCCACCCATTTTAATTTCAGGGACTTTCTCGATTACATGTAATTTATTTTTTGTAATTTATGTAATGCCTTCTGGATTTCTGCTGCACAATCTGATGCTGTTTCTCCTTTGAGGCCATGCAGATGTTGAACACCCACAAAAGTAGCCCTGGCAATGCCTCAGTGAGGCTGCAGCCCACCACCCCCATGGGTTTCTTCTGCATCTGGCTCCTTCTAGCATTGTGACTCCCAGAAAATAACATCTCCTCTCAGTCAAGTCTCACCCATAGCAGGAGTCATAGCCAGCTTGCTCATTAATCAAGGGGAAACTGCTGCGTAGCTTTTGTCATCTTTGTCACTGTCCTCTGAATTTTTAATCGTATTGTGTTTTCAGGTGAAGGGACCAGAGTAGCATGCGGTGTTCAAAGTGAGAATGAACCATGGTTTTGTATTAGCGTTTAAAAGTGTTTTTTGTTTGTTCTCTCTCTGCTCCCTAAAACCACCTACAATTTTATTCTGTATTTTCAAGGATTTAACCCTTATTTTTGCAGTCTTGCTCCTGACAGTTGCAGCCAGCTCAGAGCTCACATTGTTTATTTGAGCCTTGGATTGCTTTTTCCAAGGTGCATCACCTGTTTTCACTGCATTTTGCCTGCCATTTTATTACCCAGCCTCTCCATCTTCAAGAATAATTTGGTAAATCTTTAGTCAGCCCTTGTTTCCACTAGCCTGACCAACTTTTTTTGTTATAATTGAACCTTTTGATTTTAAGAATTGCTCCTTTTTCAAACTGTTTATAAACGTATTGTACAACACAACTCCTAACACACAGTTTTTAGGAGCTCCATCAGTGAGTTCCATCTATATCAGGAACAGCCATGAGCTCCTACCACTTTCTTTCTGTCTTCAACTAGCAACATATCCAGGCATATCCCCTTGGTAGAGCAAGCTTTTCCAGCTAAATTGGCCCATCATTCCCATTTGTCCCCAACCTCTAAAGAATCAGAACAGTTATCTCCTCCTCTATGCTTGTCCCAATAGGACAACCTGTAGGGCACCAAATGGCAGAAATACCGAAACCAACAGTGTGATATGAATTTTGTATTCAAAAGAAATACAACACCATTGAATTGTCACATAAATGATTGCTCTGCTACCAAGAAATATTTCCCTATTCTCTAAGAACAATTAACTACAGAAAGTTTACATTACTGGAAGGCACTCACTGACTATGCAGAACAACTTGCAGATGAGGTTGATTGCACTGGCAGGGTTTAACTGAAAAATAAAACAGAGATACACATTGATTGAAGATATCTAAATAAAACATGAATGGCTTCTAATGAAAACAGCAGGCAAAACAGCAGTTTGAGACCTCAGCAGCAACATTTTCCTCAGTATGGGATGTGGGACAGTCAGAGCATATAAGGGTCTTTGAGTCATTTACTAATTTACCACCTTAAGTACATAATTTCAAGTCTACAGATACATGAAAATATCTTTAGTATTATTCACCCCCCTCACCTCTAAACATTTCAAGTAGCAATTTTACAGATTTAAAGTACTGATAGTATAATCCATGGGGTGGCTTACAGAGGGTCATGAGCTGTTGGAGATTATGTCAGAAGAGCTGCTGCTTCTCTGCAGCACCAAAAACCCCTTTTTGTTCTCTCTGCCACTCTGCTTAGCAAGAAAGTGTTCATCAGCTGGAGAAAACTGGTCCATGCTTCCTTCAGTCTTCACTGGTGTTTCCACTGACTTGTGTGGAACTGCTCTGATTGTGTGGCTACTGGTGCCTGGTGATTGATGGAAATTTAATCTGAGACAAGCCTGTGGTTCTTCTCAAGTGTGGATGGAATATTTTTATTCATTTGATGTAGTAGGGTTTCTATTTGACGCCCATGCATCTTTTTTCTTCTGTATTATTCCCCTTCCTTTGACACTGGCATACAGTCCCTTCCAGCTACCAACAGATTTCATTATATTTTTGTTTACTTATGCTTCAGGATCATTAATGAGGATGTTGACTAAGTCAAGTCCTGCCAGTGATCGCTGTGTTATCCTACCTGACAGTGCCTCTCTGTTTTACGTGATGTTATTTAGCATCAGCCTTAGCTGTGGACTTTTTGCCAGCTCTCAATACACTTGAGAACAAAGCTGGTGAATAATTTACTAATGAATTTGCGTCTTATTTTCCTTCATGAGGTACGTACAGTCTGATTGGTCCTGATTTGTTTCTTACTTGAAATTTTTCAAGAAACACTTAGTGAAAGCATGTTTTAGTATGTGGGTTGCTGACAAATTTCATTAATATGATCTCAACTAATACTTTCCATGATGTGATCCTGTTTATAAATATATACAGATATATATATGTATCTGTGTGTGTGTCCATGGAGATTTATTTTTTATGAGATGTTCCAGAGATGCTACATTTTTTTTTACCTGTATGTGTTTAGTTATAAGTGTTGATTTTACTTTTTTTCAGTTTAAATTTTTTTAATAAGAATTTAATTCCCCTTGAAGCATTTCCATCTCTTACTTTTGTTTACCTTCTGAAGATGAGTATCATATTCACCTTTCATTAATATACTGATCAGTCCCTGGTTGGTTTTCAGTTCTCAGTAGCAATCATGGTGCTATAGTGGGAAACCAGACGGATTTTTTTCTTGAAACATTCCTCATTGAGAAATTGATTTTTTATTATTTTTTAAAAAGCAAATATCTATTCAGTTGTTAATTGATTTTAATCAGTCAAACAAAATGTATTTTTCAAGGATTCTTGTGAAAAAAATGACATTATCTATTTTTTCCCCTCTTATATTGCTTGGGTTGGGAGGTGGGATAGAAATCAATTTAATAGCTTGAGATCATGCAGAACCAGTGATTTGTATATGCCTGTATTTCTCTAACATTAATACACATTTCTTAGTTCCCAGCACTCTTCCTTAAAATCTTTCTTCTCCTTCCTGTTTCTTTTAGTAAACTCATGCCCTACCACCAGAAAGACAAGAATTTTTTGCCAGGTTTTCTGCTCCATCTCTGTCTGACACCCGCCCCCCCATCGCCCCTAAACTCAGGTGCTGTTTTCCCATACATGTGTTCATATATATATATTTGTACATACACACAGAGTCATATTTTTTTGTGTGTGTTTATGTATTATAGATACATAAAATGTATTTATAGATACATTAATATACATACACCTGCAGATATATATATATATCTGTGTGTGTGTGTAGATTTGAAGCTCACTGTTCTTCTGCTTTGTCCTGGCACTTCTCAGAGCCAAGAGAACAAGCAGAGTCATCCCATTACAGCTTCTTCTTCTGTAGGCCTTTCCTATATACTACAACTGGGACACTTTCATGCTTCTTTTTGGGGTGCATTTTTACTGGTGCTTATGTGCTGGATTAATTTATCTTTGTAGCAGAAGAGGTAAGTGGTATGAATCTGCGCACACTATCATGGGGTTGAATGCGGCTGTACAGCAATCATCCTTAGAAAAGTAGAAGCCACCATTTCCAAAGGGAATCCCTGTTGCTACAGCACTACAGATACTGAAATTAAAAGTGAAACTGGAAGCTGGCTCCTCAGTGAAATAAAATAACTGAAGCCACTAGAATATAAACTGATACAATGCACACAGGGAAAAATAAATCTCAGTTTGTATTGTATTGCACTCAGCCCATTTGGACTTAGCCTGCACTTTCAGGTTGATATAATATTTTTATTTTATTGCCTTAATGTCACAAGGTCCTAAGCAGTGGGTCTGCCATGGACCAGAAATGCTGCCTCTCATAGGTAGGTGGAACAATTTCTGTACACCAGCCAGTAACCAAAACCCAGCCTTCTGCTGAGAAAAGGACATTTTATTTCAAGTACCTAAGAAGCAGCAATGTCGGTGATAATAAAGGTTGCTATACAGTGACAGATGCTTTACCATCAGATCATTCAAATCGTATGAAAAATAACAGGGGAAAAAAACACCAAAACCAACACAAAAAAAAAAATCAACAAGAAAAATACCCAAACAAACCCTGACTTGAAGCACAACATTGCACTACTTCAGTGTATGTTCTATTTTCAGAAGACGCTAAAGACACCGAAACACAATAGGCAATGATTTTTACATTATTCACAACAGAAAGTATTTGTAGAATAATGCAAATACACAGTGGCAGCCTGTAGGCTGTTGTTGAAGGGAAATGTTTACAGGGATGCTGGGTGTGAGTCACTGAGGCTGTATTGGGTTTGCATGGCACAGCTCTGGTAAGGGGGCTGGGCTACAGGGATGGCTTCTCTGAGAAGCTGCCAGAAGTTTCCTCCATGTCCAGCAGAGCCAATGCCGGCCAACTCCAAGACAGACCAGCCACTGGCCAAGGCCAAGCCTGTCAGACATGGCAGCAACACCTCTGTGATAACACATTTCAGAAGCAGAAAAAGTTGCTTTATGGAAGTACTGCAGCCAGAGAAGAGAGGCGTGAGAACACAACAGAGGAATAACTCTGCAGACACCAAGGTCAGTGAAGAAGGGCTGAAGCACTGAAGCAGAGATTCCACTGCCACCTGTAGTGAAGACCCCAGCAAGGAAAGTTGTCCTCTTGCAACACATGGAGGTCCATGGGGAAGCAGAGACCCACCTGCAGTCAGTGCTGGAGCACGTACACGCCCAATAGAAAGTTATGACCCCATGGGAAGCTTCTGCTAGAACAGGCTCCTGGCAGGGACCTGTGGACTCATAGAGAGAAGAACCCATGCTGGAGCAGGTTTACTGGCAGGACTTGTGACCTATGGGGGACCCACACTGGGGCAGCCTGTTCTTGAAGGACTGCAACCTGTGTAAAAGCACTCACACTGGAGCAGTTCTCGAAGAACTCTAGCTCTTGGGAAGGACTCACGTTGGAGAAGTTCATGGAGAACTGTCTCCTGGGGAGGAACCCCATGCTGGAGCGGGGGAAGGACTCCCCTCTGTGAAGGAAGCAGCAGCAGAAACAACGTGTGACGAACTGACCATAACCCCCGTTCCCTAAGTCACTGTGCCACTGTGTTGGAGGAAGTAGAATATGAAAAAAAAGTTAGGCCCATGAAGGGGGGAGAGGTGAGGGGAAAGTGTTTTTAAGATTTCATAGAATCATAAAATATCCTAAGTTGGAAAGGACTGGCAAGGATCATCAAACTCTGGCTCCTGGCCCTTCACAGGACAGCCCCAAGAATCACACCATGTGCCTGAGAGCATTGTCCAAATGCTTCTTGAACTCTGTCAGGGTTGGTGCTGTGATCATTTCCCTGGGAAGTCTGTTCCAGTGCCCAACCACCCTCTGAGTGAAAAACCTTTTCCTAATATCCAACTTGCCTGACACATCCTCATGCCATTCCCTTTGGTCCTATCAGTGGTCACCAGAGAGAAGAGATGAGTGCCTGCCTCTCCACTTTCCCCTGTGAGGAATTTGTTTTACTTCTCATTGTCCTCTTCTGATTTTGGTTGGCAATAAATTCAATTAATTTCCATCTGTTTTGCCCATGGCAGTAATTCATGAGTGATCTCCCCCTGTCCTTAACCTATGAGCCTTTCATTATATTTTCTTTCCTCTGCCCCATTGAGGAGATCAGCTTTGGTGGGCACCTGGCATCCAGTCAGGGTCAAACCACCACAGAGGCTCTGCAACACACCATGCTGCAGCTGGGTCTTCAGGCAAAGCAAAAATGACTATTCTGCCCTGATGACAGGGTAGTGATGTGGTGCTTAACTGGGCATGTGAAGGGTCACAGCCAAACTTGTCCTTCTCCTTGCAGCTGCATGAGGACTTTACTTCATATTGTTCTCTCTTCTTCCTCACACCTCTGTATTTGTGTCTACAGGGCCCACCTAGGCTCTTCATGGACACAGTGAAGGTCAAATTCTTGGTATTTGATCATGCACTTGAAGAAACTGGAAGGCAGCTGAGCTTTGAGAGACACGGGATGTAGGAATGAAAAATCCAGGACAGCCCAGTTTTTCATGACTAGGGAAAAGATTCCAAGACATTTCTATTTTCCGTTGATGAGTTACTTGCTTAAATCTAGAATTTTAACTTGACATTTAGAAAAAACAGCTAAGGCGGCTGTACTGGTGGAAAAAAGACACAAGCACCTCATAAGGGGACCTACTTCATTGGGAAACACCAGCTGCTCACACAGGAGCCTTAGAAAAAGTGGAAAGGGGCACAGGATAATGGTGCACAAGCTTGTTTTTAACCCCAATGCCAAACCCAAGTGATAACAAATTGTCAGAGCACCAATCTATCACTTCAGTATTTTAAATAATTTATTATTTATTTAAATAAATTAATTCTTTAAATTATTTATTATAATTTAAACTATGTTTAAACTCCAAATATTTTAAGCTATTCATATATTTAATATATGATGAAGTTTTAAAGGAAGAAAAAAAAAACACGCTAGGTGATTTTGTTTCTTTCATAGACTTTTAACTACCAAACTCTTCCCGTCCACTCTACAGCAGCACGGGATAGTCACCCTTGCACTTACTCAGTGACTTTTTTCCCTGGAGCTTTTAACAAGTTACAGCAAAGCTGCTTTCTCTGGCAATATGTAGAGGTCCAGAAGGAGAGATGTTTCCTCACATTTGCTTTAAGGCTCTTGGAGAACTTATAAATACTTTGTGACTGCTCTTAGAAAAATATGAATTTAGAAACCACCTTATTTGGGGATGGATCCTTGGCTTGTGCAAACTGTCAGAGCTGAGCTGAAATCAGTCATGCAGTGTGGCATTTTGCTTCAGCTCCTTGCTAGAAGTTATTAAATCCCAAACAGCAAATGGTTGTGTCAAAACCCTTGAACTGCCTGCTCAGCTAGAAAAGCAGCAAAATTTAAGGATTTAGCTATCTTAGATGCATGCGTGAAGATAATGCTGGAAAATTAAAATCCTGCAGGTGAGACTTGGGTGAACTTGTGCATTTTGTTTCTGGGAGGAATTTATACCAAAAAGAGGGCATATAAATGATTTAGATGTGCAAATGTGCAAGACCCATTGCCTTTCAGTTCAGCCAGGCTCACCACATATCATCTTTAGTCATGAAAATCCTTCCCAGCTGTCATAAACCCCTCTATGTACAGACCATATAGTGTTACTGTGAGTAATACAAAGCATCCTAGCAAGGGCATATTTTTATTTTTCTGGTTTGCCTTAGGACCATAAAATCACTGGAAGGCATGGAGAGCAGGAATAGGGATCGATGTTCCCTGTCTCTTCCAATCTGAGAACTAGAAGACATCAAATTAAACTAGGCAAGGCTAGTTTCGAAACAAAGAAAGGAAAGGCTCCTTCATGGCACTTGTTATTAGAATGGGCGACTCATGGCCATGGAACAGTGTAGCTCTTGATGAATTATGTGAATGTGAAACAGCGATGGGACACATTCAAAGAAAAGAACTGCTTTAAGAGTTATCAGATGCCGAGTCACCCACAACAGGTCTAGCCATGCACCCTGCAGCATCTGTGGGAGCACTCTGGTGAAGCGCCATGACTGCACCACATATATTTCTCTGAGGAGGATACTGGAGAGATCTGCAGATCCACTAGAGCATTTTCTTGTGTTCTGTTTGTTCTACACCATACTTTTGTGTTGCAACTCTTACATTGTTTTATGTTGGTAAATAGTTCATATGGTGGATGAACAAACAAAAACACTATTCGCTTGAGAACTGAACTACAAGGGATATCGTCAGCAACTTCTTCTAGTTCTTCAGCTTGCACTTAAGTTTTGCCTCTGCATTCAGTTGTCTCTGGTTATGGAATTTACACAGACTCATGAGTAGACTTGGGTTGATGGAAGCTGCAGTTTTCTCTGAATAAATTATTGACTGGGGGAAAAATCCACCCCTTCAGATTGTTCTAAATTGAGGACTAGGACTTTTAAAAAATAAATAGAAAGCAAAATATGTCAAGAGTACAGCCTAATAGCAAAATATTAATTCATCAAATAAACACATCTAAAGAAATGAGACATTGGAAAAGCATCCATAAGCATACCGGTGTTAGCAAACTTGAGACAATATATTCCTGTGGGAGGCTAATGTAAAGTATCTTTCCCTTGTGAAAAATCTGTGAAATATCTGCGTGTTTTACCATTTTTCAATCAATCACTTTTTAAAATGTGTCGTGCTCTATCTGTATGGTTTATTCAGTTTGAGCTCTGTATGTAGTCCTTATTCATGCTCCATTCCCATGGCAGTCAAAAAAATCAATGTCTGATTATACCCAAAGTTGGGAATTCAGGTTTCAGCTTGTTTTACCATTTGAAAGATTCCTTTTCTTTTTTTTTCCCCTCTCTGTTTTTTTTTTTTCTTTCTTATTATTATTTTTCCCCTTTGGAAAGATCTTGTTGCCACAGGCTTGCAACTGAAGTCAGTCATTCTGCATGGGAGAAATCAGCTTTGTCATGATGGCAAGGAGAAGAGCAAGCTTGTGTTAGTATAGGAATTATACCTTGGAAGATTCATATTTTTATTATGTATTTATTCATATATATTCCTATCCTATCCTATCCTATCCTATCCTATCCTATCCTATCCTATCCTATCCTATCCTATCTAAATTTATTATTTAGTTACATAATCTAGGAATTAGAGGATCCTCATCTTGCCGATGGTTACCGGATGTCTCCAAAAATCACAGAGCAGAACTTCACCTGACATATGAAGCTATTGCTTAGGTGGTAGCAGAGCCTTTGAAAAGGTACTGCTTCAGCCTCAAAGATCTGGAGACTCTCTGGCTTGCTTTATGAAGCATGACTTCTGCTTATAGGCATTACAACTCTTTTCCTTGGTGCAAATAACTTTTTGATCTCAAGTAATCCTGCAGATTCCCCCATTCCTGTGAACTTGCCCAAAAGTGGTACAGTATCCAGAAGGAGCCACAATTTCTCTGACAGGGCAATTAATTCTCCATGCCACTCGTTCCTGAACTTTCTGAGAAGGAACTTGGTGACCAGTGCTATTAAAATGGAGCTGTTTTCTGACATGTAAATACTTGCCCTATAAGAATTAGAGGAAGTCCAGGTTGGTTGAATTAGCTCACCAATGGTAAGGCATTTGGTTACCACAGACAAAATACATGCTACAATTAATACTTCATAGTCCTGATTGTACATACCCATCTTTTGCATTGTGATGAGCTAGCCTTGCAAAAAAGACATGAGGGTCATAAAACAGGCATGACAACAAAAACACTTGGCCACAGTGACTCAGGTTTAGGTTGTTCTCTTTAAAATAAAGCAAACCCTTGCCTGGTAAGGGTGACCAGATTGACATGTAGTGGATTATAAAACTGCTAAATAAAAAAATTAATGAGAGAGGATTGTGATGACCTCAGATATGTAGGAATTATAAGAGGGTACCGGTGTCACACCAACTTTTGGCCTGTTTCCTTTTCTGAAGATAGGCTGAGCTGGCTTAAATGGGAGTGGAAGAAAATACAAGACTGAGTATTTTTCAGAAATCTGAAGAGCAGTACACACAAGCACAATTTCACAGTACCTGCTCCATAACTAAAACAATGCATTTCATCATGCCAAGCTCCACTCTTCAGGCAGCCTTCGGAAGGTGGTTGTACCCAGCGGGTTCAAACCCCAAGGATACAAGGCACCAGAGAGGTTTGTGTTCAGGGCATCCCAGACATGAGTACAGACTGGGAGAAGGAGTCATTGAGAGCAGTCCTGCTGAGAAGAACAAGGGGATTCTCATGGATGAAAAGCTAGACATGAACCAACAGTGGGCACTCACAGACCAGAAAACCAATTTCATCCTGGGCTGCATCAAAAGAAGAGCAGCCAGCAAGATCAAGGGAAGTGATTCTGCTGCCCCTCTACTGGCCCTCATGAGGCCCCACTTGAAGAGCTGCATCCATGTCTGGGGGCCTCAGCAGAAGAAATATGTGAAAGAGGAGGTCGGGAGGAGGGCCACAAAGTTGATCAGAGAGACAGAACACCTCTCCTACAAAGACAGGCTGAGAGAACTGGGGTTGTTCAGCATGGGGAAAAGAAGACCTCGGGGAAACCTCACTCTGGCCTTCTGGTAGCCTAAGAGGGCAGAGGGACTTTTTATACGGGCAGATAGTGACAGGACAAGAGGCAATGGTTTTAAACTAAAAGAGAATAGGTATAGATTAGATATTAGGAAGAAATTCTTTACTCAAAGTGTAGCAAAGCACTCAAATAAGTTGCCCAGACTGGTTGTGGATGCCCCACTCCTGCAAGGCCAGGCTGGATGGCCCTGAGCAACCTGATCTAGTAAATGGCAGAAGGATTAAAACTAGATGATCTTTAAGGTCTCTTCCAACTCTAACCAATCTATAGTCCTCTGTGTTTGCAGCATATCTGGAGTCTGTGATCTTCCTTGCTCTTTAGACTGTTCGTTGCAAGGAGCATGAGAGGATTTTGGAGGTCCTTTCACTGGGATTCAGAGCCCCATGTGCCCCATACCCTGTCTTAACCCTTTCTTTCAAAGGTTATCATAATCTCTGAACACTGCTGTTTACCATCTGCTCCATGGACTATACAGAGAATATGGGGGTTTGCCTCATTTCCTGGGTTTTTATAGTGCCTCTCTGCTCAACTTGGCCAGAAAGACACATATTTTATTTAGAGTAAAAGGTTTCCTGTTCCTGCTCTTGTCATCAACTAATACTTAGACTAACATCACCAGTTAGCAGTGACCATGGTGAGCCTGTATTATGGTCCATGTATTTTTTAAGAGGCTGACAAGGAACATCTGTCCAGGCAGGAAAAAAAGCTGTGGAAAAAGTGATGGGGATTAAGTTTTCTGCATTTTACATTATAATGACATTTCCAATCACTTGAGAACTGCATGATTGCCTTTCATAGCTCCTGGGAATCTTGACTCAGTGAGTGAGAAATGTACTCCGAAATAATGGCACTTGTTCTAGATTTCCTCCTTAAGAATGCATCGGACCCTAATGAATCAGCTTCTTCATGCAATCCCAATCACTGTGTCGGTCTGCCCTCTGACACTGCCTGCATGCAAATACTTCGCACTCTGTTCTTAGCAAACTAAAGTCTTTTGGTGAAAAGACTGCAGGTAGCTGCCATTTTAAGGAGCTCCCTTTGCCTTTGAGATCACTGCCATTTTGGCTGGGTTTTTATTTGGTTTACTTTTTCTATCAATCCTATTTTTTGTCTTTTTGATACCGTATCTTTCTTACTCAACCAACTTCAACTATATTCCTCACACTTGGAGAAACCCAGCTCCTGAAACTGGGGAGAAGAGAGGAAACACAAAAATGGTCATTGAAACAGTCTTCTGTCTTGTACTTTAAAAACATCAATTTACACTAACATATACAGTTCCACAGGCAGTTCTGAACCTTATCAACTTTATGAACCTTATGGTTGACCATGGCTCTTACTAGAGTTTGGACTATGCAGCTGAAACACAAAGGTGACCCTGACTTTGCAAGAGTATCTGGAACAAAAGGACTCCTTCCTCCTTTCATTCCCATCAGGGGAACTGCCAGGGATAAGCTGTTTGGAAAATTTGTTTGGAGATCATATTTTTGGAAAATCTAACCCCAGTTATTGCATCACGCTGCTACAAGAGGGAAGGTAAAAGCTAGCTTTAAATTAACATTTAAATCAGCTTTAAAACTGCAGAAATGCAAGGTATAGTCATTGAAGTTTAACGATGAAAAACATCTAAGTCCTGCTTTTATTTCCTGGTTTTTATATAGAAGACTTAAATTTTATATGAGATTTTTTTCCCCATTACACGTTACTGCTACTGCACATCTCCCATCTCCCCAAGCAGTACTGATAACTTTGCACTGCTAAACCCAGACTCCTAGAACACGTGTTTGGAACAAAGAATAATCTACTTTAATTGTTTTTACAAACAATTGTACTTAAGAAGCACATGTATTTATTATGAATTATTATGTTTTCCTTTATCCATACATAATGAATTTATTACAGTTGGGCAATTTAGTACACCCTTGTTTTCAATATAACTGGATTCTTTCTAATTCCCATATTTAACCCTCAAGCTGAAAAGTTTTATATTCCTTTGAGAGCTGTATTTTTCTTTTTTCATATTACACCTTTATATCTCTGTGTCTCTTGCGAAAGACTTAGGTGTTCCAGGTTGTTATGAGGCTAAAAATCAACTATGCATGCAATGAGGTGACTTATTATAAAAGATTGTCAAAATCATAGAAGTAGAATAAATTTATTTTTTGAACTTTGAAAGCTATTTTAATGCAAAAAAGAGTTTTTAAATTTTAGCTAAATGCAAAGTAATTTTGAGGAAAACCAAGTCAGTTTTAAAGATGGGAAATTCTACTAAGTCTTTTTTTATAAAAAGAAAAAATTGTTGGTATTGACTTTCTAAAGACAAGACTAGAGCAGTTTGAGATAAAGACAGAAACATTTAGATCAAAAAAATTAAGGAGAAGCAGAATTTCAGTCAATATGCTGAACTAATTTTTTTTCCAAAAATAATTACAACTAGTTAGCAAATCATGCTTAGATGTCATTAAAATGACTATTTTCTCTTTCAACTAAATGTTTTTAAAACTCTTGAAATTTATGAATGTCAGATTTAAAACATGCTGAATAGAAAAATAAACTATTCCATTGTTTCAATGCCTCCATATAGGTCAGTCTATATGCCCATACTGATGGTTATAGGAACTTATTCCCACACGTCAACCAACTCGGACGTTCCTGCTGAAGTTACTGGGAGCTGGTTTCCAAAGTACCTTGGCAAATGTGGTCCTTAGTCCATGAACATGGTGTTCATGTCAAGCAGCACCAGGAAGGGAACTATTGTGCCTTGCTGGAGACTAAGCTTCCTTGATTTCTTCTGCAGGTACTTGAGAGAGAGAGACCTATCTCCAAAGAGCAATCTCAAGCATGTAGTTACGAGTCCAACTCCTAGTTAATGGTGATCTCTACATCAGCGCCTGGAGGTGGCCCTCTTCCCACCAGAGAAGACCAATTTCTGTAGCACTGGTGTGAGCATTCCCCTGTGCTTACTTGGAAGAGCAAACAGGATGGCATCATAAGCCCTGAATGCCATGGCATGATCCTTCTCACTTAGCAAACCCTCTCCTTGACTGCAGCAACGCCTCAAGCAACAAAATGCTATGCTTTGCAGTAGCTCTGATGAAATCAGCGGTCCCGCTGATGGAGTAAGGGACACCTCAGCAGCAGGAAGAGCATTAAGGTCTGCCTCTCAAAGTCAGACATAACTTCAACTGTACTCCATTGTCAGAGCAAGATTGTTTTGGATATTTCTGACAATCTCCTTCAGATGTCTACACAATTTGGCTGATTTATTTGAAAAATCACAATCATTTAAAGAATCTGAGATAAATATTATGTTCTTCTCATCTCTTTAGTGACTCTGTCGTGCATCCTTCCATAGTTATGTTTCAATATGAATATTAAATAATTTTGTTCTTTTTAAGCTTAAGTGGATACAAGGAGCATAATATATTAAGACAACAGATGTAAAACTATGTCAAAAGATTAATGAGATCTTGATGTTGTGTTTCTTTTCTTTTCATGATGAAGCCTACAGCATTTCAGTCAGGAAATCTACCAGCTGTTGTTCATAATTTCAGCAAGAGGTTTTCACAGAGCTGAAACTTTTAAGAGTTTAGGAGGTGGCAGGCCTATTCAGCTTAGCTGTGTCATTAAATGCAAATGTCTACATTAGTACAGCATTAAAGTTCAGAATTCAAACACACATAATTCATGAAAACTGAAAGCTAAAGTTCTCACACGGATGTTAAATCAATTGGACTGCTCAGATTTGTGCACATTAAATCGTATATTTAACTGCACAAACCAAGCTGCTAAATTAACATCTGCACACCGTGGCCAACTTAACTTCAGCACAGAGCGTTAGCAGATGAAAGAGCCATCCCTAACTCTTCGACGAGTGAGCCTGATCCAAGGGGAAGAGACACGGTGAAGAAGAATACACACACAGGGGACGAGGGTGTCACATCTGACTTTTGTATTCTATCTGCCCTGAAAACATGAAGAAGTGTTACTGATACATTTCTCCACACCTTTGCTGAGGGGTTATGTCCTCCCTCTTGTTTAGACCCAAAGCACTTCAGACAAACAAACAAACAAGTTTGTTGCAACAAAATGCCTGAGAGATGCATTTTAAGACAGGAATTTTATTTCCTTGGTCTTGAGCCAGCAACCTGAGTCTGTCTAAGCATTTCAATACCTGACCTGTACTAGGGTCTGAGGGCACTAGCCATGCTCCTAGAATCTAAAGAGAGACTTACTTCTGCTGATAATTTAAATTCAACAGAAAGCAGCTAAAGAGTTAAAGCTCTGACACCATCTGGGGGTAATGCTATTTTGAGTACCCCAGTTTTATCCCACCTTTTCATGTCTATTTATTATTGCTGCTTTCTTTGTCCTCCAGTCCTGGAGCCTACTCTGAAATTCTAAACAGAGTTCTGGTTATAAACAAGAAGCAATATAATAGTTTATTTCATTACCAGAAATAGGCACTTTTGGTGGAAGCATTCAGTCAACTTCCAGTGCCAAACAGAAGACTGTCTTTTGCTAAAGTGTTGTGCAAAGGTCTACTGGGCTTTTGATTTGTACTGAGGATTTGTTAGTAGGCCTATTTATGCTCTCATTTATACCTACATAATCCTACTGTTGTAAGAAGGCAAGATTTGTCTCGTGAATGCACTATTTCTGGTGATGAAGAATGAGCAGGAAAAAAACAGGCTGACTTCACAAGCATCCCATGAAACACAATGTGGCAATAGCTTACACCCAGTAAAACCTCACTTTTACTGTCACCTTTTCCCAAGCCCTTTGTACTGTTGTTTGTTCTGGGCATCCTGGAGGGGTAAGACACACACACCACTCACACACATCCACCCACCCACCCACACACACACCCCATTCCCCAACCCTGATCCCCTCCACTTACAGCCTCAAACACTGGAGTGTCACATCAACAGGAGTGTTCACAAAGTGTTTAGTACTGGAAGGACTTGAGCTATATGGGATGAGAAGAAAAAAAGTCCCAAACCAGACAAACCTGTACTGTAATATTACCCAAGAGATGGTGATGTCAGCCTGTTTAGCTTCTTGCACAATTTTATAAGTGAATATTTTTGTCCTTGTAAAACTGGGTGAATTGTTTTCTGGATTGCATGTTCCCCCTTTGATTTTTTATAAAGCCAGTGTTTCATTTTAGGGTCTGATTTCTGATTATTCAGGCTTTGCTTTAACCTGCATAAGTCTGAGCACCATTCTTGTTTGACAAATTCCTATTTTGCTTCAACTTCACTGGAATGAAGCCTTTCTTGAAAATTATTTCACATTATGAAACATTAAACAAAGGTAAAACTAATAATTGAGACACATCACATGTTACTAAAGCAAACTCTCAAATTATTATACAGTTAAGTGCCTTTAAATCTTGTTTTGCAAGGTATTTCTTATTTTTAGGTGTAATCCCTCCCCCCAGTGTCAAAATGCCATAAATTCCTGCAGAAAGGAGATGTGTTAACTCTGTGGTTTTCAACTGACTGACTTACAATAGATAAAAGCAATGAATCATGTGTGAATAAGGCTGCTAGTTGACAATTTAAAATTAAATTTAATACATTTAACTTACAATTTTCTACTGAAGCTTGGAAATTTTGTTTGGTTACCCAAGAAAATTTAACTATGCTACACTACTGCTATCAGAACTCTGCCCAATGTTTGGATTTCCAGTGTCAAATGAGGCTTAGTGCAGGCTGCAGTTGTTTTCTCTTGAATGTTTTTTTTTTTAAATTTAAAAGTAAATTTGTTTTGCTCTTGGTATGTTTAGAGTTTACTTTTCACTGCTTCAAAACCCTTTAAAAAACCACAATCATTTGCATAAGTGTATAATTTTGCTTTTCCACATGCACTTTTCCAAAGACAGTATCTGTGTATTTGCCCCATGACTGGGATAACATGCTCTGTAGTTTGGCTTCTAAGCTGTGATGCCTGCTCTGGACAGCCCTTCCAGTCCTGGGTGTCCAAGGGGGAGATGCAAGGGATATGACACACTCAGTGTTGCTGGAGGCTGGTGAGGGCTGTGACATGAAAAACGGGCACAACTCCATCACGAGACAGGAGTGTTCACTAACATCATAAAACCTAATCACAAGGAGGAGAAAAGAGCAATTAGAATGCCTTATGCAACTTGGATTGAATTGTGCAGGATGCCTTGCTACTATCCTTGTCCCTCTCTTCTCCAAGCCATAGGGAAGGATGCACTGGAAAGTCAAAGTGCTTAATTTTGGAGAGAGCTACACTCCTTCCCACCTCCAGCTTCAGCTCCAAAGTGATTCAAAGAGTCGGAAAAGCAGGTAAATCAAAACTCTTCAAAGAAACCATGTGTTTGTTGAGTGATCAGCCTATACAACTTGTTCACATGTGATACCCCAGAAAGAAGAGGCTGAAATGGTTACACAGGATGTCAAACAAAAAACAAACCAAAACAAAAACAAACCAATCAAACAAAAAACCCCAACAAACAAACAAAAAAACCCTACAAACAAACAAAAACCCCTAAGAAAAACCCAAAGCTTGAGATTTGAAAAATACTTGAAAGATTTCTGCTTGAGGATGTGAATCTGTGCCTGACTAAAGAGGAAAATTTTCCTATGTATAGATTACCCTCTAGCACTTTTGCTCTGCATTTTCTTCTACTGTTCTCATTTCCATCGTAATCTGACCACTGCTGCTGACGGGAATATGGGACAAATAAACATTACTCTGATCTACTCTAGCAGATTACAGCATTATTTCAGCTAAAATTCTTTCCTTTATTAGTTTCCTAAAAAGTTTGTGTGTTTATCTGTGCGTTGGTATATCCAAGAAGGTAATTTTCTTACATATTTCTGCATATTCTTGCCTCACAGAGGCCATACAGCAACAATGTTCTCAGGATTATATTAAAAATAGCAGGCTCATACAGAGGTGGAGTATACATTTCAGGAGGTCACTTTCTGAAGATAGACAATGGATGTTGAATGAGGAATAAACAAATACTTCAGCAAAGCAGCACACTGAGGGCTTCAGAAAAATGCGGACAGTAATACCCCTCAAGCTCCTCCAGAAGGTATTTATAGACTATATAGGCAGGAACGCTTTTCTAGTTTGCATTCAAGTTCAACAGCAGCATTCCATAAATAGGCTATACACACAAAAGAAAAGCATAGCTGAAGCCTAAAGATAGAAAGCTGTTCTTACAGAGTTGCAGATTTATCATTAGCTCAGTTACAGTAAACCTTATTTGGGTGACTTGCAGTGACAGAGAGGTGACAAAGGCAAACTACTTGATGTTCAATGTCTTCAGAGCACTCATACAGGTAACACACTTTAATTCTCTACTTTATGCCTTGTTTATTGGATTTTTAATAGGTACGTGCCGTTAAAGATGGAATGACAGTCTTTTTTTTTTTTTGGTACAGAGTATAAGAAAAACAAGAGCTCCACATTAAGACACAAAACAGCAATCACGCAAGCTCAACAGGACATATCCTCCTTTTAGTTCTAGCAGTATTAATGTAGCATGCAAGAGTTAATTCAATTAACTTCATCTTTGCAAAAAGAACTTGTGTTGGTCCTGCTACCCATAGCATCTCTATGGAGTAATGACAATGGTCTCACCAAAGCAGGTTACAATGATGATTATATTGTGGTGGGTTGACCTTTGTTGGCTGCTGGAAAATATGACAAAGAGCTTGTGGGTTGAGTTAAGGACAGGGAGACCACTTGGCAATTACTGTCATGGGCACAACAGGTTCAACCTGGCAAAATTAATTTTCCCAAGCACACTCACGGGCTCAGCTTTGGACAGAATTTTGTCCTTTTTTTGAGGTCGCTGGAGATGGCACTATTGAACATGGGGATTGCTCCTGACGTCTTCTCACATAAATCACTCATGCAGCTCCCCTGCTACCAAAATTTTGCCACATAAACCCAATAAACACATGAAAATCCAGCAGATCCCATTAAAAAAATCTCCAACTTGCATTACAAATTATCTGTATTTCCTGTGCTACCT
Source organism: Campylorhamphus procurvoides (assembly GCA_013396655.1). Lineage (NCBI taxonomy): Eukaryota > Metazoa > Chordata > Aves > Passeriformes > Dendrocolaptidae > Campylorhamphus > Campylorhamphus procurvoides. The sequence goes on along the minus strand of WBMV01004888.1, from coordinate 858,337 downwards.
GACTTTTAAAATAGCTAACATGTTTAGTGGTGGTCGTGGGTAGGGGAACCCCCCCCACCAACTTGGGCATTTTCCAGATCTGCTGGAGAGAGGCTGTGCAAGAGTCAGGCTGGGTATGGACAGCAGCAAACTGAAGTGTCTGGTGGGTCTGGTGCTGGAGGTAGTTTGCTGGTGTGTGAAAGACTTGGAGTTAAGTCCCTAATCGTCCACGAGCAGCCCAGTGTGACCTCAAGAAAGTCTTAGTTCTCCATCTGGGATATAGGATGCACAGCACTTCTCTGCCTGATGCTGGTGCACTGAGAATAATTTCATTAAAGGCCAGGCACACCAACACCAAGGTAAAAGGGAATCTAAATACAGAAGACTGGGAATACTGAAGGTAAGAAATAATTTCCCTGTATTTTATTTTCTTGCTAATGCTAGAGTTAAAGCAAGATTTTATGCAAGATCCATTCTAGAAGATAGTGCACAGCAATAAGGATGATCTGTGTTGCAGAGATGATGCAGCAGATGGTGACATGAGACAAAAAGGTGTTATTATCTCAGCGATCTTTCTTCAGATTCAAACTCTTAAAAAATCCCTTGATATACAAATGTATCAGAATGCTAGGAAGAAAATACAGAAGAATGGCGAATACTGCAAAACAAATGCATTAACCGAATGATAGCAAAGAGTAAATAAAGCATAGAATAATCATATGCATATTTTATTAAAATAAATCACCAGCTGAAAACTAGCCTTTGTTAATAAGACATTGCAAAGAGGTCTGTAAAATGTTCCCCCCTCAGGAATCCTGAGTGTGCACACTGGAACCAGTGCACTTTCATATATAAAACAGTGCTGAAAAAGAAGCATGAAAATCTGAGACATGTGGAAAAGTAGGAGTCAAAGTGCCTAGACTTTACTCCCTGATATTACATACAGCAACCAGTTTCTTTTCTCTCCATCATACTCTACAAAGCTGTGAAACAGCTGCAGTGTATGTCTCTCACAAGAAAGGCTGTGACTCCAAATAGACATGGACTTTGTGGGGAAAGGCACTTTGCTCATACCAGAATAAATCTTCTTTTAGAGGCCTCCTAGTTTAAGGCTTCCTATTTTTCTTTCCATAGGAAGCTTGCCTTTCTTTGAGTCAGTGGGAGTTTTGCCATGAATTTTAGTGAGACTAGGATTATGCCTGTGATGTACCTGCATTCCTATTCCTTGCTGTTCACTTAGGTAATGCTGAGCACAAACCTTAGTATCATAAGCTTCAGAAATGGAAATCAAAGAAAGAAATGACAGATATTGTAACCCCACCATTTACATCAGCCACTAGACCTTGGATGGGACATAGTGCCTGTGGGAAAAAAACAGATGTAAGTATCAGCAGCTCCCCGAGCTGCCCTTACTTAGGTGAGCTGGAAGAAGGCTGAGCTGCAAACATCTTCACTCTAATCCATAACCGCCTCCAATTCCAGCACTCCTCCTTTCTGCTGCAGTCTTGATCTAATTAAACTGTCATCACACTGTTAAAGTAATGCTTCCTGGGCATTTTATGGAGCTTGGATGAAATGGAAAGGAGTAAAATGAGGCATTCATTGAGTCCATGATACAAGGCATCACACACGTGCGTGTTGGTATCTAATCCTCCCATAAAGTTAAAATAGATTTAGTATGAGATAAGAGAGGGGGGAAAAATAGTGTGTTTTTCATGGTGAGTTAGTTGCCTGACCTGTTTTAATAGGAGGTCGTGGCCAAACCCGAAATCGTGGCTTTGAACCTTTTTGTGCTTACCAAGGAAGAAGTGTATCAGCTCACAGAGAGAGGAGCCATGAGATTTGGTCTCAGCAGTGCCTCAGAGGCTATTTCCCTCATGAGGCACCAGGACTGAGGGGTTTTCTCTGTGAGAGATGGATGTGCAGAGGAGCCCTGGTAGTACTCAGAGAAGCCATGGTAGTGCTCGCTTCCAGGCTCTCCTCTGGCACTACAGAGAGTATGTATCCAAGCACATGTCTATGAAACAGCTTGCTCTCATGATTTCAAAAGGAATACATAAGGAAAGTGAGTTTTGCACTTTTCCCGTCGGCTGCATTTCTTTCTCCCTATTCTCTGTAATTTCCTTACTTTTTTCTGGCCTTATGCAAAGAATTTGTGTGCAAACACCTCAGTGCCAGACAAAGCCTAAACTGTGCAATTTGGTTTTTTTCCTACCCTAGTGGCTTCTTTTATGTTTTTGTTGTCACTTTGTTTATTTTGGACTTTGAAGATTCAAACTGTTTCCAGTGCTTAGTATGTAAGTTGCAGGAGCCAGCTCTCATCACTAAGTCACTCCACGTCATTTGTGACCTTCAGTTCATTTCAGCATACTGATTTGTACTATATGTTAGTACAGGAGGAAGCATCCAGCAGTTGCATAGCAAAGAACAAGGCTTGCAACTGCATTTTCACAAAGCTGTTTTCATGATCCCAGGGGTTTTCTAATTGTATAAATAGCAAATATCTGCCATTACACTCCATGCAACAGTGCTGAATTCTGCTAAAGGCCCAACACCTCCTGAAGTGAGTGGGAAGCCTGACAATGCTTAATTAGCTTTCTAGCTTGTGTTTTGCATGTAGCAAAACTCCCTGTTGCAAAGCTCCATGGCTTTCATCTGCCGCATCTAGGGCACCAGACACAACTTACACCCCATGGCAACAAAGTGTGTGCAGCACAAGAAAAATAGCCAGGTCCTGCAAATGTTAAGGATAGGGCTCCACTGTGCATGGAACATGAAATGCCCTGAATAATACTGTGCGCATATGTCACAGAGAAAGACAAGTTTCTGAAGGATCATTACCCATCTTAAGACTGTGGGTTGAGCTAATGGCTGATGCTCTGATTGCTAACATAATTTGTTTTGTTTTGTTCTTATTTTCCCCCACATCTCAGACTGTTATTAATAACTGCTCATTTTTTTATGTGGTAGCTCCATGGAGCTTTTAAACAGGTAAAACATCATAGCTGAAGAAGACAAGGGTGCTCACACAAGTTACTCATCCAATACCACACTTGCAACAACTCAGACTTGAAATGGCTGCAAATAAAAGCACCAGGAGAGAAGGAAATCTGAAAAGCAAACCCACTCCCATTCATGGGAACAAAGGTATTTTCTGCCAGATGCTTTTGTGAAAGCTGAAGCGATCCCTTATGGATCAAATAAAATACACCTTTAAGGAATTCTAAATGCACGCGTGTATTCGCTTTCAGTCTCGGTGTAATGGTGGCAGTCGAGCCATCACAATAAGCTACCCGTTGTTAAACGCCACTCAATCATCAGAGCCACCTGATGTGCCTCTGTGTAGCCTTTGAGTTCTCACTGCTGTGATGGCTTGTTACTTAAAAGAAAGCCACTGAAGGAATATGACTGCCAGAAGAATAAGACACTCTTACTTCTATTACAATTACCACAGTGTGCCAAAAAAATTGTATTAAAAAAAAAGGAGCAAGAATTAAAAAACTAATAATATGAAGATGAAGCTGGAATATATCCAACAAAACATTTCTCTGTCAGAAGATAAGGCGTAGCTAAAATCAGAATACACTTTGGAAATGTGTCAATCCTGATAACGTTTTTCTGTGAGGCTTGGTTAACTCTCTAGTAATTGTGGGAACTGAAATAGCATGGATTTTTTTTTCTATGCTCTGTTTCTATTGATTTCAAAAGTTGATTCAGTCTGTGTAACTCGTTTAGAAGCATGCCTCTGGTATGAACTGCTCCTGCATTATTGCTGTAGGACACAAATAGAAACATAGCCTAGCTTCCTTATATGCTCTCCCATTAATTATTCTGGTCCACTGCTTTGCACCTTGTATACGTATTTAGGCTGAAATAAGACAAATTAGTAACAAGCAAATTAGTCTGAAATGAGAGAGGAGCAAGTCAGAGCAAAGCCTGTTCCCTGGAAACTAATCCAAAGATACTTTAACCTAATAGCAAATTTTAAACTTTTCTTCTGTATTTGTTACAGCAGTGATTTTTAATAATATATTTTCTTTTTTTCTGTCACTCAGAGAAAAGGGAATTCTTTGAAAAACTTTTTTAAAAAATCATTCCTTTCTTGCTGCTTCAAATAAATCAAAATCAAAAATTTTGGCCTGAATTTTCATTCTAGTAAAAGTTATTCTTTAAATCAAAGCCATGAAAATGATGCAGAGGCAAAAAACATTTTGGCTCATTCAATATCTTTGAATAAGATATGCTATAATTTTTCAGTTCACAGTTTTAGGGAGAAGAATGGCCTTTGTTTAGCCAATTGTTTAAAGTTTCAAAAAAAACAAAGAAAATTATGTTGAAGTCAGACATTTACCTAAATACAATAGCACTAATGCATTAATAATTTTGGCATCACTGTAACAGGAGGGGATTTGTGTTGACTCGGCCAGACTGCTTTAAAGGAAAATCTGATCCTATCTTTATTTTTCCTATCTAGTAAATTAATGAAATAATATTCCGAATATGTACCTAAAGGCTTTTATAACATTTTGCAAACTAATTAGAGAATAGACACTAGATGGATTTTGACGGTCATCACTAAGCTTGTGAAAGGCAGATGTGCACTAATGGTAACAAGGAAATTCATGTGTTGTCTTCCAACATGGAGATTTTTTTTCTTCTCTTGCACTTTGTGTATTGTAGCCCAAGAAGTGCAGGCTTTTGGTGCTGAACCCACCTCAAGCAAGCAAGCCCAACCTCCAAGCAGAAAAGCTTTCAGCTGGCAGCCCCACTGAGGCCTTGGTACATCATATCCCTGGGCCATATCGCAGAACTATATACAACAGGCTAGAAATTGTCCTTTGCATCAGAATTAGGCATGTTCTAGCCACTCATGAAGCCTTCCACACTGCTTGCTCTTGAGGGAAAATTGGATGCTGTCCATGGGAATCAACCCCAAACTTGTAAAAGGGTAATTATTATTATTAAAATCTATTGATATTATTATATTCATAATGTCATAATATAAACCAATACATATAAATTGCCGTATTACTAATTGAAAGATTGGATTAAAATTGTTATATGATATTAAAATAAATTACTATATACTATTTAAATAGGCACGTATTAAGTAACCATTTTTCAGCCCTGGACACTGACAGCTGATGCTCTGGCTGGCTGCATTGGCAGCATCTGCTCGCGACCTGGCCGTCACAAGGCTGTGTTTTCCTGGGCGCTGTTTCTGCTTGGCTCAGTGGCACAATAACCCACGCTGACCCACCCGCGGGACTGGGGAGAAGCACCGAAGGATGGCTTGTACGGGGGAAGCCTTTCTGCGAGCTTCTGAAAGTGTGGTGTCCACAGTGCTCCCTTTGCTCCCTCTACTGGGCAATCCATTTGAGCGTCTGAAAATCATCAGAGTCCAAACTTGGCCTCACTGCCAAGATTAAAAGGACACATTAAAACACTTTCTTTTAAATTCAAAGGGAAGTTTGCTGAAGCATTTCTGGTGATGAGAAATAAACTTTCCTGCTACAAGGAGGCACATGGGCAGAGGAAACTGCTCCTGAGTTTTCAACTAGCAGGAAAGGGAGAGTTCAGAGCTTCCAAGAACAGCTGCTGCTCAGATCCTGTTTCCACGGCTCTGGGGATAGCTTTAAGTATTTCTGCTATCCTCATTAGCAGAAGTATGCAAAACACAGCCTACTCTTTATGCACGGGGGATGTAATAGAGTTCAGGCAGGAAAACTACCTGGGAAACTGGGGAAAAAAGGATGGATAGAGGAAGTGGAGAAGGGTCACTCTCTTACTTTCCAAATTCCTTCCCTCTGATATAGTTGATGACAGGACTGAGAAAGATGCCTTCAAAAACCACAACTGTAATCTGCCTGGTAACATTAAGGAAAAGGGTGAGATGAGAAAGGTGATCTACCTTACAAGTGAATACAAGCATAAGATGGTAGGTAGGGAGTCAAATTCTTCCCAGGGACTTTATGGTTTAAACAGTGCTACTTAGCATCAAAATAATGCTTAAAATTTCCTCATAATCTGGTAAGTGTGTAATAATCTCTGCAGCATCCCCAGCAGGCAGGAAGCTATTACCAGTCCAGGTCTACAGAAGAGAAAACTGAGGCAGGAATATTAAGAAGTAGGTGCTGTGATTTGTGATTTCAGCCATCCTCATCTGCTGCAACCTTTCAAAAAACCAGGTGATGGCTCATTGTGTCTCTGCTTATAAGGGATATAGTGTTTTCCAAAGTGCTAAGACCACATAGTAGTGGGTGCCCTTTGTCCAGCAGTGTAAGGCTTAACACAATTACAAAGACTCACTGCCCTTTAAAACAAGACAGGTAAAGGGTAGCATTAAAACAATGCCAACAGTTTTAAGTGGAAATCAAAGTCCTGCAGCCTCCTGTAACCCATGTCCCTGCCCTGGCATTGCAGCCCATCTATTCTATCTAACACACATTAATGGGAGATGTACTGTGCCTGGGAAAACCTTGGCCCTTCAGCTATGCCCCTGTCAGATACACCCTGCTCTCTTTATAGCATCAGAGTCAGTCCCAAATCCTGTTTTAATAATTATAGGTAGAAAATACACAGATACTATTATTATCTCTTTTACAACAACAGCAACAGAGACTTGTTATAATCAAATGATGCAATGAAAACCACTGTCTAAAGTCAAATGGACACAGTGAAGAGGAGAATCAGTGTAGGAGCAGGTGGGTGGGCAGAAATAGGAACAGCAAAAAGAATGCTGTAAATCTCAGCAGCAAAATTACAGCACCACTTAGGTGGGAGGGGCCCAGGTGGCTGATAGGTACAAGGAATGTAGAGAATTACACTCTCCTGGAGCCTCCCACCTGAACAGATTCCCCATCCCACTGTAGGGTGCAGCCACTGCCCCTCCCATTGCTAACATCGAATTCATCCCTCATCACCTTGTGGCTGTGTCTAGTCTGTCTGGCATGTTTTGCAGTCCTGCTGCAGGCATTTTTTCAGGACTAGATTTCCTTCAAAAGCAGAACCCAGTCCTGAGCTCTCCCAGAAGGAGGGTGCGAGGGGAGTGCCCACTCTCCCTTACAACTTGAAAATGCTGCTCCTGGAGACCAAAGAGGTATTGGGAGGGTTCCTCTAAAGGCCTCCTCCTGAAACTGATCATGATATATAACTGTGCTTCTTCATCATTCTTCTCCCATTTAACTGAACTTCTCTAATCTCACCACATGAGGAAAAAAAAAGTAATCTCTTTAATCATTGTGATGGTTGTGGCACAGTGTGATTATAAGGCAGGATATGGATGTCACAGATATTGTAGGAGACCTGCATATATCTCGCGAACAAGATGACACCAATAAAATTTATAAGCACGAAATGCTGTCTTTGAAAGCCTCACTCTCACCTTCCAATAATTCAGTGAAACTCCAGGCTGCATGTGTAGCAGTGATTATGGAGTAAAAGTTTTGTACCACCGGAGTGGATGAAGACAGAAGCTGTACAGACAGTTAAAGGGCCTGGACAATCTCCTTGAGAGATCCAGTTTGCATTTGACATGATTTGCAAGAAACTGGAGACAGCCCACAGTAGTGATTTACAAGATTTTTAGAAGATTTATTAAGCTACAGCATTCTGAGCTGTTGAAAACAGCAGCAGTTCTTGTCCCAGACAGAGGATTACAAGCAGGTTTTAATGAGTTGTGAAAACATTTCAGCATTATATTTTTAATGCACATAATTAAATGAGCAAATAAAAGACAAATATTGAATTATCTTAAAAAGAAAGAAACACTATGAGAGGGAAAATGAATTGTAGAGAAAGATATATAGCAAAAATAATGGCTAGAATAAAGTGATTCCCATACAACAGATAAACTATCTGGTGTATTTTATCTCTTTGTACTTGCAGACTATTTGTGAGTAGATCCTGGCTTCTTCAGAGCTAATAACACTTAGAACTCCTTTAATGAATTGCTGATCACTTTCTAAGCTTCATATCTTGATACCTTCCCCCTGGCCTCTGTGCATGGAAAGTGTTTGCTTTTCTCTTGTAGCCCAGGAGAGCCCCCAAACACACACAGTTTCCTGTGGATTGCATGTTGTAAGCGTTTACTGAGGTGTCTGTGGGTAGCAAGTTGCTGAAGCCTGGGCTAATGCTTCTACATCTCAGAGCAGTTTGGCTTTGGTACCCAAGACAGTGCAAGCTGCAACTGGGACTTTTCATACATCTGGACTGTTTCTAATGGCTCTATTCTGTGCCACGGCCCTAGTGACTGACAAAGTGCCAGCTAATCCCCAAATCACCTTCTAGCTATTTCCAGTGAGATCAGTTGCCTCCTTCCACAGACTGTAAGAAACTAAAAGCTTGGAAAATTCTGCAATGTATTAAATTTGCTTAAGAGGAGTCAAAAAGCTTCAGAAATTTTGGAAAGCAAGGCAACAGAGATGAATTGCATGACCGCCTAGCTTCTCTTTCCACAGGAAAATACAATCATGAAGAAATTATCAAATTATCATTATCATTAACCACTTGCAAAGGAATACTTAGAAGGAAGCATCTGAAACACAGGCATTGTATGAAAATATTCTCCTATGTCTGGCATGATAATCAAATAAAGCTTCCCATAACTTCAGTGGAAGCGAATTGGCAAGGCAGGCTGAATGTGTCCCTTGGTACAGCACAAGATGCAATTACAGCATGCAGTAAAACTGGTAGAGATGAAAACCAAATATTTTTCTCACCTCAATATTAACTTGAACACAAAAAGCTATGGTGTATTTCCATTCTCTAGATATAATAATTTAAGCAACTGCTTCAAAACATTGTCACAAAGGAGCCTTTTTTTTTTCCCCAGTAGATCCAGTACAATATTTTAGAACTGATATTTGGTACCTTTCTACAAAGCCATGTGGATTCCTTTTCAGAGATTTATCTCTGTTACCTAAGAAGACAATGCTTTATTTCTCACTATCATAACAGTCTTGAGCCATCCTTTTGCCTAATTGGCCACTGATCTTATAATCATTCTTGCTGCAAATCGTGCTCTGCTCCATTGATTTCAACACAGCTTTGCTTGTGCCCTCGGCTGCAGGATTAGAGCTTATAGGACTCTCATATGTAGGCAGTTGAAAAACACCAATTATTTTCCACAGGAATTTTTTTCTTCTTAAAAAGTGCCTCTGAAAATAGCTTTCTTTGTTACCAATGAAAAATTAAACAGAAAAGAAAAAAGACTGACCAAATCAATAAAAAAGTGCATTTTTCCCTATCTTGTTTTTCTGTAAGATTTGTTACTGAAAAATAGGGAAACGAGAATGATGCCCTTCTGATGAAAGCCCATTTCACAGAGTCTTTTTTTGAGTGAAAATTTGGCACTTAGCTTCTCTAAATAAGGCCACAGGACAGCTGTAGGGCACAAAGGATCTGGACCATAGTTACATTCAGCAGTGCAACTGGTAATCCCTTTAGCTCTGCACTAACTAAACCACATTGCAGTGCTACAACTTTGGAAAGCCCTCAAAGAAAGCAATAGTTCCTAAAATACCTCCCTCATGTCATGAGAGTCTTTTTTTGGCAGCTTCTCATTAAGACCTGCCCAGGCTCTTTCTTGCTTGGGTTGCAGGTTTGAGAGAGATCATAGTCAATACTTGCCTCAATTTGATTGGAAGACTATCAGGCTCAAAGTAATTCTTTCAGTGACACTCTCAAACCTTTGAGATCAAAGGTGCTGACTGAAGGTGGTTTTCACATCGAGATTACAACATTATTTGATTTCATAGTAGTGTAGTCCCCAGAGAAGACGTGAGTTGATTATGCAGTAATTCCAGGAGTGCCTCAAATCTCTCAGGAGGAGATGAATTCCATAAAACCAATTTTAAAGAAAGGACAATTGACCCTGGTGGCATTTTTTGGTGGTGTTGTTTTTTTTTTTTTTTTTTTTTTTTTAAGGAAAACTGCAAGTCCTATTAAGATGTTGTGCCAGTAATTGAGTCTGACAGCCTGTGGCTTCAACAAGCTCTCTGCTGGGGGTGGGGGGAAGTCTAGAAGCCAGCTGAGGGCAAGATTGTGGATCACAGACCTTGCACTCTCATTTGAAAGGTACACTACAAAAACAGAAGCAACAAGCAGCTTACGAGACTCCAGGGAACACCCTAGAGCACTTTGCTGCAAGTCTACAGACAAGTTCATGCCACTGCATATGGGGTGGGATATAGGTACAAGTTTATGAATGGAGACAACAAAGAGTGGGACTCAGAGCTGCTTGATAACTCAATTGCAACTTAGAAAGCCACGTATGAGCAGTGTTAGGTCAAGTGAAAGACCAGCAAAGGATACAGTCTAGCAATGCACACTTCCATGCCAAGAACTGCTGTATGGCAGAAATTACTGGTACATGCTTCGTATTGTAAGATTTTCCTTACCAGAGGAATGGAAATAACATTTCCCCAACCTATTGTTGTGGTAGCATGTGGGCTGCCTTTTTCTCTATAGAAAAAAGTGGGTAAGACAGAAAGCATATCTAGCCCACAATTACACTTTTTGTATGAGTCTGTAGATCTCCTCCTGGGCAGTCATTGAGAAACATCTTCCATTAGCAGAGGCAGTGCTATTTTTAAATGTTTATTTTATATTATGTTTCTAAATTGTATTTAGGAATCATTGTTAAAAAGCAAGTATGTCATAAATTGCTGCATTATTTTTGAAATTGCTTTGATCATAGATTGTATTCAGAACACAAAGACAGATAGACATCTGGCCTGGGGGAGTAAAATGGCACAAACAACTTTTTGAAGTTAAAAAAGGCACAGCAAAATATCAAAGGATGAAGAAAAATGCCAAATGCATTGGCCATTGTCAGTCAAGGGTTAAATGTTATGTAACTCTTTACAATTATTGATTCTAAAAAAAGAAGAAAGAACAAATGTTAAATCTTTCTGAGATGCTGGCTCTAAAATTAAGCCATAAACAGACACTGCGTGGCAGAATCCCAGATCAATTGGGCTGTGTGTGCAAAGAAATGACCAACTTTCCTCTTCCAGCTACTAAACTGGAAGGAGATCTGTTTCCTCAAGGATGATCTGAGGCCACCAAAATGCCTCTTTCCCCAAGCAACACATTATATGAGAGAACTAACATCCGAATCTTAGAAAAGAAGCTAACTGAATGCTACTCAGCACACCCATGTATCCAGCATCTCAGGCTTTTGTAGAAATAATTGGAAAATGCAAATGTTTGTGAATCACACATATTACACATTATACAATCTTTAATTTCCTTTTGAGAAACACATACTTTGAAAGAAAGGAAATGATACCTTTGAAGGAGTATAAAAAGCATCAGGTGCTTTTGCACTTTAGTGTACTGCTTCCAAAATCAAAACCTAGCAACTCTAGTTTTCAAAAAACAAGATCTCTTTGAGAACCTAGTCAGTGAGCTATTAAAACCAGACAGTTTTAGAAGCCCAGTGACTGAGGTGTTATCACTCTCACATACATGCGGCCAATATTTGAGTGAACTCTGACGCCTTCACGGTACTATCCAGTTCTGAAGAATTAACTGTGCACAAATAGATTGGAGAATACCTCTTTTTTTTTCAGAATAAAAAATCCAAAACAGATCTGTTTTTTTTGGTTTGGTTTTTTGTTTGTTTGTTGGGGTTTTGTTTGTTTGTTTGTGAGGGGTTTTTGTTTGCTTTTGTTTTGGTAGCTGTTGCCAAAATATGTTGCCAGGAGGCTATTCTGTAAGTGAGACCCAAGGCAGCAGACAGTTTCTCTGGAAAACAAGATAGTAATCAAGCAGTAGAAGAGACTGAAACCAATTTCTTCTGTAATACTGCTGAGAAGTCTTCTTTTGCACATAGCTTTGGAAAATTTAACAATTCCCTAATGAGAGGGAATTGTCTGTGGGCAAGAAAGCTCTACTCTTAAAGAAGGAACTGTCAGGAAAGGCAGATGAAAACCCAGAAAAATGCCTCCAAATAGCAATGGCTCATTAATTATTAGGAAATATTAGGGAAAGACAAGACAACAGCAATCACTGCTACGAAGCTGTGACAAGATGTGCCAGCTGTGAAAAGCAGCATACATGACCAGCCAAAGCAAAGCTATCAGGACAAAGGTAGTAATGGCAGCAGAAGCAGTGGGCAGCTGATGGAAGGATCAACAACCCAAGTCTTCAATGAGCAGGTAAGGTGTCAAGGTTGACATCGAGCCAGGACACCATTTTAAGAGACAACCATTACATTTGCAGTACATTGACCCCCTTAGTAGGACCTCCCTAAGACCTCTAGGAGAAAAGGATGGGTCCAGATGCACACCCACACCCATACCCACACACACCCCTTGAGGCATATGAATAAGCCTACAGATACATGAAGTCACCACTAAAGACACTGTCTTCATCAAGTCATGGAAGCTGTGATGGCCAACAAACAATTTGGCTAAAGCAGCACTGGCCAAACAAAACTTTGGAGAAAACACCAAGCAATGAGTCTGAGAGCACAGAGCTAAAACACAGTTGCATTTATAGCAGACTCACAAACTGCTCTTTTCATAGCCAAAAGACAGTTTTTTGGTCTATTTATTTGCTTTTAAAGACAATGGAGCCCTCTCCTGTTACCCAGCATGTGGGATGTGAAACAAACATTAAATAGAGTATTTAAAAATAAGCATTTTGAATAATACATGTACTTTATTATGCCAAAACTGGCATTCTGTCAATGTGTTGATTTTAACCCAGCAGTGGGGAATACCAGAGTAGTCAGAATGTGTCTTCAGAAGCAACTTCACCAAAAAGAATAAAGGTTTCTAGAGGTCATTTTACCTCTGCCCAAACAGTCCTACCACTGCTTGTATTTACTGTGTTCAGTCTTCAGATGAGTTGCCTGTTTCCTCTCTAGACACCAAGACTTGCCTTCCTCCTCAAAATAATTCAGGACTGTGGACAAATTATTTTCTTGGTTACTTTTTTTTTTTTTTGCAGTCCTGTGGAAATCTATTGGATGAACATCTATATTAGAAAAAAGGATACCATTTGACCTTGTCTGTCTTACTAAATTGTGCTTTGGTATCTCAGTGTTTTTTCTGTGACTCCTCTTTCTAACCTTGTTTCTCCCTTGCTGCCTACGTTCATGTGTTTTTTCCTCGGAGATGTTATTGTGGAACCAAAGCACTGGATAGTTCACTACACCAGAAATTTTTGCAGCTAGGTTTTGAGAAAGGCTTTTTTTTGTGACATATACAGTGGAATAAAAATCACATATTACTGATGAGGATTTTTTTTTACCTGGTAGCACCAGGAGATGTTTGCAGAGACTGACACTGTCTGAATACTTATCTTTTACTGCAGGTATTGCCTTGAAAAGTCTTGATTTTGTGTCAGCTTTGATTAAGCGTGGCTTGTCTCTCTTACATGAGACATTGTGACAGGTTTTCTGTCTTCCCAGCATGCTTGTTGTAGATGTTCTCAAAAACTGGTGGCTCTAATCATCCCTTCCTTTATTCTTACTGGTAACATGGATGAAAACATCCCTCTTTTATTTTGCAAGGCACTAAGGAAAACAACACATATTCTGCGTAATGATTACAGATGGAAACATCTTGCAATATCCTACAGGGAAGAAATCTCAGTCCTTTGCTTCCAATGTGTTTTCTTGCTATGTTCCCATATAACTCTTTCCTCCTGTCCAGGAAAGAGCAATGCTAAGGACAAGATGTCCCATCAGCTTGTCTTTAACAGTGCCCACTAAGTTAAACTCATCAAAGCAATTTCCCAGAAAAGTGCCAACAAAACGAAATGATGACCTACTTGTGGGATCATGATAGCAATAATCACAATCAGATAGTTTACCGTATATGAACATTTTCACATTTGCTCTTCCCTTCAATAAAAGCTTTAGGAAAGAACGTGAGTAGATGAAGCAATGAAAGTTTAGCTGGGTTAAGTTTAGTTTAGTTTAGCATCAAAGATGGGTAACCCTGATGAGCCTCTGTGATCATCTCGGCAAGAAGCTGGAGTCCTAAGTGGCATTTTACCTGAAAGTTTGTGGAAAGAAAATGTTGTCACTTCAGTAATGCCTTGCTGAACAGCAGCTTTTCCCAGCTCCACAACACCAGGACATGGTAATGGCCTTCTGAATTGAACAAATGTGTCTCTCTTGGCATACTGGATCCCATGCTTTCACTCTGGCTTGCCCAGATGTCCCAAAGAATATTTTCATGGGTGACCTCTCGGCTGCCTACAAGGAGGGCAGGGAGTGCATGGGCTACAGGAGATGTCCTGTGCTCAAGCACCCAGGAGGGAAATACTTGCTGGAGTTGTATCCACAGCGAGCAAGAGCATTGTATTAGCAGTTGGTCATCTTCAGATGGCATCCATGTTTCTCCCCATTTTTGGCAGACACTTTGCCTGCTTTACAGGCTGTATTGGAAAGATGGAAAGCAGCCCATGCTCCAAGTGTTCAAATAGCTGGCAGGACTGGTCCCCAGTGATGTCCTAGAGATGCTAGTTGAGCATCTTGAGACAAAGAAGCCTTGCCCTTCCCTCCTTCATTTCTACTTCAGGTTTTGCACAGCTTAAAGGGTAGTCATCAGCCCCCTTCCTGCCCATTACTTTACTGACTGCACTGGAGCTCAGGTACAGACCAAGGGTCTAGCCTTGGTTTTTCCCTTACTATATCAACTGATTCAGAATATTGACTTTAATAGCTGAAGAGTGGATTGATACACATCTATCTGCCCACTGCAGATCAAAAAAGCAAACTGTTTTTGCACCCTGTGAAAACATAGCCTGCTCCTGCTGAAGTCAATGCACAGAAATGCTGCATCAAATACATTAAGGAAGCAGGCTGATAAAAAACCATTTTGTTCAGATGAAAAGTGGGTCTAGCAGTCTGATTTTGACTCAAATCATGCATTTAAACTGAAAAGTTGCTTTTTCTTTTGAGCTTACACCTTAATATTTCCTGCCTTTAAAAAAAAAAGAGTGGAATTAATAAACATCGCAAAATGGGAATTCAGATTTTGATGCTTTTCTCTGCAAGAAATACAGACATAGGACTAAACAAAATATAGGCACAAGTTCAACCTTGGAGAAGTGATACCAACCTGCTCCTGATAACTTAGGTGTAAGAAGGAGTTACTTCCTTACACAGATTGCATTTATAAGGAGCTTTTCTCCTGGACTTGAGATGCTTGCTAGGCATAGATTACTACCATTTTACATCACTTCTTAGTGGCTGTGGACTGATGATTTTCAGGACATGATGCAAAATGCCATTGCTCTTTCCTCAGGCTACTAGAGACCAGGAAAGATAGACTGATGACTGTTGCTGGATGTGTTTAGACGTTTCCTGTTTATATTTCTGGCTACTTTTTTTTCTGGTTATGAAGATAGCAACAAAATTATTGGGTTCAATGTCTGTCTGGAGCAGCCAGAGGCAAGGGCTTTCCCCATTGGTGTGTCAATACAAGTAAAGAAATAATAAATATCCAGTTTTGGCTCAGGATTATGATGCACAATACGAAAATAAAAACCATGCCATGTGCCAATCATTCAATCTGTTCATTCAAGCCAGACTATCAGCTTTACCTACAGACACCTTTGTTTGTCTGTTTAAGTCACCATGACTTAAAATGGGTGAGATGCTGATAACTGACTTTATCTCTCTGACTTTGTGAGCTGCTTAGACTGGCCTGGTAGCCAAATTGTTTGTAAACGGAGATAGTTGCAAGAGCTGTCCCAGTAGGTTGCAAGACTTTAATTTAATCTCAGTCCCAGCCAGATAACTAATAGAAAGTGATCAACCAGTTAAAGATGTTTAAGCACATGGAATACCATGACATTATTTACAGCTATGTGGCACTGAGCTTCCTGCCCTGGCATTTAACTCTCCTAACATGTTCACTGTCCAAATCACTTGACTGCAGCAGATGGGCAAAACTGTGCCCATCCATGACTCTGAAAAGCAACCTAGTCAAAACTGTCTTGTTTTGAATGTTTTGGTTAGGGCCAGGTTACTTAAATCTGCTTGCTACATTGTCTAGTTTCAGAATTATGAAAGCCAGAACATACATATGGTGGCATTTACTCCATAATAAAAAATATTCTTCTATAACCCTAAAAACAGCTTCAGGGGTACAAGCAATAGTGTATAGGTGGTAACAAACACATACAAATACATTATATGGAAATGCTCTACAAGTGACTCATAGCAACCTGCCTCTTCCCACGGCCCCCATTTCTGTAGATATTTGACACTGGCTGTTACCTTGAGACTTTGCTTCTGAGACAAAAACACCTTCCCTCAAATATTGCTGTTCTAGTCATGATCGAACATGCAGGTTTCTTTTGTTCAGAGGGGTAATACTGGCACCTCATTATATGACACAGCACAGACCCTACACCAAATCTGCACTGCTGTTGCACAGTGATGGACAGCATTTGAAATAATTTTTGTGTTATCTTACATACTGTCATCTAGCCATTCAGCAGCACAGAGATTTGCACTGGGCTCAGAGGTCTTAGCCTTCCCCAGTATAATTGCAGTAGATCAGATGTGGTGACTTGAGAGCCTCTTCTGCTTTCTCCTCCAAATCATTTCTTCAGAAATCACACTCATGACTCAATGAGAACACCAAACCACATCCTGACACTATTTGACCTGGTAATTAGCAAGGACCTCTGCGAGGAATGATTGAAACACTTGTTTTCAAGAACAAGGGATAAACCTCCATGCTGGCTAGTAAATAAAAAGGAAGTTGGCAGATAAGATGCTGTTAGAAAAAGGTGAAGACATGTCCTACCTTTGGAGAGTTGAGCTAGAAGCAAGCTTGAGATTTGAACAAAAAGTGATGTAGAAAAAGAGAAAGTCATTTACAGAGAGGATTTGTTTTAGTGTTTTAAAATACTTCCAGACATGAAGAAAGCTGGGGACTTCTTTCAAAGGGGGGAAAGTTTACACCCAGGAACAATCAATGAGGGACACAAATACTTAAGAAATTACTGGTGTAAATGTATAAAAGGCCAAGTTAAAAGAAAAAAAAAATATTTGCCTGTGTGAGATCTTTACAGAGTCTAAAATACAAGATTGGAGAAAATATTTCATTGCTACCCAAGAGGTCTTATCTTCAAATGCCCTCCTTCCCCATGCACAAATCTCACAAAATACATTTACATTTTTTTAAAATGTGCAGCACAGCCTCTTCCAAGTCCCACAGACAAATTCCAACTGTTGTACAGCAGCTGAATGCAGTGCTTCTATTAAACTCTGTGCGGTGGGCTCCTCATCCCCCATGGGGAGTTTAATATATGGTTTCAATTCCAAAACAGCATCCCTTTAGGGACATCTTCTGTTTTTATTTATGTAGCCCAAGAGATGGTACAACTATGTATTGAGAACAACTTTAATGAAAATGAAAGGATATTTTCAATACAAAACTAAACAATTAATTGGACACTTTTGAGAACAGGTATATTACACCCTCATCATACATATTGGGGGATGCTAGACTTTAAATCTGATAAATAGGGTGTCCTTGTATTCTTTAACCATCCTCCGGGGAAAGTAGTTTGTAAAATAGTAAAATTGCTCAGGCACAAATATTTATCACAGATCCAATAAGATTTTATGCGCCTTGTAACTACAATATTACATGTTTTATGCTCCTTCAATCTTTGCTTTAGAGTACATCCAGTTTCTTCAGTACAGATAATTTCACAACGAATGGAGATCTGTAAACAAAATTTTGTTACAGATCCATGAATACTAGGTGCCATTATTTCCCCTGTAATTTCAGTGAAGCTTTATTCTTCCTGAACACACATTGTTCATGTTCTAAAACCACCTGATACAGAAGGCATAATTACTTTTATTTTATGGGATTTGTCAGTTTAACACAGTTTTCAGTCCATTAGAGGTTAGCCACCATTATAATTTTAAGTGCCTGGCTAGTTCCTGTCGTTCAGTAGGTGCTGCTTTGTAGAACAGAACATCTTGTCCTTTAAAAGTATAGCACAGTGTCACAAAACTAAGGTGTGCATAAGGGTACACTCCATCCTGCCCCTGATATAAAGGCAGCTAATGGAAGTACTGCATATCCCAGCTTTATGTGTATGGCTGCCCAGGAGCCAGGTTGCTCCATGCAAACCAGTGCAATTCACTCACTGATGTCTGAGCATAGCTTGAGTACTACTATGGCTGTTGGAGTTAGGATTCATAGATCCTGGCCCCAGTCTTGACTGGGACACTGAGGTTTTACATTCACCATGATGAAGCTGTATCTCCACAGAAAGCAGCCTCAGCTCTGTAAAGCTACTAAGAGTTCACACAGCATTTCAACCCTTGATGCAGGCTGTGAGTATCTGAAAAGAGCAGTGGAGTACTAAGCAACCACTATTGGACCACTCCTTTCTCTCTGCTATGTCAGCAAGAAGAAGAAGGTGGAGATTCATTCGATTGCAAAATGCAACCAGTGCAGTCAGGGCAGTGGGGTAGGAGAATGAATCAACTGCTGAAGCAGCCCTTCTTCTGGCAGTCCATCTCGGGCTGACCTGGGCACATTCACTACCCCAATAAGGAAACTGCTGCATCCCTTCTAGCACAGTGGGTGGGGAAATCGTTGTTTGTGCTGCTGCATGAGAACAGGCTGATGCTTGACATTGCCAAATTGTCATCTTCTTCCCTGCTTTTTTCCTTAGGGTTTTATGCTTTTGTTGAGGCTTTATTTCTCCTTTTGAGTCCTTGGACCTGCTGAATACCTCTTTCTCTGATCTTGCATGTCATTTAGCTCATGGACTTTACCATGTCTTAATGGCAATTAGTGGAATAATGCAAGGTCACACAGCTGCACTGCTCCACATGGAGCCTTGGAGCAGCCAGCTGAAACCTGGACTGAAGGTTGGGTAGGTACACTGCTTGTTTTATTGGTGCAAACTCAGTCAGCATCATCTGTGCCTTGGCGATAGCTGTGTAAGCTTCCAGCTTCTGCTCCCTTCTCCACTCCCATGGCTCCCATGCTGCTTTGGCATACCCCTATATACAGCTTTCCCCCACTTTTGCTAGGAACAGAGGTACTTTCAGTTCAAACGACCTTTGTTTTATAACAAGGGAATAGCAAGTAGCATTTGCTTAGGTGAAGGTATCTTAACTGCCTCTGACAGGCTGTGCTGAGCAGATCATAAATAGCTTGCCACACCCTGTAGGCAAAAGCACCATCTCTATCTGACAAAGAGACAGGACACAAACCAAGCCAAGGCTGAGGCAGCCAATGTATTATCCTGCTCTTGGTGGAAGCAAAGCACTACAGGGCCTCAACAGATGTACACGACTTGCTACAGAGCTGAAGAGCATCCTTGCTCTGGTAGCACACACAGCAGCCTCAGAGTCCTGCTCCCCGCCCCACAGCAAGAGATATTTTTCCTTAATGTGTATTTGACTTTCTGAGAAGTAAGTATGGCTTTTGAACAGAGGTCAGCATGTCTGGATAGCAGAGTGTCCTGACACAGCAATCTGCAACTTATTTAAACATTTTATGGAGACATTCTGCATTATTATTTAAAAAGATAGCATATTCTGGGTGTTTCTCCAATAATTTAGAGACATTAATTCCCTTGCATAGCATGCATTATACTGCAGGCTATTGTAATAAATAAGTGCTGTAATTATTGGACTGATTGTCAAAAAAGCTAAAACAGTCATTTTAATGAATGTTTCTGCTGATGTTTTAGCTGTTATGCTCTGACTGGAACTTAAGCAGCACCACAGCTCCTTGGCAGAGGAGAGGCCACCGTTCCTTTTACTTTGGTCTTTCTCCCCAGACCTACCTTCTCAACTCCCCTTTCCACCTTTCACCATGTCTGCTCTACCTCAAAGCCCACGCTTCAGTGGCACATGTCCAGGATCAATAACTCAGCAGCAGCATTGCCTGCAGCAAGAGCATTTATTCCTGTGGCCTTCTGCCTCCTACATGCCCCAGTATGTTCTCCATGGCTCTGTCTTCCTCAGCAGAGGGAAGAAGAAGTCATTGCAATCCAAGGAAAAGTCATGGTGTGGCTGTTCTGTAATCTGTGATGAGTAGAAAGAACAAGCAAGATTTCTCATCCTATTTTTATTACTGTAATCACCAGGTAGTGCAATTGTTATCTTGATGTATGTTACTGGAATAACATGTATTGAACAGCTCAGGGGATAATGATTTTTTATTGTAGAGTGATTCAGCATTAAGACAAATAAAGTACTTTCATCTCCCATGGTACTTGAATAGTGTCTTCTAAGTGTCCCCAACAAGACCATATTAATTTGTAAAGGATGTTAAACTTCTGAGAAGTTGGACAACAAAATGGGAAGGGAGAGAGGGACAGAGGGAGAGAACAAAATAGAAAAGTGTCCTGCTGAAAGGCTTGGCAACCTACCATAGCTCCAGGTAAGTAAGGGAGATGAAGAAGAGGAACGGGCTTTAGAGTGGAGGGGCCAGGTAAGTGCAGATATCCTGAATTTTTCATCAAGTGCTGTCATTTGGTAAAGAAGATTGAAACTTCTAAGAATCTCTCACAGATGTTTTTTTTAAGTAGAGAGTGAGTGAGAGATGAGATTGGATAACCTGCAGAGGTGCTTTCCACTCTGCATTTCTGTGGTTTAAAGAGCTGGATCACAAAGGACCAAAGACCTTTAGTCATATGCAGGTATGTGAGTGAAGGAAGAGGACAGAAATGGCACAGAACTGAGAACAAAGGAAGAAATCGGTGGGTAGCTTTTCCAAGCAGAGAAGCAAAAACAGAACAGCTATGGAAACTTTTTGCAAGTTTCCTCCTGTTTTCAGGCATGTCTAGAGGCGACCTTTTATGTTATCTATTTAAAGATAGCAAAATACTCTTGAATTGTCAGCAGATGAGCAATTGTGGAGATACTCAGCTTCCTGCCTGATGTCAGCTGGCAAGGATTGCTCACCTTCCCCCTCTCTACTAAAATTAGTCATGAAGCTCCTAGTGACTTCAGTGAAAAGTAGTCTGAGTCTTCATACATTTGAAAGCTTCCATCCTTCAATATGCTGGTAAATTTAAGAATGCTAGACCTCCTTAAGGAGGCCAAAAATTTGTAGAAAGGAACATTTCAAGTTTAAAAGGTGTGAGGTGCTTTTAAAGAATATATAATCATAATAAAGATTATTGCTTTTCTGGAGGGAAAAAAAATATCTTAAAACTCTCTCTGTCCATCCACTGCTTTTTCTTCTTGCCTTAAAAGCAGTGTCCCCTACCATCCAAACACACATAGACTGAACACTTTATGTGAATATTGCCACTGGATCCATAGAATAAATTCATGGGAAAACAGCAGTCTTCTGTCGGATAGGTTCTGTGGGAAATTATGACATTTTTCAAACCCTTTATTCAGACAGGAGGAAACCACCAAAAGACTGCCCCAGCAGGCTCCATCTATGCCATCTAGTCCATCTGTGCCACCTACAGAGGTGACCCCGCAGTTGAGACACTTAAACTCAAAGATGCTTCCAGAGGGGCCTCAGTGTTGCTACTTCCAGAAGCAAATTGGAAAAGCAGATGAGATTTCTGATCCATCAAATTCAATTCACGGCAAATTCGAGGCGTTGAGCCTTGACAGCTCCTGTGTATGATGCCTTCTTCAGGCCTGCCAGCTGAAGTAGACTAGACACAGCCTGTACATACTGACTGGCAAATGGAGATCATATTACAGCAGTGTTTTTGAAGGGATGGAAAAATGCAGTGCTAATTTCCATTTCTCTTCACTTCTTATGTTTCAAGAACATACACACTCATATAGCCAAGTCCTCTAGTGTATCATTGGGCAGAAAACCAAGACTGAGAGGTTTTGCAAAGCCTGTTTTCACCATTATGTTCCTTCTTCAACACAGACTTGAAAATGGCCAAGTTGAAACTGAAGACTTCAGAGGTATTCCCAGGTCTAAAGGGTCAGATCTTTGTATTAAAATAAAACCCCATCATGAGTGAATGCAGTATTTATATAGGTCTCCTCAAAGAAAAAAAATTCAAAAACGTAAACCCAATACTTTGATCCCATGCTCAAAATAATGTTTCTGTTACTCAAAGAGAAGGAACATATTTATGTATTTTCTACTAAAAAAAAAAAGGCATGCTAAGATACAGCATAAGGCTTTAGGTAACACATTGTTGTCACTAGTGGTGTCTCTATCTAGGTACAGAAATCTTCACTGTAAATATCTTTGTTATCTCAGCTAAGGTTTGTTAACATTTCCCAGCATAATACCTGGATTTTCTTTAGAATTTGTTCTAACTTGCAGGATTTGGTTCTGCTTGTATTTTTGAAAAGTAATGCATTTTTGTTGAGATAAAGGGTTTCAGTAGTGTCTCAGCAGCAGAGGCACCAAACTAACGACAAAGATCACTGCTTGCCCTGCTTGTACTTTTATCAGGTTAGATTTGGGCTGACAGCATATAATGCTGTTGTTCCCAGCTCCTTGGCTGATTGCTTGACCTGGTTTTTAACCCAAGTAACCTTCCTGTGTCTCTCTCAAGCTGAACAGTAATGACAGTATGCTCTGTGCCATCTATGCACACCTTGTGATCCATTTCATTGGGCATATACGTGACAATATACATTGTAATCCATTGTCTCAATAAATATTTAGTGCAGAGATTTAAGCAGAAACTGCTCATAGTTTTCCATGTGGATCAGTCTCAAGACTACTTACTTGGAGATACTATGAATACCACATATCTAATTTTTGTGCCATTAAGAATAAACTGTCACCAGTCACTTTTGCTATAGGCTTGTGATACTGGTGGATGGCAATGGTGATTCATCAAGTAGTATTTGGCTGTATTTTCCAGCCATTTTGCATTGCAATGTCTATCATCTTTGTTCTTTGCAGTCAGAGACTTAGAACAATGTGCTTCCTGGACTGGACATATGAGCATCTTTGAACAAGCTCAGTCTGTACGTGAGGATGCAAGCAACCTTCTTTCTCTACATGATGGGAGCATGGTACAGGAAATTCCATCAGTTTCTCCACACTTTTGGGCTTTTTTGGGCTGGTTTTCTTTATTTTTCCCCCTTTTTTCCCTCCACACATTTTACTGGAGGTCAAGATACTATGGAGAAAGTCAGGGATTGAGGCTAAAGTCAGGACAAGCCAAGAGGACAAATAGCAGTGAGCTGGGGTAGATGAGAGGACTAACTTGCAAGGCAGGTGACTGATGTAGCTTTCATAGATAAGGCTAATAGAAGCAACATCAAAACTGTTAAACCGCACATTATTCATTTTGATATGCTGCTAATAGTTACACTGAGCCCTTCTCATCACCTTCTATATTTTTAATACAGTCTGATAATAACTCTTGATCACTCCTTCAACCTTTACAGACCTGAAAAAACAATATTCATAACATAGAACCATTACACAGTTTTCAGTTGTGCTTACAAAAAAGCCCCAAAACAAATCAACAACAACCAAAAATAACAAACACCCCTCCCCTCCCCCACCCCCACCCCCCCAATGTTAAGATGTTCCTGACATTTTCTCCAAGAAAGGCAGAATTCTTTTAACAGGTGAGGAATTTCCATTTCACAAACTCCCTGAGCCTGCAAGAATTTCACTGCAACACTGGATATTGTAAGCTCAGATGTTTCAGCCTAAACAAATAAATGGCAATATTGAACAGACCTGTCAAAGAATCATAGCTCTCAGGGAAAAATTCAGTGCCTCAGATAATAAATCACAGGAAAAAATATTAAAAATAAATAAGGACAATATTGCACCTTTACTCTTCCACTTTCTTGCTATCCCAAGAAAACCAGGAAAAGGTTATTCCTTTTAGAGTTTTGAAAACTAATTTGAGGCAAGAATGGCATTCAGAGTTTAATCAGCAATGTACTCCATGGAGCCTTGCATATATGGATGTTGTAGACCCCAAGTTTTTGCTGAGATAATTTACTGTTGCATTATTCCATTTTTATCCTGTGTATCCCTATTGATTTCAGCATAAAATTGGAATACGGCAAGGATGACTCAGACCCACTGCTTTAGTTTCGAGGTAGATGGCCCAGAGACAGCTAGAAACAGTAGAAATTCATTTATTTAAACTCATCCTGTCCTTGAAGCAAAACATTGGTTAAAAAATAAGATGACTCCTGAAGAGCTCTGATCAGCAGTGTAGCTTAATGGCTGAAAAAAATACACTTTTTGTAAGTAGATTAAATGCAGTCTTTAGAAGAAAGTGTGCCATCTCCTCTGAGACATGATGGTGTGGCACAAACACAGCAAGATGATGGCAGGAACCTGACATTTTAAGTGTCAAAATAGGAGTGGTTTTGAAGTTGAAGTTGGCATTAAGAGGCTCCACAGCTTCAGCATTTTAGGATTTCCAAGAAGTTGCTGAAGAGGGATTTAAGAACATGCGTTTCACGTCACTGTTGCCCCTCATTACACTGCATTAATTCAAGACTTCCACTAGTCATTTTCAGAGGCACCAAGAGAAATATATTTTCTGTTTTGCGTAGAAAATGATTCTTCCCTTAGAGCAGCTCAGAAAGACAATTTCTTACTCCTGCCTTTCTCTAGTGCTGCATGTACACTACTTCATAGGGTAGCAGAGCAACTTCTCTTAATTCCTGCCATCTCCGGAACCCAAAGAACTAATGATCTCTCTAATCTCCTCTTGTGAGATAGTCCTTTGAACAGAATTAAGCCAGAGTAACTAAAGGTCTTATCTTTCTCAGAAGGTTTTACCCTACGTAGAATGAGCTATGGCAGACTGTCTGAAACAGACATTAATGCATAAACCCCACAAATACAGGCATCAAACTGCATGAAGGCACAGGCAGCAAGAAACTGCTTTGAAGCTCCAGCAGACTGACAGCAGAAAAAGAATTTTGAAGTGACATCCCTGTTCCCTGGTATGGCCTGCAGAGGAGAGGCATTGAAGAGTTCTTGGCATTAGCACCACCTGGGTATTACTGAGTTTACAAGTTTCATCCTGATTTGGGAAAGGAAGAATTAGAATAGAGCTACACTCAGCAGGAGTAGGTGCCTTCCAGTCTTGGTTGAAAAGTTAGCCTAGTTGTTCCAGCAGAAGTGTGACCTGCCTGTTTCCCTGTACACCTGTTCTTTGCTGTGTTTGGAAATATACATCACCTTATCAACAGGAGACAGAAAAGGAAGAGCAGGAAGGAGCTACAGCAGGAGTCTTCCTGCAGTTCCATAAGAAAGAAGGAATAGGACAGAGGCTGAGCACCTCCTACCACATAAGCCATGCCTTAGAACCCCCAGTGGTGGGAGTACAGCAGAGGGAAGGAATGAAAGGTGGGTTAATGAGGAGCCCAGATACCTCTTGCCTTCTGTTATCTGCCTTTCTATCTGTCATCCTCCTTTCCATTTCCTCTGAACTTAAAAAAGTCCATAAAACAAAACTTGAAAGGTGTTATTCCCCCTGCCCTTCCCCTTTTGGTGTGTTTTGTCTTCCTTTTTTTTGTGTTTGGTTTTGGGTTTTTTTTGCTAGATGTTTTGCCCCACTGTGAAAAAAAAAAAGAAAGAAAGAAAAAAGAAAAATTAACTGGCAACACATTTAACCAAGAGTGTTAAGGTTTAACACCTGGATCACTCTGCAAGCTCACAGAAAATGTCTGTCCCCCATTTCCAACAAAATAAAATGCACATTTTATTTGGATGGAGCAGGAGGTTACATAGTAATGCATTAGACCAAGAAATCTTACATTGTCACAGAACAACCCTGCTTGTGAAAGCTACTGCAAAATATGCTGAAGAAAAAGACTGGGAGGATCCAATCTAGAGTTCAATTTATTACCCCTTAACAGGACATGATGTGCAGACAGACCTGCAGAGAAAAGCAGATGGGCATGTTTTTAACCAATGACTGATGCAGCAAAATGATTTCATTTAGTTTGCAAGGAATGAGAATTAAGTCAAATTGCATCACATGGCATTAGGCTGGGTCTATGGGTGTTACACACTTAGGTACTGCACTCCAGCTGACTTGTGCTGTCTTTATAAGCTGAATCATCGGGATTGTGTGGCTGAGCCTTGACATAGCAAATACGGAATGAACTCTGCTGGGAAGTCTCATACCTCTCCAAGACTATGATGAGATGAAGCAGGTGGTTGTTCCTATGTAGCCACTTGAGACTTGTTTGAAAACCGGTTTATTCTTCTGTGACTATTCCCCACACAGTTTCTTCCTGAAGAAAAGCACTTAAGGAACCCATTTTCTGCATCGGAGCCATTACAAAGTTGCAAGGGATGCAGAAGACTCTCCTTAAAATTCATAGATAATTTGTCAAAAGCCTGAACTGGGGAGCCAGCCTCTGTTTCTTGAAGAACAAAACAGCCTTTTCCTACCACAGTTACCAAAATAACACAGTCAAAATCCTACAGCTGAAATGAACCTTTATTTGTCAATGACCTAAGTGATCAGGTATAAATATTTGAAATCCCACTGATACTTGATTCTCCAACAGTAAGCAAGAAGTGATGAAAAACTGGAAATGCACACATTTTCATTTCTGCTTGGAAACCAGCTCAGCAGAGAAAGACAGCTGCCTATGTGACACCTGTGCTCTGACCACAGCAGAAACCAATGTGGGTGGAGGACAATTGGAAAAGGAATAAATGGCTCAGGAGAGCCCCTCCACCGCTGTGTCTCCTTATCAGACCTGCTGGGATAACTCAGGGTTTTGTCTGACTTGCTGTGGAAGCTTCATGGCAGACTTCTCTTAGCTGACAGCATAGTCAATGCATAAGCTATGCTGAAGAAAAACCATTAAAGGGCTAATGATTATTTGCAAGAATGGATATGAGCTAATGTCTTATCTACATGACCTGCTTATTCATTACTAGCTCATATACCGAATGTTTTAGGCCCAGGGAAAAGGTTGATAGAAACATCTTGATGGACCTGAGTGGGATTTGCTATATGAAGTGTTCTTCATGCTGGACATGGTCATTTGGAAATGCCATAATTAGGGTTTAACATACCATATGTACTCAACTCTAGGATGGCCTGATCAGACAGAGCAAATGCCAGAGACTGCACACCTGCTCTTTAAAGTATTTTATGGATTTATACTGTATGTGTGGCTCTGTCCTCTGGTGACTGACCAACTTGAGACTTTTCCTTCAGAGGCAAACAACCTAAGGGCTTGTTAAACACCTTATGGTCCCAAGATGTGGTCCAAAACAAGGCTAAATATGTTTTGTCCAACTATCAACACAACCAACATAAAATAGAGTTTGCTTTAGGGCACCAAAAGTTGAACCTTAGTCTTCAATTATCCATGAGCACCATTCCTTGCCCTCTTTTCCTGTAGCTCTGAAACTGCAGAAATGGTAACCAACTTCATTAATACAGGAATGATAAACATTTACTGCATGTACACCTACCCCATCTACAAACAAAGGAAAACAGAGGTTTAAAAGCATTCCACTCAGATGAGTTGTGGGGTCTGTTGTCCCCATTGCAATTCATAAATTTGGAAAAGGACAGTTCTCATATCATAAAGTCCCATATTAAAAAAAAACAACCAAAAAACAACAACAAAAAACCCCAAAACAACCCAAACAAACCCAAAGAACAACCAAAAAAACTCCACTACTCTGAAGATGTAATTAAGAATGCAGAAAGACAATTCTATGTAGCTAATGCTCCAGAGTGTATACTGCCTGGATTTTGACCTTTTAAAACTCCATTGAGCTATGTAAATACAGTACCAAAGAATGTGCACTGTTCACGAGCAGTTTGCTAGCATCAGTTGGAAAAAGACCTACAGTTTTCCCTAGTGCCATATGGCCAGTGATCTGACACAAATGAAGGCTCTTGATTGATCTGCACAGGACAGACCCACCGTGGAAGTTGTGTTATGGCCCTCTTCCCCTTTATTGTAATATCTCTTTGACTTAATCCTGATTTTGAGTCAGCCACACAACAGTACAAAGCCTCCTTCCACATAGTTAACATAGAAACTGAATTAACACATTTGCTGTTAAGACTTGGCTTCTTCCCACAGCCAGGAAAAGGACAAAGGAACAAAGGGATGCTTATGTACATCTCCCATGACATCGCAGCTTTTCTGTGTTTAAATTATCTGCCTTCTGCTCTACTGTATTTTGTTTATTCACATAAGCATTTATCTGATGCATTAGAAAGAATGAGTAGTTTGGCAATCAAAGGACCAGATGCAGAAGTGGTTTTACGAAGTAGCAGAATTATTTCCTGCAGATAAATCACCTGGGCCATGACCTTTTCCACCCCCATTCACCCAACTTCTATTGAAAACACTCACTGTTCCCAAATATTTGCGAGATAATTGATGGCAAGGAAATAAGACAACAGTACTCCCAGATTACCATCCTACTCCTTGTGTAACACAACAGTCTCAGGGTGATCAATTTATGCATGTGGATTTTTAAAAGTTAAATAAAAAATTCTTGTCAAGCTTAGTTGTACAAAAGCACTATCAGGAAACCAAAGGTCCCAGGCTACATAAATTTCTTCATTAACTTTTGCTGTTCTCTCATCAGATGCTACAATTGGTTTCTTCCTAGGTCTTTCTGGTAGTTTCTTAAGTTACAGCATCCTTTCTGGGACAATAAACAAATGAGTAATCTAAGAACCAAATATAAAAAATTTGATTTCCAGGCCAATATTTCTGTGACAAAAATGGACCCACAGGACTAAAAAAAGAAGCTTTAATTCAGGAAAAGAATATAAACCAAAACCAGTGGTCTGTGAAAGTCTCCTCACAAGTATGGTGACCTCAACACTTTTTTAAACAAAAAAAAATTGAACAACTTTTTTTGGTTTAGGCAACATGCATTGATGAAGCGTGAGGGGATATAAATCACATTTAGGCAAACCGATATAGAAAAACAGCATGCAATGGATGCAAAGTCGGACAAAAAAAAGTTCCAACAAGAATATGCTTGCAGGGCAAAGAGTGAACTCAGACTTTCTTCAACGCACAACTGAGGACCACAAAGTATGAGAGCTGAACTACTTCCTGTGGCTTTACATTCAGTTCAGACCTGGTAGCACAGGTGAAGCATAAATGATGATGCTTAGATATTACTAGACTTCACCTGGGTAGGAGGGAGTTGGTAAGGAAATAATATACATTTGTCCAGGCTCTATAGTAAGTGCCATTTTGACCAATCTCTTAAGGATAGCACACTCTATGCAGCCTTTGCATTTGTAACAGACCCAAGTGTCCATGAGCACAGCACACGTCCCCACACCCTCTTTCTTGCTCTGACAGTTAGGAAAACATTGGCAGTGTCATTCTAGAGGGAATGTCTATTGGAGCACTATGTATGTTCAAGGGAGTGGATGAAACAAAAGCCAAATACACATAGGAAGCAGTAGCCAAAACAAGGTGGCATCAAAAACTCGCGCATAGCACCTAGGTATAGCACAACCTGTCTGCAGCTAACACAGCTGGGAGGACACGCAAGTGGAAGGAGAGGGAAGCAGTTCCAGTTTGGATGTGCTCCCAGGATTTTGAGTCATGATACATGCAGCTAGCCAAAAGTGCTCCTGCAAAGTCTAAAGAAGGGAAAGTGAATCATTTTAGACATTTTCTCATGTTATTTAAGCACCTGAATGTGGTCCAAGTTCTTGTGCCTGAAAGGTAGAAGACACACTACAAAAACGTTGCTGCTGTAGCCTTAATGAGCATGGAGCCCACCCAAAGTCCATCCAAACCCAGCTCAGACATGTAGAGGAATTTACACAAAGCTTTGCTTTCTAAAACTGCCAAAATTGACCAAAGGTATACCAGAGAGGCAAAAGCTGAGAAACGATTTATATGTTTTGCAGAGTTCTTTGCCATCTCCAGGGGCCAATGTAGTCTTAGGCACATCTTTGACACGTTTCACAGCCACCGTCAATTAACTGATGCCCTTTCCACTCCATACATCCCACGGCAGAGAGCTACCACTTCTTCCTCACCTTCCCACTCAGACCGAGATGCAGAGCATACAGAGTTGAAATGGACCCACAAGAACCATCAAGTCCAGCTTGCAAGTAAATAGCCTGTATGGGGATCAAACCCATGACCTTGGATTATTGGCACCATGCTCTAACCAAGTGAGCTAATCTGACTGCCTTGCCCCTTTGCTACTGCAGAGCAAATACCACCTAACTTCTCTAGGCATCCTTCTTCTAGCTGCATAATTCTGTAGAGCCCACACCAGAAGCTGTCCCTGATTTAGGGCCTATATTTCTTCATTCCGCTAAAACTACGGCCTCACCTATGATAATTCCCTGCTGCATCTCCCTAGTAATCTTTCCAGGCTAGATTCCTCACTGATGCAAACCAGTGGAACTACATTGATTTCAACAGAGCTCTGCTGGTTTTGTCAACTGAAGACATATTTCCTCTGGCTACACAGTGCTCAGGCTTTTCCCTTTTACACTGGCAAGTTACAAAGCACTGTTTGCAATTATGTATTTCTATCACAATGTGCAGATAGGAAATTAGTCTTCTGAGGCTTTCCCTCAGTCTCTCCCACCAACTCCCTGCTCAGTCCTTGAAAAGGCCATTTGAGCATGCAATATTAATCATCTGCTGTGCAATAATCTTGGAAAAATATAATATATTCTGGCAAATCACAGGCCCTCCAGAGGAACTGCCTGTCTCTGAACGAACAGCTCTCATCCATTATCAGGCAGTGACAAACACAGTGCCTCACTTATTTGCCCCATCAGCATGCAAACAGCAACTCAATTCAATTGTGAGAAATGGGAGGAAATGATCTGTATTAATAAATGGCAAGAGCATGAGATAGCCCGATTTCAGAAAATAAGATCAAAACCAGTGAACTCCCTTCATTGTCTCATTTGATACCTTCCCTTTGCTGTAAATGCAGCACTGGGAGTAATTAAGCTTCTGAAAAGAAGTTTCATAGTGAAGTCACATTGCCCAAAACAATTAAGACAAACATTTTGTGCACATTGTCATCTGCCTTCACCAGTGTTTAAAGGTCAAAGAAACATTTCATTAGAATAAAAAAAAAAAAGAAGGGAAAATATAGGTAAACTGCTGTACACTCTCTGGGTATATCTAAGAACAATGCATGCAAATAGTCAATGTTCAATCAAATGAACATGCAGAATACCATCCATCTGGGTGGAAAATGCTGTACAAATGACTTACCATATCTTATAATATCTGCAAACCTTGACTGGAAGGTAGAGTCCTCCTATGCTGTGTGCTATAGGATAATGGGGAGGATGCTGCCCTGGTCTCACTGAAGTCTTGTTGATCCCTATTTTGTGTCCACTGGATTGATCAGATCACTGCTTGTCCAGTGGACACAAAATGGGGGTCAACAAGACTTCAGTGGTAGTAGTCAGATGAGGATTAGCAAGAAACGAACCCAGCTAGCCCCTACTGAGACTGTTGAACAAATGTAAATCACTGTTACTAAAATGAAAAAAAACCCTCTTCACCTGGAAAAAAAAAAGCCACCAAAAGGAAATGTTCAGTTGCACAAAAAATAGACCTAAAATTCTACCTACTTCTCTGTTCCTCCCTCTCATCACATTTCATGCTGGGAAGAATAGTAAAAGTGATATTGTGAGATTTGTTTTCACCACATTTTGGTTTTTGGTGGCTGGTTTTAGCATGGATAAGAGCCAGTGGTGGAATCAAGTTACAAAACAGTTCTTTGTGTGCTTTTGTCAGCATACTTTAAAGAATGCAGTCAGACTTCAGCAATAATACCCTCTTAATTATAGCTACAAGCCCCCTCAGATGTATAGGAAAGCACATTCATCTCCCTCATTCCTGAAGTGCAGTAAGTGATAGGCAGTGAATGAATTTATGGAGTACTTACAAATAGCTGTCAGATGCACTCCTACTTGTTTTTGTTCCATTGACTTTGTTTCTGTGGATGAATTTAGGATAAATTTACCCTCAGAGGGAGCAAAGTTACTTTTCCCCTCAGACATTCAGCCTGGGTATTTGAACAGGTGGGTTTGTCACCTGCTGTTAATGAGCCAAGGGTGAGGGGGAAATCGGGCTCGTAGGACATGACTGGGGAAGACTAGTTCGCTGCCAGGGAGCAGCAGACTGAACAAGCATCACATAAAAGCATACATATCTTTATCATATTTTCTTAGGATGCATAATTCTTTCAAGTCAGGAAATAGAAAATGACCTTTCCAAAACTTGAAAACAATGTGTTTTGGAGTGGAGGTGATTCTGCTCACTGGTGTCAGGCAGTTTCAGAGCAGTTAAAATGCTATCACCTGCAGTCATTTTAATTTACCTTTGCATTATGCTCAGATCCTTTCTGGTGCTATTTGCAAAGGACCTGCTGGGTGAACAGCCTGACCAGTCCAGATGTACCATTTTAGGAATCACCTCTCACAAGGACATTGCTACCATTTCAGCCTGCATCTCCAAATCAGTGTAGAGAGGCTTGGAAGAAGACACAGCCATCAGGACTGATCTTCATTTTAGAAAACAATGTAACCAATGCTACATCGCCATTGTCTGGCAATGAGAGCAGGCAGACTTTTTTTTGAACACCTTTTCCCCCGTAGAGAAGAACTGTTTTTCAAATCAAAATATTTCATGGGAAGTTGTCAATGTCTTTTTTTTTTTTACAAGAAAGTGTTTAAATGAACCATTTCTACTTTCTTGTTTTTGTTTTGAAAAGACATGAATGCTTCATTCCAATAATGTGAATGTATTTTGTTTCTACTTTTCCAGTTCTGTTCATTTCAGCTTGCATGGCATAATAAAATATGCATGATAACATTAAATTTACACACCTCTTTTATCACATGTATCCAACACATAATTTTGATAATAAATGATATAGTTCAGCTATTATTGAAATGAAATATTTTTATCTTACTGAACAAGTATGTTTTCATACTACGTGAATGAACAGAGTAGGATGAACTATTTCTGAAAGTTCAGGATTCATTTAATTTATTTTTACCAGCATTTTTGTTCTGTGACCTT
This sequence comes from Campylorhamphus procurvoides, assembly GCA_013396655.1. Lineage (NCBI taxonomy): Eukaryota > Metazoa > Chordata > Aves > Passeriformes > Dendrocolaptidae > Campylorhamphus > Campylorhamphus procurvoides. Next base: position 825,381 of record WBMV01004888.1, on the reverse strand, counting down.
TCTTTCACTAGCAATCTGTGAAAACCACTGTTTCTGCTGATGGAAGGTGGACCATCTTTCTCATGTGAGTTTGAACCACCACTTTCCCCTTCTTTGAATCCAATAACTACCTGTGCTTTTCCAATCATGGATTAGTTCCTGGTACTCCCTCAGCAGAGGATATGCTTACTTCTTCTCAGTGGGTAAATATGACCTGAGATGCCAGCTGAAATTTTGGGTCACAGGCACAGAAAAGGGTTATGCAGGGACCCATCCTATGTGATGCTCTTCCTACCGTGTCCCTGAAAATCAGAGCTGTCTTCACTTAGGTACCTATTAGATGGATTTGTAACATCGGAAATCTTCCCAGTTTGGGGTATTAATTATTCAAAATTAATAAAATGAAGACAAATACATTCATCACATGACTGTTCAGTAGAAGATGTGATGAAACAGAATTTATCAGCTCACTACTAAAATGAAATGAGAAAAACATTTAAGAGACTAGCATGAAATTCCTCAGCTATATCAACAGAAATATATAAAGCAGGGGAAGAGGGTCCTGGTAGTTTGAGTAAATTCTCTTAACTTTGCTAACCAAAAATTAAGGGAAAATAGTAGCCCATGCTTGGGGAAAAATTGCTTAGTTTTACTCTTTTTAGTCTTCTTTACTAACTACTGTAAAGATAAAAGACCATTTCTCAGTAATATCCTGACCTTTTTCTTTATGACTGCATTTTGATTATGCATAGTATTGTCTTATAAAACTACACTTCCTAATCAATAAGAACCACTAAAATAACTTAAAAATATCATTTAAATCCATCCCTTATTTGATTTCACCCAGCATCTGCTTAAGCATGCGACTTAGCATGTGATTTCATTCCAAAAATTGGATCTGTCAAAATAGCATTCTGGAGCGCTATGTTTATTGTATCTCAGTAATCTTTCATCAGAAGTGCTCCTTTTACAAGTAAAAGGATTCCTTTTCCTTAGCTGCTTGCCTTGCTAGCAGTCTGGTCCTGGTGAATAATTTGTTTGTGCCTTTTCACACATCATGGTGAGTAACGAATTTCCAACTGATCTCACAGACTGCTTCTAATTGCCTCGTGAATGCATTCAGTGGCATGTTCTAGGATGCTGGTTCCCTCCAACTAGGGTCAAGGATACCCTCTGCTTTCCTCAGCAGCCATACTTTCAAATTCCTTCACCAGACTTTCAGAGTCGGGAAGGAAGGCTATTGCCAGCCACATCTCTTGAGGGATGGGAGCACCAGGTCTCATGATTTAAGTATGGCCTTTGGAAAATTAATATCATTGTTGGCAAATATTTTCTGAAGCATAAGCCAGGAGTTTAACAATTCTGCTGGTGGTGTGTGATACCTGATGTCTTGGTTGACAAGACAGGACCAGGAGCCTCCACAGTCAAAATCAGAAGTACTTTAGCTATTTGCAGTGTGCTTAATCAGTAAGGCATACACCAGAGGCCAGTGCACCCACTGCACTCTCCCACTGCTTTGTTAATGCTCTGGAGTTAATGGAAGCAGTTAAACTTATGTCAAGGTCTGAAATAAGCCTCTAATTTTAACTGATTATGCACCAAGGACAGATACACCAAGCAATGAGAAGCTCTGTTTTTCAGGGGAAACTAATGATTCTGAGCACCTCAACTTTTGGACATCAGACTTGATGCCATCTTCAAAGGGTGTGAAAATGAGAAAGAGCAGAGCATGCATCCGCAAACATTAGACCTCTTCAAGGCATTTTGTTTTGTGTTTCAACAGCCACTTCTCACTTTTAAAAGATTCAGCTACATTTTTTGACAAAGTCATTTTTCAGTGTAGCACTGCATTAAAAAAAGCAAAAGAAAAATATGAACATCCAGGATGTTCAGAAATCTTTTATCATGTCTAATAATAGACCAGGGATTAGTTTTCTTGTCATTCAGCTAAATATTTTGAATTGCAAAAGTTTCTAGCTGAGCTTGTTTTCATGTAGTTTTAAAAGCACAGCCCAGACACTTCTTTAGGATGCACAGGTGAGCAACTGACATTTTCTAACCTGATTTCAATTATTTTGGAGCACCTTTTTTATGCAGAAGTTAAATACAGGATAGGTCAAAACCAAAGAAACTCTAGAGAAGTGTCACTCCAAATTCTCCACTATGCAAATGTAATTTTTTGCATTTCACTTTTTTTTTGTTTTGGTTTGTTTCTTTTGTTACTGTATTAAACAATTTGGAAGAATGGCTGAATGACAAAGTGCTTTTAAATGGGATATATTCTTCCCAGATCTACAGCAAACCCTGTGCAGGTGAAGTGCACAGTTGGGTATGTAAGAGTAATCTCAGTCAAGGGGATTAGGAGTTAAAACCCCCTCACTTGCTCTCCTGTTAAAGTGCAGTAAATATCAGCGTAGGCGCTCCTCATTTGTTTATGTGCAAAGTAAAACAGGTTAGCTGTTTTTAGCTTTACTGCTGTGAATGCCTCTTCCCGAGGTGTCCTGTTTACACAATGGATCCTTACATGACCTGCCTTTCAATGTTGTGATTCTTGACCCTGCTGGTCATCACCTGATGCATCAGCTTTCTCTGGGGATTCAACAGCAGCCACTTCCATCAGTCATCTCCACAACTTTTTGGATGGGTTATTGTTGCCAGTCTTTGAGAGAGGAAAAAAAACCCATCTAACCACAAACCCACACCCTCCATGAATTCTGCACCATCCTAAGGCTGCATTCCTTGACTCATCATGACATAATCTTGGAAACAACACAGTGCACAACCTCAGCCATGAGCAAAACCATTTCTATTGGAAGTTCTCACAGTGATCTACTACCCTCTCAATAACTTGGGAGAAATCACATTGTGCTATGCTTGCAACAAGGTGTGTCCTCTTCTGCATGAGACCTCCCCTACAAGGTAATTTTTCATTGATCATCGAATGCTTTGGGTTGGAAGGGACAGTAAAGATCCTCTAGGTGCAACCCCCATGCTGTGACTTTCAACCTGGCCTTGAAGGCTTCCAGCAAGGGGGCATACACAGCTTCTCTGGGCAATCCAGTCCAGTACCTCACTGCCCTCTGATTAGCACCTTTCTTCTTGAAATGCCTGCAGCAGTTGGATACAGTTTTGTTCGTTTTTTGTTCAGTCTTTTTTTGATCCATTTGGTACCCTGAAGTGCTTTTTAAGCATTTAGTTCATAACCTTTCTGTGCCATGATGAAAACATGCCAAATTCTTTATCCCTCAATGCTCTTCTGCCCTGATCAGATATCCTTTTAAGGAGTCTGGAGGATGCAAGCTTTGGATTGAATTGGCTAGTCTGACCTATGTGGGATAAAGGTGAGCCTAGAAGAATCAGAATAGCACCCTTCTTCATGGGAAGATTTATTCTCAAAAGAAACCAAATGCTGTGCAAATAAGCTTATTTTACACATGTTCTCAGAGAGGGAAAAGATTTCTCATAATTCTAAATTTTATAATTTTAATGTTTTCAAATCCAAATGTCAGTTTTCATTCTGAAAAGAATTTCATGCTACTTTCTATGACTCCATCTTTATTTTTTAATAAAACTGGTGAAGCAGATAAAATTTCCACTATTTTATTATATTCTTCCTTTTTTCATCCTTTTTTCTGAGCTCAGACAAATTTTTCAGCATTTGTCCCCATGAAGAATTTTCAAACAGTCAGCTTTAGGTCTTAACTAAGGAAAGGCAAATGTCAAAAATCTCAGAATCCTGTCCTCCTCACAGCAGTAGTGCATTACATCGCATTAGATGATTATTTGGTCTCTCTTGGCTTTAAAAAGTATTAGTCTATTAATTATAGATCAGTGTCAGCATTTCACTCTTAGACTTTAGCTTCAGCTTAATTTACCTTCCTTTTTTATTTCTATTTAGGTCATACCTCTAAAATGGACTAAAGCTACATCTACTTACTTTCCTCTTCCTTATATAGCAAATATATTTCTTCTTAATTATTTGTGTGACAGCACTCTATGCACTTTGAGTGTTAGTTGTTTGTCAGGAGAAATCAGTGGCTATGCCATACTTTTCCTGTTGGACATTTATTTCAGATTGACTTCAGGCTAGCCATTCTTTATTTGCATTGTTACCTGCACCTTGTAATGTTATCAACATCGTCCTGGAACGGATAGTTTTATGTTGCCCTTACTGCATATCTAGAAGGTCAGGATAGCTAGGATAGAGAACTGTTGCAAGACAGCCATTGTAGGTATCTCTCCTATACCAGTCCTCTGAATTTTGTCAGAGAAACACATAAGTCATTCTGTATTTATAGAAACATAAGCCCTGGTTCCTGCAGTGCCTAATCAGGAGGCTGAGTTCATGTTGTGGCCCTCAGCAGCGGGCACTTAAGGGGCTGTTCTTCTGTCTACATGGGAAAAAACAAAAGACATTTTCATATCTCTCTTGCACTTCTGCCATGCTTGGCTGAAAACAGTGCACATGTTCACAAGTTACTGCTGCAGGGTTTGGAGATGGCAGAGAAAAAGGACAGCAGGATAAAGATGAGCAAGATGCTCATCAAAATTAAGGAGGTCATCATGAAAAGGCTTCTCTTGTTTTAAAGACTTTGAAGCTTCTGTGCTCTGGGCTTCATTCCCATCGAGCAAATTATTTAGGAGATGTGTGCACTGCCAAGCACAGCATCATGAAGAGGCCTTTGACGCAGCCAATGTCAGTCTGTTAGTGCTGCCTGGTGGAGCCGAGTTAATGTGCTGTACTGACGTGGCCATCCTGCTACTGGTGCCTACACTAATTACCTTTGGCCAATGCTCAACTTTGCTGTGTAAGCATGTGAACTCATTTGCCATTAGTGGGGATATCCCTAATATGCTTCTGTAAGGATGTTCTTAGTTTCTCTATCCTCTTCCCTGTATGTCAAAAGGGTATTAATATGTTCTTTGCCTCTTTTGCCCTCTGTTTGCATTCCCAAGAACTAAATACCAGTCCTTTACCAAAGTGACCTGTAAGGGACTTTATATGACACTTGGAAGCATAAGTGTTACTGCTGGTAGTTAATCACATTTTATAATGCTCACCATAAACTGTGGGGAAAAAATTGTCCATTCAAAACCTGAAGACATTTTGTTGCACTGGTGTGTTGCATGCAAGTCTGCAGGTCTCATCTGTCAGATACTGCAAGCTTCTCATACCATAGCAAAGCATCAGTCATGAGCAGTTTAAAACATTTGTGCAGACCAGTTGGCTTACATATGAGAAGTTGCAATATTATTTAGCAACACTGTGATTTTATACTGCTTGAGAGGCCAGCAGTGTGCTTAGGAGGACAGCAGCGTGTGCTTCAGCATTTTTGGTTGCACTGATAGAATTTCAGATCTCTTAACTATTGGTATAATCTTTACATAGCTTTAAGTAATCTATTAGAACTAAATTATGGCTCGTTTTCCTGCTCATGTTATTTTACTTTTTCTAGTAATATGTCATTCCCCATTCATTTAGATTCTCTAGAGTCTGCAGCTGAGAGCTCTAATTAGGTGTGCCTACAGCTCTGGAACATAGGTCTTCCATCTTATTTTCATGTTTGGATTCAATTTACTATGTTGAAACAATTGCTTTGCTCTGGGATCTATCAATTTTTTCTCTTTCAGGGTAAGAATGGAACTTGGATCAGTCACAAAAAGTAAATGACTTTGAGCATCTTGCATGAAACCTACAGTTTGCTTGGTGATTCTCATGTTTGTCAAATGCACATGAGCTCACATAGAGCAATGCCATCACATGTCTTTTATGGGCCTATTTTTAGACATGATTTTGTTCAGGATGTGAAGTATTTTGCATGGGAATTTAAAAGCTCCTCAGCACACACACTGTAATTTCAAGGCCACCTGGGATTTCTTTTTTGTCTCTCTTTTTGGCACAATGCACATATATGTTGAGATATCAGCCTGCTGGTGCTTATATGCATATCTAGTTATATTGAGAATTTTACTGGTGTTTTTTTCTAAAAAAAACCCCCAATACAGTCTGCTTTTTGCAGACACTGTAGGTAAATTTGCTTTTGCTTTTCCCTGCCCTGTCCTGGTCATGGCTGGACAAGTGAAAGCAGAGGTTAGCCTGAGGCAGCTCGGTGTTTAGACCTCAAAAGACCATTACTGCTGGCATGTCCAGCAGTGAGGAGCATGGCAGCATGATGGTTCCCTGCACCCCAAAGTAGCTCTAAATGTGGCAGCCAGGTTCATTTTTTTTTTCCTGTACTGTCTGTGGTCAGTCTTAGGGAGAGCTGTTTGTTACGGATGTGTCCAAATGAAGGATGACTCCTGCTAGGGCTTTGACAGAGGCAAAAAACCCTCATTTCCTGGCTAACCAGAAAAGACAGAAGGCTTTTCAGAATACATTTGCTGTTAAAATATGCCGTTACTTGGGTTTTGAGCTTATTTGTGCATGAACTGTCATTTAGTTTTGTAACTGTGCAGTGACTAGGGAACTGACCTAAGAATGAGTCTTCATTGAAGGTGATACAATATGAAAACAAATAGTAATAATAGCAACTAATGCTTTGGATTGCACACTTAGTCTCTGAGTGCCCCAAAGCCACATTCTTGGCCAAATGCAGATAATGCTTACTCATCTATGGAGAGTTCTTGGAAATCTATGAAAGTATGTTTGACTTCCATTGCAGCTTGCTTGGGAAGGATGTGTGTGATTTAGGGGTAATTTAGGGAAATGACCTCCAAATATACTGATTCTCAATCCTTTTCTGAGCCCTAGTACTGCAAGGTGTTGTTACGTGTTGGAAACAGATGGGATAAGTTCATATATCTTTCTGGCCTTCCCTGCTACGAGAAAAGGATGCAGTACTTGAAAATGTAAATATACCTAGTCAGGGTTGCGGCTGCCCAGAGAGTCAGTAGGAACAGCTAAACCCCAACAGCCTTAAGAGGTCACACACAGAGGAGTCCAGCATCTACCTACAAGACCTTCTTCCCGGAGCACCTCCCACGGGAAGCATCCCTCCTGTCGTATTCCCCTACATATATGCCATCTGCAACTTGACCACTGAAAACCAATCCGCTGCAAAGCAACTACCCTGGGTGATTCACACTGGGCACAAAAATGGATGTATGGTTTTTTTGTTTCTGTCAGTTGATAGAAAATCAGTGTGTGCATTGCAAACCTGGCTGCTAAACTCTGATGTGAGAAGCTGTACTGAGCACCTGTTTTGCTTGAGTAGTACATCTTGACAAATTACATAATGAAGAGCACAATGATCCAGAATTAATCTCACAAAGATTAAGTCATATTCTAGTACATCCAGCATAGAGGTGGGAGAAAAGGAGTCTTTTTAACACAAAGGCTACGGCAAGCAGAAGTCCTCTATGCTTGGCAATATCAGTAATCCACAGGGACAATTCAGATAATGACTGAGTTCATACTTGAATCCTGCAGTCTGTTGTCTTGAGGCCACATGTTGGGCATTACCAGTATTTTCTGCTTTTTAAGAGGATGAGGATTCTCACCTCCTGTTGCCTTAGTGTGGGGTGACTGCAGGCTTGTATTAAGAAGACCCATAGAGAAAACAGCAGGCCCTTCTGAGATTTCTGGGCCTGTAGCAAACTCTCAGTCATTACAGTGCTGCCCTCAAGCTTCCTTAACCACATATTTTGATCATTGCAGGAGTCCAAGTGGAGCAATATGGCTCTTTATGTGCTTATTACTAAACAGTGAATAAAGGAAGAATAAGGCTCACTCAGTATGTACCTGAGAAGATGTGAACACAGCCTGCCTGTCAGTGAGCTGCTCACGCATGCAGAGAACAACTTATATTCAGTCTGAATGCTTTTGTTACATAGTAATAAAAAACATGGATGCAAAATGTTGTTCTCAGAGACTCATCACTTGGTGAAATCTGAGCTCATTTTCATCAGACCACTCACAGGGCTTTGTCAGGGAGGCCTGCCTCACTTGCCGAACTGGTTCTGCTGGCACCCAGCTCTTGCAATCTTTCTATAAAACCTCTTAAAAATGTAGTTAAAGACCAGGAGAAGTGCATTCTTTCACCCTCTAACACAGTATGCATTCACATGTGCAATATGAATTACATTTGCTCTGTGTTTGCTCTAGCTTTCCAGAAAAGTTCAATTCAGGGAGAAATAACAAAAAGGCTAAAAAGAAATATATCATTCAAATGCTCTGGTGATCTTCACTCCAGGTGTCAGTAGCATTCTAACTGTGATAAATACAGTTGCATCTTTCCCTATACTTTCTATGAAATGGTTATGAAAAATCACTCAGCTGATTTGCAGTGATTAATGTCTTTCAAGCATGATTCCCTGACCTAAATCACAAGGGAAGTGTGTAAGGACATACTGCTAACGCTACATACTTTTTATGATAGCAAATTATTCCCCACTCTTCATGGGCCTAGGATACTGGGATGCAAATATCCATCCACCACCTCAAACTTGGGCCGCTTGCTGTGGCTTGCCCCCAGCTGAGGACTGCACTTCTATTCTAGACATCCAACCACATCCCATCCGTGGATGCTTCACTGCACTGACTTCATGTTAAAGATGGCATATAGTCAGGTAAGAACTCACAGGCTTCCTTTGTCCAGGTTTTAGATGAGCTGTTTCCATGGAAATAGGTTGTTTCTGTTTATTCATGACTGTATTCTTCTGAAAATCCTTATTTTAACATACTTTCTTGCTGGGAATGGCTGAAGTAGCCATCTTGAGGCATCCTTTTCCTTATCTTTTACTTTTCTTCATAATTTTATATACAAAAAGTTTTGGAAGATCTACCACTGATCCACAGAAATTGTTTGCAATGCATATATGGATTTAATGAAAAATAGTACTCAGCATTACAAAGAAACATTGCTGATTTTAGTAGTAGCATAGCTCANCCTTTCCCCTTTTCCCCCTTTCCCACTTTCCCACTTTCCCCTTCCCCCCTTTTCCCCTTCCCTTCCACCCTTCCTCCCTTATCTTCTTCAGAGAAAATACTTTTTAAGGAAAAAATAGCAAGCTAATAGGAAGAAAAACACTTTGGCAGAAATAACTCAGGAATTAGCATCCTATCAAAAAGCTAACCATTTCCCTTGGGTGAAGAAAATAAAGGAAAAAGGAGAGGTTTGCCTTTTGCTTTTGCTTTTCCTTTTCCTTTCTTATTTCCCCCAAGAGGAACAATAGCAATCTTTAGAAAGTTGCTATAAGAGAGGGAGAAGAAATCCCATTGGAAATTATGTCAAGAATCAAGGTACTTTCAACCACATCTCTTCACCGCTAATGTAACCTGTCACAGGACAGTAGCTGCAGGCATGTTGTTACACAGAGACAGGACTAGTTCTATAACATATATGAAAGGAAAAACCGATACCAAAGAAAAGTATTTTGCCTCTTCCTTACTTTTTTTGCTCTCCGTCTTAAGACTGCATGTAATGGAGAGTCATATGGATAGTGGCAAAATAATAATGATGATGACGATGATGATGATACAATAATGACAAAAATTATCCTTTAATCTGGGTAATCTCTTAGAGGAAACTAGTGAGCTGGGTCTAATGATACCTTTGGTAAGAAGACTAGTATTGTTTTCATTTTAAACCTGATGAAAATGATAGATGAAGTATTTAAATAATGGAAATGGAAAAATCAGTTACCGTCTTCACTTGAGGAGGCTTGGCATCAAATATATTAACTAAGGTTATGTTGTAATACAGGAGGGGCTCCATTTGGGAAAAAAATATTATGTCCTAGAAGAACATTCACTATGGTTCTCTCTGGACCAGTTAAACTAACAAACTGAGTAAATTCATGATTTTGGCAATACAGATATGACATGGATCCCAAAATAAACACTGTGCTATAGCCACAGCTCTCCAAAACTGCAGCTCCTTGACACAATGACAGAAGATGGCATGCAGGTTTTGGCATGAAACAAAAGGATTTGGGAACTTATGTGCTGTCATTCAAATAAATATATTTGTTTCAGAGGAAGAGAGGTGGTGTGATGACACATTGCTGCAAAAAAAAAAAAAGTACATTGCAATTACATTGTGATGCTCCCATCATAGTCATTAAGCACTCAGATTATCTTCTGTCTCTCTCAATTGCATCAATTAGAGCTGTACATTCAATTTTCAGGGGTAATTTTGTCAGTGTGGCATGATGAAATGGTGCTTTTACCTTATTCTTCTTATTATTTTTATTATGCTGCTCAGGTATTTTCATGTTTCTTGGGCTATTTTGAAGCTGCTCTGAGCAACATCATGCTAATTTGCTTACTTGTATTTGTACTGCCCCTTTTACTAGCTATAGTCATTATCATTAATATTGCTCATACACTGTCCACGTTACAGCCATTCCTTTGCCTCCTTCCACTGTGCAATGGGCAAGCCCTTGATATTTGATGCAACTGGAAAATCATGCACAATTCAGCTATGATTTCTCTTTCATCTGTACTTCATGGGCCCTTCTCTTTCACTTTGTGAACATTTCTTCAGCCACATCTGAGCATCACCAGAATAAAAGTGGAAATGTTTTTCTGAATGCAGTGTTTGAATAGATGCTATGAATTTATCAGCTTTTCTGTGCCCAAATTGTTGAGGTAAAACGGATTCTGCACGTGCAGGATAAACATTCCCTGTTGACTTGGTAAGTTAGCAAGCCTGCTGAGGTATCTGGGGTTGCAGGTTATTATCTTCCCTAGCACTGGAGGTGGAGATCTAGGGTAGACAGTTGGCACCACATCATTAGCCTTCACAAGTTTGCCATTGGTCTGTGAAATAATCTGTTTGTACAATAGAAAAAGCAAGAGAAAAAATATCCCCCCCCCCCAATCTACCTAGACATCTATGTTTGGAGAACAGAGGCTATGAAGTTTTTCATTCTTTTGTGACAAGCAGAGAAACAGTTTTCTACATTTATAAATCAAAATAACTGTATTTGTAGCATCTGCTTGACTGTTTTAGGCATGGTAATAACAAATGACCATTCAATCAATATTAAGAGTAAGAATTGTCAGCTCAGCCACAGAAACTCTTTTTATCCCACAGATTAAAATGATTTGCTTTTCAATTACTCCTTTATACTAAACACTCGAGCTTTGCTAGGGAAGCTCTTGTGGAGTTGCTGCAGAGCAGATTCCAGAATGCTGAGCCCCAGCTCTGCTTTTGGTTACATGGGGACAGACTTTAGAGGTGACAAAGCTCCTCCTGACTTGGGTTGGTGCAACTTGGCAGCATCCAGCAGCTGCAAACAGGACCTGTCCTTGCCCACTGCTGAAATAAAGCTACCCATTTGAAGAAATGTGACAGCTCTTTATGGGAACTTGAGTCCAGAGCAGGTATGAAAATGTGGCATGGACATACCCTGTGCTTAACCCAGTTGGCCACTGGATCCAAAAGGAAATAAAACATATTGTTCTAAGACAGCCTTTTAATGCTGCCATTTGCAAGGACTTTGTCTGTCCTTGCTACATTTTCTGTTTGTGCTCTGATGAACTTCAAGCATGTTAAAGACAGAAAAATGCATAGCAAACTGGCTTTGTTATATATAGCACCAATTTCCCTGTGGGAAGCTGTCTGCAGATCATTACTGTATGTTCATGTTATGTACCTGAACTGCAACTCGTACTTCCAAACCTTACTGAAAACACATTGCCTTCTCTCTAAAATGTGTTTCTATTTTATTCATTCATTAACATTCCCAACAACTTTTAAAGTTAGAATATGAAAGGAAAAAAAAATCAAAAGATTCTTCATCTCAACACTTTGTTTTTTTCATTGTGATATTCAGATGTAGTCAACAATAAAAGATTAAAGGTGTGAACCTGTGAAAGAACAACTTTGTGAAGCTGCCTGACAGGATTTGGAAAGAAAGAGCCCTTTTTTTGCCTTTCTCTGCTCTCTGATTTATCTTCAGCACTGATGTGTCAAAGTTGCCCAAGTCACATTTTTTTTTTTTTTTTTAGGGCAGACTGAGAGAAGGGTATGTGCATTTTATTCTGTCCCCTAAGGTAAAAGCTAAAAAGCTAAAGGTTGTTAAAGGCTATTCTGCTTTTGGTTCCAGAGAATTAATTTTTCTATCAGTATTTAATCTTGCTGCTAGATGTCAGTAATGAGAAGAGGGGGAAACCAGCCAGTGACCCAGTCCTTTCCTTCCATCATGGGCCTGTCCAGTTTTTGAAGCAAGTAAATAGGAATATCCTGAACTGGGATACCTGTTTAGCCTTTGCAGATCCTGGGCCAGGTCCTTGCCAGGTGCCAACATCCCATTTGCCAGTATCCTTTCTGCTTTCCTACATGGTGGCCCAGGCAAAAGCAGAATTTGAGTCTGATGTTTGAGATGTCTTGCCTTACAGGAGGCTTCTGAGCAATTTGAGCGAACTGAAAATGGACCATGTAAAATGTTACTCTTAGCAGATAATATTTACAGCCAGTCTGACAAGGTGAATCCAAAGTATAAATCAAACTTTGGAGCACAAATCTCTTTAGTTGCCATGTTAGTAAATCAGCTCACCTAAATAATCTTGAGCTTTTGAGAATGATGCAGCCTTCTGGATCGAAAATTCAGCTCCTGCTTGTGCAGTGAACTTGATCTGCTGACATTTCAAAGGATTGAGATCCTATTTCTGATGGTTCAGTTTATACTCAACTATAAACTATTTTGAGCAGCACTGAGCTGAATACAAACAGTTGATGTTCAGGTCTGTCTCCTCTGACTAAGTAGAGTAGGTTAGGGAAACTGCATAATTTGTACATGTTTTTCAAAAGAAAATAACAAACAAACACAGGAATGTGGGGAAACAAATAACACAGCACATATAAAGAATGTTCCAGGGAACTGCTTTTTGTTTGTTTTAACTTTCCCATTTGGAAGGGAAATCTGATGTTTTCAATCCATACCTCCAAGCTTATTCCCAGAATGAAAAGCCTGTATTAGAGAGATGTGATTTCTGCTTTTCACTGAAGGTCTGGTATTGTTTGGCAATAAATTGTGTTCTATACAGCTTCAATTACTAACCCACTCAGATCTGACAGCCCTTAATTATCTGAGACATGATCTACTAAAATCTACATCTGGAAACCATGTCACTTTTTGCTTTTGGCATTGGAAAATCTGACTTAATGTTAAACACATACTCTTAAATGCAAAGTTTTGGGAGAAATTAGTATGGCTGAATACTCCTTATACAGATTAATTGTTACAATAAATTGCACATGCCTTTTATTTAATAGCTACAATGTTTCACCACATTTCCATGTGCTGTATTCTCTCCATATATCTACTCGTTGATTTTGTGTATCGCATAGATCTGACGCTTGTTCTTATGTGATCCTTTCAGCGCAGCCATAATGGAGCAATACTCTCCAGGATTCAGAGTCTGGCTGTTTTATCACTTCTGGATAGGCAGACTGGAGTTTCTAACGGATTTCTGTGTTTTTTGAAGCTTTTCAAAACGCTTACTCTTCAAGTGGTCTTGGGGAAAGGAAAACAAGGGGCTTCTGTTACTGTGCTTCTTGCGTATAGCCAGGGATGTTGCAGAACTAGTACCCTTTTGGTTAAGTGAATAAAGATTTGACTTCAGCAAACCTAACCTACTAGCTGAGCCAACAATTAATAGATTATTTCATCGATACATGTAAGTATCTCAAAGGCAGGCATCAAGAAGATGGTGCCAGACTCTTTTCAGTGGTGCCCAGTGACAGAACAAGGAGCAATGGTCATAAACTAAACCACAAGAAGTTCTACCTCAACATGAGAAAGAACTCCTTCACATTAAGGGCGGGAGAGCACCGGAATAGGCTGCCCAGGGCAGTCATGGAGTCTCCCTCTGGAGAAATTCAAACCCCATCTTCTCTAGGTGATCCTGCCTTAGCAGGGGGGTTGGACTAGATGATCTCCAGAAGTCCCTTCCAGCCCCAATGATTCTGTGATTTGAGGGATATTGGTAAATTTTCTAAAAAATAAATAAATAAAAAAGCTATTTTCAATTAAACTCTGAGAAAAGAAAGACGCCAACCTCAGCTGAATAGTGTTCATAGCGTGTGGAGGAATGTTTTCAAGTCTGCATTCTGGGTTTTTTTCCACAATAAGATCCTAGAATACATTTCTGGCATATTCACCAAAGCATGGTTGGCAAAATTGGCAACTGCAGAGGGATCCTGCAGATTGAGTTTGTTTCATCCCCATATTTAAACTGGTAAAGAATTCCAATAATTTCAGAAAATATAACTCTTCCTCAGTTTAATTAGACTAACATTTTTTAACAGCTTCTTAGATGATGATGGTAATAATAATAACAACAACCACATCATCATCATCATCATCAACAACAATAATGTTCTAGTTACAGTGGCTGGGACCAGTTTATCACTATGTGGGTGTAATCAAAACTGTGTATTCTACATCCTCTACGTAATTTCTGATGAACTGTTAATATTGGATCGTTTGCAACAGCTGCCCAGGGTACACCTGGCCCCTCAGGCTACAAGCTGGGTGTTAAAAAACTCTGGGAGACAGAGGAGTGTCTCTGTCTTCACACCAATGACTCAGCTGTGATAACTCCCCTCTGGGGAGACCTTAGCACCTTCACACCCACCCTGAGGAGGTCATGTCTGCTAACAGGGCATCAAAGATTCTAAAAATATCCCATGACTCACAGAGTAAATCACCCATTGTGAAACTACTCACACTGGCGATGGTACTGGACATTCCCACCTGGACCTGAGCATATATGATTTTGGGGTTTGGGGACTTCTGGTACTATTTGTCCAACCCAGAGGAGGACCAAATACTCAACAGGACTGTGATTACCACTCTCAACAAGACTGTGACCATCATCCTCGCCAACATGTTTTCCTTCCCTTTTACTTTGTACTCAGGGGGACCATGTGGTGCTCAGCACAGGGGCTAATAAACACCATTCTGTTCATGCCCCAGGGTACTGGGTTAAAACCAGTTTTTATTCTGTATCATTGTATTTATTGTAGTCTTTCTGACTTGTAATCTCTTTACTGGATTAATTTCTCCTACCCATTTATCTTTAAACCAGCACAAATAACAACAACGATAATAGTCTGTTGCCTTGTTATGGACATACCAATATTTGCCATCCTTAGACCATCTACTGATATGGAGAAGTTCAAACCCAAGCAGGCAATAGTATCTGCCAGTGCAGATACTACTGCGGTGTGGAGAACAGCTGTCATACAAATGACAGCAATGAAAACCTGGCATTGGATGCTTTGTCCAACCTGTTGAAACCCAGTGACTTTACTGCTGAAATCCTTGCAACACTGCCTAGAAAAGTATTGCAGAAGAGAAAAAGGATGAGGCTCTGTGTGTGATATAGTTGCAACAGAGAGCTTTTGTCTCGCTCACCAAATTTTTACAGAAACTCCTAAAAGCTTTTAAATATTTAAATAGGAGCAGCAGTGTTTAGAACACAAAAGCTGGTTTTCTCCGGGACCTACTTATGGCAACATGGTGTTTCTGAAGGTAAACCTATACAGTCTCTTCGATCATTATGAAAAGGGTGAAAAATACGTTGGGAGTGGTGGGAACATTAGTATTGAAAAAGTGAGCATTCCCAGGGTCTTTCTAGCTCCATAACAAATCTGTTATAAAATAATGATTTGTTTCACTTCAACACTTCATAAAGTTTGCAGGGAGAGCTCCTCAACCTGCCTTAAAAATTCTGGCTGTCCACCCGGTTTCTGACCATTCTGGGGTCCATTAGAACAGACCTTGCAGAAAACAGTTAATGTTTCCTTGCTGTGTAGCAGAGATTTTGGTTGGTGCTAGCTCTTACAAAGTAACCAGAGGAAGTCACTATAATTCGAAAGAAGCTCTTGGGATACACACATTGTGCTGGCTTGTCTCTGTATCTCTGGCAGTCCTCAAAAGTTGGAAGATGCAAATATAGCTTAAAAATGGCATCACTTCCACCCACAGGTATTTTGTGCTGTATTTTTTTCAAGTTCTTCTGCAGCAGGCAGAAAAGCTCATGTAGATGCTTTTCAGTCTGCTGAGGTCCCAAGTAAAGCGCTGCTTACTGCTCAGTAGTCTGCCAAAATGCTCTTTTTCTTTTGGTTTATTCATCTGGTTTTAAACATCATGTAAACCCACCAGGGTTAGAGCAGTCACATACCACGACCAAACCAAGCCACAAAGTTTTGTGCAGCAATTAAAGGAACTGTATTTGAAAGTGTCAGTTTCTATCATTAGTGACTGAAAGTAACCAGAGCAGGTATGTTATTTGTAATGCTAAAATTCTATTTTGCTTAAATTTATACAGGCAGCTTTGCTAGTAAAAAACAAAAAGTCAGAAATCAGCCCAACAAAGATGTGATTTCACTAAAAGGCAAATGAGATATCTAAAAAAAATAAATTAAAGTTTGGGTCTCACCTTATTTTCCTTCAGGGCATTCTTGGTTCATATTTTCAAATTTGTCCTCATAGATGTATTTTAAGCAAAAGCTGTGATATTAGTATAAAAATAATGTGTTGGCAGGAACTAAATTTTAAGGTAAAATCTCACATACTGTAATGTAATTGCAAAAAGACTGGCATCAGTTCTTCAGGGACAATACCTGGCCTTAGATCCAATATGCAAAACACATTCCCATTCTAACACTAAAGCACAAGTTCGATGGTGTTCATGTTCCCTAGCAAAGAGACAAACCAGGGCTCCATCATGTTGCATAGCAGATACTGCATTTTAGTGAGGCATCAAGTTTAAAAATATCCAAGTGTCCCCAATTAACAGTGACAGTGTTATCCTCTATTATTTCGTATACTTGTTTATGAAGGACAGGCTTTCAAGTAAGATTTGGCACTTCCACAGACTTTCTGAACTTCATTTGAACCTAAAACCTCTATTCTTTTGAGGCTTTTGTGGTGGGATTTAATTATTTACTTTTTAAAGAAACTAAGCAGTTCATTTGTATCTCATTAACCAAGAGATAGCAAAATCAGCTGATGATTTCACTGGAAAACATTTGTTAACCTTTTTGTAAGTGGCTGTCTTTTCATGGTTCTTTCTGTGTTAACATCTTAAAACAGGGGAGGTCAGATTAATTTCTTTCTAGTCCCAATATCTGAAAATTGTTTCTCTTCTAATTTCTTCTAAGATCGTATTTTGTCAAGTTCTAAAGCTACCTGAAGCTTTTTTGACTGGTCTAATTGCTTCCTGGTTTTTCCAATACCGTCCTCACTTGTTATTTTTCTCCTTCCCTGTTTGCATGCAGCAAAATTATTCCTGCTTCCTTCAATCTCCCTGGTGAGCATAGATGTAAGGAAGTAATTGAGATTCCTGGTTCTGTGTGCTTGTCCTGTCTTTCAAAGACTACAGTGTTCCCTCAGAAAGATTACTGCTTTATATGACTGCAAAAGCTTTTATTTGTCTTCACAGTTTGTTCAGGCCTGGTTTCATTTTCAGTAGTGGTTTTCCAAGGCTATGTCTCGTGTTCCCCGTTTGACATGAGGTTAGTGCTTAATCTGCAAGGTTATTGTCTTCATACCCACTTATTTTCTTCATCGGTCCCTGCATTTCCCTGATCACCTCTGTTTGTTGTTTACAACTCATAGTAAAAGTTTATTCCTTAATGTCTTTTTGTTGCGCTGGGCTCTTGGAAAGCTGCTTCTGAGGGACGAGCTCTCCTTTCCTCTGCCTTATTCCTCTTTTCTCTAGCAGCTGATTTTTACCTGTACAAACTTTCTGCTTTTCTTCCAGATTTTAATGGTTGAACTGGACACTGGCTTTTTACTTTGGAAATTCTCCTGGTTTTTTGTTTCTGGCAAGCACAGGCTGACACATGAATTTCTTATGAAGTTAGGTAAGTGTTCAGTTCCACTGGTGCCTGATCTGTAAAATATTATTCTGATTCCCTATTGCTTTTAGCTGTGTGTTGATATTGAATTCAGTGGTTTCTGCAGACAACAAACAAAATATGGTGACGAATAAATAGAGAAAGCAGAATGATGTTTCTCACCCTCCTGCCAGGTCTTTCCTTTCAGCCAATGCACTTTATGCTCAAAAGTGCCAGAGTCATTGCAATGTCCAGAAAACATTTGGGGTTATGCACCAAGGTGTGTGGACAAGACTTCCCTTGTGTGGCTTGCTATAGTTCAGCTTGAACCATATGAGATGATCCATAGGGTACCTTGGCTGTTGTACCCATGTACTGAGGAAGAGCCGAGGCTTTGCTGGGACTCTGTGGGTGCCAGGATGGGTTGTGTTTGAGTGGCTGGGGCTCATGGGATGGCATCCTGAGCTGGCCCAGGCAGGTATCGCCTGGTATTTTTACACTCCCTGGAAGATGCTCATTCATACTCACCACTGTATCAAGGACAAAATAAGGCTTTGCACAAGCTTGTCTGGCATGAAGATAACACTAAACTCTCTCTGAGAATTTAAAGAAGGATGGTCCCGGAGAACGAGAGAACAAAAAAGGTAGCTTCAATTTTGCACTGATCATTTGTACAGCATCTTAGATTTTAACAGCCAGGCCCTAGGAGCACATGGCCACAGAGTTGAGATGGGAACCAGAGACAAGGTCCCTGCATGTCTCAGTACAGGATTTTCAACAGAGAACATAGATGAGCAATGCTTATACCATCTAATACCAAATACTGAAGGGAGGGGATTGACAGGAAAATACTTTTCATCTGGTGCGTCTGAAAAGCTAGGACTGAAAAGCTATCCTGTGCTTAGGATAAGATACTGGGCTCAGTCTTTTCCTTCAAAAGTTGAACATATAGTTCACCATTTCTGTAATAGTGTAGAGGTTAGAACTGCCAATAAAGGTGTGCAGCAGAGGGTGGAGGAGGAGGGCTGGCCCTATAGGAAGTTGCCTAATCACTGGACAAGAGTCTATTTGAGCTGGAGTAGCTGAACTGCTGAAAATTCCTATCAAGCAGAAGGGAATTCAGGGACTGGCAATAACAGAAGAGGAAGCAGACAGAGTGGCAGAGTGGGCAGACCACTAAGGCGGCAAAGGTGCTAGTCTTGTCTGGCCTGATGAAGCTGTTTCTAAGTTTTATATGAAAGAGTTTCTGAAACAAACAGGATGCTGTTTCTGAAAAACTAACTCTTAACTGTAAAATAATAGAGGGTTTTTTCCCATTGCTTTCAATTTTACACCTTGCTCCCTGCACTAGTTAGGTGGCATTAGTTTAGCTGCTTGACTTAATCCAAATTCTTCCCTGGGGTGGAGGGGGAAAGCCATGGGGAAACAAATTCACCACTTGTCTATCTGCTGGATTTCATTCCTCATGTTCACAGATAAATAAAGCTATTGCACAAGAATGGATAAAAATGATTGAATACTTATGATCAGTTTAGAGGTTAAAGGACTCTTTATTGCAGATTGCCCTTATTTTTTTTTAAATTTTTGGCCAAAAAATAGGCATTATTCCTAATATCTTCTTTTTGGCTGGAAAAATGACAAGAAAAAAATTAACCTTAATAAACTGTAACTCAATAGACCCTCTGATCTTAAATCCTCTCATTAGTGGTTTGTTAATTGTAACCTACATATCATTAGTAGCTCATGCTAAGTCTAAGCTCTTTAGCTCTGTAGAAATAGGGGAGCTTTTGAGTGAGTTGAGTGAGGGAGCTGTGTGAGTCAGAATAGGCTTCCGAAGGTGATTTTATTTCTCTTGCTTGGCCCCACCACTGCAAGGTTCTCTCCCCAGTTTGGAAGAAAAACACTCTCCGAAAAAGTAAGCCATGGTGGGCCCACAAAGTCTATGGTTGGGTGTGCAGCAAATGCCCACATTGAATTCACTCCTTTTGGGATGGCTCATTTTCTCAGATGTGCCAAGTATCCACTTTTGCTGGAAAGAGTGTTTTAAATGCTGACTCCAACCTGTAGCTGTAGGCATAAGCAAGCTATACACTTTGTGTGAATAATCCAGCCTAGCAACTGAAATGTTTTTTAAATTAGATGGACTCAATGTTTAGCTTCTGGGCTGTTCATTTTTGATTTACTCTGAATTCACAAATTGTTCTGTGAATAGCCATTGCTTTCACAGAGGGATTTGATTTGTGGAATTATGGGCTAGATTCATCATACTGATGACAGACAGATTTTCATACTTTGGATTTTATTAATGGCATGTACTTTGCTTGTTAACATTCAAAGGAAATCAATCACAAGGTGTTCCGCTGCTATTGAGTTTCTCTGGATAAAGGACACCATATGTGGAGACAGAAGTACAGGTCACTATGTACCAGTCTCAGAGAAATACAATACATTTACTAGCAGGAAATAGTTGGAACTGGGTCCAAATTTAAGCTGTTTCAAGAACATCACTGATCTCTTGGAAAAGTCTATATAGACTGAAAGGCCTTATTCTCAACGCATTTTTGTTCACAATGCCTGGATTATCTTCCACCCCCAACCAAGGGGAAAATATGTAAAATTTGCGCAAAGCTATACAGGGGGTGACCAGTCCTGTGCTCAAGTTACTAACCCCTGGTGCTTTTCTCCAATTATAGACTTATACAAATGAACTGTCCAGTCTTAAAAGCCTAGTATCCTATATATTCTCTGGAAAAATCAGCTGCCACTTCTTCAAGCATGCATCATTTAACTCACTGAACCTATGCCACAGTAATCAGTATTATATGGGGACATAATATTATCTCTAAGTAAAACTTTTATACAGCCTATGATGTGCATTTCCTTTTCAGTATTTTGGAAGTTTGATACTGTGGTTTAAAAACTGACATTCTCTATTAAAATAGGTGATTGAATGAACTGTATGGAGCTCTCTCCAACTACAGATGAGCAATTAACACAGAAGTTCTGTAGGACTGTTTAGTGTAAGATTCCCAACTTAACCACCTAGTATTTTTCAATTCTGTCTACTTTGGGTGAAACTCCCTATTATAAGAAGGCAAAGCTTTACTTCACGTACCCAGCCAGCCCTTTCCTTGGGAGCTTGCAAAGAGGTGAAATGGTTAGTTTGCAGTTTGCAAACACTTCAGAGAATGGAACCAGTTTATTACCTTCAGCCTCCAGCCAATTCACAGGAATGCAGAAGGCACAGGACACACAGAGCATGCCTTAACCATTGCAGGAGGCTGATTAATATATTGTCCTGGCTTTAATGTTAACATGTTTCTTAGCAACAGAAATGCTTAGGATGATCACATCCCTCATTTTGGAAGACTGGTGTATTTATCTGTCCAAAGGATACTTAAAACAGACTATTTTTTTTTTTGAGGGAGGGGTGGGGAGAGAGTGGGATAAGATGGCAAAAAAACAGGTGTGTCAAAGACAGGTCTAGCTCGTCTGCATAGTGTTCTCTTAACTTCCAATGATTTCCATTTTGGCCTTTTTGAGGAACAGAGCCATAATTTTTTCCCATCAGATCTTTTGCTGCTATTGATACTGAAGTTTTTTCTTAACTCATTGGTTCCCATTGAGCCAACAGTGTTCTGTCACATTACTTGGGAATTGCATGCATAATTTTGAAGGCAAAGCTGGAAGAAAAGAATAGCTTGGCACACACAGAAAGTGGAAATTCATAATAGCTATGTTATGCTTGACCATAAGCAAGGGAAAAGATTTTATTCCTTACAAGTTTTTGTGTACCTCAAAATTTATATTGAAATAAATGTTATTGTACATTATATACTTTATGGGGAAACTAGAACTACCATAGCAAGTGCTGTGAAAAAAAAAATGGTGAAGTCTTTTTTTTCAAAGACATTAGGCTGTTAATTTGACAGCATTAGTTATGGAAAATAGAAGTGCATTTGGCTCTGTTTGAGAGTCACCTTTGCTGGAATCAGGAAAAAGAATTGAGCTCCTCAAGTGAGGACCCTGAAAAGATGGCTTGGTGGAATTTAGCTGTGGAGACACATGAAAGTGAGTGTTTGACTTTGTGAGCCCAGCCAGCTATCAGTTGACTACTCAGACAAATAGAAATTTGAAATATTACTAAGTTTAGACATTTAAATTTAGTATTTGGTAGGCTTCTTTCCCATGTTGGGAAATGCAAGTCAGCCTTTTCTAATGGTAAATTCCCCTATCATTTTACAAAGGCTTTGAAACAACATACAGAACTTAAGATATAGGTAATTATTTTGTAATGGGATAATTGAAAACAGCAGGACAATGTTTTCTAAACCATCCACTGCAGATACAATTCTACTCCTTTCCAAAAATCTGATGTAAGAATTCTATTTGCCTCAGGAGGATTAGACATAGACCATTGTTGGCTGCTTTTAAAATCTTAGCCTGGGAGTCTCTATTTCCTTTTCTCTACAGGAAAATAAAAATAAAGATCCAACAAGAAGCCAGTCAGGTTTTCCCCACCACTATTTCTGTTAAACAATACCTTCACTATTCATATTTTTCTTCAGAGATGTACATTTTTATACATGTGTGCACCTGATTTAACTTATGGTTTCAATAAAAGGTGATATGTGTATTATTGTTATCTACCACTATTGGCACAAAATAAATTCATCCTAGCAAAGACTCCCTTTGACTAGGGTTGTGTGACTACAGCCTCAGGAATGCATAAGGTGGCAGTGAAAATGCAGATCATAACTATTCAATTTGAATCTGTCTCCCAAGCTCACATCAACCTTTGCAAGCCATAGTTATGTGGGTGTATTGCAAGACTAGGGATGTACTGAGTATGACATGTAGCTTACCTCATAAATTCACATTTGGCTTTAGGCCAAATGATACTGTAAGTGGAAAACACTCAATTAATTGGATGAATATACATCTTAATGAACTGCCTGCTGCACATCACCTCTTGCAAAAATTATATCCTAAATACTTGTTAAAAAATACAGTTTCACACATGGCAACTTAAAAGATGGTCTGTTTGCCCTATAGTGAGGAAGGGTTGGGTTATTACAGGGTCTTGCTTTCTTGAGGGTTAGCTACAATTGCAAAGGACACATGTAAACAACCTGAGGATGCTGTTTCCCGGGTTAGCCCTTGCCTTCTCTGTTGATGCAGATCAGGAGGAAGGCACACAAGGCTGTGGCAGACATATTCTTTACTTCCAATCCCAAGATACACAGAGGAGGGGGAAAGTCTCACGGATACTCCCAACCCCTTACACATTCCTGAGCACTTGCTAAAATGTGCAGGGGTGGATTGCGTCACCCACCTCTCTGTAAATAGCCGTGCCTCCGTCAGTGTAGTCTGCAAGCACAGTGGGGTAAACAAATGCTTTATCCTTCTATCAAGTGTCCTCTAAGTTCAAATTATGTGAGCATGTGATTCATTCAAAAGAAGAGAGAGAAGAGAAAGCCAGTAATAGAACTCTGTTCCTCCTCCTCCTTCACTAAGGCATAGTGGCATTTATGAACACCATGTTTTACTACCTTTATTATGTGAGAAAAAGCTGGAATCTTCTTTCGTGTCTTATTTTGAAAGACAAATTTTTTCTTAAAGGAAGGGAGGATTAAGTGTAAACAGAAGCCTCTAGCCATTACAGATCACAGGTCAGCTCTCCTCTTCCTCTCCAATGGAGATCAGGAAGACTGTTTTAATTTCTTGAATAAATGCTGCATTCTTATTTGTCTGTTTGATTTCAAGGCTTTAATTTTTCCACTGCTTTCTTGGACCATCTGCAGAAAGCTTTTTGATACAGCTCAGGAACTGCCTTGCCTGTTCCTCATCTCAGTTATCCCTGTCTAGAGGCAAAGGAAGGGATGATTCTCCTAAAGTAAGAGGAGGAAGAAGAGTGAGGAAGTACACTGAAATTTTCAAGGGACCCTACCAACAGGCCTTTAAGGGTTTTTGACATTTCTCATCTCTAGATGTAGTTGAGTCACAGCAAAGCCTGTGCCAGCGCTGCCAGGGCAGCATATTGCTGGTTTGTAATACCTGAAAATCTCTGCGTCTTTCATCTTCAGATGTTATTCTTCCATCCATTTTTCTGTTTGTTTGTTTGTTTGGTTGGTTTGGTTTTTTTTCTTCAACAAAAAATATACTTTGTGGGCATTTTAGTTATTTCTTCCTTAGCAGACAAAGAATGAGTGGTTCATATGTTTACTAGGTTAACTGGTTTAGGTCATCAGTGCTCCTGCCTAAAGGCAGATACTAGAGTTGAGGCCATTAAACAAGAGAGTTACCATCATGGTCTCTCTGAGCTACTTTAGGTGCTTTGCATACTCTCCTGATTACCTTTTAATTCCAGGTTCTATCGGTAGACTGAAAAATTCCCACTTGAAACCTGAAGGAACCTTGGATTTGTTCATGGGACCTGCAACTGAGACACAGAAGTCTTTTTATTTTAAGTGTTTGTTTGGTTTCTGGGGCAAAGTGTTTGAAGCAGGGTGGGGGCTACAGGGGTGGTTTCTGTGACAAGCTGCCAGCAGCTTTCCCCTGTGTCTGACAGATGTCTTTATTGTGATCCATGAGCCTTTTATTATATTTCTTTCTCCTGTCTAGTTGAAGAGGGAGAATGGTGGGCACCTAATGTCCAGCCAGGGTCAAACCACCACACAGTTCTAAAAGTGACAAGTTGAGATTAAACTTAATTGTTCAACTTTATGTAGCCTCAGTTTTTCATCTCCTGATTGTGTAACTTGATCTGACTGCCCAGATGCACAGTCTTCATGTCAGTCCATTTCATCTGGGGACAGAAGAATCCACAGCTGCATAGGACTAACAGTGCCCTTATCTTGTACTGTTACAACCAACAGGAAAGACTCCCTTTAGCATTGCCAGACTTCTGCAGAACTGAGCAGAAAATGCAGGCACACATGGGAATACGTAGGTATAATATTAAGTGTCTGAATTGTAGATTATTCAAATAATTAACTCAACCAGCTACTTGGTGATCTACCTTGAATGATTAAATCTCTGGAGATGCATGTGGAATCAGATTTAAAATGACAGGTATGCCTAATTACAATAATTGCTAGCAGAGCATTTTATCACAGTCTTTTGTGGACTATTAAGTGACTGGTTTGAGTGATAAACTAGTTAATCAGCAGAAAAAGACTTTGGTGAAGTTGTGTAAATGACACTAAACTGGTATTGATGAGATGTATTCTATATAGTGTCAAAGGGAATTTAAAGCGAGAAGGCAGAAATGTGTTCCCTACATATATATGGGCCAGTGGTTGCAGTGATATTCACAGTTTCTGATACCTGATTTCTCTGAACACCTTCATAAACAAGTATTTGCTTATAAAGCTGTTTTCCAAAACAAAATGCATGAAAGAATAAGCCTGCTGTAACCATGCAGCTGGTGAGACTCGAGAGACTTGTGTGGTTAAGTAGAGAAGTTGTAGTCGAAGTGTAGGTTAGAAGTTTTCAGAATCACTTAAAATTGTAGTAGAATCTCTGAAGATCTTATGCAGAGTGCATTGCTGAAACTTGTATCTGTGATCTGGTTGTCCAGCTCCAATAGATACTTCTGGAAATCTGAATCATGTCAGACAATGGAAGCATAGAAAACATATGCCAGCAGACAAGCAGCACAACATAAGTATCAATTCATTACAGGAAAAAATGATAGGAGAAAGACATGCATTAACATCAGGCATATCAGTGCTTTTCATGGCATTATGTCCTATAGGGGATCTTGACACTCTCATTAAATCACAAATTAGGACAGTTACCTGAAAGATCACAGAAGAGATACTGGTATGTTTAGAATGACTGAACACTAGATCTTTATATTGGCTAGCATATCTTCCTTTTATCAATATGCAGTTTATTTGGTAAGACTTAATAAGCTCAATACATGTTCTCAAATTTAGTAAACAGAAATAAATATGGCCTGGAATGTACCAGAGACTGTAAGGGATTTCATACTCTTAAGCCTGTAATCCTTGATATTTATAATGTGGATAATAAATTGACTAGTCTTGTTACAATATGAATGGCCCAAATCTGCAAAAGTAATAAATTTGAAATTAGAATATTTCAATTAATATATTATCAATTGCTTCTTAGTATCTTTTTTTTTCCTTTTTACAGAGTCTTTAAATGTGTCTATTTAAAGATTATTTAAATGTATTTCATTAAGCTCTCAAAATAACTCCATCTGATTTTTTTCCTGTTTGGAAGGAAAAGAAAAAGGGTATTTCCTAAATTAGAGATACAATGCTAGATCAAACTGAATTCTCCTGCATAGTAAAAAAAAATGGTACGCAGAACTAGTCTGAAATGAGATAAATACTCTAGATATTGAAGGCCAACAGCATCCTGGTGGAAGAGAAAAATGTTTGCAAGAAGTACCATTCAAGGTATTTCCATGTACAAATGTTCTGGAAGATCTGGTTACGGATGTTATTCTCCAGTGAATTCCCAGAACAGGGAACAGTGATGAGTTGTGCCTCCACAGATAACTCTAATTAATAACTCAGTTGTGACTACAGAAGCAACTCCAATAGGTGGGCAGAGAATGATAAACATAGACTTATGAGAATGCAGCTACTGCAGCCAGCAATGAACTGTGGTATGTGCTGGGACGAAGCCACGGGAGGAAAGGGACAGAGAGGAAATCAGTGCAATGAATGTCTCCAGCATGCCTGTGCAAGAGAATATTGCTGAGTAAAAACCACTTCCCCTACAAAAAAGCCAGTGGTGAATAAGTGTGGCTGTGTGATTGGCTTTTTTTCCCTTTGTCGAAGGAGTTGCTGCATTTTAATCCTGCCTGCGAACATCTTAAAACTATTAATTTTAGCATTAGCATATTTAACTTTAATTTGTGACCTGATAGGCTTTGAAACACTATTATATCCTGGTTGCAGTATGAAGACAGTGTGAAGACACTCTGAAGAACAGAGTGAAAAAATGTGATGATGGTGGTGATGAAATAAAAAAGTGTTGGTTTAGACAGATAGAAAACAAACTTATTAAACCAGAAATCCAGTGGGAAAGAGTGGAATGTCTTTTGCAACATGTTGGCAAGCCTTAAAGTAAATGAGTTCTCCTAAGGCTTCAGATTGTTGATTTTTATCCCCCATTTTGAATTATGAACAGCACTCTCAAACAAAAAAGTGGAAAACTCTACTTTAGAAAACATTGAGATGCTTTGATGTTACAGCCTACAATTTTTTCCTCAAAACATTTTGTCAACTTCAGCCCAAAAATTCATGAAATCACATTTTTGAGCTTATTATCTTCTGAAAAGAATTTACCCAGCTGTATTTTCAGACTTTGGTGATGAGGAATACATCTACATCCTTCTAGTCTCAATGCATGTTTGCTGAATTGATATCTTAAACATTATTAATACATTGCACTAGCAGCAAGTTTCAGGCATCCTCCACACTGTTGTAATCCAGAAAGCACTTCTAGTTATATCAGTTTCTGGGGATAGCAATACTGGAAGAGGCCCATACTGAATTAGTTTTCATCCATCTCTGAATTTCATTACTTCTGGATTTTCCAATGGAGATGTGGGTCATTGTTACATGAATTCAGTTTACTGAAAACCAGATTATTTTAAATTGCCTTCTGCAAGGCTTCCAAATAGACCATAGATTCCCCAGTAGCTGCAGTAAAGAGGACCACTGAGCTAAGCAGAACAAGAAGTCTGTTCTCCACTTTGATCAGCTGGGCTAAGTTGCAATTATATTTAAGAACAATATGTAGAAACTATTGGAATGGAGAGATAATCTGTCTCTTTCAGTGTATATTATACCACATTTAGGATAAAGACAGAAGATGAATATTTGCTTTCCCAACTTTACTGTACACGGTGAGTGTGACCATGTTATTGCAAGTGGTACAGATTGTTGAGGTAGCAGCAAACACACACCCACCTCAAGGGACAAGACCTTTGAAACCTGACCCTTCTCCTGATGCTGGCTGGAGTAGATTTAGATAGAACCTGATAAAGAACTGCAGAGAATCCCACCTACTGTGTTCCATCATAGAAACAAGAACCGAGTATCGCATTTTGCACAACCTCCTTGTAATCTGAGAAATGTTGTGGGTGCCAACACATTGTAATTCTGAACAACTGCTGTTTTTCAAAAAATCCCAGAATGCTCTTTTCTTTGAGCACACCTTTGTCTCCTAAGATAACGTCAGAGCCTGCTAATTTTTCCCATCCTGTTCCTATGCTTTAATTACTATGGAAAAATTACTTTATTTGTAAATTGTTAGAAAGGATGAAATGATATACACTTGATTTCTGCTAATACTCTGTACCTTTATTTTATCTGCTAATTACAGCAAATAGAAAATCTAGACACGCATGAATACAATAAAATAATGTCTTTTAACAGTAACTAATTAAACCATAAAACAAGATGTGCTATTTAAGGGATAATGTTCATGACACTTGAACACATGAAGCAATAAGCTCTGTTTGTAACTGATTAAATGTCAGAGTGAATCTGAAACATCTGATAATTGCAAAAATAATTTCCTGTAAGTATACTAATAAGATGAAAAGGTTCAGTTTCGCATTTTGTGATGTACAGATGGAAACACCCTGGGCTTACAAGAAAGAAAGTTTTGATCCATAGCTAGTAGTCTGTAGGTGAGCTGTGTGGATAAGAACAGGCACCAGCTGAGCAAGTGGTCTTGTACGCACCTGTGACAGCATTCTTATCTTCCTGTACTGTGCAAGTGCTTTTACATGGCAAAAGCCATACCGATTTTAGCATGGATGGCTTTTGTTTTGAGAAAGGAGAGCTTACATTAAACACTCCTGTCAGTTACTGAAGTAAGGGCATGAAGCACATTGTGACAGCATATGGACAGGTCAAGCTAATAGTTCCCTGTGTCTTGAATTTCTTCTCATGGTTATAATCTGATAAATTAAACTTTGAGTCTTTCCCTGTCTCAGTCTCAGACTCTAGTTGATTCTCTGCTGAGAAGGTTCACCAGAAAGAGATGAATTTTAGTCCCAAGATAAAAAAGAAAATCCTTATTGCATGTGGCATTTACAAAAGCTTGTAGGATATGCATTCTTAAGTATAGTTACTTATTTTCAAAGGCCATGCGTGGAAATAAGACATTTGATTTACTTTTCTCTAGCAGAACTATAAACAGTCTTTCTCGGTTATTATAAACTATTGCTGTCCTGCCTTGAGTCACAGATCTCAAGTTTCAGTGTATAAATATTAATGGCAGCATTCTGTTTGGTGTAATCCGTAAGCTGTTTGATCACACAGTCCCATATTTTCTGGAACCAACCTTATTTGCTCACACTTGAGATTCTGCACCCTGTTGCGTTGCTGCTAAGTGTCAGACTCCTTTTAGAGAGTATGCTATGCACTCTCTGACTCACGATTGGCTGTAATCCGTCTTCTGTCATCACGCAACTCTATAAAGTGTCTGGAAATGGGAGAAATCTGGCTAACAACATCGCAATGCCATATAATTATCAGACAGTAACTTCCCACGCTGATTACCACTCAAATTAAAGAGGGAGTTTAAAGATGAATTTGTGTGTTTATGTGTAGGTGGAGCTGGTGGATCATCTCTGCCCAGACTTCAGCGAGTAGGAAGCACAGGTACTTTATTAGCTTTAGCTAGAATGCTGAGAATTCCTAGCTAGAGCATGGAAAAAGAAAATGGGCCCCAGTCCAAACTGTTTTAAGAGGAAGGAAAGAAATATATGTTTTTCCTCACTTTGCTTTGGTTCTTGTTTAACATCAAAGGGAGCTATTGCTGCTGGAGGCTTTATACTGAAAGTTATTGCTTTCGTGTAAGTTGCTCTGTCTCCCTTCTGTTGTCTCTTGGCCAAGTGGAGTTCATTTCTGGGCTTGAAACAGTTCAATATACATTACTGAAGGAAAAGTCAGGTCACAGAACCCAGCCTGGTGCTTTTTGCTCACATAATGTCTGGATACTCTGACTACAGACTGGAGGAAAGAAATGGGAGCTCCAGTCAGACAGTCAGGTAGGAAAACCAACAGCCAAGTCACCACTTAGCCCTTTAAGGATTTCCAGCCGCTCAGAGGAAACATCAAAGAGCATTGACTATCTTTGTAGCTGAACTCCTCACAAGAATGGGTGACTATATTTTTAAGTTATCCTTCTGATATAGGGCACACATTTTCAACTGAGACTTCTATTGATATTTTACCAAGCTGCTGCATCTATCGAGGTAAATCAGAATATTGCCTACAATGGCATTAATGTTACACCTGGGATTTTAAACTAGATGAGCCTATATTCATGCTGGATTCTTCTAATCAAAGTATTTGCAACAAGGGGATCTGTGGACAGATGCAGAACATAAGAGCCACCACTGTGCATCAGTCCATTTACAAGGGAGCTATTTAATAGTTTCTACTATTACCATGAGCATCCAAGCTTCATTCCAAAGCATCCCTGAGGTAGGCTTATCTATTTCCAGGTTTCAGAGATAAGAGAATAAAAGTTTGTGACATCCTTAAAAAGAAGTTAGAAGACAATAATCCCTACCTACAAATACTGCACTTTGCTATGAGTACTTTCCAACAGTAGTCTCTAAAGCCTATTTTCAGGACTGATGATGACATTTGAGACTGCAACTGATGAACTTGGATGCTTTATTGAGTAGGCAGGGGTATTTGTGGATGTTACCCTGTTAAAATCAATCTATTTTAATGAATGATATGGTCATGGACAAGTATAATAGAAGTTGAAAGATTAAGGGAAAATAATGGTAAATGACAAACAAACTTGGTCATTGCTGGGCAGAGAGGGAAAAAGCACAAAAAAAAGAAAAAAAAGGAAAACTTAGTGGTGGATCAAGATGACTGTCTGTATTATCACAGTATTTATGGTCATTTTAGCCAGAAAGATGAGACTGGGGACTCCACAGGCCCAGTTTATCTCAAAGTAGTTGAAACAGCGATGCAGCACATGTTACTTTTCTAGTGTTTTCTGGATCAATACTGAAGAAATCCAGCTGATACTGTGCAATGAAATAGCA
This sequence comes from Campylorhamphus procurvoides, assembly GCA_013396655.1. Taxonomy (NCBI): domain Eukaryota; kingdom Metazoa; phylum Chordata; class Aves; order Passeriformes; family Dendrocolaptidae; genus Campylorhamphus; species Campylorhamphus procurvoides. Next base: position 794,535 of record WBMV01004888.1, on the reverse strand, counting down.
TGTTGGCTAAACAGAAACAGGACTATTTTTATTACGATTATATGTGGATATCTACATGTTAAGATGGTTCAAGCCATCACATTTTATTCCAAGGTGTATGATGATCGGTGACACAGGTCAGGTTTCTCAGCTCGTTCTCATCTCTGCTAATTAGGTAAGGTCACATCATTTTCCCTTACACAGCAGTCAAAAACTTGGAGTATTGCTTCAATTTATGAATTTATGGGTTTTACGTATATTTTTTTTTAAATCTTCTGCTGGAATAGCTTGGATTATTGCTCCATTAGTTTGGGTTGCTAAAGTGTTACACAAAATAACAGTAGCATTCAGACAGATGTCTGAGGTGCAGAGCCATAAATTTTGACAGCATTTTATTTGATGAAAGTAAATAGTGTCATTTTCCACTTTATGAACTCCATTTGACATACATTCTGATCTTAAAAAATTTATTGCATTTGAGAATGGAGAAGATGGGCTGCTCAAATTCTCCATGACCAATAATTTATCAAATCTGTCTCCCGTTTTTTCTTCACATACAAAAGCCTCTTCTGCTAATGTCCTCCAGTGTTTAAAGCTAATGGGCTATATTTGGGGTATTCTATTATCTAAGATATGTGACAAATATTAAGCATTAAAGATGTCTACTGAAAGGGCAACACGATTTATTATTAATCAAAAGAATAAATCAGTTTTTCCTCTCCTATGACACTCCCTGTCTATTTAAAAGTGTTGCTAATGTTGCAGTTCTCTCATCTCATTGTTAGCGAGTTCCAGATGTTTCTGTTCCTGAGGGGTTTTAGAGAGTTTTCACCAACTCTACATCTAGCTCCCTGGGAAAGGGATAGATGCTTTCTCTGGTTCAGGGCTCAACATTCCACGTTGATAAGATAATATTTGAATTCACTGACAATGTTGAATTTTTTGAGAACATACTCCTGTTCTGAAAAACCCAAACATTTTGGCCAGGCAAGCCACAGTCTTTCATGCAGGCATGAGCCACCAGGAAGCATGATGAGGTAGCTAAGTGCAGATCCAGACATGGAACTTAGCAAAGATTCTGGTTCCGATGCTGAAGATAGACAACTGTTCCCATCATGAGCAGTTTCTGGTGAGCACACTGGTTTGCAGAGTATCCCAGAGAAACATTGCCTCTAATAAACTGATGTCTCCCAAGCTTTTTAGGAGTGGAAAGAAGGAGGTACTAGATCTTCATTATAATACTAACCTAGAATACAACCCCATCTGCAGTTCTCACTGCCCCATCTGCTGATTTTATCTTCTTAGCACTTTCACCTTCCAGCTCAAGGAGGTGGCTACTTCTTTGACCAACTGAAATTCCCACTTGACTAGCTTTATGTATTCTGATCTAACTGGAACCATTTATGCCAGACAGGGATTTTAATCCTCATTCTTACTCATGGTTTGAAGTGTATTTCCATCTGTATTGCTAAATTAAAATAGCATGAGGAAGGGTAGAAAATGAGAGGAAGTAAACAGTAAGAGGATCTTTTTAATATATTGTCAAGTCGGATTCAAAGACTTCACTGTGGAGACAAAACACTTTTGGTGTTTTACTGTACGTTTTAGGAGAGAATAATGTCTTAATTCTGGGCCTGTAAACATTTGGCTTTGAAATGTTTAGAAGCCTTGCTCCCTACCACAGCATAATTATACTGCACAGAATAATTATTTTACAGTCAATTAAGTACACTAAATGTGCATATCTAAGAAACTTGATTTAAACGTCATCTTTACCATGCTACATATCTACCATATCACAATTCTTCCATCTGAACCAGAGAGCAATTACTTTGCTAATGAAGCTCAGTGTTTCAGCCAACTTTTGAAGGAGTGTTTGAAACTTTGTTTTGTTGTGGAAATTAAGCCAGTCACCATAACAAGGTTTGACTCTCGGTTTCTGCTGATTACATAAAGCAAAAGGGAAATCTTTTGATAAAGTTCTCTTTTCGCACTACAGCTCAAGCTGGATGCCTTCAAATAGGGACCCTGAACAAAGAAATCCCTGGGAAATTATACCTGTACTATCACCCTTCACACAACAGTTTGAACGAAGAGCAATATTGATGTCTGGGGTCTTCCCTCTCTTCCTTTGGCCCTTTCATTATCTTAGGTGGGCTGTTTTCTTATCTCTAAGGTTGTGGCTTCTGCTGATGACTGCAGCTTCATTATCTTCTGGCAGCATTTCTTCACATAAGTATTGTCATATTGAACTGACTCTGGGGCCTCCTTTTAGCTAACTGGGTAAAAGTTCAACCATTCTAGGTGTAAGTTCACAGCTTGCAGCTTTAAGGCTTCATCAAATCTAGCTACTAATGCTGAGCAAACCATGCAGAATAAGTTCTATAGAAGTAGTATACCAAATTGCACAACAGTTTCCCATCTCTGATCTCAGAGCTCTTTCTGCTTAGCACATTGCCCAAAACAAAGCTGTGGAGAAGTGTCATATCCTAATAGTTTCAGTTTACAGAATAAATTTTCTTTTGCAAAGAATTGCATTTTTTGATCTCATAGTCTATCAGTCAATAAAAAATAATATTTTTGCAGCAGACCAAATTCATGGCATGCAGAAGTACTCAGTTTTTGAGAATGACTGAACAATTGTTTATGAAAGCTCTTATTAAGAAAAATTGCATATTCCTTTACAAGTCATCCAGTGTTATGGGCGTTTCTCCAAACGTTATTATTATATTAGAAAGATGACTAACATTATGGGAGACATACAATTCTTTCATCTTTTCTGGGACACAAATCCTTTTCAGTCTGTAGAATAACTGATATGCATGGGAACAGGAGAAAGATATCAATGCAGAAAGTGAGTTTTGCCACTTTCCCTTCAAACATTTTGACTGTACTACTTATGTAGAGGATGTCTGATTTGGTATTAGACTCAGAAAGGGATTCAACTAACTTCAAACCAAAGCAGAACAAGAACAAACCAAAACAGCAAAATATTATTACTACTATGACTACTACTGCTAACAAAAAAATAAACTAGGTTAAATTACTTTAATAAATATCAGACATTACTTGAACCAAGTCCCAAAGCATTTTGTCACATGGAGATCTAGTTCTTCAGCACTTCCTCCAAGCATATTTAAAGAAAAATGTTTTAATGAAGCACCTTTCCCTCCCCCTCTAATTTCACCTTAAGTGCTTAATATTTAGTATGTTTCTACCCTTACGATTTATAGTAGACAAATGCAGAAATGAATAATACAATACAAAAGGTTATCAACCACTTGGGGCTTTTATATTTAGCAAGGCAGACGCTCTGTTAGTAGCACTTGGCTTGACTTAACATTGAAAATACAGCTGTGTTATGAAGAAGGAATAAGAAAAATTGTACTCTAACAAGGTTCCTACCCTGTTCTGCAATCAGTCCCAGTAAATCTTCTTCTGAAAATCTGTCACAGTGGATGTTTGTAAAAATATAGGTATCACTCTGTCAGGGATGTCAAAGATAAATGGCAAGGATGATCTCTTTTGATTTGACTGGGTTGCTCTCAGCTTGCATAACCAAAGACTGGTAACTTCTTTCAGCATGTCTGGAATGTTCCCTCACTTATTAGCTCTTCAAACTAAACATCCTTTTCTTCATTCAAGTAAGTAATGGATGTAAGACATATTCCTGAAGCAACTTGGACTGTCCCTGTTTTTCATCAGGAACTAGCAGCCCAGTGGAATGAGTATTCAGTGTAATAAATTGGGTATGGGGTGAAGGAAAAAGATGAATGAGCACAGACACTGTGAAGGTTTCTCTGGTAGAAAATGTTAACGATGTGCTTGGAGTTTCCTGATAAGTCTGTCAGATGGCCCATTACTGGAAAAAATCTTCCCTTCTGACACCATGCTGATGTGGTGGTGGAGGCAGAATTGGGAAGCAGTAGCACTTACAAAATACAAATTGGGAACTGTTTTGTTGTCTGGGGTTTAGATAAAGCACTGAAACAAAAGTTTCTCTGCTTTCACTGTCAGAAATACAGTCACTGTACCTAAGCATGAACAAGGTGGCTGGGGTTGTGCAGAAATACTGATTTGCGGGAATACAAATTCAATGGGTTGTGCTCTTGGATGTTCAAATAGAGCTTCCTTAAGCTGCTCTATGAGGGAAGTAAGATCAGGAGTCAATTCATTGGACTTAACAAAAGCATTTCATAATTACTTGCAAATTTTTTTTAACATAACTTAAATACTAAGAGAAGCTTTGAAATCAGTTGCTCAGAGGAGACATCTCCCAAAGCTGAGCAAAAAAGGGGAAAAAGGCCAACCCCATTTCCTGATTTAGGTGTCAAGTTATTTCTACACTCTTTTAATTTTAAGCAAAAGATTAGCAATATTTGTCACAGATTGCTGAGGACTCTTCATTAACTCCAGAGGCCAAAGCACTTTTGCTTTGAGTGGATATGCTATTTCTGCTCTGTAACAGTAATTCCCTACTCAAACATAGTAAAATTCCTTTAGTTAACCTTGAAATAAACCCAGATTGATTATTTCTGACATGCGGTATTGAAATCAACACCCTGCTGTGGAAGAGGTGTTGAAGAAGGGCCTCTATCTTAAATGAAATATTGTTTCCCTGGTGTAAGGAAGAGATTAAAATCCTCAAAATGCAAACTCTGGCAATTGGATAATCAAGAAAAAGAGATAGCAGGGGCTTGACCTTTCAGCCAAGCACAGCATCTTTTCTAACAATTGTATTTGTTGAATGCTGCCAATTACTGAAGACTAGTCATTGCTTTCATCTACCTGCCTTCCTATCATTCAGCAGTGGTAGTGTAAATACTGGCTGCAAAGGGAGGAGCTGAACTGAAGATGGATCATCACTCTAACCCGTCGTCCATGCTTGAGGTGTCCTGTTTGTGGTGTGGAATGAATACAGCACAGCTCCAGTTCTTGGGTGGATCCCACTTTCAGGCAACACTGAGGTTACAGTATGAAAACACATATTCCACTCAGATACAGGAACACAGCATTCCAATTCCAGCTCAATAGCAAGTAATAGCAGAAAAAAAAACCCCAGACATTCACCTGTGTTAGTGTAGGAACAGCTCTGGAGAGCTTAGTAACCCCAGAGTATGCTATAGTTTCTCTCTCAAAGTTTGTCTGGGAGCATATGGACATTTTTCCAACTATGACTATATAATATTTCCTATAAAAGACTTTGTCCTGGGAAAGGTGTCAGAATAGGCTACATGTGAGCTGTTCAGAGGCTATTTTTAAAGCATAAGGCCTTGGTGTCAGTGCACATTTTGTAGAGTCACTGCCTCTTTTCCCACTGCTAGAGCATGTTCCAAGATGCATCAAAAAGAGGTTTTTTTCTCATGAGACTGTGAACAAAACTCTGTCAAAGAAAGACTTGTATGTAGACATCCCAATTCCAAATCTGAATAGTTGATATTCACCTAGAAACTCACTGGCTAAAAATTTCAAAAGCAAGTACACTACAAAAAATCAAAACTGAGATAAAACTTGGAGAGTCCTTGGCAATTAGTTATACACACACAAAAAACATATAGAAGATTGAGAAATTCTCAAAACAGAGAAATGGGAACCAAGAAATCCTAGAAACTCAAGTATCTGTGAAGCTTATTGTGCTTCCCAGTATGTATGATTTTTAACAAAACGATTATGTGCTGTCGTGTTTTTTCCCCAAAGGACACTTGACTTCTCCAAAGCACAGGAGGGATGAAGCTTGTGGAGTTAAGGAGACTGTTGTTTGTGGGTTTGCCTTCTTCAATTTGACTAAAACCTTGCCAAGAAAAATTCTGGCATATCTGTACTTTTTAAAAATCGCTGCACCAGATGGTTATTATTCAGCTTATGGAGGAGTTGTTTAGGAATCCAGAACTTTTATGTGCACATGTCGTCAAATTAATAAGGACTGATTCTGTCAAAGAAAGGCTTGATTTGGTCTCATACAATGTGCGGGCTGGAAGTAGTACAATGCCATTCCCTGCTGTAGTTACCTTGCATTGACTGTATTCCATCAGTAATGTGGGATGAGCTGCAGAGGCATCTGGTAAGAGCTGAAGATGTAGAACATAAAAACTGCAGTAAGGGTGTAGGACATGAAAACCACAACAGTGATTCATCTAGGCCAGGACATCTGTAGACCTTCACTGGGGACTCTTGCAGGGATCACCGAGATCCCTGCACTCTAGCCAATGCTCTTTTCCCCTGCTACCTCTCACCCTGCTACTGAATGAAAACGAAAATGGAGATATTCCACCCATTTCTGGAGTTGGGCAAGCTATTCCACCAGAGCCCAAAGAAGAACATGAAAGTGCAAGTGTGTTATCCTTCAGATGGTGGATATACCCAGGAACTGTTTTCTCTCCGTTTAGATTTTTCTAACAAACTTTTCTGCTGAGAAATTTCCTCATGTCATAATTTGTGTTGGTTTTTCCACTCAGAGTTTTATTTTAATAACTTTCTCTACTCAATTTTTTTTTCTTAAATTGGAGGAGGGGAGGGAGAAGAGGTGAAAGATTAAAGAGAGTTTTCATACTAAGGTTTGAAAAGACATCTCTGTGTATAGGGAAGAATTTGAAGATATTTTCTTACTTTGAGACTGTTGTTCAGGTGGACTTTCATCAGCCAGACTAGTTTCTTTTAGAAATTCAAATGTTGCATGTTCTGTATGCAGACTCTGGTGAAGAAAATTCACTTAGATAAAAAGGAAAACTAATTAAGAAATAAAAACATTCTAATTAAAGTGCTCAATGATATCTTGAGACTATGCCGCATGTTATTTTTAATGAGTTGTGATGGGTGCAGAGTTGTTTCCTCATATCCTTCTGACAAAGAAATGGAATAATTCTGTACCTCTGTGCACAAAAACAGTGACAAAAGATTCATATAAATACACTGCCATGGGCTTATGTCTCTATTCAGTTACTCAGGGAGTTGCACCAGAGCCCTGTTTTAGTTTGGCTCAATGAACAGAAGCCAGCAGGTGTTGAGTGTCTCTGCAAGTTTGTCAGATTTGTTTTCAGGCAGGCTTTGTCTGTCTTGGAGTCACTGTCTTTTTTTCTGGGTCCAGTTCTGAGCCACTGAAGCTGGAAGTTATATTTTATCTTTAACAGGGGCTCAGACAGTGTCTGTAGGGCTTCATGTCAGAAAGAGATCTAGGTACTCTAGCAGCACTAACAATTATTTTTAAAGTTAATTGACTTCTCTAGACAAGGACTTCCATAAAGAAGCTGGTTCCAGTTGTGGGTGCTGAGTACTTCTTCTATGTGCACCTTCAGTTTAACCTTACACAATAAATTTGAATAAATATGTGTGTACACAGGGTCTCTCAAAGTACTCATCATTGCCATGAATTGGTTGGCAGTGATGTCAGTAGACTTCCCCTGAAATTCAGATAGCTGATACAGGCCAGTGCTAAGTGCCTCTGAAAATCCCAGCCTTATAATCCATTTATTTGAATGACTCCATTTCCTTTCAAAATGGAAAACTAAACAGGAATTTTAAAGGCATAATGCTACTGTCATCACAAATCTTGCACACTTAGCTAACATCTTCCAACCCAAAGAGTATAAATATGCTCAGGTTATACAGGGAGTGCTTGGATATCCTCATTAACAAGTGAATGCATCAGTGAATTCTGCTTGGCAGAAAATGTGTTAGCAACTCTGAGATACATCAGTTGTTGAGTTCTGGACAGTTTTTGCAGCTGAGCAGAACATCAAGATGAATCCCCATTCTTAGCTCTTATCTTATGAGAAGTTTAATATCCATACAAAGAAGATAGGATATCACTTTTTGAACTCTTACCTGGCAGATCCCAAATCTCTGTTTACCTACTTTTGCAGAATAAAGGCATAAATTAACCCTTCCAGGATAAGTAGGCATGGATTTTAGGGACCAGCAAGCATTTGTCCCCAGACCTTGTGGAGCACAAATTTTGCTCTCTGAATACTGGAAGAAAATTGATTTTATATACATGGAAGTATAGAGAATATGTGCCCTCATAACCTTTTATTCTGTAGGAGAAGACAAATGACCAAGGTAGATAGGAATGAAACTACTCATTAAAGGAGCAAGAACAACAGTACTACTGACTGTGTAAAACCATGTGATATTATGTGCCACGGATGTTGCCCTGTATCTATTTTACAGTGCATAGGTTCCTGAACTCAAGCAGTACTCAGGGAAAAAAGGCTACCAAAACAAGGCTTATCTGACAGGGGAAAGGGCCAGAAGGTTGACAGTGGATAGCTGCAGGTGCTTGTCTAAAACTGGAGGAGGGGCCGGAGGAAAAAATCAGGAAAGGCGAGAGATTCTTATGCTGTGACCTACCACAGTAGAGAGGCTAGCAAAAATTCACCTAAAATGTGGAAAAGAGAAATACATTTGGTGAGTGGAAAATAGCTGCCAGCTGCAGACTTTCAGAGTGTTTTAAATATTGTTGAGAGTACATCGCTCAGAAGTTAACTGAATCTTCTGGGCATAAAATTTCATTTAGCACATTGCATTAAAGTGCTACAGTTCTCTGCAAGAGTGGCAAAGTTTCCTACACAGGCTTGCATGCTACACCCATCGTGACATCTGGCAAATTTGTGCATAATGTGACATTCATCTCTCAGGTTATTCTTTCTTCCAATGAGGCAACCACATATGCATAATTAATGGCTAAATTTTATATTATCTTGACTTTTATTTTTTGTACTTCCTTTATTAGACCAAAAAGGAAATGTAGAAATAGCCGGGAAGTAATTTTTTTTCAACAAAAGTCTTAACTAAAAGCAATTTATCTAGTTTTCATAGCCAATTGCAACTGAAATATATGAGTCTTTTGCCATAAATCTGCTGTAGTTTGTTTAAAAATATGACTAGTGCAAGTTTCTATTTAATTTAAATTATATTTTTATAGGAAAAAAAGTTTCTGGCATGATTCCTTAGCCAAATTGAATAAAAATTAGTTTCTTACTGTAGATGCACCACAGCATTTGTCACCCTGAAGGACTTCAGACTTAGAAATCAGGCACTACTGTGAAGTAGCTTGGGAAATATTTAACAGCATACAAAAGGCACTGGATGGGTTCATGGAAATATAAACTTTCAAGTGATATAAAAGAGGATATTTAAACATCAGAATATTACTTCAGTTGGAACGTCAACCTGGGCACAGGCTCATATCTTAACTGAAGGTGAATTCTAATTCTTTAACATGCCAAAATCCTTTTTCTCTGGGAAGTCAGCAAGTAGGTGTGAAGATGAACATTAATAGGGCTGTTCCCCTATCTTCGGAAATGTGCCAAGTCTTGTTAATTTGTCTCTTTAAATTTGTACCAGAAGGATTAAATATCAATTAAATAACTATGAGAAAGTCAAAATGGTTAAAAAACTAAAATTTGTTTGGATCTGAATTTTGAATGCATGATGAAGCACTGATGGATATTTTAATAGAGTTTTGGGATTTTTTTACTTTTTTTTTTTTTTTTTTTTTTGGTGACTGAGAGAATCTGACAAGAATTTTAGTTGGAAAGTTTTCAGAGGCCTGTTAATTCACTGCTCTGTTTATCCGTGCCTTTTGCATGCAGCTGCAGAGCATTATTGTGTCAAATGTATTAAAATGAGGCACTGATTTAGTTAGAGAAACTCTGCAGGAACTGATGAAAGCAATCTCTTGAAAAATGAGGGAAATATGCTTCTCCAGAGCTCTTAAAAGGAACATTTTGACAATGCACCAAGCAATTTAGAAACCCAAATGAAAACCCACAAAGCAGTTGGTTCATACTGCCGAGGCAGTTATCCCTCCACAGTGCCATAACTCAGTACCCTCTTCTCACTCAGAATCGATTAGTATGTGTTTAACCTTACATCTGAGTTTAGGCCTTGCTGATTTCACCAGGAGTTAAATCTACACATAAGTCTGCAATAAATATGAGAAATACAAATGACATTCTGAGACGGAGCAGGCATGAAAGAGGGCAAATGCAGTAAGTATGCCTATTCAGCTTGAAAATATTATCCTGGCACTACAGGAAACCTGAACCTACACAGGTATATAGGCATCTTTGATCCTAACGATATCTCTGGGAATTAGACATTTAAATACCTCTTGAAAACCAGAAAAACAGTGTGCTAAGGTATTTAGGTAGCTAATGGTGTATGCCACATTGCCTAGTAGGATTTCTAAGCTTGGTAATGTGCTTAGTTTTAGCTGGTTAAAAAAATCACCCAAAATTGCAATTCAATGAATCACATTCCTTCCAGTAACAATAATGTTGCTGCTTTATGAATGCTTTCATATTGAAAGCGTCCTATTCAGATAAGTACCATACGATTTGTATTAATAACATGTTGCGCATCTGTTCACTGTTCCTTCATTTGGGTTAGTGGAATGTGAGACACTGCAATACTTTGATTATCCTTTTGTCTTTGTTGTGTGATCTGACAAAATTGCAGATAATTTGAAAAAAATATCTAGATGCCAAGTCTTCAGAGTCTGTAGTAGAGCACCGCAGCAGTGCTGAGCATACATGATCATACCCTGAGGAAAATGCAGGGAGGGACAGTATTGCAATCAGCAGCCATGTACCCCTTCAGGCAAGCACCCAGTCTCCAGTGAGTTTTGGTGCATGTGTATTCAACCTCTGGAGTTTTGGTGTCTTTAGAAAGAACTCACATGGAGCTTACATATTATCCTGCTTACAATCAAAATCTGAACAAAAGGCCAGAGTGCCCTCTTCTCTCCTTCTTCCATTCTCACCAGTTACTATAAATGTGAAGGTTGTCCTAACAGGCAGGCTGGTGTCTCTGAAGTTCAAAGGAAGGCAGAATTCCCCATGGCTTCATGCATCCTCATCCCTCTCTGCAATCCCCTACCCACAGCTTTCTTCCCCCTGAAGAGTTAAAGTCTCTTACATTCTTCGCTTAACTTCATGTAGGCACAAAACTTTTACTTGTCAATATAAATAACTCAACCCTCTTAAAATCCTGTTAAATTCTTTTCCTCAACAATTTCCTGTGGCATTGAAATTCATGGACTAATAATGTGATACTTTAAGACACTTCCCCTTGTGTTCATTTCATATTTTCTGCCTGTCAATTCAATCAACTTTTCTCATGTAATTCTGTTATGAAGCTGGGACTGTCTGTGAAGGGTTATCAGACCTCTTTCCCCAAAACTTTTCATTATTTTGGGTGGATGTTCTTATAAACTAAATAGCCTTGATTATTTTAATTGCTCTCAATGTTTAATCTCTCTTCCACTCTCTTATCTGCTGTCCATGCAAAGATTTATTGTCTGTGGCACACTGGAGCTAGGAGTTGAGATAGACTACCCTGTGTACAGTATAAAGGGCAAAAAAGTATCACCAAATTATAAAATCCTAGTCTGTTCAAATATTTCCTTCAGCAATCCTTGCAATTTTTATTATTTTGCCCAATCACTTCCTTGTTCTAAAATCTCAGCAGCATGCCAGACTGCTCACAAGTGCTAGATCTGTTCCTGAAATACTCTAGGTAATTTAGATCTCTAGATAATTTGGATCCCAGCAGTGTATGAAAAATAATTAGGCTTTTTCTCCCACTCCATATCACTTCACATTTATCTAATTTAAATTGTAGCTGCCACCTAACTGTGTTGCTGATAGGTTTGTTCAGTCCTGTTTGAGCTCAGATACTGGCTACCCCAGTTACTCTCATTTTGTTAACACTGAATTAACAATGCCTTTCTTTTCTACCCAGAGTTAGAGACAAAGGGATAATGTGGTTAGTTTCAGATCCCAGACGGTGTGATGTTAGATAATTATTTGACCTGCAATTTGCCTCATATAAAACCTCCAAGATACGTGTAACCCTTACTTGTCACACAAGATTTGTTATTACGAGAGTGTACCCAGGGAAGAACATGCAAAGATTTTTCTTTGTTTGTTTGGGCTTTTTTAACTTTATTTATTTCTTCTATTAATTTTTGCTAGTAGAACAGTGACAGGGCAGTTCTTAGGTCTCCAAGACCTGTTTAGCCTAATCTTGGAATCATGTCTTCTTTCATTCTTGTGTATCAAAACTTTTCATGGGGATTCCTTGAAGCTATAAAAAGGTTATATTTGGGTTAGAGGAAAAAGGGGATGGTAGTGAGAGCTAATGCATGGACTAGGAGTGCATGCTCCTTTTCTGTACTGACTGAGGGAAGCATGGGTGTTTTAACTAAGCTTTTTTTTTCCAGAATTTGAATTAATTGGAGCTTGAATCTTAGGTCCATATGAATCAAAAGTGAGTGTAATGGTCAAGTGAAGAAAAGTGTTGTAAAACTACCTTTCTCAGTGTTTTTCACATTGTCTGTTACCATAGCATCTAAACATTTATGACATGGCAACACCTGCAGCAAGTGGTAGCTTTGAGAATAATTCTAAATTCTTTAGTAAGAAACATCTAGATTTTATGTTCACAGTCTTTCAAACAATTCTTATTAGCACCCATCTACCTTTTTATCCGCCTCTGTTCAGCAGATCTTTACACAGATCTGACAGGGTTTTGTAGTCAACAAAAAAAGAAACACCAAAGATTTAGCCATTCTGGGGTCTTTGCCACTGCTGCGTGAAATACGTGCTCACCAGGTTGTTCAAAGTACACCAAATAACCTAAAACAATGTAGTGCTTGGTTAATTACCTGAGGTACTTATTAGTGTTAGATTCATTGTTAATGAACTAAAGTGCCTAGTTATGTTAGCAGTTTGATCACTGACAGTGAGATAAACTGGCAAAATTTGTTTGTGGTTAGCAGTGTGGTTACCTGTCATTTGCCATCAACATGAAGATCTCTATACTTGTCTAATTGACAAGTACACTGGGACAGTCAACAGCTTATCAGCTACTTCCATGTTTTCTTTTCTACTGCTATATGTAAGTAATACACTGTTTTTCTATAGAATATCAGATATGGAGCAGTGCAGTATACTTTTTCTGCTTTGAATATTACTGAAAGTTAGTAAGCACTTGATACAGATTAGATTGAATGAGGTTACTTTGTTACATTCAGAGAACCTCAGGTTTTCAGAGAAAAGGTGATTGGAAAGAAATCATGATCTGATAGATGGATTAAGGTAGACTGTAAGTCCTTCAGAAGCCTTCCAGTTCCTAAGGTTACATGTCTTTCTTCAGCTCTCCCCCTGAAAGCAAAAAAGTCAGGTTTTTGTCCTTTTTTTATAAGGAAAATCTAAAAATGTGTAGTTTAGGCTTACGGGATACTGTCTTAATCTGCAGAAGGCCTGAAATGGCCAAAAAGAACTGCTGGGCAATGCTTCAGTCATCTTCAGACAAGATAATAGGGCAGAGCTGGGCAGTGTGTGGTGCAGTATTTTGTAGGAGTCAGACTGCCATAATCTGTCATGGATAACAGTGTGGTGATTCACCTGCTTGTGCTTAGATGCCCATTCCTTTCACTCTGTCCTGAGAGACCATTAGAAGAGGAAGCTCTTGGCTGGGAAGCTGCTGAAATAGGAATAGTTGAGCCAAGGCTGCAAGAACAGGAATTCATAGCCTGGATGTAAGAATGAGCAGAAAATTTACATTGTCCTAGTTTGACTCTAGCCACTGTAAACCAAGAGAAATTCAACAGTCTTGTTCCAGTGATTGAAGCAAGACCATCTGAATAGAGACTGACTCCCAAACAAGAGTGCCAGCTCACACATCCTTGGTAAATATTTGTGGATGGATTGCCCAACTCATCCAGGAGTTCTACTGGAAACACTCTCCTGGAACTATAGGAATTGCTGAGCCTAAGGAATTTACTCTCGGATTTTGTGAGTGGGCTTTTCTTCACTTCTCCTTCTGGTGGACTATTGAGAGTTCAGTTTTTTTAAGCAGAAATTATGGAGAAATTGCCCTTTCTTACCCTACACTTAGATTTTGGAGGAATACCACAATTAAACACTTTCATGCCAATGGATTGGAAAAGCAAATCTGTAAACTCATCCTATGAAGGAGCAACAGTTCATGTTTTTTGTGAAGAAACTCACTGGAAAGAGAATCTCTGGTAAGAAAACAGAGTCCTTATATTAACTATAGGCACCTGGGGAAGTACCATGGATATCTTCAAATGATACTTCCCACCTGCTTTACACAGAATGGCATGGTTCTGCCCCTGAAGGAAAATGTCTCTCTCCATAGTCTGTAGAAGGAGCCTAATTGACAAGCCAAGCTTAAATCCCACCTTGGACTGCTAGGATAAGAATGATCATTGAAATATTCAACATAAGTAGTATCACAGCCTTTTCTGAAAACAATCCTTAGCAGTGCTTGAAACATGGTCCATAATTAGTGATTAAGCCAGCAGACAAACAAAGATCTGTAACATCTTGATCCAAAAAAGTCTGCATTGATCAGGATGATGGAACTTGAAGAAGATGCTAAGATGCTACATCTCCTGATATCTTATGCAGCATCCCGTCCTGCACCTAAGAGTTTCTATACTCTCCCCGGTACTCTACCAAGAGAAACCTTGCACTCCCTCTCAATTCACTTGCTGCTCTCCCCAGGTCTGTGCTTGCCAAAGGAACATGCTTGATGCAGGACAGAGCAGACTTCCTTCCTAAACCCCACAACCTAATCTCAACTTCACCAGATTCAGCCTAGTTTTGACAGATTTTACCTGTTCACATACCAACACTCCACCTGATGGAAGCTTCCAAGACTACCTTGTGTGTGTACAGCATGGAGACTAATCCTCAGAAATTCAGATCAGTCAACTTCTTTTCATTCTCACACATACCTTCTCTTTCTGCATCTGTCAGTGAGGGCACAGCTGCATCACACAGAGAATTTTGCAATATGTCAGTCTTGTAATGAGCCACCCTTGAAAATATAATTATGCTATATCTTGGACTATACAAATGACACCTTTATCTTCTAAGGCCTTTCTCTGAAGTCCACTACAAATGCAATATGCATGCCCCTGCCTACAGGCATCTCCTTCAACAGCTCTCCAACCTTTGTTGTGTGTATTTTTTAAACTTATCACTAAAGCAAGACTCTCATGGACCAACATACATAAACAGACCCATAACAGCTGAACATCAACTGTAAGAACTGCCAACACATCTTCTCAGCTGTTACAATACCTTGTCCTCCACTGGGCCAATGCAAGACCTGAAGCTTACACGTCCTATGTGTAGTGTACTTTAGTAAGCACATCAAATGTCCGCAAAGAAACCACATGTGTGAAACCAAACAACCAATAAATGCCAGAATGAATGAAAAATTGATGCAAAACAGACACACTCAAAGATTTCAGAAAGAATATTTCTCACAAAACATTAATTTCATTTTTTGTGTTTTCAGTTCTTATCCTCGAGACAAACCTGCAAAATACTTTCAAAATAAGTACTTGGGAACTACAATTCATAATAGTATTGGGAATAATGAATTGAGTAGACATACACTAGTTTTACAGCACATTATGACTTGTTTCCATGACCATTAGTTCTCACAAGTCCATTTGTTGATAAATGGGATAGATTGCCCCTCTCCTTTTCTTGCAAGACATATTTTGTCATCTCTTCTGTTGCAGATGTCATTCCTCTGTTCCTGAGGTACCTGCTGTGTTTTCTCTCAAATGATCTAACTGATTAACAAATTCAAAGTGGTATTTCTCAGCTTGTATATAACTCGCAAGATGTCTGCTTTTATTTCAGTGCTGGAGAAAAAACTTGTAGGCTTGAAAGTTTGTCTAGTTTTGTTTATACCAGTAATTAAAAAACCCATCAAAAAAAACCAACCTCCTTCTCATTCAAATCTTTCCTTGCTTAGGAAACATGCCTACGTTTTTAGACTCAATTATGTAAAGTAAATCCTATATGGTAAAAGACTGGAGATTTTTAAACTGCTTCCATGTACAATGACAAAGGGGAAAAAATTCTATCCTTTGAAGTAGGGACATCCAAATTCACATCTTACCACACTAGTTGAAACAGGGCACAAAGACAGTTATTGTTTTTCCAGTGGTTGCACTTATTTGTTTGATTCTGACCCATCTTACCCTTTCTTCTTTGTGTTTTTAGTCACTGGAAAATAGTCCAATATGGTTGACTTGATGTTGTTGTAATGGACTGGGTAAACCATTTTTTGATTCTCTGTGTGTTTTGCAGTTGGCAGATGTGCACAACACTTGTCTGAAGCAGCTGTTGATGCAAAGGTAGGTCTGACAGTTATTGTTTCCATGAAGATATTGGTGTTGCCCTTGTTTGTAGTACTGGTTGCAGGTTTTGTGGTTTGAGTCTTGATAGAGAGGGGTGTTCTTGTCTCTGGGGAGTAGAAAAAGCCTGAGGCTCCATTGTGGGAATGCCCTGTCTTGTGCCTTTATAAAAATGCTTTTCCTGCCTGCATTTACCTTTGTAGAGCTATTTGTCTGAATGATTTGTTGGTACTTAAAGAGCAGGCTAGTGTATAATGTTGCCTAATGTCATCAATTTTCCGCATTTCGAACACATTTGGATAAACTTTTCAGGGAATAAATATAACAGTTGCAGCTTATATCACTTGTACACAACATGGTCTATTCTTTCTTAATATATCTGCACTTGCTATGAGGGAATTGGGTTAAATTTTCAACAGAGAAAGTACACTGCATTACATTTACAGGTTCCACAGCCTTGGGCATAGGAGAATTGGAATTGAGATACTTTTCCCCCTTCACATTTCCTGCATTGACTGCTCTTCTGAGAAAAAAAGATTATCATTAATTCAGGCAGCAATAAGTGTTGTTAGTTGGCACATCCAAGTCCAGAATATCAAAAAGATGAGCAACATATAAATCCTCCTGCCCTTAAATATGTTAAAACTTAAAACATCCCTGAACTGTGCACTGCAGCAGCTGATGGCTGTGATGAATCAGAGCAACCATATGTCAGGGAGAGAGCTGAATGATGAAGCAGGAGGCTTAATTTTCTAAGCTTCAGAATGGATGTCAAATACTCGCTAAAATAAATAAATAAGTAGATAAATTAATATTGGAAACTGCCTGAGTTCAAGAGAGGAACAGTGTTTTGAGTTGGCTACATACACAGGCATATCATACAAACACACCCAGTGCTTTTTGAATTCTGTGCTCATCTGCTCTTTTGAGCAGCCGGTTGAACACATTGGATATATAAATATCCTGCTCTGCGAAATAGTCTGTCTTGTGCTTATGATTTCAGCAACAATAACATATGCTGGTTTGTTGTTGTAGGATCACCTCAGGTACAGTGGCAAATCAAGTGGATTTTGTGACACATTTGGGATTTTTGTGCACAGGGAGGATTCACTGATGTTATTTCATGGAGACACTAGAGTAGAATATTACTGTGCCTCTTAATTTAGACACAGCCTTTGTTAGTTTAAAATTACAGTGTCCCTTTCAGAGTTCTTTACTGATGCAGCAATTTCTGGGCTGCTCTGTGGTCAGCCGGCTAGTAAAAATGTTAGGTAAAGTCTTTGACATTTTGTTGGCAAATAGGAGGCAGACATTTCCAACTTCTAAGAGTAAGCAGGAAGAAGGGATTAGTATTATTCCTTTGATGGTTTAAAGCTGCCTGATTTGAACTTTAAAAGAGTCTTGTCCATTGAACATCCATTTAACAAAATAGCACTGAAGTTATCTATAATCTCAAGAGGAGCTATAGTCCTTCCTATTAACTATGTAATTTGTGGAAAAAGCCTAATTTACCTCTTTGAAATTTCATTGAGTCTTTTTTATACACCCTATACAATACTGAATCACATTCATGTTTCTGAAAGGGAATGAGGTGGCAGAAATTTTGCTAATTTCCATGATCAGGAAACATGTTTCCTGAGCCTGCACAGCATCCCTAAAAACACTCCTCTTCCTGCTATTCACAAAAAAGCCATGACAAGGAACAACATGCTTCTCTCTTTCTCCCTGAAACTAAGAAGAGTATGTTGTGTGACCATCCAAAATTATTTTCAGACTTCCATAACTTTTTAATCACAGATCATTACTTCTTGTCTCAAACCAAAAGCAAAATCCTAGTTTTGGTTGTTTGTTTTTTTTTTTTCTCCAAGGCTGTTGTATGGGCCAAAACTTCTGTATTAGAAGAAATATATTCAAAGGAAACTGAAGATTTTTGATATGTTTTTCTTGCCAAAATGCCCCCTGTTAGTGCAGGCTCATGTATACTATGGACCTCTTGAGTTACAGGAAGAAGTATGTTGGAATAAATTTGGGGTCCTTGGGGCACTTTCAGGAGTTCCTGTGATCCAAAGTCTCATCTTTTCATTCCTGCACAGTATGTGCATGGCATTTGCTACCATAAAGAAGTCAAATTAAGTCAGTAACTGTGTGTGGGAGACTTGCTGACAACAGTAGTCATGAAACCAGCTTCCCCCGTTCTGGGTCCCTTACCCTCACAGAACAAACCCATACAAAGAAGAGGCAGACTGGTTTGTTCTTCTCTCAGAGAGCCACTGAACATGTAGACGAACTCCTAGTGCCATGGAAAAGTCACAGCCAGCACAACTGTTATCAGGGGATAATGGTCTTTTTGTAGTCAGCAATGGGCTCAGTGCTGTATTTGCTGACTGTAAGCCCCACAGTATAAGGCATGGTAAGCCTACAGCACTATCCATGGCCTGCAAAGAGAGAAATGAACCTATGACCCTCTCTCTCTTCACTGTTACAGAAAAGCCAGCTTTCTCATGTAAATGTCCCTCTTTTGTTTCCCGGTGTTAGCAGCAATGATGTCATGTATTCAACCATCTCTTATTTTCCAAAGTGCATAAAGGACTCATGAATGAAGGACCTGCAGTGGTCTGAAAAGAAAAGCACAACAGCCGATCAGAATTAAAGTCCAGTATTATTTAATATTATGTGCCTTGCTCACACTGCCCTCTTGAAAGAAATGTCAAATATATCCCTTTGGGTTATTGTTAAAATGTGTGACAGTAGAAAAATTGTCACCTCCAAAGCTTTGGGACCTCTATAATTAATTTTTTTATTTTTCTTTTTTTTGTGTGTGTGTGTGCTTCAATATCAACTAAATTTTCTCACCCAAGATATAATGTACTGCTTGTCAATATCAGTTAAAATCATGTGGCTACAATAGGAGAGACTCATTGGAAGTGTTTTCTTTTGGCACACAGCTGTACTTTTTGATTTATTGAAGCAGAATTGCTTGCCAGTTACTACAGTAAGTAAGACCACATCCAAAAAAAAAATAAAAAATGACAAAACCCTGGAAAGCAGAACCTGTGGTGTTTACTTAAATAACCCTCTTTTTTTTTAAGGAAAAAATAATTCAGGGTATTTACAAAAATGTTTTGGGTAAAAATCTCATTTTAAATAGAAGCTAAATGGTTAGTTAGTCATTGGTTAAAATTCTGCTGTGATAAGTTGACTTTGTTGTCTTGCTCTTCAAGAGGGAATAAGAATCTGAAAGCTGAGTGAGAAGAAAAAAAGGGGTAGCATTTCTGTAATATAACAGGGGATTTTACAAAGCATTCTCTTGTTCTGTATGCCAAGATCCAACCAGAATTATCATGCTCTAAAAATAATAAGAAAATCTGTTAATTATTTATATCTGCTTACTTGACTATTCATTAGTATGTGTTGGTTGTCACTGTTAAGACAAAATTCAAAGATTTGTTGCCACCAAACCTATTACAGTTTTTTAGTTTGCTATAGCAAAAAATGAACCAAAGTATGTATAAGCTGTAGGTGAACATCTTTTTCAGCATTCAGAGGAGAGTAGGGAAAACAGAGGGCAGCCAAAGATGTAATAAACAGAATTTATGAACCAATACATGTACATCAGGTGTATTTGTTAGGGCTCTGAGTCTTCAAAGATTTATGCTAAGGGACTACTTGGAGTACATAAAGTGTTTTAGTATCACTGCCTACGTTATCTATGGGTGTTGAATTCAAATGTTTAGGTGTTATTTTTCTAAATGAAAGAACACAGTTCTTTCAAGTGCACAGATAGGCAACAAAAAAAATTATTATTTTTTTGTTAAAGAGTGCCTGCTGTCAACTTATGCTTCTTGAGGGTAGGTCAGATCCTCAGCTGGCACAAAGCAATACAGCTCAAGTGAGGTAAATGAGTCTTCCAACATATATAGTGTGAACTTTTACTCCTCAAGGAAGGCCTTCAGGACAATGGAGAATACAGCAATTGAAATTCCTGTACCAGAAAATGCCAATCACCATGACAAGAAAGGGAGAAACCAAGGACTCCAGAGAGCTGATTTAGGACTAAATCAGAAGAGGATAATAACACATGGAAAGTGAAAATTGATTTGATTGAATAGGCCACCTATCTTCTCACAACTAAATCTGATCATGAAATCAGGCAGTCATTTGTGTGCGTTACCCAAAGATTCACAGGGGGAAGTATACCAGGAAGCCCTCTACCACACGAGAGTATCAGATGCCTGTGAAGTGTGTACAATTACACAGAGTGCAGAAGGTGCAGATGAATATTAAAGTAATATTCTTCACCTTGGGGTTCATCACCATGTCCTTTATTGCCCAAAAGAGCTGCATAGCCATCAGGCGGTCTGCTTTTCAGAAGGCATTAAAAGTGGTCTGCATTAAAGCACGATTTCCATTCTTTTTTTTTTTTTCCTATATGCAACACAGACTATAAGATACTTTTGATCTGAAAAAGAAACTGAAAACAGACATGACCTTCTCTCCTAATGGTTTGGGCAGTCAACCTGGATAGTTACTGTTGAGTGATGTATAGAAGTTGGGGAATAGGCACAGGCTGTCTAGATAAGAATATTCTATTCTTTATGTTAAACAATCACTGCATAAAATTGTGAAAGTTAAAGTTTAGCAGCTTTTGAAGTACACTAGCACACATGATTTCATGTAATGAGTCATTCATGCAGTGGAGAAGTTTGTAAAATGTAATGTTTAGTCTGTTGATTACTAGAAAGTATTCAGTTAGATTCCAGAAAATATTAATGAAGTAATGCTCTTTTAAAATTCTCTCCTTAATGTTTACTCTTAAGCAGTGACACTTTGATTTGAATGGTTTACATGAGATTGAACTTTAGATTTTGGGTTGTGTCATTCAATTAATTGTACTTTTTTACCCACCCCAGTGGGCACACTTGGATGGTAGGGTCTTAAAGGAGGGCAAGAGACTGTTTGAGCTCTAGACTTTATTTCAATTCACCTAGTAATTGAAAATCACAATTAAAAAAACCCAACCCTCAAACCCAAAACCTCACCTCATGTAACATGTTTTTTCCCTCCAATCTGACTATACATTTTTCACCATTTCTGATGATTGGTACCCAATAAATTTATGGTGGAAAATAATCAGAAGACATCCTTGCAAATGCTGAATACTCACCTGAAATATTCTGTCTCATTTACCCAGGCCTGATCATTAATAACAAAAGAAACGGTGTCATCTTAGAATCTAACTTTCTGATAAAGATATATTCTGGGGCTGACAATGCATTATGAAAAGGTATTTGCCACTGGAATGAATGAATTTATAACTTCTGGTGTTTTCTTACCAAATGGACAATGCCTCTGATTTATTGTGACCATGATTTATTGATGTCAGAAATCCTTTCATTGTCATATTCTGTGCAAAATGAAAGGCTGAGTGGTAAGTGCATCTCAGAAACCAGAAGGTGAAAATCAGAGTTGATGGAGGAAAGACTGTCAGCAGGACCTCTAAAATCCTAAGCTCTAAGGGCTAAATGCTGCAAAGGTGTCTGGCTAGACCTGCATTTTCACTTTACATTTTTAAGAAAAGTATTGTAGATACGAACAGTTTCTCAGAGTTTCTCATTTTGCATTCCTCTTACACTCACAAACAGTTGTATACACAGAGCATACACAGTATGCATACAGCTAAAAGAACACAGACATAGGTATTCACTGCGTTATCAGGGCTGTTGTGTGGAGCAAAGTTGGATCTCAGTAAGGTTCAGTACCAAAATAAGCTAAAAGAGCTTGCTCTTTGTCATGTAGTTCACTGGAGTCTATTTTTCCTCATTTTTTGTTGTAATGTTAATTTAATTGTATGAAGTTGCTTCAAACCCATGCATATTTCTTTACACGTCCTCTGTTACCTAAAGCTATTGTGCAAAGGAAACAAAGTGAAAGCCCATCAAAACAATAAATGACACCTAATAGCTTCCCATGAAAACAGGCAGTGTTTTTACAAGAAGGAAATGGAAGACAGAGACATAAAACAGAAACAAAGATTTTTATGATGGGTTTTAAAATAAGAATCATAAAAGTGATGATGGGAGCAAAGAAATCAAAAAAGTTGAACCTGAAAGAGAAAACAATATTTAGGAATGACAATAGAGAAGAAAATATGCCAAGGTCATATGAAAAGGATAAACAGAGAAAGACAAGGAGACAGGAAGAGTTTGTTTGAGCACTGCAACTTCTATCACATTTCAGGCAGATATGCAAAGAAAAAGGAAGAAATGGAAGAACAAAACAAATAAATACAGTAACTAGAAAAGCACAGATGTGCACAGTTGTTTTATCTCCACTGAAACTACAAAGCAAAGAGAGAGCTTTTGAAGAACAGCTTTTTTACGGGAAAAAAATAAAAAAGAACAACAAAAACCTGCCTGGCAATTCATCTGACTTGCAGAAAGTTTAGAAAGGATGATAAAATAAACTGTGAATGTGCTTTTGACCAGTCTTGATCTCTGGAAAGAATGTATGCCTGTTTTTTTCTTAAAAATGTTGCCTGATTAAATAATTATTCCATAGTAATATTCTATACGTGAGCATAGAAGACTGAAAATCCTGATATACAAATATAAGCTTGGTGTTACTAGTTGCTTCAGCAAATCAGAAGAAGGAAGTAATTCATGCTATATTCAGTACAAGCAAGGATGCTACAAAAATGTCCATGTACTTCCAGAGTACAGGAAACAGATTCCAAAACTGCATGAATACACTGCTATAGATGCATAGCTTGTGATCACAGAATAAGGATAAAAATTGCAGGCTACTCCTTATATTATGATGCAAAGAGTAAGATTTCCCCTTTTCTTTAAGAGTGCAAGTTATGTCAAAGCCCCAAGTATCTTTATAAAATTGTCGTTGAATACTCTCTAGTGTAGTGCCTAGCATTATGTTGATTTTATATGGAACATAATGCAAGAAATAATGCAAGGAATTCTAAGTGATATGATAGGTTAAGTCATCTAGAAATTGTTGTAAGGTTTATATTGACACTTTTGATTTTCCTAGAGTGCAAAACTTGAGAGTACAAGACAAATACATGTACACTTGCTTCTCTGTGTGACATGTACAGAAACCTTTATATGCCTTTTATTCCCCCCTCCCCCCCCCTTTTTTTTCAAAGGGAAAACCTGTGGGGTGCTTTAGCAGTCATCTTAAGTAGTCTGTCTCTGCTACTGCACAGTCCATCTCTTTAGCACTTCATATGAAAAGTTTCATCCAAATTTCTGAGTACTGAGTCATAGTCTGCAACATCATTCAGCAGCCAATGCTTCTACCTGAGCAATTCCCCAAACCTGTTGTAGAGAAGACTTTGTCTTCAGATATTGAGTTTTCAGTTAAACAATGCATAATGGTTATTTCTCTTTTTGGCAAGATCATTTCACTTTTGTCATAAACCTGCTCAGATGTATGGTCCCTAAATTCTTAATTACCTTCTGTCTGAGCAGTACTGTTCTTTCTTCCTCCAGAACTACTAGGGAGATGGTTGTACTCCTTAGTACAGTTGCTTATTCCCTTTTGAACATACCTGCCTGGGTCTCAGAAGTGGATGACGTTGAATCCACTGTACCGTGTTGAATCCTAATTTCCTGTACACATTCCATTTGAATCAGCTAACAACGAGGTTACCCAGAGTACCCCAGGGGACAGACAAGGGTGAGATACAAAGCCTCATTGAGAAGGATCTATCAATTAGCAGACACCCATTTACTATTCAAGCTGCATTAGAAAGTAATTAAATGTAAGCAGTCCTTCATTCAAAGCTTCAGGGGCAAGTAAATAAACTTAAGGGAAGCCACAGCTATTAAATGAAGACATGACATGGGCAGTCAACAGCAGTAAAAGGTCTTTGGAAAATAAACTCTTTCATATTGGGCTTGGGGAGGGGGCATAGCCATGGACTCTGACCTCAGAAACCTTGCCCTAGACTTTGTAAGCTCTTGCTCATGGCACTGTACAGTTGAGTTTTGTTCTTAACAAACGACTGGGGTTTTAAAACTACAGTGTAACCTCTGCAAGCTGACAGGACTTATTCTCTAGGCACAGGATGAATTTTTCAAGGCATTACAAGTAAATGATTAGTTTACACATTCCAATGAATTAAACTGGACTACTTAAAACACAGGGAAGTTTCATGGTGTGGGCATGCATAATTAGAGCAGCCATGCAAGATAATTTCTCTTTGCTGATGCCAGTGGAAGGCAGGGAAATAAACCATGGTGTCTTTAACAAAATAGTTTAGTTTCATCTGGGTCAAAGATATTTGAGTCTTTTGTTGAAATTACACTGGTATTGCAAGATATTCCAAAGGGACAAGTTAAAATTTCATTTGTGCCAAGAGTATGCACTTCCAAGTCCTAGTGTATTTGAGCTTTCTCATGTTTAACAGTGATTTTGCTGTGTTTGTTCATTGTACATGTTAACTAAGCAGGCATCATGTTTTGCTTCCTTTATTGTGAAGCCTGTAAACAAGTTGGAACTCTAACAGCTACTGGCTCAAATCAAGATCTTTCATGCCCTTAATGGAGAAATTATTTTACACTTACCCCTTGCAGTGAAAGCTAGTACAGGAAATATAGTTCATGCAATAGCAATTCTTTGAGTACATCTCTATGGATGTCTTTCATCACATAGATACCTGAGGAAACTTGTGGGGTTCAGTCCTGTACTGCTCTGGTCAGCAACCTATGCCAGTGTTGTTTGATATTTTTTCTCCCTTCATGAGATTTGAATCTCCAAAATCTTCATGAGATCCATTCCAGCTAATTTTATTCATTTTCATATTAGACATACAACCTGAGATGTCCGTTAGGCTCCCTTTGTTGTAAAGAAGTTTGGTAGATGCCTCTCTTGTTTTTGGCTAGACAGCATATTTTTTTGGCTGGTAGAGACTGGGCCAGAGGAAACACACCCTTGCTATCCATCTCCCTCTTGTACTGCAGCGGAAGAAGCTGAAGGGATTTGTCAGTTGTCCTGAAATCTTTCCCTTCTTCACAGTGCTGCTTCTACAAAGAAGGAAAATCTCCAAGAAAAGCAGCTGTATTCACACTTAGGTTTAACTCCAGTTGCTGGTACACTCATGTTCATCAAAATAGATTTTCAACTTGAGGTTTCTTCTTTGTGTTTATAAAGACACATAAGTGATCACATTATCTTTTAGCTGAGTTTGCAACTCTGTCAACAATCCAGGAAGACATAAGGCACATTTCAAAGGTGCTGTCCAGTCAGTTGGTGGGACTACCTACAGTACTAACTAGACTGGAAATTTGGTTTTCAAACTATTTAGGAAAAGCACCTTTCATGGTTTGGACATCATTTTTCTAGCAGACTATTAGATAGTAGCTATCTTGAACTTGATATAATGTATTTAATGCTTACAAAATGCTGATATTCAGAACAGTGAGAATGTAACTCCTTTAGATGACATTATCATAATTGATATGCATTAGCTAGAAAATATCCTTTTTGTGCTTCAGAACCTTGACACCATTGTTTCTGGATAGCTGGGATAACATTACACGGTTCTTATGTTGCAGGCACACATCTGACAATACTGGGTCATGGTTCCTGTGTTCTCTTGAGCACAGTTATATGTACAAAATGTTAGAGTGTTCTTTATTCTACCTTTTCTACTGTTACCAAAACTAAATTTATGCTGAAAATATTTTTTTTAGAACTTTTCCCTGTGGAATTTGCATACTGGAAAATTGCCATTTCTTTATCATTTTCAGATTTACAATTAGTTTAGCTTTTATCTATCTGACTTTTTTTGATGCTGACTCCTGTCCTTCTACAGTGCGTTTTATCTCTATGAAGCCAGATTTAGGACATATTTTCACCCTCTCCCCATATTCTATTAAAACAATTACTTTTACTTTTTTCAGGATATGTTTTTAGGTCTGTCTCAAGATTGGATGCTACTTTTGTTTGTGACCAACACAGGAAGAAAGAAATACCTTATGCTCCTTACTCTATTCCAGCAATGGCTGAATTTTTAAGGCTCCTCATGCTTTTCAGTTTTGCTTTGACTCTGCAATCTGTGATCTGGTAATCTCAGTGCTGAGCTTTCTCTCCAACGTGTTGAGGCTGACCTATCTCTATTCTGCAGACTGATACCACTTTACTTTTTTTATTTCTAAGCTTCAGTCAAGAACATCTAACAATCTTTTCTGTATGACTTCTCAGAAAAAGAAGAGAAACCATCATTAAACTATGAGTGCTGCAACCGCTACCTCTCTGTAAAAACATGGCTTGTGTGAATCAAAATTAACAGAACTTTTATAGAGGTTTGAAGTGTTGCTTTCTTTGGTTTCATGCACAAAACCTATCTCTCAAAGCTGGTATTCTTTCTGGTCATTCAGAAAGGTTTTGGACCCCCATCTGATTAAAAGAGTTGCTCTTTCTTACCTAAGCCAGGCTGTTAAACAAGTCTAGCAGCACTGCCTTGATAGTGCTAAATTTAACAAATCCTCCTTTTCTCTCAAATGTCAATTAATTTTCATAGTTAAACAGCTACTGGATTTCTACAGCTGTGCTGGAGCTTCTCCTCACTACCTTCTTCCTGCTGGCTCTCTTTTGTATGATTAGGCAGTGGTCTTTTGTGGCAAATTTTATGTTTCAGCACAAAATAAAAACGAGTCTTCATCAGAGTAACAGATTCAATAATAGAAAAACCAGAAAGAAAAAAAAAAAGGGAAGGGTAGGAATGTGATTCTGTCTCCTAGCTAGTCTAATTAACATCAGTATTGTTGTCAGTGGATTCTGGGAATAAATTTTCTGGCAAAAAGAAAGAGGAAGGTAATGTGGAAGGTTTCAAGACTATCTGTGTAAATTAGTAACGCACCACATGGGTTTGGCCTTCATCCTTCTACATGAATTTGGGTCAAAAACTTTAGGTTGTTCAGTGTAGCTTTCCAGAGCCCCATTGTACACCAGCCCTCTGCACCGAGTGTATTCAGCTACACAGCATCACAAACAACAAAATCAGGGAACCCATAAAGCTAAAGCAAAGAAAATCCTTCCATCACGAGGCAGAGTTGATTACCAGAAGTTACTGATATCTTTTGGCTCAACTCTGTTGCCTTCATAATGTCTATAGGAAAAAAAAAATAGTGAAAACTCCCCAAAGCACACAACGTTAAGCCCGACCTTTCAAAACAACACTATTAAAAAGTTGATGGCAATTACAGCCTTAACATTGCAGCTATAACAGTGCACAGGCATCATCAGAGAGAAATCAGAGGCACTATTAAAGCTCAGGTATAAATATCAAATTCTCTGTGGATTTTTATAACTTTTTTTAAGGTTCAAACAATTGTTGGTTTCTTTTATCTGAAATCCTCCAGGTCTGTGATGCCTTAAAATGCTTAATATATTTGACATGACACATTATTCTATGTCACTCTCTGTTACACAGACTGCTTCTTTAACCAGTACGACAAATTGTCACAGGGGAAGAGACATCAAGAGGAAATACAGGAAAGGAAATATGTATTTGAATTACAGCAGGGTAGTCAGGATGTGAGGCAGGGGCAGGTGCACTGTATGTGTGATAATCTGCAAAGTAAAGTCCTTGTACTAGACAGGAGAATGGACAATTTGGAGGTGGTTTTTCCACAGCCTGGAACATCTGGGTTTTAACCGTACAGGACCAGAATTTCTAAAATTATTATTCTCCACAGTAAGGTCCTACTTTTTAGGGCTGCTTAGTGCAGATTAGTAGAAATTGTTAACAGCCAAATTCTCCCTGAAAATGCAGACATGCTGAATGCCTTTGAATGGCTGGAGCATCTTTTTTTCTTTTTCTATTATTATTTTTTTAATCAAAATCATGCATGCTCTATAGGTAGGGCAAGGCAAGTAGACTAGGTTACAGGGGTGCCTTGTAATGAGGTATAATTAACAGTCCAGGGCACCTGGATGGGCTGTATATCCCTTTCATGAAATCACTGGCAACAGGATGGCAGGTAGGAAGTATGAAACAGGAAATCACCAGCAGATTTTGTTCTGTGATTTGCTTCAGTGATACCATGACAATATCAGCTGCATTCCCACTGGGTACAAATAAAGCAGCAGTTCAGGCAGCCTGAACATAGTTCCCAAAAATCTGATCATACCAACCAAATTTCCCAGTGCTGGGATAATGCAGCTCCAGCCAGCTGCTAAATTTTCTTCTTGTAAATCCTTTTCAAAGTATAACGGAAAAAATCACAGTTGGCAGAGTCTAAACCAGGCCAGTTTCTTCCATTCTTCAACCTATAGAGTATCCAGCTGGGCTTTGGAGGTGAGACTGAAAAAACTGTGATTGGTCCAAAGGTTATTATTCCCTTGCCAACCACTAATAGAGACCTATAGTGCCTTTATGATTCCAAGAGCTCTATGGAGTAGGTATTGACTGGAGGAAGGGTGGTGTTGCCTCTATTAGTGAGAGCATATGGATAAGCTCTGCCATATCAGCCATCAGTATAACTTGTATACCTTGCCAGAGTTTTGGTGGAAACTTATGAAGAAATCGGCCAGCTTTTTACTGCCTGGCTACTTTTATCCCTACACTTTGACCATGGATATTCATAGGCACTATGAGCATATGACTATGAACTACAAGCACGTAGGTTAAGCTTGAGATTTGTATGTGGTTGTAATGAAAGGGAGCACTCTTACAGAGTCTGAATGGAGTTTGATTTATCTTTCTGGTCTCTGGGCAATTTTGTAAATTTTTTCCTGCTTTTCTTCATTCAGTTATATCTGTTTGTTTTTTCCTCATTTTACTGTATATGTTTTCAAGACTTGACTCAGAGCTTTTGAGAATGATGGTGACTTAGGAAAAGAGTTGTTGAATGATACAAACAATTTTGGATATGGAACATTTAGATTTTTCTAAATGACTTTTTTTTTCCCCCAGCTGAAATTTTTGTTCATTTGGAAGGAGAAATGTAGGCATGTGGCTGGGATTGCTGGCATCCCATCAATCTGTCAGATCAGCAGAGCTCTTGACTTCTTCTTGACTCTGGATATACATAAATGCCAGTCAAATGGTAACTGCATGTATTAGATCTGTCTGAGATGGAGTTCATGTTCCCATAGCAGCCCTCACAGTGCTTTGCTTTGCACAAGAAAGGTGCGTATAACACACCAGTGCTTTGGCTACTGCTGAGCCACACTGGTATAGCATCAGCACTGTCTGTCAACATTCCTTCCCACTGCATTGAGGGCAAAATCCTGGGAGGGGACACAACCAGGCCGGCTGACCCAAATTAACCAAAGGGATATTCCATACTATGTGACATCAGCTCAGATATAAAAGCTAAGGGAAGGAGGAGGATTGGGGAGAGTGTGTGTTGCTTACAGTGTTTGCCTGCTGAGCAACCACTCCACATGCTGAAAGTCTAAGTGGAGGGCTGTGTTTGCAGGTGGCAAGAGCATTGGGCTGTTCAGAATGGGCTGTTACCAACCATACAACTAAAAGGAGCCCTAAATCTCTTAACAGACCTTAGATTATTCACTAATTTGGCCCTAAATTTTGTGTTTTCTCTTTGTGAACAGTACATACTCAGTAAATGCAATTTTCTTATCCTTACTTACTGGTATAGCAAACTAGCATTCAGCTTTTATAAAAATAATGATTTATGAAATTCAATGAATGCTAGTTCAGATTTAAAGTAAATCTATTGCTATAAGAATGATATTTTGTCAAGCTGACTCTTAAATATGGGATTGAAAAACCTGTTCTGGTTTGAAATTAGGCATGCAAAATTCACAGGCAAAATGAAAATAATCAAAAGTAAAAAAAAAAGGGTTATTTTTGAATGATGCAGCTAAAGCCAGAGTAAGTGTGCCAGTTTCAGTCATCATTGTGAAAAATAGAATATATAATTTGACAAGGGAGTGGCTCATATTGCTTTACTAGTTGTTTTTAGTTGGGGTTATTTTTCTTTCTAATTAGGAAAGTCAGCTTTCCATTTTTAACATTCAGAAAGCTACTTCTGAGAGAGCACAGTAATGTCATACAGATCACTTTGTAGGTCTACTCTCACCAAAATGTATATCCAGAAAGAGCTACTTCACACTGCAGGTGCAAACACTGTTTGCAAAACTCTCTCCATCTGTTAAATGAAAACAACTCTGAATGAAACATATTAGAATGTAAATCGCTCTAAATATGCATACGCATACATTCTTTCCTACTCCCTTAACTATGCTGTTTATCCAAAGGAAATCTCCTTGTGTTGTAAAGTGTTGAGCTTTTATCAACTTAATATTTCATGTTTCCCAGGTGGAAAGAGATGGGATGTTTTTAGAGGGATTTTAAATTGATTATAGAATGGAGACGTGCAGAAGACATACTCTAGATTAAACCTGGACATCAAGACTAGTTTTTGCTTCGTATCAACTTAGATTGTCACCAGACAATAGTGTACTCTGTGTCTAGACAAACTTAAAAACAAGGCAGGCATCATACATACAGCTGGAGATTTTGCCCCTGAAATCCTTGGCAGCTCCCTCAAAAGATCCCCAGCTAATCTAATTCAACTCTTTTATACAGCCACCTCATGCCAGTGATAGCAGTGAAAATGTGAAGTATTTGAAGGAAAGATTATTAAAATCCAAGCAAAATCTATTATAATTCCAGAATAATTCTAAACATATTTTCTCAGACTTTTCAGAAACATCCTTATTAATTTTCAGCATGATCGGGACAATTTGCCATCTAAGATTTTCCAATAGAAATGGAAGAAAATTATTGGATAAAGTTAAAAGAGGTTTTAATGATGATGAAAGCAGTTTATAACTACACTGTGAAAGAAAAATTTGCTATTTCTTCAAAATACATACCAGTCTGCCTACCTGCCAATTCCCTTAACATAGAGTATATATAATTTTGTGTATTAAAAAAAATTACCTAAGGGTTTGCTTCTGACAGGTGCTGAGTGCCTGACAGAAGAAGCTCAGCAACTGTCAGGATTCTACTCAAAATAGATGATTTTCACTGACAGTAGAACACTGTGAAAGAACATTTCTAACCTCAAATAAATTCTAGCTTACCAACTTCGCTTTCTGATCTGAATTGAAACAAAACAACTTTATTTATAAGAGATGTCTTTTAGTTGTTTTTTTTTTTTAATCTTTGAATTTATAGACAAAAACTTGTTTAAGGTTAAGTGAGATTGCTGTTTGTTTGTTTGCTTTTATGTCCAGTTCCCATAACTGAAACTAGGGGAACTCACTAATGCTTATGGAATGATTATCAATTTTCACCTAGTCCCAGAGTTAGGATTTGACTCAGATGCAATGGGAATGTTTCTTTTGCCATCAAAGCTATTCAGCAGAAGTCTCTGGCTAACCAGGTAGGAAAGTGTCTCCAAACTTCTGCTGACTGAACTATAGTCAGATGCTAAAAATCTGGGAGCTTCAACTTTTGCCATAGCATTGGCCACAGCAATGCCAAAATGCTAGTAAATACTGATGAAAAAATTATTCAGTCATAAAACAAAATTATTGCTCTTTACATGCATGCAAATCAATGAATTACTGTTGCCTCCATGTTTCAGCTTTTGTACTGCCTTATTCAGGCTACAGCCTTACTATGACTGAAATATAAAATCATAGAATAGTTTGGGTTGAAAGGGACATTTAAGGAACAATTAGTCCAACCCCCTCTGCAATGAGCAGGGTCATCTTCAACCGGATCAGGTTGCTCAAATCCTCATCTGACCTGACCTTAAGTGTTCCTATGATTCAGCCATCTACAGTCTGGGTAACCAAACTCAGTGTTCCACCACCCTTGCTGCAAAAAAACCTTCTTCCTTGTATAGAGTCAGAATGTACTCTCCTTTCATTTAAAACCATTGTTGAGAGATAGTTGCTTAGCTGAAATAAGTTGTTAGTCGAATGAATTACATAACATTATAATACTGTGTGATTCAATGTGTTGTTTCCTCAGCTTTCCTTGCTGAGCAGCTGGATTTGTTAAAGCCTTAGGTCGCAAGCAATGAACTTTCACCTGGGTATGTTTTCAGCTGGAATGGAGTTAATTTTCTTAGTAGCAATTTCCCTAGTAGCTGTGCAGTGTTTTTCCTTTGACTTTTCTGTGTTGAGGACCCCAGAGATGGACACAGTACTCCAGGCAGAATAGAGGGGAAAAGTCACTTCCCTTGACCTGCTGGCCACACTGCTTTTGGTACAACCCAGGATACTGTTGGCTTTCTAGGCTGCAAGCACATACTGCTGGCTCATGTCCAGTTTTTCTTCTATCAAAACTCCCAAGTCCTTCTCCTTAGGGCTGCTCTCAATCCCTTCATCCCACAGCCTGTGTTGATACAGGCGGTTGCCCCAATCCATGTGTTGTCTCAATCAGGTGTTGCCCCAATATTGCCCTTGGATTTGTTGAATGTCATGATGTTCACATGGCCCCATTCCTTGAGCTTGTCCAGGTCCCTCTGGATGGTATTCCATCCTTCATAGGCGTCAGCAGCACCACTCAGCCTGGTGTCATCAGCAAATTTGCTGAGGGTTCACTTAGTCCCACTGTCTGTGTCATTGATGCAGGTGACCCTGAGATTAGCTCAGTTGGTTAGAACATGGTGCTAATAACACCAAGGTCATGGGTCTGAGCCCCATATAGGCCATTACCTTAAGAGCTGGTCTCCAGGATCTTTGTGGATCCCTTCCAGCTCAGAATATTCTGTGTTTCTGTGATATTAAACAGCACTGGTACCAATACAGTCCCCTGAGGGACATAGAGCTGTTGATCACTCTCTGGATGTGAATATCTATCCAATTTGTTATCCACCATATAGTTCACCCATCAAATCCAAATCTCTTCAATTTAGAGAGAAGGATGTCATGCAGAATAATATGAAAGGCCTTACAGAAGTCCAGAGAGATGACACCCACAACTCTTCCCTAGTGCACTGATGGAGTCACTCCATCATAGAAGGTCACTAGGTAAGGTCAGGCAAGATTTGCCCTTGGTCAGACTGTACTGGCTGCCTTGAAACACCTCCATGTGCCTCAGCATAGCTTCTAGGAGTATCTGTTCCATATAGTTGCTTTAAAGTTGCCTTTGCTGTCATTTTACATGTTTACCAAGGTAATTCCCAAATTCCATAGAGTTTTGTGTGTACATGTATACTTCTTGGCTTTTTGTTTGACTGTTTTTTGTAAACTGTAGAAAATAAACTTCAGACTGCACTGACATATCATGCAATTTATGCAGAGGAGAGTATTCAAACATTCTTTCTTTTCCTCAGATTAGATATGTGTTTATTACAAAATCTTGAACTGCCTATGTGTGAGACCGGGTAAAAAAGAAAATTCACACAGCTTAACACATTCAACACTAGATCTTAGTGCTTAATTTTATGCAGATTAGAATGTAAACACAGATAAATATAACAAGACATATCATTGCTGAAGGCTGCTAATGTTTCTGCATGCATGAGAAAATTAACTGGCACTACAATAACTTTGTTGGGGAGCTATGCCCAAGTAACTCCCTGCATATTTGATTCTGAAATAAAAGTGACTTTATTCTGGAATGATTATTCCCTCTTGGAAGCAGAGTAATTATTCTGGAATAAAATTGCTTTTATTCTGGAACTGAAAGTCTGCACTGGGGAGTTATTCCAGAATAGTTAAATTATACCAAAATAGCAATAATGGAAGTTATTATAAAATAGCTCTGCTGGTTAATTTCCCCCGTGTAGAGCAGACCAAAGGTTGAGTTACACCAGCATGTATCATACATAATTATGTGAGTGATTGCTGTAGAGTAAGAAAGGTTTTAAAGGGAATTAATCCCATTTAAGACAACTCCTCCTCCTCCTTCTCCTCCTCCACTGCTCCTGCCCCCCCATCCTGCCCCAAATAAAATGCCAATTAATTAAGTCCTGCAGCTCAGAAAGCTTCAATAAAATTAAATTTAAAAAAAACAAAACAAAACAAAAAAAACTTCACAAGTAAATTCCAGAGCAAGACAGTAAATTATTGCAGCCAATCCCATCCAATTTAGAAGAAACATCTATGGTTTGCTCTACTCTGTCTACTGTCTCATACATGTATCATGTGTATTCTATTGTCCTCCTTTCCATTCACAGTGACATCATACTCCAGAAACAAAAGCCTCTTGGGACTGTTCTTACTAAGCTGTGACTGTTTCAATAGATTTCACTTTGTGTCCTGCAAAGTGTCAAAACTCAGATTACTGGGTTTTGTGAATCTGCCTTTCTGAAACAAATACTGCACTTGGTGCTTTACTCTTAGCTAATGAGATATGGGACAGCAGAAAAGAGGGAACTTCCAGCACTTAAAGACAGGTACTTAGAGGCAGTAAAATTAAATAAACTGAAGGTCTGTATATATGGCAGATCTCAGCTTTCTAGGGAGGCAACATGATAAGGAGCAGCTTGTGGGGTTTTGTTTGGCCTCTACCTTCCGCCAAGCTTTTCTTTGCCTTTCAGTCATGGGAGCTGGATAGTTGGGAGAAGTCTAGGATTTGGACTTCATTAAAACTAAGATTGTTCCACACAGTTAGAGCTGTGCACAGATTTTTAAAGTAAGAAACATCCACTGTCACTCCAAAGGTTCTGCTCCACTCTGTTCTGCTTCAGCATACACTAGCTGTAGGTTAGGCTCCCCCTGACTCCTCAGGGTATTAAATGAGCAACACTGTCAGGGGCACACTCCCACCCTATGCAGCTCTGGCTTGGCTCGGGGACCCCCCGAAAAATTTATATTATTTACACAGAAAAACAAGTAAGAAGAAAGGTGTATGAGGGGAAAGGTTAAGGGGAGTGTGGTGGTGTCTGTGCATATCACAGCAGGAAATGAAGCTTGCTGTAGCAGGATGCTCCTGAGTCTGAGGTCTAGGTGACCTAGGTGTCTTCCCTGCTCATGTTCTGACATGGAAGCTCCCATTTCCATGCCAGGTCTAATCCTTGCAGACTATCTTGCCATAAGTCCTTATTTTATGAACTAGCAACCCACCTGCAGTATGCTAATGTTTTGTTGACACCAAGAATTTGCTGTCTGTCAATAGTTTTACAGGGAATAAGCACTATGAAGGAATGAAATCTCACTTGGGAGAGATAAACAACATAAACTTGTTACATGTTTTATTTTGGAAGTCATATTCTCATCTGCTTCCAGCTGCTTTTCAAATAATTTGATTAATCCTACGAGACCCAAGACCCCAGGACTTTCATGGTATCACCAATCAATTGTGTGATTAAAAAATAAACCCTAGAAAGGTGCTTTGTGGCTTAGAGGCCTCTGATTTACAGAGGTGAATTGAGTACCCCTGTGCACCTCATCCTAAAATTTCAGAATATCAAAGAAAAAGAGTAGAAAAAGCTAGGTATATTTGTCAACTACAGTTCTCAAGACCTTCTTCTGTCCAGTTAGTAGGTTATATGACTTTCTAGCTTTCAGATGCCTGATCTCAACTCTGTAGTCTGTCAGCTTATGGAAACAAGACTAGGTGATCTTGCTGTCAGTCTGTGTCTATTTGTATATTGTCCTCTGATAGCTTTTGTACAATTTGGTTGAGGTCAACAAAATATGAGGAAGCCAAAGTCTCCAGCAGAGTACTGTTCCAATGACTTCTCTGGAAGCAGGTGTTCATTGAAGGAGACAGACTATATGGCCACAGGGTTAGCTAAACCCCTCCTAGAGAACCTAAGAAGAGAAGTGTACTACAGGTGTGAGAAAGGTTTCAGTGAGAAGTTTTGCTTATTTCACCCAAATGAGTCAGTTATGACACACATACTGCATTTTTGGTCTGCCTTTTTTTTGTTGTTGTTTTATTTTTGTTTTTTTAACTGAAGGCAACAGAAAGGAATCTATTTATTAGCAAGAGGATGTATCATCTTATTGCTGTGATGGTCATTACTTTTGCTAAAGCCATGGCCTAGCAATGCCTTCAAGGCTATAGCAACACATTTGCACAGTGGCAAAAAAAGCATGCTAAGGTTTACTTGTGATCCTCAGGAAATTTTTAGAAGTTTGATATCAAATGAATTAACTGAGATGTTCAAGAACTGAATCACATTTTCTGACACCAAAGGGAAGTGGCCCAATTACTCTAAATGGGTGCTGTCAAGCCCTTTGAAAGTCCTGTTCATTAAGAGACCTGATAATGGACAGATCTGTTCCGCAGCGTATGCTAAATTTCACTCCAGGTTTTGTCCTCTTTATATTTGTCTCATCAGTTCTCTGTGTACAAAATATTGGATGTGCACATTCCTTTCTCCATTCCTGCTCCCAGAAAGTGAGGCAAATTGCACGGGAGTGTTCCCAGCAATGTTCTAGCATAACATTTATCAAAAATAGATGACCTGTGTTACACTTCATCCATTATTTTTCATAGAGTTGTTCATCAACATGATGGTAACAGAGAGTACAACTGTAGAAAACACCCACAGTTTGGCTTCTCCAGTAATCTGAGCTAAGGAAATGTCATATTACCTGTGTACTCCAAACAGAAAACAAATATTGTATTTCGCCATCAGAATATTGCTTTTTCACTTTAAGTCTTTGAAAAAATTGTATTTGAGTTTACAATTCTAGCCTTAGAATTGGTTAAGAGGTTTTAAGTTTAGGGTGATAACGATTTCAGCTTATTAAGTGTCATTGCTATATATATCTACTACTTTTGGGTGGTGAGGCAGTGATAACAGGTAGGAACTCATACTACTGATATCATACATTCTGTGATCAGAAGATTAAAATCCAACAGACTAACAGGTTTTAACACAGTAAGAAGCCAGATGAAATGGCTTCCAGCTCATGACTTTGCTGACTAGCCTTCTCATCACAAGAGAAAGGGGTTTCCTGTAATTTTTGCAGTGGTTCTTCAGCCTCTACTCCACATTTCCTTTGTGATCTCAGACCCTTTCTCTACTGCATTTTTGGCTTTTAAATTACAAACTTGTTAATGCTGAATAAACATTGTTTTATGAAAGAATTAAATATTGAACTTTAAATCTATTAAATAGTAGATATACTGGCTATATCTAAATGTCCTTGTCATGGAAGAATTCAAATGAGCCCTTTCTGTTTTACTGATAGTGTCTCTTTTGAGAAACTGCAAGTCTGTGATGCTTTGTCCTTTCTTTGTCACAATGTCATTCATGCCTTTGTTTCACATGGTCTTACATCTCTAATTGGACTTTATACCATCAGCAGTTGTTGAGGGGCTGAACAATCACCTGTCTCTACTGACACAGGAGAGTGTACTGACACAAGAGAGAAAATGTTGAATGTGATCTGCTGGTTTAAGAAAAGCTGGGTGTATGTACTCTGTATGGTGTTACTGATGCTCTAGTCAGGCTGACTACATTTCCTGGCTGACTACCTGGCCCCTAGTATTGGGTTCTGGGCTAACATTGAAGTTACTTTATCCTTTTATACCTACCTAACACACTCATGCCAAATAAAGACAACTTGAGTTACCATTCTACTCCTAAACCTCCCATTGATGAATGACCCAGCAGTTTTCATAAATTCAAAGACTTAGGTTACTTGGTCTGCTGTGACCTTTTACTATGACCTCAGCACAAACTGACCATATAGTTCCTACTTTTACTCACTGGACTATCTTTTCACAAGGATAAAGCAGCAGTCAGGAAAAAAAGCAAACAGTCAGGAAAACAAAGCAAGATGCTTCATGTTAGGCATTCTTCTCCAACTGACTATTACCTTTCTACCCATAGGCCAAAGGGCTGAGAACTTTTGGTTTCTGCCCTTTAATATCTTCTCAGTTAGCAAAAACAGATCTTAGTGGGACAGCACTCTTCTGAGGACAGATTTTGATGGATATTAGCACATTAAATGTCAAATAGAAGAGAAATTTTCTGGTTTGGGTCATTTGATATTGTATTGTATTGTGCTATGTGACTGCTTATCTCAGGTTGCAGAGGTTATTTGCTGCAGGGAAGGCTGAGAATGTCATTAGTGCAGTGTGCCCTGAGATAACCTGCAGCATATCATTAAACCATCTAATGACTGTATGGCCCATTGACCTCCATCACTCATTTGCTAACAATGTTTGTTATTTACAGGCTCTAGGGAAATTACCGTTGAGTTATCATTCACCCTTCCCTTGCTACTGCCATCACCAATACCTGGTGATATCCAACAGAAAAATTTGGAAAGCCAGTAAATTTGCTTTAAGGGTATGATCTGGTGTGTATGTCAATTAAGCCTGTGGGTGTGTTTACTGAATATCCCCCTTGTGTCATCACTGTCCCTTCCCTCTCCAAATCTGGTATGTCACCCTTGTCACTGAAATAATATTTTCACTTGGCCATGTCTTGCCATTCAGCTTTGGGTTCTGCTGGCTGAAACTTTCTCTTAAAAGCATCTTATGCAACAATCTGGAATGGAGATCAATCCAGTGATGGAAGAAACTGATGACATAAATAATTAGTACATGTACTGAAAATGTCACTTTGCCCCCAGATTCTTAAAATAAAGCAATTGGGACTCTCAAATTGCTGATCTTTCCTGCTGATGTGAAGAATTTGCTACTCCTTATATTAAAACAATTCTTCCATTAAACCAGGTATTTTCAAAGGCTCTTAAGGTTATTAGACAGCTAAGTCTTACTGGAAGTGAAAGGTCCTGGCTTCGACTTTTGTTTGTTTGTGAGGTTTTGAAGCAAAGGAGGGTCTCCAGGAAGTGAAGATAAGGTAGTTGTTTATTTAAACTATTTTTCAGTTAATATACAGTAAAAAAAAATTGATGGTGTTTTCAGAATATATTAAGCTTTCCTACTGGTTAAAGGTCTATTCAGTAAGCTAAATTAACCTGCTGTTTATCCCAAGTATGAGCAATTGAACTTTCCTTTGAGGTAAATGAGGGCTAATGAAGAATGTGAAATACAGATGGAATAATATTCCAATCACGTGCTTGCTTGAAACCTCACAGAGAGGGGTATAGCTTTCACTGCCTTCAGTGAATTATGACAGTACAGAACAAGGCATTGTGTACTGCTAGAATTAATTAGCATTACTGGCTCCATTTGAGGGTGACCAGATGTCCACAGCCAAAACAGGACACCTATCTCTGCCTGCCAGGATTTCAAAAGGACAGCAGCGTGCAAATCAAGCCAAATTATGTTTGTACTGCAAAAATTGATTCAGCTTTTGGGATTTTCCTGTGCAAAGGCGAGTGATAACATAAACAAGTGGTGTTTGTGCTTGAGAGTTTGATTCTGTGACCATACCTACTGCAGTTTTTGAAGCAGGACTAAGTTTTCTGCGTTCTTCAAAATCTTGCTCTTTATTGTTTTTTAAATTTCAGTTCTTCACCATCTGTCAAATGGGGTTAATAAATAATAATATTGTAAGCATA
This sequence comes from Campylorhamphus procurvoides, assembly GCA_013396655.1. Classification (NCBI taxonomy): domain Eukaryota; kingdom Metazoa; phylum Chordata; class Aves; order Passeriformes; family Dendrocolaptidae; genus Campylorhamphus; species Campylorhamphus procurvoides. Next base: position 754,979 of record WBMV01004888.1, on the reverse strand, counting down.
ACAGTGAGAAATACAAAGAATTGTATGTCTAGGATACAGATCCAGCAAGAATAAATAATAAGGCCAGCTGAGGACATTCAGGGCATCAGCCTAAATCAGTCTATAGAGTGCCACAGTTTAAGGATGGTATTAACAAGACATGGTATTAAGTGACCAAATAGCATTTTACAAAGCTGAATAAAGTTGCAACCAAACAGAAGGTCAGTTGTTATAGTCTAATAATACAAAACCGATCATAATCTAGGATGCACCATCAGTCGGGAAAAGCTTAGCGTGATGATAGACAAATGAATTACTGCAGCTTAATGACATCAGCAGAGCTACAGGAACTGACTGTAGCAGTGTCCTTTGCCACCAGCAAATGCTATCTAAAATGCATTAAACTAATGCGTTAATCTAAACCACAGCAAACTTGCTACGCTGCAGTAATTCCATTCCATTTTGTGTCACAATGCTTCGAACTTTTCACTAGATTCTATTTAAGCCAGATCAAAACTTCAGATCCCCAACACAGGGATTTCAGAGGATGTTAATGTTGCTTTCATTAGATTCCAGAATAAGGACCCTCACATCCAAATCTCCAAACTCCTGAAGAAATACTGACCTAACACCAGTTCCTTTACTGTCTTTTAATATGGTCAGTCATCTAATACAAAAAACTCTCAATCGTTCCCTCTATTTTGCTCTTGATTTATGTCAAGGTATAAGATGATGTGCAAGTACCAAGTTCCTCTGAAATGGTTTTGTGGTGAAACTACCACCATATCCCTCCATAAAGTAAAGCCACAGGCTTTTTTAAGCCAGGAAATATTCTGATAATCAGTCCCTCCTGCTTCTGATTACAAGCCTGAGAAGAGGACGCAACACAGATATTTTAGTACTTGCAAGTTTATCATAAAGATTTCAAATAGCACAGAAATCTTATCCCCTACCAAGTGATTTAAATGGTTAAGTTTCCTCCCTGTATAAATGGTTCCTTTTAACTTGCTTCAGCTCTCAGCTGTAGGAGTTCATTATGACTTCTTCTGATCTGTTCATAAACCACCTATTCAGATCTCTTAATGCTTCTAAGTGTGAAACTGGAAACTCACTTTGAATGGAACACTGGCTTGGTTTCTCCATTATCTTTTACTTCTGCAATCAATGAAACCTTATAAAGAGTGGACATATAATTAACATAAAGAAGACTGGAGTAAATCACTTTCATCCAAACAGAAGCCTAGTGAAGGGGGAGATGGTAACAACACAGACCTTCCCTGCCAGCGACCAGGTCTACAGCATAAGAATTTCCTTGTAAACAGGAGTTTGGTGTAGCATCTTAAAAATGTCATGACAAAGATGTGATAAGAGGTACCAGTCCTGTGGGAAGGAAAGTGAGACATGCTTTTGTTGCAAGTGGATGTGACTCAGCTAGTGAACAGGACAGGATGCAGGCTTCTTGGGAAAGAGAGCTCACATGGTGCAAAGAAGGAGCTGTATCAAAGTGAATGATCCTAGACTCCTTCTAGAAACCTCACCCACCTTCAGAAAATGGACAAGCACGATGAAGAAACCACATTAGGGAAACAGGACAACACAGTATATATGTGTTATACTATGAAAATTGAGATCAACCATATATAGAATCACTTATGTGGGCTTTGTGCCTGTTTGTTTTTAACTGCCAAATGTCCTTTGAGGGTCAATTTATAAATCTGGAGAACTGAAAGATTTGGGAGGCGAGAGGGATGTGCTTAAATTACTACACAATGAGGGTGCGACAGCCCTAGACTTGACTTTGGGTCAATATTGCAGTATAATAATGTGTCTATCAGGATATAATGGAATGAAATGGTCATAAAGGATGTGGAAGATGGCACTGTAGTGTTCTCAGATGAAAGGAGGGCATGGGACTGGCTTCCCAGAATTTGAACACATCAACCTGGAAAGCTTTTAAGTAGGAAAGGCTTGTGCAAAGCTATGTGTCAGGAATCTCTTCTTTAATAATTACCTACAGACTGTGACAAAACTACTTCTTGTCTTTCTCTCAACCTAACCAAGGAGGCTAACAAGCATGAGGCTAACCAGTCAGGAGCCTAGTGAAGAATCCAAATCCAAACCACATCAATGTGGGAAGAAATTATCATCTTTTAGCTGTGATTTTATCTCTTTTGTATGTTAGCCCCTCTGGATCCCATCATTAAATGCACAACAGTCTGCTTTTTGACACTTAATAATTGGAGTGGTGCTGATGTTAACTATGTCGGATACCAGACTACTCTTTGGTACCCCTCACTGCTTTGCTGTTTCCTTGGTAGTCTACAGAGGTGATTACTGTGTGGAGAGGGTCTGCTGAGGGTTTTATTTTTGAAAACCTTAGTAGTTATTGTGCATTTCTATCACAGCTTTTATGGTGTTTCAGTGATGGCTTGACAATTTCTATTTTCAAATTGACAGTTCCGATAATGAGGTACTACTCAGGAAATCTGTAAATCTTCTGGTGAATAAATCCTCTGTATATTTTTGTTTAATGTATTTGGCAGCATTGTAATGGATTTAAAATTACATTTATTGTGTGTGTTACTGTGTGACAAGGGATGGATTTCAACCACTCCTTTCCTGGGAAAAATAGCATTATTACTTGATGCAGAAATACTGCTTTTACATATAGGCTACTTATCACAATTTAAACTTGCCCTCTGACAGTGATTCACGTAAACCTTGCGTGTTCTGTGGCCAAACTGGGAAGCTCAGCAAGCACTGAGTATTATCAGATTCTCATGCTTCAAGGGAAAATATATGGATTATGATTACATTAAAGCTACTGTTCCTGCTTCCTGCTGTACCACCTTAATATTGCCCAGTCCAAGAGCATCTCCCACTGTGATTCACATGGAGCCTCTCTGTCTGACCATGCCTACTCTTAACGTGCATCTCTCTACATCAGGGGAGGAGGGAAGTGGGAAGGGAAGGGCAGGATACCCAGCATTTCTCTGTTCTTGGACATGTCAAAGCAGGATTTTTTTGATGAGTCCTAATCATTCTGATTTGTTATTCAGATCTGGTTTTGTATCTGAAAGCATATCCTAACCCAGTCAAGCAGACTTACTAAAGAAGCCAACCTCACAGACATGCAACATGGGGAAAGCAGTGAAATTGCCAGCCACAGAATTTCTCAGGACCCCATTCCATCAAATTCCCATTCAGGACCCTTAAAAATCATTCTCCACTTTTATGTAATACCCTTCTTCATAATGAGAGACTTCTGTAAGAGTCTTTGAAGACACTACATGTCCAGGGATTGCCCACAGGATTTTTGATTAGCTTTCATAATTTAATCACGAATCATGATTGCTTCAACCTACACTTACCTATTCCTGCCAGAGCTACTCTTAGCAGAGGTTTTGTGCTCTTCTAGCTTCCCACAGAACTGCACAGTTATCAGGGAGACTTACAGTCCTTAAACAAACCCTCTTATCAGATGAGCGTCACTAACTTCAGTGCCACAACAAATGCTTTCACTACACAGCTCCTTAGTGAGTTAGATTCTGTCAGACTGCTGGCCTGTTGGGTAATTAGCCAGCATGGGCTAGTCAACAACCATTAGATGGGCTTTTATGCTTTTCTCTTCCTCTTTTTCCTCCTCACCCACTGTACATCCAAGGGGCGCTGCCTGTGTATAACCATGGATGCCATTAATGTATGTGGTGGCCCATGCTATACTAAAGACACAACGTTCTCTCTCCCCTCTGCTTATGGTTGCCCCATGGCTCCCACTGGCCTGGGACCACAAAGGGAAGAATGCTCCCTCCAGATTCCTGTCCTTTTTGTGCACTAAAAGAAACACCCCCAAAACCCAGAAGAAGCAAATGAAACATTTTCATTCCAAAGTGTTCCAGAAAGGGCATGGGAAGTGGCAACATTGCAATTCTATTTTTGGCTTTGATGCTTTCCCTCTGTGATTTAGACCTGTCTGTCTTCAGTATTCCTTTATTTAGTGTGTGGGTGCAAGGGCAAGAACCCAGAGAAAATTGATTTTTCTCCCTTTCTTTTATTCCCCCTGAAACTTGTAGAACTGTTTTTGTTTTGTTTCTTTTTTCAAAAAGAAAAAAAAAAAGGTGGCAAGAAAACTCCCCTAATTTATGAAAAACTTGTGTTGGCCTGTTTTTATTGCAGTGAGGTAAAGTGTTGTAACTGCCAAACAGAGTGACTTTTTCACTAAAATAGTTCTCTCTGATGTGCATATTATACCAGTTTAACTACAATAGAATCTGTTTTGTTTTCTCCTTGCTCACAGTAGCTACAACTGCAAACTTTTCTATGCAAATAAGCTATCCTGATGTCATACCTGGACCATGGTTTTACAGAAACCTTTGCAACAGCTGTCCTTGCCCATTAGTTTCAAAGTATTTCTGTGATTGCCTAGACAAGCATATAGTGGGGTGGCTAATCCAGTCTAATATGGTTATAGTGCTCCATTACCACTAAAGACAGGAAGTTACACAGTGTGGAAATCCTCTGGCTTGTAAATACTGTACCAGAGACTACCGTGAATGGGAACTCAAGGGGTTAATTTCAATGTATTAGAGAAATCCCTGTATATAATACCAGAAAAGCTTATGGTGATATTGGCCAGGAAGTTCCCATTTTGATGTGGTCTTTCTTTTTCAGAATTTTCTTTGCCCTTTTCTATATCTGATGATAATGACTTACTAGAGAGCTGTTGAGTGAAGGAAGGTATTATATCATGGAATCACAGAGTGGCTTGGGTTGAAAGACACCTTAAAGATCATCTAGTTCTAACTACCCTGCTGTGGGCAGGGACACCTTTCACTAGACCATTTCACTATATCATATTTTCACTAAATAAACGTTACCACTCTGCTTTTTCCAAGGATTTTGGCTCCTACAGATTCAGTGTATTTTTTGTCTCTTTTCTTTTTCTTTCTAAAGCTCATTTGCTCCTTTCTAAAAAAGCCAACCTGTTAATATTTCTCTTCAGAATTCACACTACCAATCCCAAGATGAAAGTTAGCAGAGGATATGGTATAAACTATACCAGAACTAAAATAGAATCATAATGCATGGTAAAATTCACTTGAATACATTCATCATTAAATCATCCATGAAGGTATGGAAATATTTTTAAAAATGATAACTTTGATGTTATTAACTATGACTTTAATGAGACTAATTAGCATTTTTTCTCTTTTGTCACTATGACTGATACTCTCTCATCTTGGCTGAGAATGTGCTTTCATAAACAAAACAAAATATTATGAAGAAATAATAAGTGAAATATGGGTAAATAATATCAACTACGGTATTTTGTAATATAATTTTTCTCTCTCATCAACAACTACTCATGTAAGTTACATCTAGGAAGGTCACAATCATGGGATCTGTTCCACTGAACACAAATATTTTATTTCTGTTGCATGCCACCCATCAGTTCCTTCACTCTGTATCTAACATAGTGCTGTGAGCACTTGCTGTGTTCTAGAACACACTGCAAGGGTTGAAGAGATTAATATTTCTTGCAAACAGACACACATTCCACTGCTGGAGGTCACTTTCCTTCCTTGAATCCTTGTATGAATGGAAAGAGAAACTTATTCTTAGCAGGACTCTCCCCATGTACAAATTTTTCTCCCTTCCCAAGAAAAGCTTTTGTCTTTGTGTCCACAGATGAGAGTAGTCTCAAAATTGAGGTAAGCCTCAATTATGTAATGAGATCAGAAGAAAACAGTTTTCCCTGTGCTTATAACCTTCAATTTTGTCTTTCACTAGTTATTTTTAAGGTACGCATCCTCATGACCCAAGGCAATCCATAAATTGTACATTAATAAAAGCCTTGAAATGGCTTGAGATAACAGACTTTCCTGTAAGAAGAACAGCCTGAAAAATTATTTCCAAGAACTTTTATAAGTTCCTGTATTACTATTTAATTACTCCATTTCATCTATAATGGTACAACTGTAAGACAGGGGTTCAATTGTAACTGTTTGGCACCTTAAAGCAGGTCTTTCCATCTGCACGGAGAACTGGGTTCTTTTTGCTTAACATGATTAGTCTAAAATATTAAACATCTTATCTGAACTATTTGTCTCTGCTCTCCTCTTTGTGATCTGTGGACAAAATAATACACCATCCCTCAGTAGGCTGAATTGCCTTTATCATTGTCAAAATTCCTTCAACAAGTATCCAAACAGTATCTAGCTGAGAGAAAATACCAGTTTTCAGAGGACGAAACTTAGATGACATGAATCCTATTCTAAAGGAAAAGAAATTGTGTAAAGACTCTTCTGAATATTTTTAAACCCTTATTAAATGTATTATTTACTTTTCTGAAGTAAAAAGAACAATTACTTGACAGTGCTTTATAAAATCTGGATTTGTATGAAAAGAGTCTTCACTCATATTAGGTATTTTTCTAAAACTGGTGTGATCTTTGAAAAAGCTCTTGCTTGCTTTCCTAATTCTCCCTTTGCTGCTATTTAAAAGAGTGGTGAAAAATGTGCTCAGTCTAATCTGGACAGAGATAGTCCAACCTAATTCTATGCTTTATTTCCAAGTAGTCTGATCCAAAAATCCATTGAGGTCATTGATGTTTAAATTGGTTTTGGCCTCCAATGGAAACATATAGGAGCTCATTTTGTAGCTTCAATCCATGTGCTGGTACCAGGCATAAGTGCTATTTATCCATTCCATGCATAGAAATCCAGCCAAAATAGGCAGCCAATTATTTTGGCCCAATTTTTCATGGTCTTCATGGAAATGAAAGAAGGGAACAAAATCCACTTATTAAAACTGGCCCATCTCCATTTTATTCAAATGGGTCACAGTTCATTTCATACATTCATAAAAAAATATACTTCTGCTAGCAGTGATTCCAGACCTTATTTAAATGAGCAGGGTTAAGTTTATCCTTGTCCACAATGACTAACTTGGGGCTAGACGCCAGTTTTCAATGTATTTCTAGAATATTTTTCTTCCAAAATATTTATAAGTGTTTTAAAATTGAATGCTCACTGTTTTATCCTCTTCCTGGACTACAATAGCATATTCAAGATGACTAAACCATTCCTAACTCAGTTCTGTATTATTCAGTGAAACACATCCAATTAGAACATTAGGTGACACAATATAAAATGATTAAAAGGTTAAAAAAACCCATACTTGCTCCTCTAAGATTAGCCATATGAGAAAAGGATTATTAAATAAAACCCAATTAGTGGTACAGTAAAATATTCAAAATGCCATCCCTAAACATGACCAAGTTGAATGTTCAGATCTTGATACAGATGAGTAGACATAGTACTCTGGCACAGGTTTCAAAATGTAATTTTAAATGTTAATCACAGAGGCTGCGTGTTTTAACACTTTAATTTTTCACTCTCTCCTCCTCCTCTCTGTCTTTTTAATTTTATTTTTTTTTAATCTCCAGTGATCTCATTAAGTAATGGATTTGAGTTTTTGAACTCATGATGTTGAAACCCTAATGAACTCTGCTTGTCATTTGAGCAGACCTCTTGCAACCTCTAGCAACTAACAACTAGACATTGAATAAGAAACTGCTGCTTCCTTACACTGCCTTTTCTATGGCTATTCCATAGCTGAGTCTCTTGACTAACTTTATTCTGTCCTTAAACTCTTTATTGCAAGAAATGTGAGTTGTTTCTTCTGTAGAATAAATATTCGGAGGTCTATCCCAAAACTTTGAAAACCATTACTTGAAAACTATAGCCTTGTAAGTGAATTTGTAAGTGTCTTCAGCAAGCATGTGTGCTGTCAGTACCTTTGAGAAAAATTCTTTTATTTTTTGGACCTAATTTTAAGCTGACCTTGTTTTGCAGTAAGAGCTGGTCAGAGAATGAGGACTACTTTTTGTGGCAGCATTGGAGGCTTCCAGCACGAGGTGCTGCACCTGGGTCAGGGCAATTGTGGGAGAACAAGATAGCAATGAGACATCAAAAAAGAGTTTTCAAAAGTGGACTTACAAGTATGGAGAGACCAAGGACAGAGCAGAGACTGTGGAGCTCCGAACGTGTATGGCAGAGGTCTGAAGAAAGAACTTTGGTTGCTCATGGACACTCTTTGAATCTGTATACGATTGTTCATTGAAGGACTATTTCGTGATTATATGATCGATCGTAGAAAGCTGTACCACCCTGTTTATGGTTTTCCCAATGGCTATCGTCCTATGTGCACCCCTCAGGTTGATCTCCAACATGGTGGATTCCTTGTTGTTTTATCCCCGGTTCCCCCCATGTTGTCTTCTTCTCCCTCACGGTTTCCCGCCCTTGCCCTGCACCTGCTTCCCCATTGGTTCACTTTCCCGCCTTTGGCGAGTTGCCCCCGATTGGCTGTTTGGTTGCCTGGTTACACACTCCACCCCTTCCTCTGTCCAAGTTCCAGAACCTTCCGTCAGACCCCTATAGAAACCCAAGCCCCAGTTGAGTAAACACGTTTTGTGCCTTCCCCCCTAACCTGTGTGCTGTGGTGTTGTGTGGGGAAGGTCATCCGTCAGCAGCTCGTCAGGCAGCCTCTGGTATCGATAGAGGCTGGGGGATGAACTGCTCTAGAGCAGCTCTGAGGGGAAAGATTCAGGGGTACTGGGGAATGAGAGGCTGGACATGACCCAGCAATGTGCACTCACAGCCCAGAAAGCTGATTGCATCCTGGGCTGCATCAAAAGCAGCGTGGCCAGCACAGTGAGGGAGGTGATTTTGCCCCCCTACTCTGCTCTGGTGAGACCCCTCCCTGGAGTACTACATCTATTTCTGGGGTACCCAGCTCAGGAAACATGAATCCAGAGGCGGGCCACCAAGATGATTAGAGGGATGGAGCACCTCTCCTATGAGGAAAGACTAGAAAGAATTGTGGTTGTTCAACCTGAAGAAGAGAAGACTTTACAGTGACCTAATTATCGCCTTCCAGTACCTGAAGGGAGACTACAAGAAAGATGGAGAGAAACTTTCCAGGGGTATATAGTGACAGGACAAGTGGGAATGGTTTTAAACTGAGAGTAGGTTTAGATCAGATGTTAGGAAGAAATTCTTGTAAAGGTGGTAAGATGCTGGTACAGGTTGTCCTGAAAATCTGTGGAAGTGTTCAATGCCACTTTGAATGGGGCTCTGAGCAACCTCACCTATTGAAAGGCGTCCCTGTTCATGGCAAGTGGATTGGAACTAGATCATCTTTAAGGTGTCTTCCAACCCCAGTCATTCTATGATTCTTGGAAATTTGTCCTCATTCTTCTTTAGAACAAACAGTCAAAGAGAGAGTCCAAAAGTGTGTAGGAATGGGGAACTTCAGGAAAACTCTCTATGCTCAAAGTGCAAGTAAATGTCCATACTCTCAATATTAGATGTTAAACATTCTATCAATAAGAGAAATTAAGAAGAGAGATATACCTTAGGTTACCACAATAGTTTCAGCAAAAATTTCCATGAAGTATGATCTTCTTAGCATTTTTCTTGAAATCACTGAGATTTATATGTAGAAACTGAAACTGTGATGCTTATAAAGCTTTAAAAACTAGTCCAAATATCACTTTATGAACATTTTTGATTATTTTTAATTTCAAATAGAATAGACAATGTTGTCTAGCACTGTCAAAAAGTCATATAGGCAGGATATTATTTGAGTGCTCTGTTTCTAAACTCAGCTGTATGTCAGAGGCTGCTCAGACCTTGTTAATGTTGACTGTAATTGCCATGATGAAGTTTGTGGCTATGTCCTTTGAAATAGAATGGCTTCCAAAAGAGGAGCAATGATTCCCTGCTAGGAAACCACAAATAAATATTGCCATGATGTAGAGCCCTTATTGCTGACTATTTGCATCAGTGTTCTCTCCCTCCATGCCAATGCTATATGTATAATTTTCATTCTTTAGATCTCAAAAATATGCTCTGGTGAAATTTCACAGCTGGACATTTGTCTAGAATTTTCAAAGATTAAATCTGGTTAGATTTAATTCTGGACATTTGTCTAGAATTGTCAAAGATTAAATCTGGTTTATTTCATATAGTTAGAGCCACAGCAGCAACCTCAATCTACATGTCATATTTGGACTACCTTTTTATTACTGTTGGACATGGCTGCAAGTATCTTGGTGAAGTGCTAAAACTAGGTTGAGTCACACAGGTGCCTTTCAGCCCCCTGCTCACCCATCAGTGGAGGTTTAGAAAACTGGTCAATAGGATGTCCACAGTGCTAAGGGACAGAAGATTATTTCATATATGTTCTCATTCCACATTTGAAGAGAGACCTTTCAACACTTTCCATCAAAGGCCTCAGTAAAAGAGACTTGTCCATCTCTCTCTCCTCAGGTACTAAAAGTAGATTATATCAGCCCACTTCTGGTGGGAAATATCTGATTCCGCCTCTCAGTTCTGTCCTCCATATAAAATATGTTTGGACGACTTTATTTTTTTTTTTAATAGAAGAGTTTTCTAAGCTTTGTTGTTAAGTTTGTTTTGGCTTTAGTTTTTTGTTTTGTTTTGTTGTTTTTTGGGTTTTATTTTACATATGTGTGACTGATCCTAGTTTTGATGTGCCGTGGAGGCAGCCTTCTCTTACCTTGGATAATAATACATATCCTCCTTCTTTTCTTGTGTGCTTTTCACACACAAATACCAACAGAGCTAAGCCATTGTAAACAAGATTGTAGGAGCAAGTGCCTTGAATAACCACTGAAGAGGAAAGATTTACTGCTGAATAGATGTGCTGGCTGCCAGCACCGAGTCTCATTTTTCAGCTGTTCTTCAGGCTGTTAAATTATCAACAGGTGTTCCTAATAGGGAGAGTCATATGGTGTTGCTGCCGCAGTGCTGATTCATTCTAACCCTGGGTACACCAGCACACGTTCAGAGGGAAGTACTGTGTCAACAAGGTTGTGGCAAGCAACCTGCAATGTCTCTTCTCCCAGACACCACAGTTGTGCTCCCTGACTTGCCTTCTCCCAGAAGTTCCACTTTTACAATTTTGTGCATGCATTGGCATCAAGCTAAAAGACTGATACAAGGCCATCAGCGAGAAGCTGATTATTTGCCTTGGAGTTAGTCTAAAAATTTCAGGGAATCCATGTTTGGAGGCAGATTTCTTGAGGATTAGTTGTACATATTAGCATAACTGAGCTTAAGCTAAGAAATCTTATTTCACTTGATAGAGGGAACTGAACATACGTTTCCCATTTTACAGACAAGTGCCTGATCTTATGGTCATTTAAGTTTCTTTCACATATAACATTGAAAGCTCTGTTGAAATCCTCATCACAAGCAATCTCCAGATGTTGTTATCATAGAATCGTTTGGGTTGAAAGGGACCTTAAAGATCATCTAGTTACAATCCCGCTGTCATGGGCAGGGACAACTCCCCTTAGGACACAGCCAGGGATGGGGCATTCACAACTTCTCTGAGCAACCTGTTCCAGTGCTTCATTACCCTTCCAGTAAAGAATTTCTTCCATATATGTGACCTATGTTTACCATCTTTCAGTTTGAAATGTGTTTTTTTAAACAAAATCATTACTTTCAGAGTCACTTTGGTCAACATATATCAAAGAAAAAGAACTGTCCAAACATGCTTGTAAGTAATATAAGCCAATATCCAAATATGTTAATCTCTTGTATGAACATGTGAAACAGTTGTCTGAATCAATGAAAAATAAAAAGGCAACTGAGCTTCAAACCAGGCTCCTTCTGATTCCATCTACTTGTGTAATAAGTCAAGTAACATTACATTATCTAGTGACCTCTTCTTGCTTTAAGAAAGACCTGTGATTAGGGTGCACTTTTGGAAAACCATAGCACCATCCCATTACAGTCATGCTATAGGTGGCAGATGATTACAGATTTACTGCCTTCATGCCCAAAATCCAAGATATCAATATGAGAAATTAGTCTCATTCATAAGGTATACTTGGATATGTGAGCAGTGAGAAGATTACTGCAATTTAAATATTTTTATTCTTTTTTAGAAGGCCACTGGTGGCTATGCTACAGCAGGGAAGCAGTGGCAGTGTGAACACCATCTTGTGGTGCTGAATCTGATGACTAATCCATTCAAACCTGTATTTCTCCTCAACAGCAGCTTTTGTTTTCCATTTCAATGGAAGGTAAGGCTAATGACCAGATAGTCAGGCCTATGTCCATTCTGAAACACTTTGTTGTTATAGCATAAAACACGGAGTAGATTCCATATCCACATCATTCCTTGAATGCTTCTGAGTTCCTGATTCTAACAACAACTTGTAGCAATGAGTTTCACAAAGAAATGTGTAGGATGGGAAATTTTTTTTCATAATCAGCTTTCAATTTTCCATATTTAGATTTCAATTCTTGCTTCTGAAAAAGATTTGCTTCCCTTTACAGCATATTTGGATATTGTGGGTACCTTTTTCATGGCTTTTTTGTTTTCCAAAGTTAATAACATAAATGTTTGGCTCTCCTTAAAGAGATGTTTCTTTACACTTAATTCCCAGGGTAGTTTTAGCCTTGGCATAGAGTGCTTTGTGACCCCTGTGAGACAGGACTACCACTGAAGCAGCATTTTTAGAGTAGGTTTTCTTAAATATCTTAAAATTTTTGTAACTCTGCTTATCTTGTGTAGGGGGAATAGTCTAGCTTTTTTTTTCTTTGTTTTTGGCTTGTTTTTAATGTTTAAATAACAAATTTGAAGCTTAATACAAATATGCATTATTCCTACTGCGTATGTTACTATACCAACATCGAATTTCCTTTCCCATTACAGTTCTCATTCTCCTAGTTTGTGTTTCTTTGAAACTGCTGATAAGATCTGATAAAGGAAGATAAAGGAAAGTGAACCTTTTTTTTCATGTGACTGTTTTTTCCCTTTTTCAAATTTTACAAAAATCCTGGTTCTTTAAGGTTAGATGAGTTTGCATGTTAAACAATAATTTGCTCTCTTCACTGAAGAGGAAGACTGTATCTTGCTTCTTTGGAATTACAGCATTGACTGGGAAAAGAATGAATTTTGCATGAAATTCTAAACAAATATATGAACACGTTTAAGAGATGAAATATTTAAAATTGGAGTCTCCTCTAGGTATAATATTAATCCTCAGTACTTTTTAAGACAGAAAAAAAATATAGTTATGCAACTTCTTCAAATATTGTATGTGTTCAACTCAATTGAAAACTCCAGAGCCAAAATGAGGCAAAATTATATATTTTTTTAATCTAATATATCATTTACAGTAGTTGTATTCTGATCTTAAGTCACAGTATCTATTATGCATTAACTATCACTGCATTACTACGCCATAACTTCAGTAAAAGCCGTCAGTTTCTATGCTGTTGGTGTAAGGCATTTCCACAACTCAGCTTACATATTTTAAATTAAAACTTACTTATGAATTTCCTAGATTTATAATGCCTAAGTAGAATTAATAACAACAACTCTCTGATATTTGGTTGGTCTCTCCCTTAAATTGCTCCAGCCTGCTTTTAACCTTCCTGTCACTTTTAGCACAGTTTCTGTTAGAAAATTACCAAATGCACTAATGTAGGCTGACCCTGGCACAGCACCTCAGCATTACACTCTGTAAGGTCTCCACCCCAAGGAAACCATTTATTCCTGCCCTTCGCTTCATGTCTCACACCCAGCTCCTTGTAACTGTGTTGTCCAGCCCACAGACACTCACGGGATGACCATGAACATAGCAGGAACATGGCACAACCACCCTATTGTGCAACTTGGCTTTGGCAGGGCAAAAAGCACCAAGAGGCCTGTTTTGCTGCGAAGACCTCTCCTGCTGACTCCTGCATGGTCACTTCTGAGATGTGGCTGGCCTTTGCCCTGAGCTGGGATGCTGGACAGGGCACCTTGGTGGCACCCAGGGTGTCTGAGGGTAGGGCTGGCACAGCTGGGGAGCAGCTGCTGGCAACAGCTGGGATGGGTGATGCCATTGGGACAGTGGCAGAAATTGGGGTAAGGGCAGCAATTGAGGCAGAAGCAGCAATTGAGGCATGTGCGCCCATGGGGGCAGGGGCAGCAGTTGTTGATTTTTAGCTGTTTACTTGCAGATATTCAGCATTTTTAGCTGTTAAAAATGCATTTTTGGGGACCAGACCTCTATGTCAATGGGAATCCACATGTTTTCAGGTTGCTGCATTGCTGGTATAAGCAAGACTGTCACTGGAAATTTTTAAACAGCCTTTCACTTTCAGTAACATATTTGCTCCATGGGAACTGTTGTTAAGAGATTTCAGGTCTGGAAAGGCTGCAAGTGCCCACATGGCCATTGCACAGCTCTTACAAAAACAGAGACTCTCTGGGAGGCCTTCAGAAGCTGAGATTACTGTGGGTGACAGCACGGAGTAAACAGCTATTTAAAATGCTTGTAATACACGGAACATTGTGTGGTAGTGGTGCCACAAACAGACACAGCAAGTAAAGCAGCCTATATTCAGCTGCATACAACTTTGCCACATTTCAATACTTCCAGCCAACACTTCCAACAGCAGTTTGTCTCAGCCTGATATTTTATTATATTTTCTTTATATTTAGGTCACAGTTAAAATGATTAGTTAAATTAGGGGGGAACTCGTTCTTTGGCTTCCCCCCCCCCCCCCCCCCCCACGCCCCCTCACCC